>JAZDUH010000066.1:3430000-4105000 GCA_036419115.1 Scarus forsteni
TCTGCACAGGCATGTTTTCCAGCCCTAAAAGTCCCCAGAAAGTGCTTTTTTGCATAGTTTTTTCACTGTCCAAAATGACAAAAAAAGATCAGATGTTAGCATGTTGTTCTTTTGGAAAATCATGACCTGAGGGAAAATGCCCATAAGTCGGTTTTTAGGTCAGATATGACCAAACCTTCTGCACCAGGATGTTTTCCTGCCTGAATCACTCCCAAAAAGTCACTTTTTAGCATATTTTTTCTGGGTCAGAAATGGCTAAAAAACGTCATAGGTTAGCCTGTCGGGTTTTTTTAAATCAGAACTAAGGGAAAAATTCTTGGAACCCTTTTTTTGGTGAAACATGACCAAACCTTCTGCACAGGCATGTTTTCCAGCCCTAAAAGTCCCCAAAAAGTGCTTTTTTGCATCATTTTTTCACTGTCCAAAATGGCAAAAAACGTCATAGGTTAGCCTGTCGGGTTTTTTTAAATCAGAACTAAGGGAAAAATTCTTGGAACCCTTTTTTTGGTGAAGTACGACCAAACCTTCTGCACAGGCATGTTTTCCAGCCCTAAAAGTCCCCAGAAAGTGCTTTTTTGCATCATTTTTTCACGGACAAAAATGACAAAAAAAGGTCAGATGTTAGCATGTTGTTCTTTTTTAATTCATGAACTTGAGGAAAAATGCCCATAAGTCGGAACCCTTTTTTAGGTCAGATATGACCAAACCTTCTGCACAGGCATGTTTTCCTGCCTGAATCACTCCCAAAAAGTCACTTTTTAGCATCATTTTTTCACGGACAAAAATGACAGATAGGTTAGCCTGTCATGTTTTTTTTTTTTTAAATCATGAACTTGAGGAAAAATTCTTGCCCATAAGTTTTTTTAGGTCAGATATGACCAAACCTTCTGCACCAGCATGATGTCCTGCCTGAATCACTCCCAAAAGTCACTTTTTGCATCATTTTTTCTCTGTCAAAAATGACAAAAAACGTCATAGGTTAGCATGTCTTTTTTTGTTTTTTTTTAATCTGAACTAAGGGAAAAATTCTTGGAACCCTTTTTTTGGTGAAACAGGACCAAACCTTCTGCACAGGCATGTTTTCCAGCCCTAAAAGTCCCCAAAAAGTGCTTTTTTACATCATTTTTTCACTGTCCAAAATGACAAAAAAAGATCAGATGTTCGCATGTTGTTTTTTTGGAAAATCATGACCTGAGGGGAAATGCCCATAAGTCAGTTTTTTGGTAAAGTACGACCAAACCTTCTGCACAGGCATGTTTTCCAGGCATAAAAATCCCCAAAAAGTGCTTTTTTGCATCATTTTTTCACTGTCCAAAATGGCAAAAAAAAAAGTCATATGTTAGCATGTTGTTTTTTTGGAAAATCATGACTTGAGGGAAAATGCCCATAAGTCAGTTTTTAAGTCAGATATGACCAAACCTTCTGCACCAGGATGTTTTCCAGGCATAAAAATCCCCAAAAAGTGCTTTTTTGCATCATTTTTTCACGGGTCAGAAATGGCAAAAAAAAAAACGTCATATGTTAGCATGTTGTTTTTTTAAAAAAATCTGACCTGAGGAAAATGCCCATAAGTCAGTTTTTGGTAAAATATGACCAAACCTTCTGCACAGGATGTTTTCCAGCCCTGAAGTCACTCCCAGAAAGTCACTTTTTTGCATCATTTTTTCACTGTCCAGAAATGGCAAATAAAGATCAGATGTTAGCATGTTGTTCTTTTTAAAATCTGAACTAAAGGAAAATGCCCATAAGTCTTAAGGATAACCCTTCTGCACAGGCATGTTTTCCAGCCCTAAAAGTCCCCAGAAAGTGCTTTTTTGCATCATTTTTTCACTGTCCAAAATGGCAAATAAAGATCAGATGTTAGCATGTTGTTCTTTTGGAAAATCATGAACTGAGGGAAAATGCCCATAAGTCAGTTTTTAGGTCAGATATGACCAAACCTTCTGCACCAGCATGTTTTCCTGCCTGAATCACTCCCAAAAAGTCACTTTTTGCATCATTTTTCATTCCGGTCAGAAATGGCAAAAACGTCAGATAGGTTAGCATGTTCGTTCTTTTTTTTTTTTTAAATCATGAACAAAGGGAAAAATTTTTGCCCATAAGTCCCTTTTTAGGTCAGAAGTACGACCAAACCTTCTGCACCAGCATGTTTTCCTGCCTGAATCACTCCCCAAAAGTCACTTTTTTTGCATCATTTTTCATTGTCCAAAATGATAAAAAAAAAAAGTCCAGATGTTAGCATGTTGTTCTTTTGGAAAATCATGACCTGAGGGAAAATGCCCATAAGTCAGTTTTTAGGTCAGATATGACCAAACCTTCTGCACCAGCATGTTTTCCTGCCTGAATCACTCCCAAAAAGTCACTTTTTAGCATATTTTTTCCGGGTCGAAAATGGCAAAATACGTCATAGGTTAGCCTGTCGTTTTTTTTTAAAGAAATCTGAACAAAGGGAAAAATTCTTGGAACCCTTTTTTTGGTAAAATACGACCAAACCTTCTGCACAGGCATGTTTTCCAGCCCGAAAAGTCCCCAAAAAGTGCTTTTTTGCATCAATTTTTCATTGTCCAAAATGATAAAAAACAAAAATCAGATGTTAGCATGTCGATTTTTGGAAAATCATGACTTGAGGGAAAATGCCCATAAGTCAGTTTTTAGGTCAGATATGACCAAACCTTCTGCACCAGCATGTTTTCCTGCCTGAAACACTCCCAAAAAGTCACTTTTTAGCATATTTTTTCCAGGTCGAAAATGGCAAAATACGTCATAGGTTAGCCTGTCGTTTTTTTTAAAGAAATCTGAACAAAGGGAAAAATTCTTGGAACCCTTTTTTTGGTAAAATACGACCAAACCTTCTGCACCAGCATGTTTTCCTGCTCGAAAAGTCCCCAAAAAGTGCTTTTTTGCATCAATTTTTCATTGTCCAAAATGATAAAAAAAAAAAATCAGATGTTAGCATGTCGATTTTTGGAAAATCATGACTTGAGGGAAAATGCCCATAAGTCAGTTTTTAGGTCAGATATGACCAAACCTTCTGCACCAGCATGTTTTCCTGCCTGAAACACTCCCAAAAAGTCACTTTTTAGCATATTTTTTCCGGGTCGAAAATGGCAAAAAACGTCATAGGTTAGCCTGTCGTTTTTTAAAAAAAAATCTGAACAAAGGGAAAAATTCTTGGAACCCTTTTTTTGGTAAAATACGACCAAACCTTCTGCACAGGCATGTTTTCCAGCCCTAAAAGTCCCCAAAAAGTGCTTTTTTGCATCATTTTTCATTGTCCAAAATGATAAAAAAAAAAAAGTCAGATGTTAGGATGTCGTTTTTTTGGAAAATCATGACTTGAGGGAAAATGCCCATAAGTCAGTTTTTAGGTCAGATATGACCAAACCTTCTGCACCAGCATGTTTTCCTGCCTGAAACACTCCCAAAAAGTCACTTTTTAGCATATTTTTTTCCAGGTCGAAAATGGCAAAAACGTCATAGGTTAGCCTGTCGTTTTTTTTAAAAAATCTGAACTAAGGGAAAAATTCTTGGAACCCTTTTTTTGGTGAAACAGGACCAAAACTTCTGCACAGGCATGTTTTCCAGCCCTAAAAGTCCCCAAAAAGTGCTTTTTTGCATCATTTTTTCACTGTCCAAAATGGCAAAAAAAAGATCAGATGTTAGCATGTTGTTCTTTTGGAAAATCATGACTTGAGGGAAAATGCCCATAAGTCGGTTTTTAAGTGAAATATGACCAAACCTTCTGCACCAGAGTGTTTTCCTGCCTGAAACACTCCCAAAAAGTCACTTTTTAGCTTTTTTTTTTTTTCCGGGTCGAAAATGGCAAAAACGTCATAGGTTAGCCTGTCGTTTTTTTGTTTTTAAATCTGAATTAAAGGAAAAATTCTTGAAACCCTTTTTTTGGTCAAATACGACCAAACCTTCTGCACAGGCATGTTTTCCAGCCCTAAAAGTCCCCAAAAAGTGCTTTTTTGCATCATTTTTCATTGTCCAAAATGATAAAAAAAAAAAAGTCAGATGTTAGGATGTCGTTTTTTTGGAAAATCATGACTTGAGGGAAAATGCCCATAAGTCAGTTTTTAGGTCAGATATGACCAAACCTTCTGCACCAGCATGTTTTCCTGCCTGAATCACTCCCAAAAAGTCACTTTTTAGCATATTTTTTCCGGGTCAAAAATGGCAAAAACGTCATAGGTTAGCCTGTCGTTTTTTTGTTTTTAAATCTGAACAAAGGGAAAAATTCTTGGAACCCTTTCTTTGGTAAAATACGACCAAACCTTCTGCACAGGCATATTTTCCAGCCCTAAAAGTCCCCAAAAAGTGCTTTTTTGCATCATTTTTTCACTGTCCAAAATGGCAAAAAAAGATCAGATGTTAGCATGTTGTTCTTTTGGAAAATCATGACCTGAGGGAAAATGCCCATAAGTCGGTTTATTGGTCAGATATGACCAAACCTTCTGCACCAGGATGTTTTCCTGCTTGAATCACTCCCAAAAAGTCACTTTTTAGCATATTTTTTCCGGGTCAGAAATGGCAAAAAAAAACGTCATAGGTTAGCCTGTCGTTTTTTTTTTTTTTTTTTAATTCTGAACAAAAGGAAAAATGCCCATAAGTCTTTTTGGTCAGATACGACCAAACCTTCTGCACAGGCATTATTTCCAGCCCTAAAAGTCCCCAAAAAGTGCTTTTTTGCATCATTTTTTCACTGTCCAAAATGGCAAAAAAGATCATATGTTAGCATGTTGTTTTTTTGGAAAATCATGACTTGAGGGAAAATGCCCATTAGTCAGTTTTTAGGTCAGATATGACCAAACCTTCTGCACCAGCATGTTTTCCTGCCTGAATCACTCCCAAAAAGTCACTTTTTAGCATATTTTTTCCGGGTCAGAAATGATAAAAAACAAAAATCAGATGTTAGCCTGTCGATTTTTTTTTTTTTAAATCTGAACAAAGGAAAAATTCCCCATAAGTCTTTTTTTTTGGTGAAGTACGACCAAACCTTCTGCACAGGCATGTTTTCCAGGCCTAAAAGTCCCCAAGAAGTGCTTTTTTGCATCATTTTTCATTGTCCAAAATGATAAAAAAAAAAAGTCCAGATGTTAGCATGTTGTTCTTTTGGAAAATCATGACCTGAGGGAAAATGCCCATAAGTCAGTTTTTAGGTCAGATATGACCAAACCTTCTGCACCAGCATGTTTTCCTGCCTGAATCACTCCCAAAAAGTCACTTTTTAGCATATTTTTTCCGGGTCGAAAATGGCAAAATACGTCATAGGTTAGCCTGTCGTTTTTTTTTAAAGAAATCTGAACAAAGGGAAAAATTCTTGGAACCCTTTTTTTGGTAAAATACGACCAAACCTTCTGCACAGGCATGTTTTCCTGCCTGAAACACTCCCAAAAAGTCACTTTTTGCATCAATTTTTCATTGTCCAAAATGATAAAAAACAAAAATCAGATAGGTTAGCCATGTCGATTTTTTTTTAAAATCATGACTTGAGGAAAAATGCCCATAAGTCAGTTTTTTTAACCTTCTGCACCAGCATGTTTTCCTGCCTGAAACACTCCCCAAAAAGTGCTTTTTTGCATCATTTTTTCATTGTCCAAAATGGCAAAAAAAAAAGTCAGATGTTAGGATGTCGTTTTTTGGAAAATCATGACTTGAGGAAAAATGCCCATAAGTCAGTTTTAGGTCAGATATGACCAAACCTTCTGCACCAGGCATGTTTTCCTGCCTGAAACACTCCCAAAAAGTCACTTTTTTGCATATTTTTTTCCAGGTCCAAAATGGCAAAAAAAAAAATCAGATGTTAGCCTGTCGATTTTTTAAAAAATCTGAACTAAGGGAAAAATTCTTGCCCTTTTTTTGGTGAAACAGGACCAAACCTTCTGCACCAGCATGTTTTCCTGCCTGAAACACTCCCCAAAAAGTCACTTTTTGCATCATTTTTTCACTGTCCAAAATGGCAAAAAAAAGATCATAGATGTTAGCATGTTGTCTTTTTAAAAAAATCTGAACAAAGGGAAAAATTCTTGCCCATAAGTCGGTTTTTGGTAAATATGACCAAACCTTCTGCACCAGAGCATGTTTTTCCAGCCTGAAAAGTCCCCAAAAAGTGCTTTTTTTTTGCATCATTTTCAGTGTCCAAAATGGCAAAAAAAGATCAGATGTTAGCCTGTCGTTTTTTGTTTTAAATCATGACCTTAAAGGAAAAATTCTTGAAACCCTTTTTGGTCAGATATGACCAAACCTTCTGCACCAGGCATGTTTTCCAGCCCTGAAGTCACTCCCAAAAAGTGCTTTTTTGCATATTTTTCAGTGTCCAAAAATGGCAAAAAAGATCAGATGTTAGCATGTCGTTCTTTTGGAAAATCATGAACTGAGGGAAAAATTCTTGCCCATAAGTCTTTAGGTCAGATATGACCAAACCTTCTGCACCAGCATATTTTCCTGCCTGAATCACTCCCAAAAAGTCACTTTTTTGCATCATTTTTTCACTCACCAAAGTGCCAAAAAAAGATCAGATGTTAGCCATGTTGTTTTTTGGAAAATCTGAACAAAGGGAAAAATGCCCATAAATCGGTTTATTGGTCAGATATGACCAAACCTTCTGCACAGGCATATTTTCCAGCCCTAATCACTCCCCAAAAAGTGCTTTTTTGCATCATTTTTTCACTGTCCAAAATGGCAAAAAAAAACGTCATAGGTTAGCCTGTCGTTTTTTTTTTAAATCTGAACTAAGGGAAAAATTCTTGGAACCCTTTTTTTGGTGAAGTACGACCAAACCTTCTGCACAGGCATTATTTCCAGCCCTAAAAGTCCCCAAAAAGTGCTTTTTTGCATCATTTTTTCACTGTCCAAAATGGCAAAAAAGATCATATGTTAGCATGTTGTTTTTTTGGAAAATCATGACTTGAGGAAAATGCCCATTAGTCAGTTTTTTTGGTCAGATATGACCAAACCTTCTGCACCAGCATGTTTTCCTGCCTGAATCACTCCCAAAAGTCACTTTTTGCATCATTTTTTCACTGTCCAAAATGGCAAAAAAGATCATATGTTAGCATGTTGTTTTTTTGGAAAATCATGACCTGAGGGAAAATGCCCATAAGTCGGTTTATTGGTCAGATATGACCAAACCTTCTGCACCAGAATGTTTTCCTGCCTGAATCACTCCCAAAAAGTCACTTTTTGGCATATTTTTTCCGGGTCAGAAATGGCAAAAAAACGTCATAGGTTAGCCTGTCGTTTTTTTAAACAAAATCTGAACTAAAGGAAAAATTCTTGGAACCCTTTTTTTTGATAAAGTACGACCAAACCTTCTGCACCAGCATGTTTTCCTGCCTGAAACACTCCCAAAAAGTCACTTTTTAGCATATTTTTTCCAGGTCGAAAATGGCAAAAAAAGGTTAGCCTGTCGTTTTTTGGAAAATCATGAACTGAGGAAAAATGCCCATAAGTCGGTTTTTTTGGTCAGATATGACCAAACCTTCTGCACCAGGCATGTTTTCCAGCCTGAAACACTCCCAAAAAGTCACTTTTTAGCATATTTTTTCCAGGTCGAAAATGGCAAAACATCAGATGTTAGCCTGTCGATTTTTTTAAATCTGACCAAAGGCAAAAATTCTTGGAACCCTTTTTTTGACCAAACCTTCTGCACCAGGCATGTTTTCCTGCCTGAAACACTCCCAAAAAGTCACTTTTTTGCATCATTTTTTCACTGTCCAAAATGGCAAGAAGAGATAAGGTCTTAGCATCCTCTTCTTTTGGAAAATCATGAACTGAGGGAAAATGCCCATAAGTCTGTTTTTAGGTCAGATATGACCAAACCTTCTGCACCAGCATGTTTTCCTGCCTGAAACACTCCCAAAAAGTCACTTTTTAGCATATTTTTTCCAGGTCGAAAATGGCAAAAACATCATAGGTTAGCCTGTCGTTTTTTTAAAAAAAAATCTGAACAAAGGGAAAAATTATTGGAACCCTTTTTTTGGTAAAATACGACCAAACCTTCTGCACAGGCATGTTTTCCAGCCCTAAAAATCCCCAAAAAGTGCTTTTTTGCATCGTTTTTTCACTGTCCAAAATGGCAAAAAAAGATCAGATGTTAGCATGTTGTTTTTTTGGAAAATCATGAACTGAGGGAAAATGCCCATAAGTCTGTTTTTAGGTCAGATATGACCAAACCTTCTGCACCAGCATGTTTTCCTGCCTGAATCACTCCCAAAAAGTCACTTTTTAGCATATTTTTTCCGGGTCGAAAATGGCAAAAAACGTCATAGGTTAGCCTGTCGTTTTTTTTTTTTAAATCTGAACAAAGGGAAAAATTCTTGGAACCCTTTTTTTGGTAAAATACGACCAAACCTTCTGCACAGGCATATTTTTCTGCCTGAAACAGTCCCAAAAAGTCACTTTTTTTGCATATTTTTTCCAGGTCAAAATGGCAAAAAAGATCAGATAGGTTAGCCTGTCGTTTTTTTTTAAAACAAAATCTGAACTAAAGGAAAAATTCTTGGAACCCTTTTTTTTGATAAAGTACGACCAAACCTTCTGCACCAGCATGTTTTCCTGCCTGAATCACTCCCAAAAAGTCACTTTTTAGCATATTTTTTCCGGGTCAGAAATGGCAAAAAAACGTCATAGGTTAGCCTGTCGTTTTTTTTTTAAATCTGAACTCAGGGGAAAATTCTTGGAACCCTTTTTTTTGGTAAAATACGACCAAACCTTCTGCACCAGCATGTTTTCCAGCCCTAAAGGTCCCCAGAAAGTGCTTTGTTGCATCATTTTTTCACTGTCCAAAATGGCAAAAAAAAAGTCAGATGTTAGCATGTTGTTCTTTTGGAAAATCATGACTTGAGGGAAAATGCCCATAAGTCGGTTTTTAGGTCAGATATGACCAAACCTTCTGCACCAGCATGTTTTCCTGCCTGAATCACTCCCAAAAAGTCACTTTTTAGCATATTTTTTCCGGGTCAGAAATGGCAAAAAACGTCATAGGTTAGCCTGTCGTTTTTTTTTAAAACAAAATCTGAATGAAGGAAAATTTTGAACCCTTTTTTTTTTGGTAAAATCACTTCTGCACCAGCATGTTTTCCTGCCTGAAACACTCCCAAAAAGTCACTTTTTAGCATATTTTTTCCAGGTCGAAAATGGCAAAAACGTCATAGGTTAGCCTGTCGTTTTTTAAAAAACAAATCTGAACAAAGGGAAAAATTATTGGAACCCTTTTTTTGGTAAAATACGACCAAACCTTCTGCACAGGCATGTTTTCCAGCCCTAAAAGTCCCCAAAAAGTGCTTTTTTGCATCGTTTTTTCACTGTCCAAAATGGCAAAAAAAGATCATATGTTAGCATGTTGTTTTTTTGGAAAATCATGAAATGAGGGAAAATGCCCATAAGTCGGTTTTTAGGTCAGATATGACCAAACCTTCTGCACCAGCATGTTTTCCTGCCTGAATCACTCCCAAAAAGTCACTTTTTAGCATATTTTTTCCGGGTCGAAAATGGCAAAAAACGTCATAGGTTAGCCTGTCGTTTTTTTTTTTTAAATCTGAACAAAGGGAAAAATTCTTGGAACCCTTTTTTTGGTAAAATACGACCAAACCTTCTGCACAGGCATGTTTTCCAGCCCTAAAAGTCCCCAAAAAGTGCTTTTTTGCATCATTTTTTCACTGTCCAAAATGGCAAAAAAAGATCAGATGTTAGCATGTTGTTCTTTTGGAAAATCATGACTTGAGGGAAAATTCCCATAAGTCGGTTTATTGGTCAAATATGACCAAACCTTCTGCACCAGCATGTTTTCCTGCCTGAATCACTCCCAAAAAGTCACTTTTTAGCATATTTTTTTCCAGGTCGAAAATGGCAAAAACGTCATAGGTTAGCCTGTCGTTTTTTTTTTTTTTTAAATCTGAACTAAAGGAAAAATTCTTGAAACCCTTTTTTTGGTGAAACAGGACCAAACCTTCTGCACAAGCATGTTTTCCAGCCCTAAAAGTCCAGAAAAAGTGCTTTTTTGCATCATTTTTTCACTGTCCAAAATGGCAAAAAAAAGATCAGATGTTAGCATGTTGTTCTTTTGGAAAATCATGACTTGAGGGAAAATGCCCATAAGTCGGTTTTTAAGTGAAATATGACCAAACCTTCTGCACCAGCATGTTTTCCTGCCTGAAACACTCCCAAAAAGTCACTTTTTAGCTTTTTTTTTTTTCCGGGTCGAAAATGGCAAAAACGTCATAGGTTAGCCTGTCGTTTTTTTAAAAAAAATCTGAACAAAGGGAAAAATTCTTGGAACCCTTTTTTTGGTAAAATACGACCAAACCTTCTGCACAGGCATGTTTTCCAGCCCTGAAAGTCCCCCAAAAGTGCTTTTTTGCATCATTTTTTCACTGTCCAAAATGGTAAAAAAAAAAAAAAGGTCATATGTTAGCATGTTGTTTTTTTGGAAAATCATGAACTGAGGGAAAATGCCCATAAGTCGGTTTTTAGGTCAGATATGACCAAACCTTCTGCACCAGCATGTTTTCCTGCCTGAAACACTCCCAAAAAGTCACTTTTTAGCATATTTTTTCCAGGTCGAAAATGGCAAAAAACGTCATAGGTTAGCCTGTCGTTTTTTTTTTTTTTTAAATCTGAACAAAGGGAAAAATTCTTGGAACCCTTTTTTTGGTGAAGTACGACCAAACCTTCTGCACAGGCATGTTTTCCAGCCCTAAAAGTCCCCAAAAAGTGCTTTTTTGCATCATTTTTTCACTGTCCAAAATGGCAAAAAAAGATCAGATTTTAGCATGTCGTTCTTTTGGAAAATCATGAACTGAGGGAAAATGCCCATAAGTCGGTTTTTAGGTCAAATATGACCAAACCTTCTGCACCAGCATGTTTTCCTGCCTGAATCACTCCCAAAAAGTCACTTTTTAGCATATTTTTTCCGGGTCAGAAATGGCAAAAAACGTCATAGGTTAGCCTGTCGTTTTTTTTTAAAACAAAATCTGAACTAAAGGAAAAATTCTTGGAACCCTTTTTTTTGATAAAGTACGACCAAACCTTCTGCACAGGCATGTTTTCCAGCCCTAAAAGTCCCCAAAAAGTGCTTTTTTGCATCATTTTTTCACTGTCCAAAATGGCAAAAAAAGATCAGATGTTAGCATGTTGTTCTTTTGGAAAATCATGACTTGAGGGAAAATGCCCATAAGTCGGTTTTTAGGTCAGATATGACCAAACCTTCTGCACCAGCATGTTTTCCTGCCTGAATCACTCCCAAAAAGTCACTTTTTAGCATATTTTTTCCGGGTCGAATATGGCCAAAACGTCATAAGTTAGCCTGTCGTTTTTTTTTTTTTTAATCTGAACAAAGGGAAAAATTCTTGGAACCCTTTTTTTTGATAAAGTACGACCAAACCTTCTGCACAGGCATGTTTTCCAGCCTGAATCACTCCCAAAAAGTCACTTTTTAGCATATTTTTCCGGGTCGAAAATGGCAAAAAAAACGTCATAGGTTAGCCTGTCGTTTTTTTTTTTTTTTTAAATCTGAACAAAGGGAAAAATTCTTGGAACCCTTTTTTTGGTGAAATAAGACCAAACCTTCTGCATCAGCGTGTTCTCCAGTCTGAAAAGTTTCCTAAAATTCACGTTTTATTGTATTTTTTCCTGGGTCGGAAATGGCAGAAAAAAAAAAAAAGTCATAGGTTAGCATGATGTTTTTTGTTTTTTTTTTAATTTGAAGTCGGAAAAAAATTCTTGTAATTCATTTTCTGGTGAAATAAGACCAAACCTCCTGCAAAGGCATGTTTTCCTGCCCTAAAATTCCTAAAAAGTTGCTTTATTGCATTTTTTTCACTGTCAAAAATGTAAAAAAAAAAAAAAAAAGTCATATGTTAGCCTGGTGTTTTTGTTTTTCCAAAAGTCTGACCTGAGGAAAAAAATCATAGAAATCATTTTTCTTCATCAGCATGTTCTGCACAGACTTGATGACATTTATAAAACCATTAAAGACACAGACATAAAAACACAACCAGCACATTAAAGTAAAAATAAAATGTTTTAATATATATTTTCATATTTATTTACAACATTTACACTATAATGTATAAATAGATTTGGTTTAAAGCTTCAGATATATTATAGAGAACCACCCAGTATGGATGAAATAAGTACATGCAGGCACAAATGCTATGGAGTCTTTTGTGGTAAAGACGAACACTGTAAACTTTAGATTTGACAGGTGTCAACACAGAATCAGCTGAGACTCAGTGACAGCCACACTCCTCCACGATCATCTCCTCGTGATGCCGCAGGGCCAGATCGTCGCTCTCGTAGTAGAGCATGGAGAGGGGGCTGAGGCGCGTCGGCACGCAGGACGCACACGACACTCGGTGAGGATGATGATGATGCAGAAGACTCTGGAAACACAGGAAGAAAAGAAGTGAGAAGAAATAAACAAGGACGTAATCACTGGGTTATTTTTCAGCAATCAACGGGTTATTTTTCAACAATCACAGGGTTATTTTTCAACAACCACAGGGTTATTTTTCAGCAATCAACGGGTTATTTTTCAACAATCAAAGGGTTAGTTTTCAATAATCACATGGTTATTTTTCAACAATCACAGGGTTATTTTTCAACAATCACAAGGTTATTTTTCAACAATCACAGGGTTATTTTTCAACAATCACAGGGTTATTTTTCACAATCACCGGGTTATTTTTCAACAATCGCAGGGTTATTTTTCAACAATCACTGGGTGATTTTTCAACAATCACTGGGTTATTTTTCAACAATCACAGGGTTATTTTTCACCAATCACTGGGTTATTTTTCAACAATCGCTGGGTCATTTTTCAACAATCACTGGGTTATTTTTCAACAATCACAGGGTTATTTTTCAACAATCACAGGGTTATTTTTCATCAATCACTGGGTTATTTTTCACAATCACAGGGTTATTTTTCAGCAATCGCTGGGTTATTTTTCAACAATCGCTGGGTTATTTTTCAGCAATCGCTGGGTTATTTTTCAATAGTCACAGGCGTAATTTTTCAGCAATCGCTGGGTTATTTTTCAACAATCACAGGGTTATTTTTCAGCAATCGCTGGGTTATTTTTCAACAATCGCTGGGTTATTTTTCAACAATCGCTGGGTTATTTTTGAACAATCACTGGGTTATTTTTCAACAATCACAGGGTTATTTTTCAACAATCACAGGGTTATTTTTCAGCAATCACTGGGTTATTTTTGAACAATCACTGGGTTATTTTTCAGCAATCACTGGGTTATTTCTCAACAATCACTAGGTTATTTTTCAACAGAACCTGATGATTTGCCTGACAGAGAATGTTTGTCATGGTGCCAGGCTGAAGATTTTGATGGTGATCAGAAACCGTCTCAGGGAAGCTCAACTGCATGCTTGTTGTCCTCATCGGGGTCTTAACCTGACTCCAGATCGTCGCCGTAACAGACTTGAGTGGGCAAATGCTCACGCACGACAGCGTGTACCAGTTCCCAATAATATCCAGCAACTTCGCACAGCCATTGAAGAGGAGTGGACCAACATTCCACAGGCCACAATTGACAATCTGATAAACTCTATGCGAAGAAGATGTGTTGCACTGCATGAGGCAAATTGTGGTCACACCAGATACTGACTAGTTCTGAGTCCCCAGACCCCCAATAAAGCAAAAAAAAATGCACATTTCAGAGTGGCCTTTTATTGTAGACAGTCTAAGGCACACCTGTGCACTAATCATGGTGTCTGATGAGTATCTTGATGTGGCACACCTGTGAGGTGGGATGGATTATCTCAGCAAAGCAGAAGTGCTCACTATCACACATTTAGACAGATTTGTGAACAATGTTTGAGAGAAATGGTAATATTGTGTATCTGGAATGAATTTTAGATCTTTAAGTCCATCTCATGAAAAATGGGAGCAAAAACAAAAGTGTTGCGTTTATATTTTTGTTGAGTGTATAAACGTATGTGTATTTTTAATTTCAATTTTAATTTTTTCATGTACTTTTTGGGCATTTTGTGCCCTTATTGATAGGAGAGAGACAGTGGATTGGCTTGTAAAAGGGGGTGAGAGAGTAGGGGAAGACACTCTGCAAACTGGCCACAGGCTAGATTCAAGCCCGGACCAGCAGAAGTACGTATATGGGACGTGCATCGTTGCCAACCACTCCGCTCAAACCCTGGATCCAGGAATTATTTTAATGATTTTTTTAACTCTGTCTTGTTGGAGGTTGTATATTTGTTTTCTTTGCAGTGGTCGAAGTAGCAGAAAAGGCCTCAAGCACTAGTTTACTTTGCCTAAATGATGAATAATCTCACCTGCATGTAGGCGTGGTTGGTAGGATGGAAGGACCCGTCCAGAGGAGAAGGACACTCCCCCTCACAGCGGTACGCGTTGAAGCGTTTCGGGTGTATGATCCACTCGTCCCAGCCGATGTGGTCGAAGTCCACCCACATGTCCACCCTCCTGCACAGCGGCCTCTGAGCGGACTCTGCTGGAGGAGGTGCTGCTGTAGAAGGAGACGCCCCGTCGGTCACCCTCAGCCTCTCCATCCTGTTCCTCTTGTGGCGTCGGCTCTGGCTGTCGCCGCTCGCTGCGTCCGTGGTCACGTACTTTGAGTTCTGCACAGTGTGGATGAGGCTGTATGCGGCGTGGCCTTCCTGAGGGACGTCCTGTTTGGAGAAGATCACCATCATGACCCGGTTTGATGTTGGATGGTTAATTCTTCTCGGTCCAAATCCAGAATCAGTCACATTATAACCAAACCCATGTCCTTCTCCGCTGCCCTGCTCCTCCTCCGGCTCTCCTGAGGCCTCCTGTCCCAGCCGGTCTCCCTGATACAGCCAGAACTTCAACAGAGCCGTCACGTTAAAAACCTTCCAGGTGGACTTGGAGCTGCTGGGTGATGTGACAAAACTCCCCAGGAGAATCTCCTCGTGGGGACACTTGGTGCTGTCAGGGCCGCAGCTCTGCCTCCTGGAGTGATATAAATCCACTGTGGCCCGTTTGGAGCCGGAGAAGGATGGTAGTCTGATCCGAAGTTCTGCCAGCTGAACGAGCTCGCTGGTGGAGACGGAGGACATGTCAAACTTGATGGTCCATCTTTGTTCCACCTGATGGCAGCCTGAAAGTGAAGCACAACATGGAAAGATCAGCAGTCTGGATGGTTCAGAGTCTGTGAAACTGATTTTATGACGTTAGAATCAGAATCAGAAATACTTAATTAATCCCCAAAGGAAAATATGGTTGTTTCTGTTGCTCTTATACACAGTATAGCAGTCGGAAATATCAGATGAAGACATTAGATACTAGGGCTGGGATGATTCATTTTTCTCCCGATTCAATTTTTCACGTTTTTTTTAGGTGCCGATTCGATTCAAATTGCGATTCTACAATATTGCCGATTTTCTCAATCTTTAGTTAACTTTTTTAACACCAGTGAAAAATATAAACAATGATGCTGCCCAAAGACAATATCAGGAAAAAAATACACATCACATGTGTAAAATTAAACATTTAAATTTGGGGGAAAAAAAACGTTTGTTTACAAACAAATACATTTACAAAAAAATACATTTAAAAATCATTTAAAAAAAGAAAAAACTCCCGATACTTATGTGAATTGATTTTTTCTTCCACCCTTATTAGACTGATAGGAGCATTAATTTAACTAAAATTAAGTAAAAAATTAATTGAGCAATATCATCTTCCATATGACAGAAAATAAGTAAAAACTAGAGTAGCACTCGGAGAGCGCAGACCTCCACCAGCGCCACAATCATCACCCATATTGGAATTTTCACCACAGATTTAACTCCTACCTATATTTTATCTAAATATATAGATTCTTTGACCATGAAAATCTTACCATTAGCCTGTTGGAACCTTGTCCTGTATTTTTTTTTCCAAATGCCCTGACTGTGTTTGGTGGAGTAATATGCACAGATACCAAAAATGGTCCTGTCTCTCAATGTTAAAAAATTCTTTATAAAATTCCTGGATCCAGACGGTGATCCTGATCACTCCCAAAATCTAATAATTTGTTCCTCGTCCCAATCGGGACATTTCCTGAAAATTTAATTGGAATCCGTCCATAACTTTTTGAGTTATGTTGCTAACAGAGAAACAAACAATCAAAGAAGAAAAACAAACAAAGAGATTACGGCGGAGGTATTTAAGTAGAAATGAGCCTCTGAATGAGGTCAAGGAACACACAGTATTAACAATAAAAATTAATGTGTTGACATTGTTGACCTGGAATAAGATACCCGTACTTTTTAAAATATTACTCTTTTAATTTTCAAGTAAAATAAGGGATGACAATTTTTGAAAAGTAATATTTTACTATTTTAAGTCAGGTCTGAAAAAAATCGAGAACAAGAGATGCTCCAACAGCAAAATCTGTTACTAATGTTTGGAGTTGATGGCAAAAATGTAGAAAACTGCCCAATCTCAAAATGTTAAAAGAGGGAATAAATTTAACCACCTAAATCATAGCACTGCCTCCATTTGCCATGACCAACATTTACTGAAAATACGATCAAAATCTGTTGTTATCAACAAAAATGTGAAAAATAGCTGATCTCTCAATATTTATAAGCTTATATCCACTCCACATCAATGCTCTCGTGTGCCATGACCAACATTTCCTGAAAATACAGTCAAAATCCGTTCATTACTTTTTAAGTTATTAGCAAAAAGGAAAACTGTCCTATCTCTCTATGCCAACAAATCCTTCATAAAAACTGGATTGAACATTTCATCCAAGTCAGTTTATAAGTTTTTGATTATCTGTTCATAAACTGACGAACAAACACAAACTAACAAACGCTGGTGAAAACATGACATCCTTTTTTTTAATACAGTCACTTTAAAGGAGACATATCATGCTTGTTTCTCCTTTTCACTATGCCAGACTAGGATGCCTGTAAAGCATTTCTGCCCTCAGTACAAGTCATTTAGTTCCTTCATTGCCCCACAATAGCGTTCTCAAAATCCTCATTTTAGGCCATTAACAAGGTCTCGTTGAAATGCTCGGTTCTCAGTATGACCTAAAGTCACCTCGCAACGTCTCAGCCCTTTGTGCTCTGATTGGTCAGTTCTATCAGGGGTAGAGCCAGCCTGTCCTTCTTCTTCTACTGTATTTTCTGGCAGGCTCAAAGCAGCGACCGCGTATTGAGTCCCCCTACAGGCCAGAGCTGGTAATGAGGGAGTGTGAGCTAGGGATCTATATACCCCTGCTGGACGGATGTGTTCCTCAGTGACGGTTTTGTGGCTAACGGACATCACAGAGGAGGAAGTGTTTTATCAGATTACTCCAATAAAAAGAAAGGTACCTCGTGATGTCACGACGTTTGAAATCTTGAGGACATCTCGCAATGACCTATTTTCAGAGGCATCAAATCTCGTTCTAGGATATCAGAAAAAATACAATATCTCATTTTTTGAAAATTAAGGGAATGTACGGTCTTGTTTCAAATTTATTCTATTATATGTAAGTATCAAATCATGCATCAGCATGATGTGTCTCCTTTAATGTTAAATAGCCTATTTTGTATTAACTTATCCAACTTAAATTTGTTGTTGTTGTTTAATAAAAATGAAAAAAAATGTGTTTTTAAGATACTCTGAAAAGTGATACAGTGACACATTTCAATAAAAAGATAATTAAAAAAAAAGGAGAAAACATGACATCTTTTTTTTAAAACAGTCAGTTTAATGTTTTCACCCTTGACACCACATGTTTCATCTGTTACCGTCAGGCAGGCGGTACGGGTCAATCACTGCTAGGACAAACCGGTTCAGAGACAGTTTCTATCCAACAGCAGTAAGGGTCCTGAACAAAGGCCAAAATCACTACCTCATTTGTCATCATAATAATCATAATAACTATAATATGATAATAACCTCATGTCATTAATGCACCTGAACATGGCAGCTATTTTGCACCTTGTTTTGCACAGTATCATTCCATATATCTTTTTTTTTTTTCTTTTTTTCTTATCTTATTTTACTTACTCATGTTTGCACTGCACTTTATCGTATTTGTCTCACACTGTTTTGCACTGACTGAGGGGCTTTTGCAGTTTTGTTGTTCTTGTTGCAATGACAAATAAAGTTCTATTCTAAATAACCTATTTTGTATTAACTTATCCAACTTAAGTTTGTTGTTGTTGTTGTTGTTGTTGTTGAATATAAATGGGGGAAAAAATGTGTTTTAAGATACACTGAAAAGTGATACAATGACACATTTCAATAAAAAGAGAATTTTTTACATTTGAACCAAACCAGAGTTAAAGTTTGTTATTGCAGTACTGTGACAATCATTTTTCTTTTCAGGAAAAACAGACACCGTGTAGCTTACAGATCAGGAGACATGAAGTTTAGCTTGAGCCCCGTCCTGGTCCAGGACAGACCTGATCCTGGACAAATGTCAGAGCGCAGCAGCAGGAGTGAGAGCGGGACAGGATGTGTATTGAACCCCCGTGCGCGAGGACGTCTGAGGGCTAATATACACACCCTGTCACATAAAACACAGGCGGCCTTTTAAGTCCAATAAGCATTTTGACACGTGGAGGGCTGTAAAGAGGGAGGGCCTGATAACAGATAACACACACAGAGCTGCAGGACGGGGCTCAGGGAGAGGACAGGACGGACAGACTGTCCCGCTGCACACTCAGCAGAGTGTCCTCAGACTTGAGAATTAAAACTGTGACCTTGCTTTAATGTTATTAATGATCATGTTTGGACAGCAGCTCTGTTTTTAACCCTGTAAATGATTAATGATTTGTTAACACTGATTTTTTTATTTATTTATTGACCTCTGCCAAACAGTTGAGACTAGAGTTAAAGGGTTAACTTATAAAATATCAAACTGTTGCTCTGCAAAGTGGCTGAAAAGTTTCTGAAGATGGAAACAGTTTTTACAAAAGTCCTGTTTTTAATGTCAGCGAAGACAAACACAAGTGAGGAGTGTTTTTGTCCGCATATGTTTGACTGTTAGCAAAATTACACAAAAACTACTGGACACATTTTGCTGAAATTTTCAGGAGATGTTGGTAATAACCCAACTTAGAAATGAGTACATTTTAGTGGTGATCTATACATTCGTCTGGATGCAAAAAATCCCACAGGTTTGCATTCGATAGAATTAGAAAAAAATCACATCTCTGCCATTTTGAACAGATTCGCCTCCAATTTCACAGGATAATTTTTGCTCTACGTAAATTTCATCTGGATCCTGATGTTGTTTTCAGACTTAATGCAAAGTTTGGTGATGAATGATGCCTTAATATTATTAATGTGAAGAAAACAATGATTTTCAAAATAGCATAATTCTAAACTTCATGCCTCTAGTGTAGTGGAACTATAGTGTAACCTGCTTTATAGTCAAACAGATCTAAAATGAGGTACTTAAATAATTTTATTAACAAATTCACAGGCAAAGTCATCATCTCTCATAGGTATACTGAGGTTTTCCACATTTTCTTACTCTTAAATATCGTGTTGAAGAAAATAATGTGGTAATTTAACCAAAATCCTTCAAATATCACAAAAATGATGTTTTCAGACCCTATGTCTCGTGTTGTGTTACTCAAGAGCATTTTTACTCTGTCTTGTCTCGGACTGGCCAGACTTGGGATTTTCTGTTAAGACCGATCAAGACCAGCACTGTTCTGATGTTCTTCAGCTTCATTAATGTGATAAGGAGGAACACTTAGTACAACAAACAGCTTCAGTTCATGTGTTATTTCTCCTGTGATAACTCCCAAATGTCTTGGTCTTGTCTTGGTGTATTTTGGTCTTGGTCTTTCCTTGGTCTCGGCTCGTCACGGTCTTGGTTTCAACTCCCAAAAGTCTTGTTCATGTCCTGGTCTCGGCTCGTTTCGGTCTTGGTCTCAACTCCCAAAAGTCTTGGTCTTGTCCTGGTCTTGGCTCGTCTCAGTCTTGGTCTCAGCTCCCAAAAGTCTTGTTCTTTCCTCTGTCTTGGTCTCCGCTCCCAAAAGTCTTGGTCTTGTCTTGGTATTAGTGCATTTTGGTCTTGGTCTTGTCTTGGTCTCGGCTCATCTCGGTCTTGGTCTCAACTCCCAAAAGTCTTGGTCTTGTCTTGGTGCATTTTGGTCTTGGCTCATCTCGGTCTTGGTCTCGTTCCCAAAAGTCTTGGTCTTGGCTCGTCTCAGTCTTGGTCCCAACTCCCAAAAGCCTTGGTCTTGTCTTGGTCTCAGTGCATTCCGGTCTTGGTCCTGTCTTGGTCTCAGCTCCTCTCGACTCCTAAAAGTCTTGGTCTTGTCTCAACTTGTCTCGGCCTTGGTCTTAACTCCAAAAAGTCTTGGTCTTGTCTTGGTCTCGGCTCATCAAGGTCTTGGTCTTGACTCATCTCGGTCATGGTCTCGTTCCCAAAAGTCTTGGTCTTGTCTCAGTCTTGGTCTCAACTCCCAAAAGTCTTGGTCTTGTCTCGGTCTTGGTCTTAACTCCAAAAAGTCTTGGTCTTGACTCCCAAAAGTCTTGGTCTTGGCTCATCTCGGTCTTGGTCTCGTTCCCAAAAGTCTTGGTCTTGTCTCAGTCTTAGTCTCGACTCCCGAAAGTCTTGGTCTTGTCTCGGTCTTGGTCTTGGTCTTAACTCCAAAAAGTCTTGGTCTTGTCTTGGTCTCGACTTGTCTCGGTCTTGGTCTTAACTCCAAAAAGATTTGGACTTGTCTTGGTCTCAGTCACTCTGGTCTTGGTCTTGCCTTGGTCTCAGTGCATTCTGGTCTTGGTCTGGTCTTGGTCTCTGATAGTGTGGTCTTGAGCACAACACTTCCTGTGATGCAGAGGAGCTCCACTCACCTTTGGCCTTCAGGCTGAGGACAGAGTCGGAGCTGAAGCCTGTCTGGTCCTCTCCTGGATCCGTCAGAGACCTGATGGCGTGTGATGGCGAGGAGTCGGCGGTCCTGAAGGAGCGGTAGAGCTGCATCATGTAGAGCGGGTACCTGCTGCGAGGACTGACTGACAGCTCCACACCTGAGCGATACCTGTGAGAGGAGGCGTCGGCGGGGAGGAGGGAGCAGAGCAGGAGCGGGCAGAGGACTCTGAGGAGCTTCATCTTCTGGTGTGAGACTCAGGACGGACCTCCTTCCTCCAGCTGGCCTCGGGCTGAATGCTGCTCCAGGCAGACGAGCCCTTTATAGGGGACAGCTGCCCCAGGACGACCCCGCAGCTCTCAGGCATGTGAACGGCCCCTCTGATCAGCAGAGCTCATCTCAGGGGGGGGCAAAGAAAACATTTAGCCAAGGTCATTGTCCTCCGCCTGCTGCAGGAGCCTGATCCTGTTCAGATGTTAAGACTCATTAATAAAAAACATTACCACTAAAGAAGTGAACGCCTCTGTTAAAAACAGGCCTGTTTGACATTAACAATATAGTTCAGAAAAACTTTCTCTCTTAACCCTTTAACTCCTAACTCAACGGTTTAGCAGGAATATTTCCTTAGTTTAAAAAAAACATAACATACACAAATAAGTGAAATAAAAAGTAGAAATTGCATGAAATGAAAATATAAGACCCCCCAAATCCACATTCAATACAACACAGACATAAAAAGGAAATCCTGACAGAAAAATGGGGAAACACAGGAGCTAGAACTAAAATAACTAAAAATCATGATAAGGCATTAGACAGAAAAACTACATAAGTAACTACATACATGAATAAGATAATTAAAAACAAAATTTAAATAAATATATAAAATTGGGAAAATAATAAAGCCTAACACCACGTGCAAAAAAAATATGCTAAAATAGGATAATAAAAAGAAAAGCATTTAACTAAGAATAAAATTCCAAATTAAAAAAAAAGAACTGAAGTGTAGAGATAAAACAGAATAAGAGGGTTAAAATAAGTTAAAATGTAATGCAAAATAATAATAATAATTAGCTATGGCCAGATTAAAAAGGTAGGTCTTGAGTTTGTCTTTAAAATATGAACAGTAGGTCTTCAGGTAGACTCGTAAAACGGAAAAAGGTTATTATACCATCTTGGTAACACTTTTGAATTATTAGTTGACATTAGCAGATAGTTTACTAATCATGAACAAACCACTTATACACATTTGTAAATGATTATTAAATCAGGAACAACTTAAGTTACAAGACATTTATAAGCTCTTAGTTGGAATAGAACTAATCAGTGGTGTAGTCGAGGGTATATGCCAGTATACAGAGTATACCCACTTATTTTTCAGTCAGCACTGCGTATACCCACTTCTAACTGAATCTAAATCAGCGGCGTGTGCCGAGTTCTAGAGATAGTAGATGCCGAGTATCAGTCAATTGGCTTGTGAGGAGCGAAGCAGAGAAAAAAAAGTTTGGAAGCGCATGAAAAGAGGACGTTTCAAACCATGAGGGGCTACCAGTAAGAAGCCATCTCTCTGGTTTCTCTGCTGAAAAGGGAACTTTTGTGTTGGATTTCTGGCATTGGCAATCCTGAAAATCTTTTTTAAGAAACCTTTTTTTAAAATGCGTTAGTTGGGCTCAAAGAAGTAGTTTTTTTCAAAATGGAATTACTCACATTTTTATTGAATGTTTGGAGGAAAAAAATATAGTTGGCTCTGGCACATTTATGATGACTTTAAAGACAGTCTTTATAACAATTCACTGATTAAAGACAGCATCTTTATTATCATCAAGTTACGATTATAAGCAGTTTTTTAATGCAGCCACAGTGGAGCTAAAGCAGTAATAACACACTCATAGTCTGAGAAATAAAGTTACTTTAAAATAATTACTTTCTTAAATTAAACTACATTTTGTATTCACACGATGTAAAAGTAGCATATAGATAAGGGAAAAGGGTTTTTTTTAAAAAAAAGAGAGAGAGAGAGAGAGGGAGAGAGAGAGAGAGAGAGAGAGAGAGAGAGAGAGAGAGAGAAAGAAAACATGTTTCTGATTGATGTGATGTTTTCAAAAATTTCAGAAAAATTTTGGTCCAAGGCCAAACTTACGTACCGGCCCCTGCACTAGAGAGTAGACACCATCATGGGCGCTAATCCCCGGGCATGCATGCGTGTGTGTATGGGTGTGTGTGAGGGCGTATTTTCCTTTGTATTTTATTCACATGTCCTGGTGTAAGTGTCAGCACCCTAGTTGTACTATATGACACAAATGATGTAAATCTAAACTATTTTTTTTATTTTTGTTCATTGTAACATTTTGTTGAAAGATTCTGTTTAGCTGTTGAAAACTAAATAATTTATTTCAATTTTATGACAGTGCACTTTTAAGTTTATCTGATCGGTTTTGATGTTTGGAAGAGAATGATTTGTGTTTTATTTAAGGTTAAATATTAACAAGAATGCATTGTCAACTTCAGATTTAAAGTATTTTATTTAAATAAATATTCAAAAAATAACAGAAATACAATGTTTGCCTCATGATGAATACATTTTACATTCATCCATTCTGCTTGTGTGACCAGTAGTAACTACAAACTGCTCCTAATTAAGTCATGATAATTTTATAATAGTGAGCAAGAAGAAATGACAGATTTTCGGGTAAATAGAGTAGTCTTACATGTCACTGGTTCTAAAACCGTCTTTTTTTCTGTACTACTTAAAAAAAGGCAAAAATTTAGAGTATACCCACTTCTCAAGGGACCACTACACCACTGGAACTAATCATAACTAAATTATATATACACATCTGTAAATGATTATCAAACAATTTATAACTACAGTTACACTACATTTATTTATGATTTATACATTATTAAAAACATGATTTTTTTCCACAAATGCTTGAGCTCCAACAAACCAAGCATGTGATTTATACGGACTTAATACAAATAATTTATTAATCATGAAAAACACAGCACATGTATTTAAGAATGCTTCCTTAAATCATTAAAAATGTTTTCCTATACATAAAAATAAAAGTAGTTAATGATGAATAAATCATGTACAAATAATGTTGGTGCAGTGTTTTTGATAATGTAACTGATTTAACCCTCTAGGCAGTAATATTTAATCTGCTAAAACAAACGTAACACATCATTGTATGTTTCTGTCGATGATTTAAGATGCAGAAAAAAACTGCAAACAAACCAAAAGAACTGATATTTTCTATGTGTAGGACTTAAAAAACTAAAAGTTACATTATTCTTTTAAATACTTAACCATTTACTATTATAATGATTTATATTTATAGTTTGTCACTTATCCAAAACATTTTTTTATTAACCTTTAACTTCCAGCTCAACTGTTTGACAGAGGTCAGTAAATTCAGAAATATTTAATGTGTCAAAAAAAAAAAAATCCACATCATTGTTTGTTGTTGTCACTGTACTGGGATACAGGAAAACTGCAAACAAATAAAAAAATGATATTTCCGTTGTGTGGGACTTAAAGTTTTTTTTAAAAATCCTTAAATTTAAGGAGATAATAGTTATTTATTAAAAAAACATTTTTGGTGTTTTTGTCAAGCTCAGTCTCATCTATTTTAAGTTATTTTTATTGCTATTTTATTTGCAAACATTTCAGCGTTTCCTTTTTTTTTGAGCAAATGTTTTATTTAAATTTGTGCACATACCAAATTCCAAAATAGATATTTTAAACATAAGAAAACAGAAACAATCACAACTTGGCAGACAGTTCTGAATCCATACATGTCTTTGGATTCATTTACACCATAAAAAAATGCTTGTGAACCTTTTTGTCCAGTAATCATCCGTTATCTTTTTAAAGCTTTGTACTCTTCACAAAGGAAATTTCCGTCTTTTTGGATTGTTTGGAGGTTTTTTTTCCTTTCCCCTTAAGTATTTTTGACACAATGTTTTGTTTTTGTTTTTTTTTAAGTATTAAATATCCTCCAAATTATGGCTCTTTGCCCTACAGTTGAGCAGCAAGTTAAAGGGACTGTGAGGAGAATCTGTTACCGGCAACGTAAAGACTCTGCTACCCATGAGCACACGCGGCGACTGGCGAAATGCTGCGTTCCAGTAACCTCAGAACTGGGAGTGACATCATCCCAGAGTTATCAGCGTTCCAGTTGAAGTCGGAAAAAAACATGCCGATCTACCAGGCTATTGTTAGCTGTTGTTAGCACGCCCTGCATTGTTGTTCACAAATATCACATGAAGAATGTGATTATCACTATGGCAGCATTTTTGTAAATATAAGTCTAACAATACTATGTATACAGCTGATCTAGAGCGACACACCCCAGTCAGAAGTGCAAATAAATGGATTATTACAGGAGCTAAATAACTGTTCACACTGGGGGCATCCATCTTTGATTGTCAACTCAGGGGTGACGAGGTTTCACCGATTTCCCAGTAGGAAATTCCGATTTTGGGGGACGTTCCAGTTGCAGTTTCCTACTCGGAACTCAAAATTCCTACTTCTGACTACAACTGGAACGCACCAAAAGACGTGTGCTATCCAAAGCGTGTGTTTGTTGTGAAGCTAATGAATGCAGCTCAGACCTTCCTCAGAACTCTGCATTGCTTTACAACTTCTTTCCAACAACTTACAGGATGCAAAGCAACCAGGTAATGTATCTCTTTCTAGTTATGTAGCGGTAGTTTTTGAAGTGTGACAACAAGCAAATTTTGGAAAACTTAGTAGGCCTATCATAGTTTTGTAGCCGGCTATATATCTCTACTTAATGCCCGGTGCTCTAAGACGTGTCTGAATAATATAAATTTGCTCTAGTTTTAATTGTCTTGTTCCTGAAGTTGAGTATCCAGGCCAGTCCAGCCCTGTCCGACCAGACCAGGAGGCTAAGGAATAGCATTTATAGATAACCTATTTAGATGCTATAAAACTCATCTTAAAGTGTGTATTTGGATCAGGCATATATCTAAAAGTGAGACTTTTTTGTAATTACTTAGAAACTCCTCATAGTCTCTTTAAAGGATTAAATATGGTTGTTTAAATAAAAAAAACAGGCCTGACTGAGCAAAGACAGAAACTGAAACAAAACGACAATAATACTGAAAAAACATTTTTTATTTACTGTCAGTTACACAACATTTAGTTATTTTACTAAAATAATATTTGTACGCTTTGTTCCAAAATGTACCTGTATGTGGATAATGTAGGGCTGGGCAGTTTAGAGAGCTATGAAATATATCTAATACTTACATTTTTATCTAAATAAGGTTTTATCTTTTTTTTTTTAAGGTTTTTTCATTCATTTATTCCTTTTTCACTTTCTACCTTTGGGGCAATTTGTGGTCACCTAACAACCTAATGAGTGTGTGGGAGGAAGCTGTAGTGCCCTGAGTGAACCCACACATGCACAGGGAGAACATGCTGTGAGGCCCGAGCAGGTTGTCCTTGTTTTGGTGATTTTTCTTTTTCTTTTTGAAATAGTGCAGCTGGACTCGCTGGAATAGTGTAGTGTGCATGTGACTGGAAACTGACTTTTGAAATGTCTTTACAGAAAAATATTTATTTATTTATATCTTATATTAACATTAACATTATTGCCCAGTCCTATGAGAATGTAAAATCCCATCAACAGATACAGTATATGTATAATTATTAGAGGGAGAAATTGTTCCCATTTTTGTAAGTTATATAAACAGTACATCACACAGACTAAATTAATTACACTATAAACTACACCAAAACATAAATAAACAAAAGTCAAAAGTTTCGAGGTAACATTGGCCTCCTTATAAAGTTGGTCCTGGTCCTGTAGAGACTGCAGTTTGTCAAAAACCTTTAATAAAACATTTGCTCTTTGGTCTTGTGAAGTTTCAGAGAACAAACGTGGCTGACGAGGTCCCACTGGTTTCCCCCCTGAACCGTCTACTCACAGAGAGTTGAAGAAGTTTTTCACCTGTGGATGCAAAGAAGGAGGTTCAGTTTATCTGAAATACTAGCTTTGGACAACAAAAACTTCATCTATGCTAATCTCTGTAGGAGCAGTCACTTCCTGCTGTTGTCTCGTAGCTCCACCCCCTCCTGGTCTAAAGGACTCTGATTGGGTCATCCCGCTTTGGGCCACTCACAAATGTCGTAGATTGGAGCTTGACAACATCAGGGTTCACACTCATTTCTAGAAATCTACAGTTGTACCTCACATTTTGTACATTTAGCCAGATTGCTGTGTTTACACCTCTTCCACCCCAGAGGTCTGATTTACAAGATGCCTGCAACAGATCTATGAAATATAAATCTATAAACTATAAATCTATTATAAAATAATCACACCCACAGACTCCAGTGTCACATAAACAAACAGAAGTAACAACATCGCTGTGGGCAATATTTTGGTAATTGATGCATATCTTACATAAACATTAACATTATTGCCCAGTCCTATGAGAATGTAAAATCGCATTTTGATTCCAGCATCAAATAAAAAACTGAAGTTACAATATTGTTTTGGGCAATTCTCAGGTTAGTCTAGACTTTGAAAAACAAGATTAAAGCTTGAAAACCAATATTTCAAGCTCGCTCCATTGCATTACATTGAACTTAAGATTTATTTCTAACTCTCAGGCATTAAAATTGTCTGCTAGACATCTTTTTAGTCTGGATTTTATGTGGTGTCTTACTATCATAAATTAATGCTTTAAACAGTTTTTTAAAATCTGTATTTACTCTGCTTTTTTACAAATATTTTGTTGATTTGCTGTTTCAGCAGCTTAAATCTTATTTCTTTTTGTCAAGCTACTGTTTTGAGTTTTTAAATATAATTCTTTAAACCTGTTCAGCCCAGCCCACAAGGTCTAACTGAATTATTTTGGTGTCAAAATGAAAGGAAGTAAGTTTGTCCAGATGTGGAATTATCAGTATATGTGTTACTGGGACAGAGTAAATGAAGATAGAAGTCAGAATTACTTGAAAATTTCATCCTCGCCTAAAAAACAAACATTTTTTGTTGTGAATATCTCTTGGAAATGATCCTTGAGTGGCTGTAAAAGTCTAAAAATGAATAAAAAAAATATTTTACATCATCTCTGCAAAGGACTTTTGTTATAAAGTGCTGCAGAGCAAAATTAGAGAGGTTTTATATTAATATGGTCAGGCGAGGATCTTGAAAAACAGTGCATATTGAGCCAAAGATCAAAAACACATGTACTTTTTCAAATAAAATTGTAAAAGTGTTTAAAATGTAAATATAGCACTTCTCCACATAATTAACTCTTTTGAATTGTTGTTTTGACATTTTTTACTCAAAATAAGCCTAAAAACTGTAATATTTGATAATGTGACGCCTCCATTGAGGCCAAAGACAGCAAAGTTTAAAGAGCTATATCTCAGCTTGTTTCTTTACTTTTGTTTTTGGTCTCAGCTTTCTGCAGATGTCTCATTTGGTTGGAGCTGGAGGAGAAAATATGTGATGCCAGGCTTCACCAGGTGGCGCCCTACAGATTTAGATTTTTCTTTCCCTTTTTTTGCTTGGTGTTTTAATTGTGTTTGTTGTGTGTGATAATGGCTCATATGTTAGTGTGGCCTAGTTTTTCCTGTTTAATTTGATGTGCAACATGACTATATTTCTACATGAATAGTTCACTTTTTCTTTAGTTTTTGTTGGAAAGTATGCAAGCATTCCTGAAATAAGCTTCTTCTGGGCTGTAGTTGCATTATTTTATCCTCTCATATTTTATAATTAGTAAGGGTAGGAGAAAAAAATCGATTCACATAAGTATCAGGATTTTTGTTTGATGATTTTTAAATCTTTTTTTTGTTCAAAAATCGTTTTTTCCCCTCATTTAAATGCTTCATTCAGTCAAAAACCTTGAATGAAACATTTGCTCCTTGGTCTTGTGAAGTTTCAGAGAACAAACGTGGCTGATGGAGGTCTCACTCTTCAGAACAACATTTTGATATTTTATAAGTTAACCCTTTAACTCCAGGCTATACTGTTTGGCAGAGGTCAATAAATCCAAAAATATGTGTTAAAAAAATCATTTATGATTTCTGTAAATGCTTTAAGATACAGAAAAAACTGCAAACAAACCAAAACAACAGATATTTTCTTTGTGTGGGATTAAAAAAAAAGCTAAAAAAATATGAAATTAATCATTATTACTGTCAATACTTAACCATATATCTAGAAAATTCATCTCTTATTCATCAAAAACATTTTTTGTAGGGGTTGGAGAAAAAAAACAATCACGTAAGTATTGGGATTTTTTGTTCTGACGATTTTTTTGTTCAAAAATCATTTTTTTCCCCTAATTTAAATGCTTCATTTTAGTCTGTGTTAATAAGCCTCTTTTAAATGCAATCCAGTCTTTTGAAGAGAGAGCATAAACAGCTGGTTAAATATATTGCTGCATAAATCCTAAAAACAGACTCACATGTGATGTGTATTTTTCCTGATATAGTCTGTAGGCATCATCATTGTTCATCTTCTTCGTTGGCGTTAAAAAAGCATACTAAAGACTGAAAAATTCTGCAATATGGTAGAATCGCAATTTAAATCGAATCGGCACTTAAAAAATCGAATCAGGAGAAAAGCGAATCGTCCCAGCCCTAATAGTTAGGTGTGAAAAAGTTACCAGGTCCTTTTTGACTTAATTTCATATGTTTGAGTTTTGTTCACTAACAAGGCAGAAAGAAGAAAAATAATTTTCCAGGACAACTCACGCTCTTCCAGGATATTTTACTTTTTCTTAATTTTCCATATTTTTACCACGACAGGAAAATTGGTCAATCATTTTCCAGGTTTTCCAGGATGCGTGGAAGCCCTGAAGATGGATCTGCCTGATCACATTGAGTCAGGATTTAGGAAAACCCCAAAAAAGTTGGCATAAATAATCCAGGCCCAGGCAACGCACACGATCCAATAAAACCAAAGGGCCAGAAACAGCAAAATAACAAACCAACGGACATCGACCCAAGATGAGAAGAGGAGAAAAAAAGGCAGTAAAAGAGGCAGGAGGGCAGAGAATAAAAGACATAATAAGCAATAAAAGCAGTAAGACAAGTTAATTTAAAAAGAAAGTCCTAAATGAGGTAAAAATGATCTATTTCTAACATAAAGATTGGATAAAAAAATTCTGCAACAGCTCTGCATTGACCAAGGCTTCTGTACAACAATTCAAACTCTGCAGAGGGGAGATAAAAAAGAGTACAATGATAATAAGATAAATAGAAAGGAAGGACAAAATTAAATAATTAAAACTGAAGACGGTGATTAGAGAAGCTGGTGGAACTATATTTACATTTATTCTACTGCTGCAGGTATAACTGTTACTGTATTGAGGTGGATTATTATTGTGCAAACTAAAAATAGCCTACATAAGAAAGTGGCCTATAAAAAGATTAAAGTACAACATAAGTACAGTTATAAAAGCTGCAGCTTCTGCTGTCAAAGTGATCCTCCAGTTATGGAAAAGTACCTGATATCAAACACTTAACAGAACTTATGTTGGAAATAAAAACAAATGAGGAGATGTTGGGCATAAATTAATGATGAATGTGATGATTTCAAGAAGACATGGGACTGATTTGTTGTTCTTAACCGGATTGAAACAGTAAAGTTGGTAGATGAGGAGAGTTATGGCAGACTATAAGACTAAAATATATATGCATAATTGTTTTTTTATAGTCCCAAATGCTTTTTAACTGTTGTGAATATTAGAGGTGATATCTCACCATGGTAACAAGCCTCTGCTTCAGCAAGAAATTCAAAGTAAGTGAATATTTGCCATAAAGACAAATAAGTTTATCAGGTTGAACTTTATCTTGTCTTCATAGTGCATTAAGTTAAATCAAAATGGAAAAAAAATGTTCTAGAAAAGGGTTTAAAATTGTGTTCGATAAAAACTTTCAAAAAATAAAAAATCAAACTACAAAATCAGATGAACAGAGTTAACGAAAGCCAGGAAGTAAAGCAGCGTGAAATAAATAAAGTGGGAGTAAAAACTAAGTAACGACATTAAGTAACTAGAAAAGCACTCAGAGAGCGCAGACCTCCACCAGCGCCACAGTCCTCAGCCATATTGTCATTTTGACCATAAATATTAGTCCTACCTTTATTTCATATGAATATTTAGATTCCTTGACCATGAAAACATACCATTAGCAATTGGCTTCATAATGATATCTATTTTAGTTCAGTAGTTATTCACAAAAATCACATTTGTCGCCATGGCAGCCAGACGGTGATCCGGATCAACACCAAAATTAAATCAGTTCTTCCTTTTCCCATGCTGAACATTTCCTGAAAATTTCATCCAAATCCATCCATAACTTTTTGAGTTATTTTGTTCACAGACAGACAGACAGACTCTCCCGAAAACATAACCTCCTTGGCGGAGGTAAAAATGAGGTAATAATGATAATAGCTTCTTTGATATCATTTTCTTCTTCTTCTGTTGTGTTCTTCTTCGAGTCTCTGAATCGAAACAGTTTGTTCTGGACACCCACCGTGTAAAAGTGTAATAATCAAACTCACCTTGGTTATGAACTGATCCTGCACCTCTGGGTCCTTCTGAAACTCCACACTGGCATCGAGCTGCAGCACAGGAATCTGTTTCAGCTTCTCAAAGTGTGTTCTGGAAAAAAAAGAGAGACGAACTGTGAGCCTCTGACTCAAACTGCTGCCTTTCATCTGTTCAACGAAACAAAACAAACCGCTGCAAGGAGAGAAATTAAACTGTGATGGGACGTCCTGTCACACAGAACAGGCTCAGCTTTGGCAATCTCATGCTCCTGTTAAACTAGCAACCAGCAAAAAAAATAGAGAATATACTTAATTTGAAAATACCTTTTAATTTTTCTACGTTATTCTTTGGAAAAGTTGACTCTTGTTTAGGTCACTTTAACATTTATTTAATTTACATTCTGATACTGGCTGGTAAAAAGACCATAACCAGACATTGGCTGCGTCCTGACTCGCCCACTATTGAAGAGCGGAAGAATATAGTTCATGAAATCTGTGTCATGGAGAAAATCATTTTCTCCCTTTGATTACAAGTGGACAAATTTATACAGCTCTGGTCAAGATGGACTATATAGAAAAATCAGCAACAGTAACTTCTATAGATTTCAGTAAACAATAAGATGGATTATTCAGAGATGTAACCTTGATGTTTATCCGTTAAAATTGTACAAATGCCCACAGAAAATAGAGATATATAGCACACTTTATACTGCACATTTCTTGTCTCAATATTTAACTGAATGTTAACATGATTACACACTCCTCTGTAAAGACTGGATATAGTTACAAACTGAAAAAAACTTTAAAAAATACAAAGAAAAATGGGAATACAGAAAAATCTTTTAACCTGTCCAGCCCCAAAGTGCCTGATTTTTGGCACTCCAGCAAAAACGCAAGAAAAGTGAAATAGTTATGTAGAGATATAGTCATGTTGCACATCAAATTAAACAGGAAATATTCAGCTACACAACCATATAAGCCATTTTTATACATTTAAAATGCAACGTCAACACCAAGCAAATGAATGATCAAATATCCAAATCTGTTTCATTTGATTCAAACTTGGGTGGATTTGTGTGGATTTCTTTGAATGGGAAAATGTAGAGAGTTTTATATTTATTTATTTTCAAAAACAGTCAATAATTGCCACGGATAAGCAGAGGAAGATAAAAACTGTTGTGACTGGGTGTAGTGAACACCAAAAGTGACCTACAAGTGAAATCTAAAGTTTGGTATATCAGAAATGTCAAATGGGACAAATGGAGCCAAACTGAGCCAAGACTGGGCCTGACCACTCTGTAGTCAAACCTCTCTAACTTTGCTCTGCATCACTTTATCAGACTCAAACTTGGCAGAAGTAATGTTCACATATTTTCACATTCATTCATAGAGTTCTAAAGCTGCAGCTGCATCATTCCAAAGACATATTCACAATAAACACCTTGTTTTTTTTAGGCAAGGATGAAATGTTCAAGGTATTCTGACTTCTATCTTCATTTACTCTGTCCCAGTAACACATATACTGATAATTCACATCTGGACAAATCTTTCAAGTGTTACTTTATTATGATACCAAAATTATTAAAATAGATAATGTGGTTGCAGAGATACATTCTTTTCTTTATGTCATTTTAGAGCAGAAGGCTTCAAAAAGGGGCTGAACAGATTAAGAGAAGACATGCCGAAACAAAGATGTTATAAAGACTGAGGAAAAGTGTCATGTTTGATTTAAAGCTGCATTGGAGGGAAAATAGACGCAGTCATTGTGTATAAGTTGTAAGCAGAAAGTATGTTCCTCAGAACTCTGCATTGCTTTACAACTTCTTTTTTCAACAACTTACAGGATGCAAAGTGACGAGGTAATGTATCTCTTTCTAGTTACGTAGCGGTAGTTTTTGATGTGTGACAGCAAGCAATTTTTGGAAAACTTATTATCGTAGTTCTGTAGCCGGCTATATATCTCTACTTACAGCCCGGTGCTCTAAGACGTGTCCGAATAATATAAATTTGCTCTAGTTTTAATTGTCTTGTTCCTGAAGTTGAGTATCCAGGCCAGTCCAGCCCTGTCCGACTCGACCGCGAAGCTAAGGAATAGCATTTATAGATAACCTATTTTGATGCTATAAAACTCATCTTAAAGTGTGTATTTCCATCAGGCATATATCTAAAAGTGAGACTTTTTTGTAATTACTTGAAACTCCTCATAGCATCTTTAACACGGAGACCTTCACGGATCATTCCCTCCACCCACACTCACTCAGTGCTCTTCTCAACAAGCCACTTCTCATGTTGAACGTGCAGCTTCTCCAGATAATCCAGCTGCACTCCCTTCTCCTCCTCCCGTCCACGTCGCCCCAGACGCTCCAAACATGTCTGAAAATAAGAAAGTGATATTTCTGTAGCATTTTAGCAGTTAAAAATACTAAAAGATTAAGTTTTTTGGCTCTTGTTTGGCCCTTCTGATCTTTAGTGTTTACAAAATGAGAAAATGTGCAGGGTAAAATATTTTTGTGGAGTATTTTTTGTCATTAAATACCCAGAATGGAAACCCCATGTGGCTGATTCAGGACTGAGAAATGGGACTGACAATGAATTATATTTTAACTGGACCAAATATGTCACTGTTACTGTTTGTGTATTATTGTGTGAATTATTGTTTCTTGAATCTGCCCCCCAAAGCATATGCCAAGAGAAAAACTGGCCCATGTACAATTAGGGTGCACACTGGACATGCTTGTGCAGGAGGGTGAGTTTGGTTGGTAGGGATGGGAGGATGAATTAAACTCTGATCTGTTTATTTATTGTCTTATTTATATTATGTTTTTAGTTTTTCTATCTTAAGCCCTGTCCTGAGTAGCACCTCGTGGTGTATATACTCTGTATTTAATGCAATGACAATAAATCTTCTAATTCTACTTCTCTTCACACTTCTGATGCCATTATCTGCCTTTATAATTCTCTACCTTAAACCATGTTCCCCTGGAATAAAGACTGACATCAGCTGCTGGTACCTGTGGAGGAGCTCTGAGGTAGATGATGCCCTCCAGCTCCACCTGCTGTCCAAACTGCTCCACCAGGAGAGAGTGCCAGTCCTGATAGACTGCCCACTCCGTGGAGTTGATGCATCCCAGCTCGAAACTGTTCAGAGCAAAGATGTACCTGACAGGAAAAGAACGGACAGATTCATACAGGAATAAAAATAAATTAAATATTATCTCACAGACATCTGAATTATTTTAGATAAGCTTACATGATCCTTTTACAAAAAATCATTTGTCACCCATCAAAGACAGACAGATAGAAAGGTAAATAGATGGAAGGACGGACAGACAGTCAGACAGGTAGACAGACAGACAGACAGATTGGTAGATAGACGGACGGACGGACGGACAGACGGACAGACAGACAGATAGATAGACGGATAGACAGACAGATACATAGGTAGATAGATAGATAGAAAGATTGACAGACGGACGGACGGATGGACGGACGGACAGATAGATAGATAGATAGATAGATAGATACATACATAGATAGATACATACATAGGTAGACAGATAGACGGACAGACAGACAGACAGATAGATACATAGATGGATAGATAGATAGATAGATAGATAGATAGATAGATAGATAGATAGATAGATAGATAGATAGATAGATAGATAGATGGATAGATGGATAGATAGATAGATTAGCTTTATTTTCCCTTGCAGGAAATTTGTCTAAGACAGCATTGCTACTGGCCAAGGACACGATCTACGTAAATAATGAAACACTAGACAACATACAACAGCAACATAAACAAGAGGTCGGTAACAAGCACAGTCAGTAGTTATTGCACAAGGAGGTTAAAAGTGCAGAGCTCGTTACAGTAAGCAGTGAAAGTAAGTAGAAACAATTTTTAAAAAAACGAATAATGATGAGGAGAATAAAACATGGATAAAAGCAGAATAATAATAACAGGTAAGAGACTAGTGGCAATAAATAAGCTGACAAAAATATACATGTCTCCTCAGATCATCATCACCACAATGCTGAAAAACAGCATCAAACTTTATCACACAGTGTGACCCTACATACTGGTACAAAAATAAATCACAACTGAAGAGTCAAATGTTAACTGTCAATTCTCTTTCTTTGTAACTCATTTTTTAATAATTTATTCATTTTTCACACTTTTCTACAAACTGAGTTTCCTGTAATCCTAACTTGTTAGTTTCTCACCTCCATGTCTGTCGCACCAAATTCTATTTAACTGCCAAACATCATTTTACCATCCCTTTCCCTTCTCCTCTCTCACCTGTCGCTGTACACAGAGCGCTCGTACACCTGCACAGGTGTTCTCTCTGAGCCCAGCAGCCGATCAGGAGGCGGCTGCAGCTGCGTCCTCAGCCGGCTCATGCACGAGTGCGTCTGGAAGGTGTAGGACCAGCGCTGAGGGTCCTCGTACATCATCTGCAGCAGGTTACTGACAGTCGACTGTGTGTCCTGTGAGAGCAGAGAGTCAGCGAGCTGTGATCACAACCATGTCGGTGAAAGGTGGAGGGAAGCTCACCTTTGAGGTCTCGATGTTCTGCCACTTACTGACCGGCTCTGCCATCACCTCCCAGTCCGGACACGCTGACTGCAGGAGTCGAGCAAAGGTCGACTTTCCAACCGCTGGAGGGAGAAACAGAGACGTGAGAGCAGTGCTGATCATTTCATAAAGCTGAGGTTGGTGATCTGATTTAGATACACTTTTGTAATTCTGGTTAAAATGATCTTTATGACCCGATGGTAATCAACTCATAATGTGTTTTTAAAAAAGAGCGAAAAATATCCGCCATCTACAGCAGGAGTAAAACAGGGAAAACACCAACCAATCACATCTTTGTAGCCCACATTTTAAACCAATCAAATCCCGTCGCTGTTCTGCCTGCCTCCTGTGTGGACATTTCACTGATTCAGTACGTGTAGCCGAGCTGAGAGGGATCAGAGTCCGCTGGAGAAAGCTCACCAGTCAAGTTTTGTCTTTGAAAATAAGGGAAGCCCGATACAAGCCGTCCCACAACCCCAACCAAGCTCCAGTATCCCTCATATTTTGAGACAGGTGTACAAGAAATCTAAAATAAACTCTTTGTTTTTCTAAGTTTGTTCTGCTGCTCTAATCTCACGACAGCTGCCACCAAGGCTACTGCAGGTGGAAGTTCTCGTGAGGCTTTTTCTTCTTCTTCGGTTTTATGGCGGTTGGCATCCATCATTTTGGAGCATTACCGCCCCCTTCAGGCTAGAGACAGAGTTCAGTTTGGAGAGGCAGAGGAATGTTTTTATTATTATATCATCACACGGGAGATTTACGGGAGAATACTGACACAGCAGGAAGGAGGGAAAGATGATAAAATACGGAAAATACAGTAGTTTCATGGCCAAAACGGGAGATTTGACAGCTATGTGGAGAATGTCAGAGGAACTACCTATACCCCGATCAACATCGGCTGTGAGCCCTAACTAACTTTACATGTTTGTTTTTTAACTTCACTATGATAATGTTTTGGTGTTTTCTTACCGCTGACTGAGACATGACTTGGTGTAATGTAAAACAAACACGTTGTGCTGAGGGTTTGGAGCTGCATCAGTCTTCTGGAGGGGTGGGAGGGCTAGACGGAGCCCTGAGGAGATGCTACATTTAAATTCATGCTAGTTTTCCAAAATTACCAACCCTAGCTTTAAAGGAGGAATATCTCTTTAACTCGGTTACACACCTCTGCTGCTGAGGACTTTGTTAAACTGTTAAATCCAGACAGACCAGAGTGGATCCAGAGAGGAGCACTCTTTATCCAGATACCTTTAACTTTTGAAGAATTTGAACAGCCTGTATCACGGACGATGCTGAAATGCTTCCAGATCATTTCTTCAGAAAATACGAAAAAGGACTATTCAAATGCACCCTGTGTTTGCCTTGAGCCCTCAAATTACTAATTACGCCCCTGGTGGTTTGGTTGGCTGGCCAACTGTGGGCTGGAGCTGGGCCCTGAGCCGCAGTTTGGACACCTCTGTTTTAGATGTGAGTTGACCTCCACTCAAGGGTTCAATAACAACCGGATCACTTCTTGTTTGATCACAGAAACAAACAAAAACACATTTAGATTTAAGATGTTAACTCAGTATAAGATTTGATTTGTAAAGAAGGGGCTGGACTTCATGAGCTCTGCTTCATTCTGTCTCTTCTCAAATATTTTTTTAATAGTAAACATACATATCAGTATACACACACTAAAATAACTTGAAACTGACAAAAGTAATAATAAATAAAAATTTACTGAAAATCAACGAATAAAATTCTGACATTGCTTTTGAATTGTGGTTCAACAGAATTATTTTAAAAATGTTTTAATGTTCTCACAGGTGTATTTTATTTGATGGACAACAGTTGTCTGGTGCGCATATGTATGATTTGACTTTTATGATGTTATTTGTTTAATTAAAAAATAGAAAATAAAGAAAGAGAGATCTGACAGTTGTGGACTAACGGGTCTTACCGATGTTCCCCTCGATGGAGACCCTCCTCACCTGGACAGGTGGACTCTCTGAGGACCCTGACGTAGACCTGGAGCAGGACTCACCGAGCCGAGCAGACTTCTGAGCCATGATGCTGAAGTTAGATGATCCTAGAGGAACAGCCTTCCTTATCAGAGACACCTTCACGGACTTTAAACCAAACTTAAAGACGGAGGTCATGACGACAGGTGGTCTCAGAGCCGGCGACTTCACCTCATGGAAACTCCGTCATCTTCTCCATGATGAAACTCTCCTTTAAAATCAGCTCACGGCTTCGTTTGAGGCTAAATCTGATTAAAAGTCCCTGTTATGATGATGAAAAGGTCCTTGTCTGGACAAAAAGCTCCATATTTAGCGCAGTTATTTACAAACTTGACAAAACAAACCGAAACTCCTCATCTTCACCCTGCCTCCCTCACTTCTTCCTTCAAAAATGGCGGCCTGCAGTGAGCCTTCAAAATGCGACAGCGCCCTCTGCTGAGCTGGAGTGGAGGCTGTTCAGGGTAATGCACCTATATTCCTGCAAATATAAAACAAAAAAATAAATAAAAATCACTTCTGTTTGATAAAATTAAATGGATACTATGAGAAATTATTAAATATGCACCAAATACAGGAAGGCACAGATTAACCTGTCATATTATTCCTATGGAATATTTTACAGGATCAAATGGAAGACTGTAGATTTTTAACATTTTGACTTTCTTCTTTAGATATTTTTGCAAAAGACTTACAAATGTCATCTCAAAGGAAATGATTGATTGCAACCCCAAAAGTGGGCAAAATGTTAGTCTTGGGTCATTGGTCTGTAGGGATTTCAGAACTTGGAAGTTTCAGCTTTTCTTTTTTTTATTTATTGAATGATTTTACAAATTGGTTTGTAAATCTGGCTTATTTTTTATTCATTTATTTAATAGGGGCAGTGCACATTATTGAATATCTATTAAAAAAAAACAGCATCATTGCTAATTTTCATCTGAAGTCCCTTGGAGGGTAACACACAGTTTATATTTTTTTGCTCCTTAGTTCATGTCCTTTTTCACAATCTTCTTGCTCGTAGCTACTTATGTATTGAAGTCAGTCCAACCCATCTTTATGATATAAAATATTTTGTAATGGAAATTCAAGATTAAATTTTGGACAGTAAAATGTTTTCTGTTTGTCATGTATAAGGGATCTAGGTGAGGATGTATTTGTGGTGGTCAGAGTTTACTTGTCTGTTGTACTGTATTGTTTGTTAAAAATTCAAAACTTAATGAAGACATGTGTAAAAATGCACCTAAATGACACAAACTACAGTACAAAAAAACGATTTTCAAAAGTTGCAATTTTCATAAGAGAAAAAGTAAAAAATAAATACATTAAAAAAGGAAAGGCTTTTAAATTATCCACTCTTTAATCATGTTAAAAAGATGCTATAAGCATCTATTGTTTTACAAAATACTGTTGTTCTTTACATGTGCAGAATGATAACAAAAATCCTAAAAAGGTAATAATTATGGGATTTTTTTACAAATAAAATTAACAGTCTTTTCTTAATGATTCCATGTCCCCAAAAAAACAGATCCCCTTGCTTTTAATGTTGAAGGGGTTTGAAGAAAAGAAGAACATGTTTCTCAGTTTATTGAGAAACCCTATTCCTCTTTATTGACAAAATGCCCCCTGAAATGACTCCATCCTTTAAATTGACTTAAATTTCTTTTTTGGCCATTTTATGCGCTTATTGATAGGAGAGAGGCAGTGAATAGGTTTGTGAAAGGGGGTGAGAGATAGGGGAAGACACTCTGCAAACTGGTCACAGGCTGGATTTGAACCTGGGGCAGCAGAAGCAAACCACTCCGCCAAACCTGCACTCCCTTTAAATTGATTTAACCTTACAAATTGCTTTCCCATCTTTTCCCATATCCACCACTTTGTTTTATGGGCAGCCAATCAGTGCAGGCCTCATTATCACAGCTTCATGTAGCCTCCCACCCCTTCAGATCAGAGTGTTTCCAAAGGGGAGGGAAAACGAGCTGCATCTGATCCTCTAAAGAGACAAAATTTCTAATTTTCTTGCTTAAAAGACTCCCAAAACACGATGTAAACAATCAAACACAATGAGACACAGGCCTCTAACAGAAAAGTAGAATGAAAGGTTCAAACTAAAAAAATGTAACGGAAACATTTTTCCTCTAAATTGTTTTTGGTTATGAACTGTTCATCCATTGGCATTACAGGGTTTGAAGCACCACTTTATTTCTCTATTAAAAAAAAAGTTTTGATCTGATTGAAAACAAAAGCATTTTTAAAAAATCACAGCTTTATTCATTTGTTTTAAAAGTGCAATCAAGCTTTGTATTACCTTTGATTGAAACCTCTCAATCACGTTACAGTCAGGACAGTTCAAAACACACATAACAAAATTAAAATTATCACTGCAGAGTCGGTTTGATTCTTAAATCCTGCATCAGATGCCAAAGTCCTATAGAGGTACAAAGACCATTCATGGTGGAGATAAACCAGTGGAGTAAATCACAAAGTCAAACAGCAAAGGCTAAAAGGCTTCCAGGTGTCTCCACGTTCAGTGGGTCGTGTTTCTGATGGTGATCTTCTGAGGCCCCTCGATTTTGTAATCAGCCATACCTGAAGAGAAAGAAACATTTCTATAAAAACTATTGAACTGACCGATGAGCTACGAAAACAAACATACATTGATCAGGGTGTGTACCTCTGTTTAGAGACAAAATTCAAGCACATTTTAAAACATTATTTTTTAGCTTGCATACAGATTCATATCACCACCAAAATCTTGTCACTTTTCTTGCGCCATAACTAAGTTTCCTTGAAAATCTGTCATCCTTTTAGCCTTTTTTAGACAGAAGGCTCAAAAAGTAACTTTTACTCCGAGCACATTTTGAACAAGCCGAACAGAAACGGAAAACATAGTCCTACTCATCATTTTTGGCACCCATTAAGTTTAAGTACACAATGTGACAGTACAGTTTCTTTACAAACCTCTCTAACTTCGTTCTGCATAACTTTATCAGAGTCAAACTTGGCAGAATAATGTTCACATATTAAGGTTTGTAAATTATACTTCATTAGCTACTATGATCATGCAGTCATATTTAGAATAGGCAGTTTTAATTGCAACCACTTAAAGCCTACAAGGAAAAGAACGCCCTACCAACAATTAAGCATGGTGAAGGTTCCATAATGGTTTGGGGCTGCTTTGCTGCATCGGGTACTGGAGGCCTTGACCGTATCACAGGAATCATGAATTCAGAGAATTATCAAGAAATTTTAGAGCGAAATGTCCGACCCAGTGTAAGAAAACTTGGTTTGAGTTGAAGATCGTGGGCCCTCCAGCAAGACAAAGACCCAAAGCACACATCCAAAAGCATGCTGTTTTTAAAATGGCCAGCAATGAGTCCTGATCTCATTCTGATTGAAAATCTTTGGTATGGCTGAAATCTGCCATTGGGGAAAAGAAACCTGCAAATGTTCAAGAGCTTGAACAATCTGCAGAGTTAGAGTGGGAGAAAATACCAGCTGAGAAGTGCAAGAAGCTTATAGATGGCTACAAGAAACATTTGGAGGCTGTCATCAGTGCCAAAGGGTGTGCAACAAAATACTGAAGAGGGGTGCCATTATTGCTGCACATGCTTTTTTCAGTTCTCTCTTTGAACTTACAATACGTAACTTGTAAAAATGTTTTTTTTTGTTTAAGTATTTTGGACTTTCAATTAAAAGATCCTGACGACATAAATTTGATACATTTCAATTTATTTCTGAAGATATTGTTAAAGTAATGAAAATAATGAAGGGGTGCCAATAATACTGAGCAGGACTGTAGGATATAATGTTTCTATTTGTATGTAAAGTCCATTGAAATAGCTGTACAATCATCCCCATGAAACTTTCCTTTTCTTTTTATTAAGTCAGAAAAAGCTTGTATTATTAATGTTATATTTATGATCAGCATAGACATTGTATGGAAACGCGACTGCTCCAATCTGGATCCGGGTTTAAATTGGAAAAAGGTTTGGGCAAACATTAAAGAGGCCTCACGCAATCCAGATCACCAACAGATTCCTTTTAATTTCGTACATAGGACCTACTTAAAGGGACAATGAGGAGAATCTATTACCGGTGACATTAAGACTCTGCTACCCATGAGCACGTGCAGCGACTGTTGTAATGCTGCGTTCCAGTAACCTCGGAACTGGGAGTGACATCATCTCCGACTTATCGGCGTTCCAGTTGAAGTCAGAAAAAAAACATGCCGATCTACCAGGCTATTGTTAGCTGTTGTTAGCACGCCCTGCGTTGTTGTATGAAGAATGTGATGATCACTATGGCAGCATTTTTGTAAATATAAGTCTAACAATACTATGTATACAGCTGATCTAGAGCGACACACCCCAGTCAGAAGTGCAAATAAATTCATTATTACAGGAGCTAAATAACTGTTCACACTGGGGGCATCCATCTTCCATTGTCAACTCGGGGAGTGGCGATGTTTAACCGAGTTCCCAGTAGGAAATTCCGACTTCGGGGGATGTTCCAGTTGCAGTTTCCTACTCGGAACTCGGAAATTCCTACTTCTGACAACAACTGGAACGCACCAAAGACATGACACAAGCCAAAGCGTGTGTTTGTTGTGATGCTAATGAATGCAGCTCGGACCTTCCTCAGAACTCTGCATTGCTTTACAACTTCTTTTTTCAACAACTTACAGGATGCAAAACCATGACGTAATGTATGTCTTTCTAGTTATGTAGCGGTAGTTTTTGATGTGTGACAACAAGCAATTTTTGGAAAACTTAGTATCGTAGTTTTGTAGCCGGATATATATTGCTACTTGCAGCCTGGTGCTCTAAGACGTGTCCGACTCCAAAAAATTAAAATTTGCTCTAGTTTTAATAGTCTTGTTCCCGAAGTTGAGTATCCAGGCCAGTCCAGCCCTGTCCGACCCGACCGCAAAGCTATGGAATAGCATTTATAGATAACCTATTTTGATGCTATAAAACTCATCTTAAAGTGTATACTTCGATCCGGCATATATCTAAAAGTGAGACTTTTTTGCAAATACTTAGAAACTTCTCACAGTCCTTTTAAGTAAATTTTTATCCAAGTAGTGGCACTTTTACTTGAGTAAAATATTTCCGTAATCTTTCCCCCTCTGATTTCTAGCCCGTGAACAAACCCTGATTATCAGGGTTCATCATGCAATTAAAAAGTGAGACTCCTCACCCTCTGAGAGAGCTGTCCCATCAGACGAGAGGTGCCAGTATCTGCGGTCGCTGCTCCTGGCCTGCTCTCCGTTCACTGCACTCAAGAACGGCCCCCACAGACTGGACTCCTTCGCAAACCTGAAAAACACACAACACAATTAAAGTTGGCAAATATCCTTGACTTCTGTTCAAAGAGTAATTCTTTTGGACTCACGTGAAGCCAACGTCTTTCCCTGCGAGCAGTTCAAGAGCCTCGAGCAGCGTGCCCCCCTTCGGCACGTCCACGGAGTACAGAGCGGTCGCCCCCGTGGACATCACCACCTCCACCGCCACCGTCACTTTGATGCCACTTGGTAGCTCCACCTCGGGTTCAACAGGTTCGAGCACGAGAGTGTCTACAGGAACATACACAGCATGCAAGGGTTTTAAATCTGTTTAGCTATCCCAAAGATACTGATCAAAGGGTCTTCATATGTCTATCCAACGCCCACCAAAAATTATTTCCCAATGTTGGTGAGCAAAATGCACTGACTGATCCTTTAAATTTGACGTAACCCATCCACTCACCGAGCTTTGCAGAGCAGACAGACCTGCCTGATTCTGAAATCCTGCAGGTCCGTCTTGCCAGCCTCCGTTGTCCAACGAATTCACTCGGCTGAATTCTTAACGGCCCAATCAGGGAAGAGAGGCGGGAGCTGCAGAATGCGGACGTGACGACAACCGGAAGTTGAGAACGGACATGCCGATTAGCCTATTGTCCTCATGGCTACTCAGTGAAACTTGGCGAAATCTGCCCTCCTCAGAAGTTTACTTGTAGGGATTGTCTTTGACGAGGTTCATGTCACATATAAGTGTTAAATGAATCATCTGTGTGGGACAATTTAGTGTAAGACGATTGTAAAAGGCCGTAAGCTGTTAGCAGCTGTTAGCGGCTAACAGTCATTAACTGTTGTTAGCTGTTAGCGGCTATGGCTAACGTCCATGAACTGTTTTTAACTGTTGTTATCCATTAGCCGCTACATTAGCCACTATGTATGCGACATTATAGGAGGCAACCCTGCTTGATGTGGATTGGTCTGTGATGAATGTGACGAGCCAAATGATTGTCCAATCACAAGCTTGTGTTTTTTTTTAATGTTCTGCCCCTGAAAACAAATTTAAAGGGCTCCTACCCAGATGGACTAGTGAAATATTTCTGTGGCAGATACATGGAGCTGTACATCTGGTTGGTCATGTTACCACTCACTCCCATTCTTATCGAACTTTCAGTTTCCTCTTGAGCTGAAAGATATCTCGTTATCATATCGATATCGAGATATGAAAATTCAAGATATTAATATCGAAAAAGCAACGATATAAACAATATAGATTTCCCACGCACTTGCCCTGCAGGTACAGCTCTGGAAGTCACAGAAAATTTCATTTCTACAATTGCCCTTGTAAGCACCGCTTGGTTTTCACCAAACCCTTAGTCATATCGTATCAGTATCCTATCTGGCATGAATATCGAGACATAAAATTGTGTCCATATCGTTAAGCCCTAGTTTCCACATCCCACACCCATCAAAAGTGCCTTATCTATTCTAGGTGGTAGCTGCTTCACGCACGGATAAAATATCAAGTGCAGACTTACAATCATTTATCCTCTGTGCATTAAAGGTGCAGTGTGTAGAAACTGGCATTTTAGCAACATCTAGCATTCAGATTTTGGAATAAACCCGTCCATTACATCACTAACTGACGAGTGCTGGTGCAGACCAAAAAGGATCGTGAACAGGGCATCATTTACAACAGTTACCATGTGAGGGTTTTTTCATTCATATTTATAACTATTATTTCAATAGATTATTGGTCAGTTAAGATGCCACATGCCATGCAGGTAGATTTCAGAACCAGCAGCCAGGTTCATATTCAAAAGTCGCGTTTCACTCTTTTTGTCCCCCAAACCCAGCCGTAGACAACATGGCGGATCGTCATGTCAGCCTCCACAGAGGGGAGACCCACCGTACATAAATGTAAAAAAGCTTTTTCTAACTTAATAAAAAGAAAATGCAGGTTTCATGGGGATGATTATTATTCAAAACACTTAGTCTAACCTGTATTTACTTAACCAGTCGAGATTAATGTCTTACTTTAAGGAAGTAAGGCAAAAATTAGGCAGTGAATTGCTTGTAATGAAGAGAAAACATCTGCCAATGAAACAAGGAAAGTCTGACTCAGTGAGGATCTTAAATTAAGATTTAATATCAGACATGTAAGGAAATTGTGGATTTTAATAAGTCTAGTGAGATTTTTTTGTTAAATTGGACAAATACTCTCACTTAGATCTGAGTTTTTTTCAGTGTAGCTAGGGTTATAACAAGAGATAGGAATCGAACCAAGTCCTTATGACAACTGGCTCAATGAATTGACATTTTATAAATCACAGACTCCATGATTGATCGTATGTATCAACCTGAAGAAGTTTGGTATTGTCCATTTCTGACACTGTTCGCAGACTATCTCGCAATGTTAGCAAATCCTTCCAAAAATAGCGTGGATCTGGGTTCAGATCACCACCATAATCTCATCATGTCTTCCTTATGTCATGACCAGTACTCACTGAACATTTCATCAAAATCTGCTGAGATTGTTTTTTATCTATCAAGCTCAAAGCTAAAACAACAAAGAAATAAACAAGCAAATGGACAAACAGTTAGTAAAACAGGGTAATAATGGTGCTGGACAAACCATCTTCATTGTGACACTCCATGTTTTTCACATGTAGGTAGGATTTCAGGTGCAGAGAAGGCAGAATCTGAGACGTAGCCATTGGGTTATGGTATTTGTTGGCTCTGACGTCCGTCCTCATGGCCTCCATTGCAGGAGCGCACTCTGAAACGTCAGTGCCCATGGCCAGTAAAGCCTGAAACAACACAAATCAACCAATCAAAAACATGTCCACAAAGACACATAAACAGCGTCTGAGTAAATTCCTGTAACAGAGCAAAATCTTATAGACGACATGGACTTCATGGAGGAGGAGATGATTGATGTTCGACTCATTCTTTTCTCCTGGTTTAAACAGGGTAGTTTAGTTCATGAAGCACGAATGATGTAAGGATAACTTTTACAGTTTGTTGTTGTTAAATAATGTCACGGTGACAGAAGTTTTAGGGCCAGTAGGTGTACTTTGTTCATTGTAACGTCCATGGTGTCAGCGACTAGTAAATATTAGCCTAGCATACTACCTTTAGCTATGAGTGACACGTTGTGGTCGCCATGCCCTGTTTTGGCGCTCCCTTTTTGTTTTGTGAATTCTGTAAGACTCCCCTGACATTTTTTAAGAGCTTAAAAGTCCGGAAAATACCAGTTGTTTGTTCTTATTGTACAAAACCAGTGAAGTTGGCACATTGTGTAAATCGTAAATAAAAACAGAACACAAGGATTTGCAAATCCCATTCAACCTATATTCAATTGAATAAACAGCAAAGACAAGATATTTAATGTTCGATCTGAGAAACTTTGTTATTTTTTGCAAATATTAGCTCATTTGGAATTTGATGCCTGCAACATGTTTCAAAAAAGCTGGCACAAGTGGCAAAAAAGACTGAGAAAGTTGAGGAACGCTCATCAAACACTTATTTGGAACATCCCACAGGTGAACAGGCTAATTGGGAACAGGTGGGTGCCATGATTGGGTATAAAAGCAGCTTCCCTGAAATGCTCAGTCATTCACAAACAAGATGGGGCGAGGGTCACCACTTTGTGAACAAATGCGTGAGCCAATTGTCCAACAGTTTAAGAACAACATTTCTCAACCAGCTATTGCACAACTGTGGTAGGCAGTTTGTCCACTTCCTTGTTTCCTGGCTATATGCACGCCCACAAACACACTCACGTACATGGCGCATGCTCCAGAGCCAAAGTTGCCAGGTCTGCTTGTTATAAGCGACGGTCTTTTCTTGAATAGATACTTAGCACTGTGATATTGAAATGTGATGTAGACGAAAATTAACACACTTTGTGTAGACTTCTCTTTTTAAAAATTAGTATATCACATTAGGAAAGGAAACAGCTGGAGGTTGCTTATTTTGGGCTTATTTTTATTGACCAGGTTGCTTATTTCAGAAGCAAAATGTGGAAACACTGGGCAGGAGCTCTCGTTCCACAGGGTATGTGACATTTTGTAAAATAAAGAGCACAAAAAACTGTTATGTACTCTGTAGTAGAACTTTTTGTAGGCCTTTACATTTAGGAATAGATATGGGGTTCTGTCCATGATCAAGCAATGTAAAAGTAACGGAAAAGTAACTTGAGAAGTTACTCTTCATAGAGGGTAACTAAGTGAAGTAAAGAGTTACTTTTTTCAGATGTAACGAGTAACGAGCAAACATAACTTTTTAAAAGTAACTTCCCCAACACTGGTTATAGGCGCAAAGTTTAAAAGCCAGCATCTGTGATGGTATGGGGGTGTATTAGTGCCCAAGGCATGGGTAACTTACACATCTGTGAAGGCACCATTAATGCTGAAAGGTACATACAGGTTTTGGAGCAACATATGTTGCCGTCCAAGCAACGTCTTTTTCATGGACGCCCCTGCTTATTTCAGCAAGACAATGTCAAGCCACATTCTGCACGTGTTACAACAGCGTGGCTTCGTAGTAAAAGAGTGCGGGTACTAGACTGGCCTGCCTGTGGTCCAGACCTGTCCCCCATTGAAAATGTGTGGCGCATTATGAAGCGTAAAATACAACAACGGAGACCCTCGACTGTTGAACAACTTAAGCTGTACATCAAGCAAGAATGGGAAAGAATTCCACCTGAAAAGCTTCAAAAATTGGTCTCTTCAGTTCCCAAACGTTTACTGAGTGTTGTTAAAAGGAAAGGCGATGTAACACAGTGGTAAAAATGACCCTGTGCCAACTCTTTTTGCAATGTGTTGCTGCCATTAAATTCCAAGTTGATGATTATTTGCAAAAGAAAATAAAGTTTCTCAGTTTGAACATTAAATATCTTGTCTTGCTCTGTATTCAATTGAATATAGGTTGAAAAGGATTTACAAATCATGTATTCTGTTTTTATTTACGATTCACACAACGTGCCAGCTTTACTGGTTTTGTATATATATTGTGTGTTAAGGTCATTTTTGTGCACTTCACCTACCCTGCCAGTACTTCTATGGGGTTTCCCATAATCCAAGTTATAAACACATGTTAAAGATCTCTTTTGTGAAAATGCAAAGATTGTAGAAGGAAAGATTCAATAATGTGTAAGGTGTATACATAATTTTACACAATTTGGCTCTGAAATAACGTAAAATGGATGCTTATTGGTAAAAAAAACTCCAACAGAAGTGCATTCTGTGCTTAAGAGAAAGACATTTCTATGTAAGAGAAATAAACAGACTGGCAGAAGCGAGGAAAGAAAACACTACTTGATGTCCGTCTCATTCTTTGCTCCTGGTTTACACAGGACGATTTAATCTGGACACAGACCCTTCGTACGGGGCCCGTTACACCTGGACTTCATGGAGGAGGAGATAAAGCAGCTTCAGGGGAAGCACGAGAAACAGAGTAATAGCCTATACTCTTTGGAAAACAATGATCGAAAAGGACACAAAGGAGGAGGACAGCAATGACAGCGATGAAGGTGACTTCTTGGGGGCATTCTTTGATTACTTAAAAACAGCACTGGCGAATGACCCACATACAAGAAACAAACTATGGGAGTTAGAAGCAGAGCTCCAAACAGCTTTAATGGAGGGACGAAACTTTGATGAAACCATGAAGATGCTGCAGGAAACAGACCAGAAGGCAAGATGAGATATGCTGTTTGAAAATGTGGGAACTGAGTTTATGCTTCAGGCATTAACTGTGTTTGTCGCTGCGCCAGACTGCACCGTTAAATAAAACTGGCACAGGCACAGTGCAGGGCAGGTGCGCCGTGCCTGTGCCTGGTCTACGAAATAATGGCCCTTTTCCACTAGCACACCTTAGCCCTACTCTACTCGGCCCTACTCGAGGCGCAACGACCTAGCATGCTCGCAGTAGCTACCATTAGCTTTCCCTCATACGTCTTTTCTTTGCAGCTCGATTGCTCTCGTCCTCGGCTTCATTCTGTTGTATAGCTTCCAAAACTCTCCTGTGCTTCTCAAGGGGTATTTCTTCTTACCACCTGCAGCCTTCTTCTGCTTTCCTTTTTTACTCGGTTTGTGACAAAAAGCCACAGATTGTTGTGTCGCGCTCAAAATGACGTCACCACAGTGCTGCTCAGCTGTTTACAGTGAGCAGCACAAGGCGAGTAGAGTAGAACCGGGTAGAGTCGAGTAGAGTAGGGCTAATGGAAAAGGGCCGCAAGAGCCTGTAGAGTTAACAGGCACTGGTGTCATCATTTAAAGGCATAGAAGGGGTTTTGAGGCTCCAGGCAGATTTTTTAGGTGGGTGTGGTGGACAAAGTGGCTCTTTTGATTGGAAAGTTTGCTGACTCTTGGTCTAGAAGATGCTGTGTCAGTGAGAAGATGTGTGACTTTACTATTTGCTTAAAGCACCAATGGGGTAAGAGCTATAGGTTGAAAATCATTATGCTCTTTAGGCTATGGCATGGAGATTACCAAAGCAGCAAAAACCTGGTTTAATCAATCAACATGTCAAACAGATCAGAGAAAAAGGAAGACGCTCTCTACTGTACCTGAACTGCGAGTCCTGTGCTGTACTCGTTACCAATGTGACCGTCGTCCCTGCTAGCCTGCAGCAGCTTCAGCTTGATGGAGGCGAGGGCTGTGTCGAGCTCAGCAGGGTTATGAACCTGATCCCTCACACACTGGAGAGCCATCCCAGCCATGGCATAGGTGTCTGTGCAGAGAGAGGCACGCCTTAGTGTTTCCTGCAGTGATTCACAGTCACCGCAGCCATCTCAGAGAGACTACCGCTACTTTGTGTGTTATTTGGTAGGTGCGATGAAGTTTAGCACAGTTCTGTCTAGGGCTGAACAATTAATTGCAATTTAGATTAAATCACAATATGGCTTGTTGCAATTTTCAAATCGCAGACCGTGCAATATTTTTAATCCAAAGTGTGTTGAACATTTTGGCATTATGATGTAGTTTCTTGCAATTTCATAACTATTTTAACCTTTTTTAACCCAGTTTTTACTACTTTATGCCTATCTTGCTCCCATTCATATTTTTTTAGGTCACTGTCAGACCATGTTTGGAATTTTTACATGGTTTTAGAAATTTAATCCCAATTTTTCAGCTACAATCAATTTTCCTTAGTCACTTTTGATTTTTTTTTGCCAATTTCTTTTTGCAATTTCATACCTATTTTGCACCTTTTAACTTTTTTCCACCTTCATACTATTTTTATTTACCCAGTTTTTACAATTTCATACCTTTTTTGCTTCTGTTCTTCACTTCTCCACTTTTTCTCAACTCTTGTATCCTTAGATTGATTTAATGTCATATTGGTTTTACTATAAAAAGATCTACTGCTTATGTTTGTTCAAGAATACATAAGATGAGGAACATTAAAACAATCGCAGAGTAAATCGCAATTGCAATATTGGGAGAAAATATATCGCAATTAGATTATTTTCTCAAATCGTTCAGCCCTAGTTCTGTCATTGAGCAGGAATCTGATGTGCTGCACAGAGAGTTTATAGCAAATGCTAATTTCCAACTTCCTTGTCCTTAGTTGGGCCTTCAAATAAACAAACCATAAAATGTACAAAATTTAACAGCATAAAATAACACAAAAGTTTCCAGAATAACAATAGAACACAAGTTCACATAAAAAACTAGTAAGTCTACAAACTATTCTACAATTCTACAAACCTCAGCCAGCACCACAGTCCTCCCCCATATTGTGATTTTCACCACAAATTTTAGTCCTGCCTTTATTTCATCTAAATATTTAGATTCACTGACCATGAAAACATACCATTAGCAGTTGGATTTATAATGATATCTATTCCAGTTCAGTAGTTATTCATGAAAATTGCATTTTTCGTCATGGTGTTTTCCTTCTGGATCTAGCTCCTAAGTTCTTTAAGATGCAACAAATCTAATTGAACACTCCAGACGCGACAGTATCTTGGATATATTTTGGCATGTTTCACAAGTCTATGCCTTTATTTGTTCCTTTGCTATGACGAAAATTCCAAGGATATCTAAATTTTTCTTCTTTGTTGTTTGTGAAAAGTTTGTCTTCACCGAAGAGCGCACGCATGTTGTATCACTGCTGTTTCACCACAAACCTACATCACCACCTACTGGCCTGGCGTGCACACTCCAGCATTTTCAGTCGTTGTCGCAGATCTTCGCGAATGCAGCGCTTTAGGAAAAACACAAAGGAAAAACCTTTCTGTTTCTGGTGACAATGCTGTCGTGTAAACGGGGCCCTAGAGTTCTCAGTTCACAACAAACATGCCCCTGTCCCAGCTTTTTATGGAATGTGTTGCAGACATCAAATTCAAAATGAGTAAATATTTGTGGAAAACAAAGTTCATCAGCTTGAACATCAAATATCTGTTTTTCTTTCAGTGTATAAAACTGAATACAGGTCAAAAGGATCTACAGATCATTGAGTTCTGTTTTTATTTAACTTTACTGAACATTTCAATTTCATTGGATTTGGGGTTTTCAGGAGAAATGTAATCATTTACACAGAAATCTTTAAAGTGTAAGAAATGTAGAAGGTGCGAATGGTTTTATTTGCCAGTGTCATTGTTCTGTTCATTCTGTGGAGGGCAGCCTGTACTCACCGATGCTCTCCGTGTCTCCGTGGTTAAAGTTATGGTGCTCTGCGGCCTTGACGAGTTTGTTGCTGACGTGGTTGTTGACCCGGATGCCACTCGCACAAAGCGCGAGCACGCCCAGAGAGTACTGGTAATAGTTGGTCAAAGGGCGGTGGCCGACTGCGTGAACATGAGAATCAGCAAGAGAAGATTAATTTGATGAAAGTCAAGCATGACGATAAAATGATGATGAAACATTTGCTTCTGAGCTTATCCAAAACGCTCCACCTGAACGTCTTCTTTCAGGCGAACTGTCTCAGACTTCCTGTCTTAAGAAAAACTGTCTCCGCATAAACCTTGAACTCACTTGACTCACACCGTTAACAGGGAGGTGAACATTTTTACGACATTTCTTGGCCTTTACAAGGTGACAGGAAAACTTACAGGTGATGTGCTCTTTCTCCTTTTCCATCTGCCTCTTCAGGTGCGTCAGCAGCGTCTCCGTCTTCTCGGCAGTGGTGAAGCTGATGGTGTGGAGGTCGTAGCACGATGACTTTAAAGCCAGAGTGTACAACGCCAAGAGGCCTGTGACTGCCTGACTATTGGTGAGGGAGCTGAGAAAAACACAGAGGCTGATGGTTTAAGAGAGAAGATAATGAAAGACCTGATGAATGAACAGATTCACGGCATTTACCTGGAAATAAAAAAACAAGAGGGCTGGAGAATAAAGTGAGTTTTAATTTCAATCACAGCTTTGCCTACCCATGAGTTTAAAAAGACAAATTCCATTTACTCAATAGTTTAGAACAGATTTCAGACTTGCAGCCCTTTTCCATTAGCCCTACTCTGCTCTACTCGACTCTACCCGGCTCTACTCTACTCCCCTTGTGCTGCTTTTCCATTAGCCCCAGTCGCCTGCCCAACGGGGTGCAGTGTCGCTGTAAACAGCTGAGCGGCACTGCGGAGATGTCATTTTGAGCGCGACACAACAAACTGTGGCTTTTTGTCACAAACTGAGTAAAAAAGGAAAGCAGAAGAAGGCTGCAGGTGGCAAGAAGAAATACTCCTTGAGAAGCACAGGAGAGTTTTGGCTATACAACAGAATGAAGCCGAGGACGAGAGCAATCGAGCTGTAAAGAAAAGACTTATGAGGGTAAGCTAATGGTAGCTACCGCTAGCATGCTAGGTCATCGCACTCATGACTCATCGATGACAACATTGTCTGACCAATCAGTAGCCGGCAGTCGGTGACGTCATCTTTTAGTATCGACTCAGCTCGCTTGGAACCAGAGCGGAGAAGGCCCTAAAACTAGCTTGTTTTAGGAGGTACCAGGCTAGTCAAAACACGCTGCAAATCGAGTAGGGCCGAGTAGAGTAGGGCGAAGGCGTGCTAGTGGAAAAGGGCCATAAGACATGAGCTGGGCTGGACATTTTTATTAAGCAAATTAACCACTCAAAAGAAACACAAGGAGATAACAAACACACAGGATGTTTATTAATTTATGCCACTTCCATAAGAGCATAAACGCACTAAGGTGCAGCACTTCAACTAAACTTCTCCTGAAATACAGTTTCTTTAAATTTTACACTTCAAACCGATACCTTCAACATGTTATGAAAGGCAAATACTAGCACATATTAAGGATGTGTATGAACATAAAAAAGTGCAGATTAAAAACACCATCTGTTGGTCACATTTGAAGAGCATTAAATCAAATCAAATATAATCAAGCTTAAAACTAACTAATTAAAAGTAACTTGCTTGATAGCAACCTTTCAGAACGTGGTGCATTCAATGTCTGTAATAATGTTGGAATTTTTGTAAGACCTTGTCAGTGTTTGTGAAAGTTTTTTCCGTTTTTCTCACTGGACCTAACCATCACTCACGTTCATTTCAGGCCACTTGAGGGTTGCTTTCGGGCCGCTAATTGAATAAGGCTGATTTAGAATATTGTTTTATTGTTCACGAGTGAGCGAAGGATGGAGTGGGAGATCGACAGACAGATCAGTGCGGCGTTGGCTGTGATGTGGACTCTGCACAGGTCTGTCATAGTGGAAAGGAAGCTGATCAGAAAGGCAAAGCTCTCGATTTACTGCTCATCTTCCTTCCCACCCTCACCTATGGTCACAAGCTGTGGGTAGTGACCAAAAGAACAAGATCAGAGTTTCCTCAGACTGTCCGGCTCTCCCTAAAGTCCCTGTCACACATTCCTGTTACTCATGGCGATTGTGCCCGACTGTACACGAGTGGCAAGGCTGGTTTGATCGGCATGATACGGGAAGAAATGACTGTCTCCCCTGGACACAACCCGCCGTCAGTAACGCTTCTACAGTGCTTCAGGGGCATTCATCCCGCTTCAGTTAGGTCAAGACAACAATACCACGAGGACTCCATGACGTCAGCCCCATTCAAGTCCAGTTTAAGTCACGTAAATCATGTTTGAGCCCCGTCGCTTGAGTGTTCACTTCCTGTACAAGATATGTAAGAGCAACACTGGGAATTTACCTTGTCCTCAGAAAGGCCCTGACCGACACAGGGATCGAACCAGCTATGAAGCACATGCACTACCTGCTGCGCCACCTTTATGCCAAATATATAAACTAATGCTAATACCGCTTTCACACTAAAATTAGTGGCTCAACACGAGTTTTTCAAACGCAGGTTAACCCGGCAAGTGACTCTTTTCCCACTGCCAGCAGACTCGGTCTAATCAGCAGCAGACGAGCTGCATGGCTGTTTATTTTCCTCTGGCGCATCAAGCTGATTTTATCACGTTGATGACATCATCAGCACGATGTAGCCTCTCCATGTAAACAATGGAAAGGAGCATGGAGGCCGTGGACATGGTTTTCACTGCTGTTTACTTATGTCCCTCTTTAAAAATGTTCAAACTTGATGATACAAAGGTGGATGGAATTTGTTGACGAGACTGCAAAGAGTCACATAGGTTGCAGACGGAAGGGAGAGGCACGATGTTATGCCGAGGGGATGTTACGCCGACGTAATACATAAATCAGCAGGTCGTCCCGGGTATGATGTTCCCACAGAAGCCAATCAGAGGAGAGCCGATTAAAACCCGTGTCGCTTACAGGACCGAAATGCTGATTAAACCCTTTCAAACTGCTGACAGGAGCCGATTGTTACCGGGTTTAAACAGGCTTTTTGGTCAGTCTGAAAGGGGTATAATTCAGCTCTTCAGGATGTTTGTTGGTGACGGATCAAACGTGCATCCCCAGACTGATTCTGGGTGGGTGGCACCGACACCAGCCAGTCAGACTTTAGGAGTGGCCCTGCCCTGGTGGAGTATAACCAGGAGCTGCTGAATTACAGTAAATATTATAACTGGGATTATTTTGTCCGGTACTGAGATCCTGATCATAAAACACCATTACTCACTGATTAAACAAAACACAAAACCCTCCACATGAAACATCTGAACTTAAATGCTCAATCATTAATCAACCTGCCTTTGTATAGCACCAAATCAAAACAAATATTATTGAAAGATGTTTTACAAAAAAGAAGGTTGGTTCATTTTTTATCTCTTTCTACATTAATTAATTAATAATTAATAATAATAACATTTTGCCAGAAACTATGACGGTTAAAGTGGCAAGAAAAAAGCTCTGATGAGCATCAGGGAATCTTGACACTACCAATATGAAAATTAAAAAACAAGCAATAAGTTAAAACATAAATGTGAGGAAATACATTGGTGCCAGATATAAGGTAGTAAAGTAATATTTTAACTTTAATTTGCACCCCTACCATGTTGCATTTTGTGTAAAGTGGGCTGATTCAAACCCTGTAAGATTTGCTGTTATATAACTTCTGACAGCAGCAGAGAAAAAGAGAATTGTCCTACTTTTGCAGATCATTGTGCAGAAGACTTTTCAGCTGGTTCAGGTGCTCGCCCTCCTTGGCCAGGTTATGAGAGCTGGAGAGCCGTAAAGCCAGGTGCACGCTGGGATTTGGTGTTCCTTCCTGTCCCTCCAGAGAGCGAAGGAGGTTCTTACTGAGTGAGAGCAGCAGCTCATTGTTGGTTCCGTCAGTATCTGGTTTAAAACAGTAAAATAGTAACAATGGATCTGTGATAAAGGCTGTTTTGTTTGATGGTGGTGTGAACTGGTGTCCTTGAATGTCTCACGGGAATTTTGTATAAAAACTGGATCATTTTCACAAAGTCTGGCAACCCTGAGTTAATTATCTTAAGTTGATTTCCCCCCATTATCTCATGGTAGTGAGTTGGCATTTAGCACTTCCTGGTTCCTAAGACTAAAAGTATATTGAACCAAGAATACCAGTTTCAAATAAATACCTTTAGCTGCCGCAATGAAGACATGACCATGACATTTTAAAGCATCAATTTGAAACTTTTCCAATTCCCATTTATTTGCTTGTTTTTAACTTTGTGTTATTATGGCCCCTGTTCTCTCAGAAACATGAATTTTGTGTTTATTTAACTGCTTTAAAGTAGGGGTGTCCTGATCCAGCATTGATATTGGATATCAGTCCGGTATGAGCAAAAAGACAAATATTGGATTATATCGGCCTGCAACCTAAAATCTCCGATATATAAACTCTCATGTATTTTTTGTTTTCAGGCTCTTCTTTTTTTTGTTATTTTACTTAATTGTAATATATTGTTATGTTTTAAAGGTGCTATGAGGAGAATCTATAAAGACTCTGCTACCCATGAGCACGTGCGGCAACAGTCGTAATGCTGCGTTCCAGTAACCTCGGAACTGGGAGTGATATCATCTCCGACTTATCGGCGTTCCAGTTGAAGTTGGAAAAAATCATGCTGATCTACCAGGCTATTGTTAGCTGTTGTTAGCACGCCCTGCGTTGTTGTTCACAAATACCACATGAAGAATGTGATTATCACTATGGCATTTTTGTAAATATAAGTCTAACAATACTATGTATACAGCTGATCTAGAGCGACACACCCCAGTCAGAAGTGCAAATAAATGGATTATTACAGGAGCTAAATAACTGTTCACACTGGGGGCATCCATCTTTGATTGTCAACTCAGGAGTGGCGAGGTTTCACCGAGTTCCCAGTAGGAAATTCCAACTTCGTGGGGTAATGTAGGTAATGTATCTCTTTCTAGTTACGTAGCGGTAGTTTTTGATGAGTGACAACAAGCAATTCTTGGAAAACTTAGTATCGTAGTTTTGTAGCCGCCTGTCCTACCCGACCACTTAGCTAAGGAATAGCATTTATAGATAACCTATTTTGATGCTATAAAACTCATCTGTAAGTGTGTATTTTGATCAGGCATATATCTGAAAGTGAGACTTTTTTGGAATTACTTAGAAACTCCTCACAGTCTCTTTAAGGTTAAAATGGGTCAGTTTTTCTCATACCTACTATTGCTGACTAATGTTCCCTGTTTGAGTAATCTCACCTGATCAAGCCTTTTCTTACAGTCCATACTACAAATAAGTAATAAAAGTCTGTTTGATTCCTGCTGATATCGTATCAGATTGATATCGGTATCGGCCAGTACTCAAGGCTGAAATTTCTGTATTGTATCAGCGGTGAAAAAGTTGTTTTGGGACACCCCTACTTTAAAGCACAAGAGCTTAGCTACAAAGAAACTTGATGTTTGATGACATGGCTAACAGACATAAAGAGGAGGTGACAGATAAAGCCAATATGAGAACAAGAGAAGGCTAAAAATGAGTCAAAACAACCCCTGCTGAAGGTCAATGCACCATGTAAACACTATTTGAAGGAGGAGATTACATATTGTTCCTGTAATGTTTAATCCAACATTATAAAATGCACATGATATTGCCCCCTTTAAAATGTGAAAGGGTTGCTGCTAGCAAACTGCTAACATGAACTACAAAAATGGTGGGAAACCCAGCTGTTCATATGTTTTTTTATAAGTATAATATATAGTTAAGACACTACTGTCACAACCATAAGCACCAACTTGATCACGTCATTTGATTAAGAGTAATCTGTAAAACAAAGGGCCAGAACAAAACATTACTCATTGATAATATTGTGGTTGTTTCTACGGTCATGTTGTAGTTTCATAATAGCTCAGTTATGGCTTTAATTATTATGTTTACACTTAAAATCATAAATGCTAGGTTAATTCCTGAAGATTATCATGATGAACAAAATGCTAGTTTCAAGAATTTCCGTGTGCCACATACTTTATTATTACCAAAGATCCAAAAACACAGTAAAAAGTCCCACAAGCTTCTTTTTTGAGGGAACCAGAATGATACTAACACCAGGGTTGGCCTACAAATATACCTCGCTTCATTTAATGTTAGCTCATAGATTTTAGCCTTTTAGTTTAAATCTGAAGTTAATCATCTAATGTTTGTAAAGTCAAATTAATCTCCTTACTTTTATACTGAGAGTTTGCCCATCCCTTAACAATAGGTTAGTACAACAGCCATGTAATAGCACCATAATAGCTCAGTTATGGCTTTTATTATTATGTTTAAATCTAAAAAATATATGAGGGCTAGGTGAATTTCTGAAGATTATCATGATCAACAAAACAATTCAAGAACTTCTGTGTGCCACATACTTACACATCATCCATGCCTCACTTACTGTTAGCTCATTGATTTTAGTCTTGTAGTTTAATCTAATGTTTTTAAAATCAGATTAATCTTAATTTCTTAATAGAATACAAGTAGCCATAACAGTCAGGACTCTCTGCACTAAGAGTTTGCCCATCCCTTGTTAAAAACAGGGGTCTAATTTACATTTTAGAAGCTCCTAAATGCTTTTATTTGCTGATGATAACAAAGATTTGGCCCCAATATCACTGATGTCTCAATTGCACAACTTCAATGTCATGAAACAGTAATTGCAAAATCAGTGAATGTCCCGGTCAGTGACTCGGATTTGTGTAACTTTGTGTTCTTTTTTCACAAATTAAACAGATTTTTGTGGTGGCAGTTTGTAAAAATTGGGTGATAACTGAAAATATAATGTGTAAAAAATTACTTACTACATGGTTTACCGCTGGCAAAAGCCACCAGGGCTGTTAACAGGAGCGCTGACAGCATTTTAGATCACCTTCTGGACAATACAGACAGTGGAAATACATTAAACTTCCCGTCAAAATGTTCAGAAAACAACACAAAGTGTAATACGAGGAGCTCATTAACAACAAACTAAAGACAATTTTATATTTATTAACATTAATATAACGCAACATAAATGGAGAAAAGGTAGATACTGTAAGCGTGAGTGGTCTAGTCAGATAAATTACAGTAACAGCAGATGTATGTATGTTCCTAAAAATGTCTAAAATTGTTGCTGTAAACAAGTTCACAAAGCCTTACCTCCGTTAGAGAAGCTCCAGACAGAGAAATCTGAGCTGAGTAAGGAGGTCTGAGGCGGAGACATCCAATTTTGTTGCACTTCAGTGTCACATGACTTGTTTTTGTGATGACAAAGCAATGAGAAAGCAGGACGGTCCCTTTAAACACAGCTGTTGACCGAAACAAAGAAACTAGAGGGAACTATCTGACGTGCTGCGTTCACTGCCCCAGGAAAGCTCGGATTTTTCATGATCAAATAACATAAATAGAAATGATTAAATAGTTTCAGCTAAGAAGTGTGCCCTTCCTGTTTGATGCTTATCCATGTCTCTAAATCAAACGAACCGACTGCGATAATTCTGGTGATTCATTCACCATAATCGATTCATTTTTTTAAATCTCTTTTTATTGAGGGTTTTACAAATGAGACATATATGTATTCAATTTAGTACAAGAAAAGAAAAACAGTTGCTGTCAGTGGAAAAATTAGATAAAGTTGGAGGGAAGACATGTCTTATTCAGCACAGAATTCATTTAACCCTTTAACTCCCAGCTTAAAGGTTTGGCAAAGGTTAATGAATTCAGAATATTTGACATATTAAAAAAGAACAAGTCATTGTCTCTGTCAGTTTTTTGGGATACAGAAAAAATTGCAAACAAACCAAAAGAACAGATATTCTGTTTGTGTGAGATTTAAGGGTTCAAAAAGCTAAAAATTGTTATTAATATTAGCATAATTATACTTTTAAATTCTTAACCACTGGTGTGATTCATATAAAATCTGTTATTCATGAAAAACATTTTGTGTTTTTTTTTTTCAAACACAGTATCATCTATTTTAACTGATTTTGATTGCTACTTTATTTACGAAAAATTTTGCCTTGTCTGACGGATTTTGTCCCAAATATTTATGCATCTTTATGTCATCACATTATCAAATGTTAACTGTTTAAACCTTTAAATCACACACCAAGAACATGGCTGTTTGTTTGTTTGTTTGTAGTTTTCTCTGTTCCCTGGAATGTTGACAGAATCATATCAACGATCTGATTTGTTCTATTTTTTAAAACATTAAACATCCCTGAATTTATTGATTACCTCTGCTGAACAGTTGAGCTGGTAATTAAATGGTTAAAGAACTTTGCCAGCCTCCACAATTCATCATCTCCAAAATATTTACAGTCTCATATCAACCTTGTGTGCCCACTTAACCCCTACAAAAAATATATATAAAGTAAAAACTGTGAGGATCTCACTCTGCTCCTCAGCCCTCTCTCTCCCTCCTCCTTCACCTCCTTCTCTCATCTCTCTCCTGCGGAGGCGTGGCTTCAGGTGCGCTGCAGCAGACGCACCTGACACTCATCTCCTGCAATCACCTACACCTACATCTACCCGTCTCCAGATGACCGCAGCGCAGGTGGATTGCACTTACAACCCTGGTTTGTGCTCTCTGCATGAGTTTATTTGTTAACTCTTGCTCTCAGCCTGTTCCCCCTTCTCGAGGATTTATTAATGTCTTTAGTGGTCTGCTTGGTGGACTTAATCCTAATCTTTGTTCTCTGCTCCTTTTGTTTCAGGTCTCCACTCAGCCCTCGCCACTGCTCCTGTTCACTGTTTGCCACTCACCTGTTTTTTGTCACCTTCTCAGTAAAACTGTTGAAAACTCAACCTGTTCCATCTTTGAGCTTTTGAGTCCAACTTAAATATCTAGAGGGTCATTTCCTTACAAAAACAACAATAATAATAATACAATAAAATAATAACAAATAATAATAAAATAAGATAAATTACAATACAACAAAATAAAAGAGAGAGAACAGTTGGAAGAACATAACTAAGTTAAATAAATATATGATTTACAATGCTTCAGTAGCCTATCTGTTATGATTAGATGAACACCATAATAGACCTAATAGAGCACGACATACCATAAGAAAAGTTACTTTAGATTCCAACACATTCACATATTTAGATATGCAGGAATGTCAAAATCAAATCAATTCTATTTATTTAATTATTTATTTAACATACATTTGACTCTAGCTGTTTTCTCTCTAGTACGAGGAGGTGAATAAAACAAGATAAAATAAAATAAAGGTAAATGTAAAAAAAGGATAAGACTAAATAAATAAAATTGAAAAGACATATAAATGAACAAAACTCTGAAAAAATGCATTGTATGTAAAAATGAATATATTTAAACATCCAGGAGTATTTATAACTGAAGGGAGGGAAGTGCAGCAAAGATGATTAGTTTGAGAAACTGTGATGAGCTCAACATTTTTTGCAGCATTCCTACAACCAAATAAAGTAAAATGCATTTATCATGCTTCAATGGAAAAAAGATCTAAAAAAAAAAAATGCAGTTTGACTGGACTTGAATTGTTCATTTTTTGCACTTAATAGTCTGAGTCTAACATAAGTTTGTACTCTGTGTGTATTAGAATTACTGTAGGAGCTGAGATGTAAATATCAAGATAAAATAAAAATATACAACCTTGCCAAAGTTTATGCCATGTGCTAAATGCACACAACACTACCTAAGGGTTTAAAATGACATAATTGCTATTTTTACTTTGAACTATGGCAGTATTTGTGGAACTAATTGGTTTAAACTCACTTAAAAGGGTGTTTATGGTCAATCAGTCTTTTTTTTGTATAGCACCAATTCACAACATATGGTGCAGTGCATCTATAGGGAGCCTAATGTCACAGAGGCAAGGAAAAAATACTCCATTTTGGCAACAAATTATTGTATGAATTTACATTAATGAGGAAGTCAAATAATATTCAAATGGGATTCAATATGTATTACTTCTTCCCACTCCTTTTCTGATATAAATCATACTTTTAGTTTGCAGATTTTGTCAGTTTTGTATTGTATTGATACGCTTGTTCACTACTGCATAAATATATTCTTTTTTTGTAATGTCTGGAATAAAAACTACAACTACTACTTTCAAATTGCACTGTTTTTTTTTTTTTCGATTACTGCTTTGGTACATGAATGTAGCTTCTCTATCCTTTTTATATCATTGGTTACTTAACCCTTTCATCTATGAATTACTAAATCGCAAAGGAATAATTTTTTCAATGCTTTTTTTACTTTCAACAAGTTAAAAATCAAGGTCATTTTCTTCAATGTTATATTTTGAAGTAGTTTTACATCTGTCCACTTCACCGTGCATCAGCATAGTAATTTCATGGACCTTAATAAAGATTCACAAACAGGTCTTTAACAACCATTTATTAAGAGTAAAAAAAAAGTGAAAAGTGAATTATGTATGATTGCTGTTTAATCAAAATATTCATGTGTGAATTACACCAAAATTTAAAATAAAAAATTATGTGAAATCTAAATACCAAATACCATTTTTTTTATTTTGCCTGCAACATCTGTATATGGTAAGAAAAAAAGTGTAATGATAATATTTAGGCGATATGAAACTTGAGAAAAGGGTTTGGGAGTTCACTAACTAATAGTTGGACATGCTAGTGCAATGTAAAGGGTATAAAATTTATTCCAAACATCTGTCTACTGTAGTGGACAGCATGCATGAAAGGGTTGAACTCATTTCTTTTTAAAACTCCAAAGCATTCACATTGAGTTAGAATAATACCAATACCATTTTCTGCTAAAATGTGACTTTACTTGTTAAGTTGTCCAAGTTTCATGAGCAGGTCTTCCTGTACTTGAAGCTAATTTTCAGTCATAACTTTACTCCACACTCTGTTCCTGTGAATAACAGATGTATGTTATCTAATAAAAATGTTTATTTTACAGTGACTGGCTGTATCTTGAGATAGGGATTTATTTTTGTAACTGAAATATTTGAATTTGTACTTGAAGTATTTTTTGTAAATGAAGAAATATGTTTATTTGTATATATAAAAATGTTGTTTTCGAAGCAAGATGTACTTGTTTACAGATACGTTTCTTTCTGCTGGGGGATACATTACTTTGTGAATGATGTTTTATACCGCATTCGGTTTGTTTGTGTTTAACATATTGTGCGTGCTTGTGACGTTTTGGCATGATTCTAACTCCATAAGTGTACTCTACGTCCATAGATTTAAAAAAGAATCAACAAACTTCTAATTGTTGGCTTAATTTCGAAGTTTACCGAGAGTTAACCGTCAAAATAACGCTTTTGTGAACCGTTAGCAGCAGCTAGTCATGTGAACTACAACTCCCATGATGCACCGGAACCAAACACACGCACGCTCTGGAACTTTGGCGACGTTTCCAGCGGAACTTTCCCAGAGTAGCTAGCTAACGTAAGCTTTAGCCCTGCCTACTTTTTTATCTTTTCACGCCACGGGGGACGTTAATTTTGGGATTGTCTGGGCAAACTGGTGGTAGAATATTTTTTGGCGATTTTGGGACGTGCAAAGATTTCTGCTGCGGTTTATTAGACGGCGAGGTTGATACGAAGGATAACTATGTGTAGTTACTAGCTAGCAAAACATCAACAACAAACCCACGAAAGGGGCAGGGCAGCTGCTCAGGTCGATCCTGAATGATTCAGGCCATTATTCTTCAGCGCAGGATGAAGCTGTCAGAGTGTATAAACATGTCAACAGCCGTTTTGATCTGCTGACTTAGAGAATTAATGGTGTTAAAGCTAGCAGGCTAACCTCGCAGCTGTTAGTGTACGCATATTTATAACCTCTGCGTCATGTAGGATACAAACAGCCTTCTTATCCCTGCTGATATTAATAGATCGGAGCCGTGGTTAGTTGTTCTTTCCCCTCTCGGCCCTTTACCGATGGTCCACCATGCATCACTCCGCTCCCACCAGCTCTGAACTGGGGTTTCTTCCAGCCATGTACGCGTTTTCGGGGCCCACCAGCCTCCCCGAGTTTGACCTGGGACCCCCGAGTACAGCCGGCCACCGACAGAGAGCCACGCTGTCCAGCAGGTATGTGGGCTTGTTTAAAAGATATAATACTTACAATCAAAGACAGAAAAGGCAAACAGAAGTGATCCAAGTTTAAAGACATAGACCGTTTTAGTATTCATTTTAGTCGAACCACCCAATACTGCGGCTAATTTAGATAACCCTGATATTAAAGTGATTCGCCAGCATTATTTTTGTCTTTCCTTACTCAACAGAATGACACCAGACTTTTGACAAGGAAGAAACAGGCAGAGCTCACTCTCCCGCAAATTAGCTTAGCTGAAACACTGTGAGTCAGTGGGTAGTGTTAGCCTGCTTCTGCCTACAGTCATCACAAACTCAAGCAACTCTAAATGGTGATCTTCTACAATCATTATATTCTGCCCTACCAAGGCAATGTGCAGTATCTATAGTGTTTCGAAAAACATAACACTTAACAAAAAACAGACATTCTTCCAAGCTAATTTACAAAACAAAACTTAACATTTTTGTGTGGCTGATTTAAGGCAAGTTGTACCAATTTTTTGCCACAGGAAACTGGCAAAACTACTTGATACTTAAGACTCTTGAGAGATTTGAGAAGATAATGCAGTCACTCTCACCACACCATTATTGATATCAGTTATTGGTCCAATATCAGCAAAAAATCAACTAGAAAAGCACTCAGAGAGCGTAGACCTCCGCCAGCGCCACAGTCCTCACAGTCCTATTTCATGTAAATATTTAGATTCATTGACCATGAAAACATACCATTAGCAAATGGATTCATAATGATATCTATTATAGTTCAGTAGTTATTCACCAAAATCAAATTTTTCGTCATGGCGGCCAGACGCTGATCCGGATCAACACCAAAATTGAATCACTTCTTCCTTTTCCCATGCTGAACATTTTCTGAAAATTTCATCAAAATCCATCCATAACTTTTTGAGTTATTTTGTTCACAGATAGACAAACTCTCCTGAAAACATAACCTCCTTGGCAGAGGTAAATATCGGATTATTTCGGTCTGCATCTAATATAAAAACTCCTTTACATGCAGTCCATTCTAATCCATTTAATTTATTTATTTAAGTTGTAGAATCTGCTTATGTTTAAGTTAAACACTGGTTATTTTACAATTTATAAATATGTTTTTGTTTTTATTGGATTTCTTGAGGTTACTTTACAGGGTTATCTTATTGATTTTTTATTTAATTGTACTATATTCTTATGTTTAAGGTTAAATTTATTAAACCCATTGGTTAATAACAAACGGGTCAGTTTTTCTCATTCCTACTATTGCTGACTATTGTTCTCTGTTTGAGTAACCTCACCTGATCAAGCCTTTTCTTACAATCCTGCTGATATCGTGTCGGACTGATATCGCTATCGGCCAAAACTCAAGGCTGTAAAATCGGTATTGTTTAGGAGGTGAAAAAGATGTATCGGGACACCCCTATTTCTCAGTTGTGACACTTTTCTGTTACTGCAGCTGGGAGACGAGATGCCTCAGAAAGCACCGGAGAAGAAGTGATGATGAGTAAGTCGGGTATAAACAAAAAATCATATAACTTCAAATAACTGTGACAAGTGAATCAAATGATGAATATTTCATGTTTTCTTCACAGGGGCTGCAGTGCAAAAAGGAGGAGGTTGATGTTTGAGGCAGAATCGGACGTCTCAGAGAACTCAAACGCGGACAATCAGCACGACTGGCCGTCAGCAAACAGTTTCCCACATCTCTCTGCACAGCGAGCCGGCGCTGACCCTCCACAGCCCCACACGGCGTCTCAGCCCGTGAGCCTGTCCCAGCCCTCGACTTTGACGCAGCCGGACGCTGCACCCACCAGACCAGAGGCGGACAGCTCCTGCATGGAGGTGGAGGCTGCCCAGAGGAAGCTTCAAGAGATTGAAGACAGGTACTTAACGTTCCACTTCTGCTCTAAAATCTGTCTCACTGCTTGTCTGTCAGAATGAACTTTGAATCAGACATCCTAAAATCACATGTAGAATCCAGTGATTATCCGTGGAAAGCTGTTTGGGCATAAAATTAATATTGGTGATTATGGATGCACAATATTATCGGTTTAAAGTTAAGGGTGTAGTGTGTAGAAGTTGACAGCATTTCGCTGAACAGAAATGGTGAATAAAGGATATATGTATGTAAAATCTGTTGAGATATGTGTCCAATCATCCTCATGAAACTTTGGTTTTCTTTTTATTAAGTTAGAAAAAGCTTTTTATATTTATGTAGCACGGGTCTCCCCTCTGTAGAGGCCAACAAAACGATCTGCCATGTTGTTCACAGGTGGGTTTTGCGGACAGAAAGAGTGAAATGCAATTCTTGAATACGAGTCTACAAAAGTTTACAAAACCTTTACTCATCATCTTAACTGACCTATAATCTATCAAAACAATAGTTACAAATATGATTAAAAAACCCTCACCTCATAACTGTTGTGAATGATGCCCTGTTCACCATCCTTTTTGGTCTTCACCAGCTCTCGTCGCGTAGTGATGTAATGTTTTAGAAACGGACAAGCTCATTCAAAATCTGAACGCCAAACACGCTAAAAAGCCAGTTTCTACGCACTGCATCGATATTGAAATTTTTGCAGATATTTACAGCCAATATATCGGCCACACATTTCGTCAAATTATACAAATATTAAAAATTGATGCACCTTCTCATCACTGCACGGGAACATTTAAATTTCAAGTGTTTCAATTTTCCAAGACTTAAAAGCTGTTTTTCTTGTTTTACATCTGTTCATGTGTTAAAGAGCTGTAATACTGAAAGAAAAGTCAATTTTTATAAAGCACAGAGCTTGTGCTCTTGACCTGAAATATCGGTATCAGTATTGGTGGTTATGAATTAAAAAAATATCTCTACACCGGTATTCGCAAAAAATCCAATATTGTGCATCCCTATTGATGACATCAGCCGTAGCTCAGCACCACTGTGGGGTGCATGTACTCAACTTTGGTCACCTAGTGTGCGAGTAGACTCTACAAGTGAAGCAAAAAGTGGATTCTTACCACTATATAACTGTATTTTTGGTTACAAAGTTGTGATGTATTGCTGTTAATAGGATCATGATCTATCGTATCATCACCCATCACAGCAGTGGTCATCAACCTTTTTCAGCTGAACATCACCTATGATGCTAAGAGAGATGGCACAATGTACTTGCCTGAATTTACTGAGAACCATAAATAAAACTTCAAATTTTAATGACCATCCAACTCAACAATCAAAGATGCAGTCTTCAGTCCATAAATGTGATAAAGGACAGGAAATAAAAGCAAAGATTTTGTGGATTTAAAATCTTATTAGCATTTTAAAATGTATGCAGCCTAACATGAAACAAAACTCGTCACTAAGGACTGAAACAATGTTAGCATATAGCACAGTTTAGTTCATTTTGAAGATGCTATGAGGAGTTTCTAAGTAATTACAAAAAAGTCTCACTTTTAGATATACGCCTGATTGAAATACACACTTTAAGATGAGTTTTATAGCATCAAAATAGGTTATCTATAAATGCTATTCCTTAGCCTTCTGGTTTGGTCGGACAGGGCTGGACTGGCCTGGATACTCAACTTCAGGAACAAGACAATTAAAACTAGAGCAAATTTATATTATTCAGACACGTCTTAGAGCACCGGGCTGTAAGTAGCAATATATAGTCGGCTACAAAACTACAATACTAAGTTTTCCAAAAATTGCTTGTTGTCACACATCAAAAACTACCGCTATGTAACTAGAAAGAGATACATTACCTCATCACTTTGCATCTTGTAAGTTGTTGAAAAAAGAAGTTGTAAAGCAATGCAGAGTTCTGAGGAAGTTCTGAGCTACATTCATTAGCATCACAACAAACGCACGCCTTGGCTTGGGTCACGTCTTTACGACAGTCGCGGCGAGTGCTCATAGGTAGCAGAGTCTTTATGTCACCGGAAATAGATTCTCCTCATAGCACCTTTAATATCCTTCTAATACTAAAAACGAATGAGGTGGAGAGAAACCAGCTATAGCTAGCCTGGCATAGCAGCTGGATTCACCAGATTTGTCACCAGATTCTTGCTAGGATACTCCACAAGTGACACCGGACAGGTACAGCATGCCAAGGGCTTGTGTTTACTATCAGTGAGATCCAAATAGATTATTTAAAACCTGATTAACACACAATCGTTTCAAAGTTAAACTCTGATAATGTGACCCCACCCCCGATATCTCTGTGTGAATTCTGTGGTATTGATGTGTCTTAGAATTACCCTGGAGGATGACAGTGAGGATGAAGATCTGGATGTAGAGCCGGCCCCCAGACGGCCGGTGCTGGTGATCTCTGACAGTCTGAAGGAGGGTCTGCAGCGCGGCATCACTGACATCCTGCCGCACACTGTCGCCCAGTCTGTGTACGTCTCCTCTAACAGCAGGACAGGCGGCTCTGCTGCTGGTCCTCGCGTGTGTGTGTTTGCCATTTCTTCATCCTCACGTACAAGAAAGTTCACCAGCTCGTGCAAGAGAACAAACAGTACTTCAAAAACCCCTTACCCAGTCATTCTGAATCCTTTTGAGTAGAAAACAGTTATTTTCACCATCATTTTAACACTAATACAAGTAAAAAAGAGAGTATGTAGAGTTAAATTGCAGCACCAAAGACTTAGCATGACGCTCGGGCTAATTAATCATGAATAATTGATGGTGTTCTTTTGGAAATCAAAATAATTTTTTTTTTTAAATTCAGCTTTTCAACACATTTTTGTTTCCTCAGTGACAGTGAAGCAAGTTTTATTAGTCTTGATTTATATTATATATTTAAAGGGGTAGTTCAGTGTTTTACAGCGAGGTCATATGATCTTTATATCAGTTGCTACATTTGCCACAGTGATTTTGATCAGCTCTGCACCAGCAAGAAGAAAACTAGAAGTTGAGATTTGCATTGCTGCAGGTGTGGGTAAGAGCTCGGAGCAATTTACTGTTTTGTTTGGTTTAGTTTACGTTAATTTAGTGTAGGACTTAACTTCATTCTGTCATTAAATAAAACAAACGCAAACAAAAAAATAAACATGTGAATGAAAAGGAACAAAAAGAAGAAAAAGTCTTATCGAATCTTCGCCTCTCACAAGATATTAACTAAATATAATCAAATAAACAGGAGCTGCAGGTTAACTTGCCTTTTTACATTTCATTATTGTTTTCAAAAGCAAGCAACAACACAAACAAAAAAGATTTTACCACAAACAAACATAGTAAGACTAAGATGAACACATTTCCCTGTTTTTACTCAACCTACTGACTCTGATTTTTTTTTAAGACAGAATTTGATTGAAGTAAAGTAAAGTACCAGCTGTCTCCTAAAGGGTAGACCTGATCAAAATCACTGTTTCTGACATATTTACCACTTCACACAACCACACTTCCAAAATGCTGAACTGTCCCTTTAACCCTTTCAACATTAGATTTTAGTTCCTGACGTTCCTCCATCTCTTTTCCCAGGAGTCATTCCTGCATGGAGTTGGTGCTGTGGCGGCCGCTCGACGACCCCTTCTGTCGGAAGCGAAAGGTCACGTTACCAAAGCCCCGTAAACCGCAGACGGTGCCTCGCCAGACCCTGACGCCGTGTCCATCTCCCACCCCCCACTGCTCCACGAGTCCCCCCAGTCCACCTGCAGACTCGCACCCGCACGTGTACAGCTTCCCCGTGGCCCACGGCGGAGAGGAGGACATGGAGATGTGAGCGTGCTCAGTGACTTGGAAAAAAAAATGCCAAAGTGAAAGACTGGACGAGAAGAAAAGACTAGCACTTGAAATGAATCAGTCTGGCTTGTTAGTTTTCCATAAATGTGCTGTTCTAGAGCGTTTTTTAAGACTTCTTTAGCTCAGTATTCTTCAGTTTAGGTGTCAAGACTCACATACAGCTCATGAAGAGAAACATGCTAGAGTAGTTTAAGGTCTGCGAGGTGACCACAGTGAGCTGAGAGCTCTCTGTGGACAGCTGTGTGCCAACAAGTCAAACTAGAAAAGCCCTCAGAGAGCGCAGACCTCCGCCAAGCAGCTCAGTTCTGCAGTGGTTTTTCCTCAACCCTGTAACAGATAAAAATCTGGACCAACAGATCCAGATCAATCTCAGCACATACATGGAGGCTGCTATCCTGTATGAACACAAGTTTTGGGAACATCACTTAATATTTTGATTTTTTATGAATTATTGAATGTCATCGATGAGATTTCCCATTATAAAGCTTAATGTTTTACCGTGATATCATTCTAGATCAGATTAAATTTACCTTGATGATAAAGACATGGACCTAATATTATCCTGTAAAGGTCTAGGCTGATCTATTATAAAATGACGTTCTTTTTATTCTGCCCAATGCTAATGTATGAGGTTTTTGGAATTTTTTGTATCCACACAATATGCATATCACCACCAAAACCGAATCATTTCTAAGTTTGGCTTTCACCAACATCTCCTAAAAAATTGAGCAAAATTCATCCAGTAGTTTTTGTGTAATCTCGCTAACAAACAATCATACTCTGGCAAAAACAACCTCCTTGTTAGAAGTAATAACTCTCAGCATTTAGTTGTCTCTGGAGACTCGGTTGTGTGTAAATAGTTTTGTGGCCAACAGCAGACTGATTCATTGTAAATATAACTTTGTTAACCACCTGCAGAAAAACGGAGTTTTGTACAGTTAATATGTTTGGCCTTTAAGCGCCAGTACTTGCTGAAGTGTTGATAACACACAGCATGACTTCTGCCTGTTCTTGTGTTACGATAATCGTCCCATGATGCTTTGCAGTTACATCATATGTTAGCCTCGAGGATCTCGCCAAGAAGTCATGGAATTGCACCTTTTCTTGTGATTTGATTGTATTTTCATATTTACATTCCCAGAGTGGGAGTCAGCCATAGAGTGTTACTACTTTTTGTTTTAATATAAACTCTTTAATTGTCAAAGGCTGTATTTTATTGTTTCATTAATCAGTACATGAAGAAGAGTAAGGGTTCAAGAAGTGGCCCCTGTGGAACACCATGAATGAACATTCAATCGGAGCTTACAGAAACTAGAAAGCAGTCGGAGAGCACACACCTCCACCAAGGTAGCTCACATACTGCCGTTACATCTATAAGCAATAATTCGATGATAAAGTTACCACCATAATATGATTAATGACCATGAAACCCCACACCTAGCACTCAGAACAATGTTGATATCATTATTAGTTATTTGGCTGTTCATTTATAAGTTGGACCATAACCAATGTCTCCTGAAAATTTCAGCTAAATCGGTCCGGTAGTTTTTGAGTAATCTTGCTAACAAACAAACAAACGGACAGGGCGAAAACACAACCTCCTTGGTTGAGGAAAATATACATAAACAAGATATATTAACATGATCCAAAGTGGGCAGCCCTCACTAGCCAAAGTCTGGTGATATCTTATTTGGTGAATAACAGAAATAAAACTTAAGGCAGCCGACTTATCCTGTTGAAATTCATATTTCAGAATTTGAAGTTGAAGTAGTAGATCACAACTTTAACACAACAAGTAAGGAAATGTGTGTTTGGTTTTTTATTTCTATGTTACAACAATTCTTCTAGGCAGTAAATCTTAAACTAGAGCTGGGCAATATATAGATGAAATCCATTAATTTCAGTTATCTGCAAAAGATTAAAAACTTAACATCAAGATATTTTTTCTTGACCAACTGTAAGTTGCAATGTTTGAAATATAAATACTACTGAATATTTAGTTTTACTGATGGTGGGCCTTGTCAAGTTTCGCACAATTTGTTTTTTTTTAAATGAGATTAAATATTGATCATAGAGTGTCATGATAATATTCTGTGAAATAGTTCACCTTTCAGTGTTTCTGTAGACAAACCTGCCTACGTTTGAACTGCATAACCAGCAATTTGTGACACGCACTTTAAGTGAAATTCTATTTTGTATGGGAATATATTTTGACAACAAAGTCAAGTTTTTGTGTCACTTGAAGGTTTTGTGGGAATAAAAAATCTGAGATTTTATTTTTAGGCCATATCCCCCAGCCCTATCTTATACTGCTAGAAAGTCTGTTTAATTTCCCTTTTAAATGGAGACACATTTGTAAGAAACATGTATTTGTGAGATGAGCAGCAGAGGTGAAGAAGTGGGTCGTGCCCATGAAAAATATGCCAAATCTTGCCTGCCAGTGTCAAAAAACGCATTCTGCTATCAACTCCTGTTTGGTGCTGATGGATGATTGAAGTCTAAAGAAACTAAACATTTTCCCCAAAACCATCGCACTGCCTGACAGTCATGTTCTGCAAACATTGACGGCAATTCTGTAGAAGACTGTCTTTGGTCTCTTAGTGCAGACAGGGTGAGGGAATGGTCTTCTTGGAGTGTTGTCCACAGTCAGGCTCCAGACTGGCAGCACGTGGGGGTTCCAGAAGCTCAAAACAAGAGTCAATAGCAGAATAAGCCGTTTTGCACTGGCGAGGAAGATTTGCCAATTCTTGTCATACTCCGCTCTGTTGGTCATCCCACAGATGCATGTTTCATACAAATGTGGCTCCATTTAAAAGACAAACGGGCTTTCTAACAATATAAGATTTACTGTCAAGAAGCATATGGCCCTTTTCCATTAGCCCTACTCTACTCTACTCTACTCGACTTGTGCTGCTTTTCCATTAGCCCCAGTCGCCTGCCCAACGGGGTGCAGTGTCGCTGTAAACAGCTGAGTGGCACGGCGGTGACGTCATTCTGAGCGCAACACAACAATCTGTGGCTTTTTGTCACAAACCGAGTAAAAAAGGAAAGCAGAAGGAGGCTGCAGGTGGCAAGAAGAAATACCCCTTGAGATCAGTCAGTCGCCGGCAGTTAGTGTCGTCATCTTTTAGTATCGACTCTGCTTGCTTGGAACCAGAGCGGAGTAGGTACTAAAACTAGCTTGTTTTAGGAGGTACCAGGCTAGTGGAAACACGCTGCAAATCGAGTAGAGCAGAGTAGAGTAGGGCCAAGGCATGCTAGTGGAAAAGGGCCAATAGTTACAATAGAAAAATAGAATTCCAAACACTTATATCTTTACATGTTGTAAGTTTACATTAGATACATGTTTGTAATACCGGGTTGGACTTCAGAAGTCCTTACAGATTGATGAAGGAGCTGCAAACATTTCTCATAGATTTCTTTCCATAACTTTGTGATAGTATCACACAGTTGTAGCAGATTAGTCAGAAGTACATCCTAAAGGTGCTCTATTGGATTGAGATCTGGTGACTGTGGAGGCCACTGGAGTACAGAGAATATTGTCATGTTTAAGAAACCATTTTGAGATGCTGTTAGCTTTGTGACAGTGTTATCATCATTAGTGTATCCATCAGAAGATAGAAGAAGAAGAAATACTTTGTTGTATTGGAGAAATTTAATTCTTTACACTCTGTTGTTGCTTCACACACAGATCCAACGATCACGCCTTAATGAAGAAATTTCAGGGTGATGTCTTTAAGAATGTTTAACCTCAAAAGTGGCGTAGATATGAGGCTTTCTGTACCATCATTTCCCCGCTATAAATCACCCACATGTCAAGTTGCATTGCTGGAAATCATACTTACTAGTGCCATGGGCCTCAGGAAACCCCACTTCAAAAACCCAAACTAACCCTTTAATATTAACATGTAAATAATCAAGATGAGACAGTCAAAATATACAGTACTGGGTAAAAGTTTCAGGCTGGTGTGGAAAATATAAAGTAATTATGCTTTAAAACATATATATGTATATTTAGTTGTCAATTTTTATCAATTTACAAAAGTGAGTAAAAGTAAATCTTTAAGTAAAATGGTCAGATTGCCATCATTCTTCTCTTCTTGCAGGCATCAAATTTAACAAAGTCCTCAGAGAAGCTGTGATATAATATGAGGAATACTCCACTCACTCGTTAACTCTTAAATACCAATCACATTTCTCTACTCGATTCCATATGCAGGCTGTACTTGTGACACGTGATTCTAGAGCTGGTCTTTTACGAGGTACAGTGACATAACTCACATGATCATCAGTAAAATGTCACTTACTCAGCTCACTGTCTCCATAAAACCGGGCTGACCTCAGTTTGGAGAATGTGAACTCAGTGAACAGATCCTCAGCTGGGTCATTTGTCACCGTGACCTGCTATCTTCACAGTAAATCATTCATTCCTAAAGCCACAAAAAAAAACTGCCTGAAATGCTTTAGAGAACATTATATCACTGAGAAGGTTCAGACCTCACATACAGTAAGGTTTCCGGTCCCTAACTGGAGACTGTCTTGGTTGAAGAAAGGGTCTGAATCCCAGAAATATCACGAGTGATCTGAAAAAACACAAGTGAAGGAGATGAATGTTCAATATTAAGACAAATAGAGAGAAAGTGCCAGAATACAAACTTAGTATAACTTAACTTTTTTTTTTTCATGCCCTGCCTCACTCCTGAGTCCATGACAAGCAGATAAGATGCTCTTCTTTAGACTCTGCATGCGCTAACAAGAAAAAGAGGGGAAGAGCTTGCCCATCACTAATTAGCTTAGCAGTTAAAGCTGGGATTCTATGGGAAGTGTTAGCCTGCCTTTGCCTACAAACATCAGATAAACTCTTCAGCAACTCTAAATAGTCCCGTGTGCTTGTTGTATTTTTTTTTACTACTTCATGTTATCTTCTACTATCATCGTGTTATCTCTTACTCGTAAACAGCTGTTTAGCAACTAGAGAGATGTGACGTTCATGAACGACTCGAGTCTTTTGAAGAGCTCTTTTTTATAAGAACATTGACCATGGTTACAGAATTTTTTTTAAAATTCCAAATTTATTATTTAGAATTGAATAGTTTGGAATTTAATTGGAATTCGTGTTAACATGAAAATAACAATTCCGAATAAAGGTTTACATTGAAAACACGTTTATTCGCCTTTATTCAAGGCCTGGCGGTTGGTAACGGTTCTGATTGGACAGGGGGCGGACGTGATGTAGTGACGTATTTACGCCTAACCGGAAGAAAAATTCCAGTTCAGTGTCTCCAGCGTCTCTGTCAGGAAACCTCACCCAACTCGACGCTACAGCTTTAAAAAGGTCCACATAATGCTTACATCCATCCACTCTTTCATTATTTCCAAATCTTCTGAGGCTCTAATTTAATAAATTGTCTTGGCTGGCGTGCAGTCTCATGCTTGCTTCGAGCAGCTCTCCTGATCCCGTCAACATCCCGGCCTCATAACGACAGGACAAGGAAACGAGCATGCGCAGAACGACTAGAATTAATTTAAAGCGGAATGAATATTTACATGATCAAGGAATTATTACATTCGGATTTAAAATCAGAATAAACCAGCCACTTACTTTGGAATTAAGTTTTGTTCAGAATTAAAGGGGAATTAAAGATGGATAGATCAACTTTATTGTCCCTTGCAGGAAATTTGTCTTAAGGTGCGTTCACACCGGACGCTACCTGTACTACCTCGGTGATCACTCTCCATTCAAAGTCAATGTACAGCTGCGATGGGGCGGGGCTAACCCTCCCGCGATGCGACAGCCGGCGACAAGACGACCGCTTCACTCGTCGCGCGATGTAAAAGTTAAAAAAAAGTTGATCTATTCAGGCGATGTCGTGTGTGGCTGTGCGGCAACAGCCAATCAGCGGTGTGTGTACGTGTGACGGTGCAGTTATTCATCTGGACTACAGGGCGGATGACTTACTTCTAGGCGGAACTAATCTCAGTGAGGACATTTGCAGACGGACCGCGGTAAACTCACAGAGGATGCTGCTGCATCATCAGCTGCAGAGTTTTGTGTCTGATAAGTGAGTGAAAAGGACACAGCTGGAATAATGTCCACTTATACATCCTATTATGTGATATATGATATGATCGTGGTAAAACTCGAGCGGACGTGACGTCACCGACCGACGGCCGACGCCAACGGCGACCAAACGGGTATTTATGGACGCGCGACGCTACATCAGTGGGCGACGTGACTTTGGTAGCTGGGTTGCTTGCGGTGTGAACACAGCATTAGACAGCAGTTCTACTGGTCAACGACAAAATACATAAAATAACAAAGGCCATTCATAAATATGTTAAATTTGCATTTAACAATGACCGCAGATGAATGTCTCACTTACAACTGCAAATTAGTTCTCATACATTACTTAAAAGAGCTGTTCAAAAGACTCGACTCGTTTCTGAAAGCCACATCTCAAACCAAGGAAGTAGGGAACAAAAAAAAGCCTCTGTTTAGAGTAGAAGAAGATAGAAGAAGATAATGTAACACAACTTGGTAAAAAAAAAAGAGACACAACAAGCACACAGGACTGTTTAGAGTTGCTGAAGAGCTCATCTGATGACTGTAGGCAGAGGCAGGCTAACACTTCCCATTAACTATCAGTGATTGAGCTAAGCTAATTGCCATGGGTGAGCTCTGCCTGTCTCTTCCTTGTTTCTGCATGCACTGTCAAAAGAATGGTGTCTATCTGCTTGGCATGGACTCTGGAGTGAGGAAAGACAGGAAAACAAAAGTTGGCGTGTCCCTTTAAGGAACATGGATGGTGAAAAGAATAGAACAGAATAAACCTTTTTTCGTCCCACGCAGGGAAATTTACAGTGTTATAGCAGCAAAGTGGACAGCATTAGTAGAATAAAAAATAGACATAAGTATAAAAGATAGCAGCACGTACATTACTCTACCTGTATAAGACATAAAATACCAAAAAATATAGAATATAAAATTATACAAGGGCTTGGAAACAAAACTAAAAGCAAGTTCTATTAAGATTATCTACACATTCACTGAGTAACTGCACGTGGGATAAGTGATATACATGGGTGTACTTCCACACTGTTATTGCACATTGTTAGAGGAAAGTGAAGGTTATCTTTTATTCAGTAAACTTGCAGAATGATTGACGCAAAATATAAAACACATTTCAATTGTAATCTAGATATGTTACTTTTAAAAGTATAAAGTTATATACCAGTAATACTGACACTAACATATTTTACTTTATTACCCAATGAGAGACATAATGTTTTAACCTGTTCATCCCCTTTTTTAAGCCTTCTGCTCAAAAATGACATCCTCATAAAGAAAAGAGTGAATCTCTGCAACCACAAGGTCTATTATCTATAATCAGTGTATGTGTTACTGGGACAGAGTGAATGAAGGTAGAAGTCAGAATAATATGAAAATTTCATCCTTGCATAAAAAAACATTTATTTTTGGGAATATCTCTTTGGAGATGATGCTAAAGTGGCTGTAAAACTCAAAAAATGAATTAAGTATTTTTACATAATCTCTGCAAAGGTTTATTGTTATAAAGTGATGCAGAGCAAAATTAGAGAGGTTTTATAACAACATGGTCAGGCGGGGATTTTGAAAATGGTTCACTTTTTCTTCTGTTTTTGTTGGAGAGCGTGCAAGCATTCCCGAATTCGGATACTTTGGGGCTGTGGAGGTTAAAGGTTCTTTGCAAAAATAAGAAGAGCTCAACAATAAAGGGTAACACTAGAAAATGAACTCACTGTGGCAAGATATGATCCTGATAGATCTGCAGTGAGTACATTTGAGGACGTAGGGGTGGAAGTGAGGATCTGGTTTTCCACACGCAGCTGCTTCACTTTGCTCTGGAGGTAACGGAGGAGCTTTAGTGAAGACAAGTCTGAGGAACTTTGAGGGGCAGCGACATGGACGCATGGGGGACGGACTGGATTCTGAACCTCCTGATGGGAAGAAGACAGATGTAGCTGTAGAAGACGCCCAAGTTATTGAAGTTGGCTCGGGGTTGCTGTTAAACTTTCCTGCACAGGAACACAAATCACTTACTTCAGGACAAAACATCAAATTCCTGCCAAGGCCTCCAGGTTTGCTCTGTGTCTCCTCTCGAGTTTTTGATGATTGTCTGAAGGTAAACAAACAAAAACCTGCATTTAATGGCTGTTAAAGATCATCACAGCTGCATGATCAAGCTCTGTGAGTGAAGTTAATACAGTCGTAGAGAAAGTTGTTTGAAGATAAAACTGATACTGGTGATATCAACCATAACTAGCTCGACTAGTACTCAAATTTAGAGCACGTACTCTATTTTGGTTTACTAGTGCACGAGTAGACTTTACTGGTAAAGCAAAGTGGTCTACTAGAAGCACAAGAAACTTGAAAATGTCACTAGTAAAAACTCAAAGCTTTACTCCTACTCCTTGTAACACAAAACTGTCCACGAGTAGGAGATTTTGCATCACTAGGAAGGCCTACTTTTGAAATAGTGTGCCAACAACCTTTAATAGTAAAACAAACATTTTGTTCCCAATCCCTTGAGTTCCCTTCACATTGTGTGTGTGTGTGGAAATGCTCTAACTTTAACTATTAAACACACTGGAGATCTATCATTGTTTTTTTTTCGATTTTATTTGGTCAAACGTTTAAGTGATTCATCAATTACGATCATTCAGGATTTTATTCTGACCACATTTCTTCCTTGAAGACGATGGTTCCCCACTATCCTTCCAGTTTTTAAAAATGTGTTGGACAGTTCTTAACCCAATTTTAGTAGTTTCTTCAATCTCCTTAGATGTTTTCTCTGCTTGATGCCAATGATTTGACCCTTCTTAAACAGACTAACATCTTTTCCACAGCCACAGGATGTGTCATTGACATGGTTGTTGAAGAAATGAGCCGGAGTTCAATAACTTGTTTCCAGCTGAAAGATCATCACCCATGCAGTAATTATCCAATAGGAGGCTCGTACCTGTTTACTCAGATAAATCCAGGTGGCGACTTTTTTTTTTTGGACAGGTAGTGTTTTTTTCTGGTAGTACCAGTAAACTGTTTTTCAGTTTAACAGTAGTACTAGTAAAGCTAAAAGATGCACTAGAAGTACTAGTAGGCCTAATGCAATTGAAGCAGGAGGGAATCCAGCACCCTGATTGGTTGTAATTAGGGCTGTCACTTTAGTGCATTAATTAGATGAATTAAATACACTGCAAATTAATGCGTTATAAAAATTAATCACAGATTAATCACAGCACACAAACATTTTGATGTTGGCCAGCTGGAGGACCTGTACATGGCAGTGGCACGTCACTTCACACATGCGTCTCTAGTCAAACCAAACAAAGCCCAGGTGACAACAGGAATGGCATATTTAAGACTTAGTCTTATTTTATTTTTGAATTTATTTATCTATATTTACTGAATTCTTTAATAATGCATAAGGCCTAATTGTTTTGTTGGATGTCCTCGACCTTTTTCTTATTTTGAATTTGATTTATGAAACACACTTAAAGTGTAATTTGAGTTGCCTGATTGAGCTTAGACTTTTCTGGACAAGTTGCCCTGACTTAGGTTTTATTTAGTCACCAATAAAAATGTGGATTTACAAATCTTCTCTTTTTAGTGTATTCATTTGATTAGTCATGCACTAAAATTTAATAATATCCTAGAATTCAAATTCTTTATTTGGGGACTTTAAGCAGATATTAGATTAAAATACGATTAATTAGATTAATTAATTATAAATCCAGTAATTAATTAGATTAATTTTTTAAATCGTCTGATAGCACTATTATTTATTTAAGCCGTTGGGAAGCCTTAATTTTGCTTTTCCCAGCCCCCTTATTCACGTGTATGTCTTTCTAGAAGTGTGTGACATTTTTTGCTCTACTGTTAAAGTCTACTTGCACACTAGCTGACCATAATTGAGTACATATACTCCAAATCTGAGTTCTAGTACAGCTGAACTACAATTGATATCACTGATGTCAATTTATGCTCAAACGTCTTGCCTTTAAGTCGATGTTAAAAACTATGATATTAAAAGCGTTCGACTGTGAGTTGAGGTAAGATCATGCTCTCATAAGAAGGACAGCCGGTTAGTTTGTAAGCTAGTTTTTTTACAAGTATATCGACCAGTTACCTGCCCCTTAACAACTTTATCTTGCACCTGTGAGAGGGGGAAAAATCAGATCAGATCATAATTAATTGAAAAAGAGAAAGACGGGGTGCTGGTTTAATGGAGGGGTAAGAGACCAGGCACGTCACAAATATGCTTTAGCCAGCTGCTCTCTCTCTACTTAAAGAAGCCTTTTCACTGCCTCTCTCTACACTATAATAAAGGCTAATAAATACAGAAAAAGATTAAGTTGTTATTTCAGTTCTAACCTTAAGCCAAGCATTCTGGTTCAATGAACAGTTATTTGAATATTTACTGTCTGATCATTAGCCTTGCAGAGCAGACAGACCAGCCTGATTCATAGTCTGAAATAGTGAAATATTTCTGTGGCGGATATATAAAACTGTCCGTCTGGTGTGTCAGGTTATCCACTGATAGGGAAGGTACTAAAATAACAGATCTGTACCATCCTACTGCTTCTGTTAGGGCACCAATCAGACCAACTGGGCCCATAAGAGTGGAGATAAACACAAAGATGTCTGGTGACAGCTGGCAAAAGTATCATTAACCTTGTGTGAGTGTTAAGAATTTTATTCCTTTCATTACTGAACTTTATTTAACCAGGAAAACCTCAGTGAGATTAAAAATCAGCAGCACATTTAACAGTTTCAGACAAACACAGGCAGTCATAAAATAAAAATAAAACAATAAACACATAATAGAAAACTTAGATAATACTACACATATAAACAGTAATAAACAAACCATGTTTCACATCTTGTGGATTTAATTTCATATCAAGTTGGAAGGGGATTGACAACATTTTATCAATACCACTGCTTTTTATGATCCTGCTAATCGATTCAAATTCTTTAACGATTCCTGCACAGTTTGGCCTGTAGATTTTCAGTGTCAACAATGTCAAACACACGTCACAGCATAAATAACTGCTCCTGCAGGTTGCTGGTGTTTCCACAGTAGGCACCTTTTGCAAAAAATGAAGCCACAATTCTCTGTTTACAACTTTTTAAAAAGTTGTTCTACCTTTACTATAACCTTCCTTTAGTTTTCATCAACAAGAAGTACACCATACAGAGGGACTCTTTTCTAAGGTTATATAATTAATGTCCCAAAAGTTCAGTGCTTTTTTTGCATGTTATTGTACTTTAAATTTTCTTTCTGATGCAGAGTTAAACAAATACTGAAGGACCAAGTATTGTTAAACTACATAATGTTCTGCCTGTAATTCATATATTCATTGTTGTGTTTTGGGACCAATTTTTTTTTAATAATCTTTTATATATATATTTTTTTTTATTTATCGGCTGATTAATCGGCTGATTAATCGGTAATCTGTATTATTTTCTGCCAAATATTGGTATCGGAATCGGCCTCAAAAAATCCATATCAGTCAGGCCCTAATGGAAGGAACTGATAAAGGAAGTGATTAGCAAAAAGACTCACAACATCAATTCTTTGATGAAGCTGTTAATGATTCTCAACTGGAATTGGTTATTGATGCCCATCCCTATTATCAAGTAAGGTTGTGATAACCCAACAGGATCAGGATTTAAAAAGTGAACAAACCAGACTTTGCTTTTACAACCAACAGGTCTAATAACCCAATGCTCAATACTTGTTCAGGCCAAAGTGAGTCTGTTCACCTCTCCAGCTCTGCCGTCAGCTCCTCCTCAAACTTGCATGCCAGCCGCGCAGCAGTCTGCTCCTTCCACTGAGCCATGTTCCTCTGCACCTGTCGGAGCTCCAGGTCTTTGGCTTTCAGCTGCCTGCGTAGAGAAGCTGCTGCTCCTCCCTCAGCTCCTCCATTGCAGATGTTTGTGAGGTTCAGGCTGCTTAACTCCTCGATGTGCTCCTGCAGGAACAACAGACTGCTCACTCTGACCGTGATGCTGAAGATCTGTTTTGTGCTTTTCTGAATCTGCTCTACACATAAGATTAGAGGTAAGAAAACTGAACACTCCTCTGCACATAGGCTCCAAAATATAAAAATCTAGATCTGTAAAAGTGGTCATTTTGACAGCACTTTTTAATTTAGTTTTAGTCTTTCGCCTTAAATATCTTTGAGTTTCAGTCATAATTTAGTCATCTAAACTGTTTTAGTGTTAGTCGATGAAATCTGTTGTAAATTTAGTCGACTAAAATATGAAGTGTAAGGCTTTTTTTGTTTCCTTGAATTTTGAAGTCATGTTTTACACTTGGATAAAATAAAACGTCTTATAACCCTTTACTGAATGCTAGTAAAGTTTGAATACTAATGAACAGAACAAATGCAGTCACCTTTGTTTAGGCTACCTGGCAGAGCATCTCAGTTACAATACCAGAACTGACAACAAACAGTGAACCTGCTCTACATGAATATATCAATTCATAAAGAGAGCAGCTCTGATTGGATCGCTCCACAACTTATCCCACCACCACCAAGCTAAGGCAGCTGTGATTGGATGTCCCTCTGAACTCATCCAACCTTTAACACAACCAAAGTAGCTGTGATTGGATAGATTCATAACTTGTCTCTACTTCCTACATGACCACATAAGGCTGGATTGGATTAAGTCTGTCAGATATTTGAGTCTAGTTCTTATTTGTTGATGAAAATGTCTGTTAGTTTAGTTTTAGTTTTTGTTCATGTGCTCTTGTTTTTATTAGTTACTGTCTAATTTTTATCAGGGGAAAAAGGTTGTTGATGAACCAACCATCAGTGAGTGACTGTGAGAGTGAATGTGGATGTGACTGATGGTGTAAAGCTGCTTTGAGTAGTAAAAGAGAGAAAGAAAAGCACAATGTAAGCTCAAGTGCATTTATTATTGAGTAAAGTGTTCAACACTGACTGACTGACTGGGTGTATTTCTGAAGGAGGTGCAGGGAAAAGGCCTCCTGTTTCCTCATGATGCTCTGAACAAGTGTTCTAATCAGCAGGTTTCCTTGTAAGTTAAAATTCTAATAATATGTTAAAATCTGTGCAAAGCTGATTATTGTTAAAAGTGTCAGCTCCTTTTATCACACCAGGTCTGTACATTCAGCCTGAGGTCTTTAGCGTCCTCTAGTGGTCTCCTCGAATCACATGTGTCTCCCTCTGGCAAGAACTTTAACAAAAGCACTCATGATGCCACCAGATGGGAATTAAAGAACAAACAGGGAGTTTATCTGCGGCCTTAAAGGGTGTGTGTGTTTACAAACCTGAATGAGACGCTCCTTTAGTGAATCCAAGGCGTGGTCTCGCTCCATCCTCAGCTGTTGTCTCTGTATACTCAACTCTCGCTCCTGAAAAGATCAAACTTTAATTTAGTTGGTATTATTTTTTTTAAATCTTGCTTTTGAACATTCTTAATAATCATTATAATTAATATTATTATTACTTGTTAACATAGATATTTTTCTCATTGATTTCAGTTAAATCTAGTTGTATATTCACCATTTTTTTTACATTTAAACTGTTTTATTGGAACATAAATTTAGGCTTTTTTGGTTTTATCATTGTTACCATACAATCTTTTATTATTTATCTCAATTTATTTCTTTTTTTATTGTGATAACTAGACATATCCTGTTTTTTTTCTACGTTTATCTCCAGTGTTTTTTCATTTTGAACTTGTGGTGTTTCTTCGGTTCCTTGCTCTCACACACAGGTCTACTAAACCAAGTTAATAATTAAACAGTACATACTTTTTAATTACTAATCTTTTTTTTTTTGTTTTACATTTAAGATAACTGTAGTTATAAATTGATCAGTTTTTACATTTTAACATGTTTCATTGGATCTTTAAGCTTTGTTTCATCAATCATACCAAAACAACCTTTGATCACTATTCATTTTTATTTGTTACAAGTTATTTTCTGTTTTCTGTTTTCACTTTTATCTTAGTTGTTTTCTCCTTTTTCAACTCACGATGGCATTCCCACAGTTCCTTGCTCACACACAAACAGTTCTGTCACATCAAGGTCATTGATCAATTTTATTTCACTTATTTATTTATTTGTATTTATTTTTGTTTCTTAATTTGTTTGTTTTTATTATTGTTATTTAAGTTTGTTTTGAACATGCTTTCTCCTATTTGTTCTCTGTTTTTTCTACATATGTTGTATGTAAAGTGTTTCATAAATAGTTTGAATGATTGATTGAATTTGCAAACACCAAACTCTTTGGAGTTTAAACACTCTGTTTGATACCTTTGATTTTCTCAGCTGGTCTGTGGCTTCTTTCTGTGAATCGATCTGCTGCCGTAGGTGATTAATCGTGTGTTTCAGCTGCTCCCTTATCCCTCTCAGGTTTCCCAGAGCTTCAGTCACTGTGGAGCTGCACAACACGGGACATCACAACAACAAAAACTAAACAACACAGAACGTGTGCCCACAAATTGAAAACAGGGTTCAAGTCCCTCCAAGGATGAAGAGTGCAGCCTACTCTTTATATGAATCAAATAAGAACTAGAAAAGCCCTCGGGATAACTTTCTCCATCAATCCTATCTTACACCCCTGAAATTGCACAAATATAAACCTGAGATATCCAGCTTGTGTTTTAGATGTAGTATAGAAGAGGGCTCATTCTTGCACTGCACTTGGTTATGCACAAAACTTAACACATTCGGGCATGATCTTTCTGACATCATGACAAAACTTCTAGGAGTGTATCTTCCATTAGATCCTCAAAGCTGTGTTCCACTTGAAAAAATTATTTATACATTCAGGAAAGACTATGGCACTTTTATAGAGATGTGTTAACCTAATTTGTAATGTATGGACACATTGTCCGCCTCTTTGATGATGGACGAGTTGTAGATTTACAAGCTTTTTGATGTCAGTGCTTCCTGTTGTCTATCATGCCTCTTGACTATTTCATGTATTTAACTTTAATTATTCGTAATATTATTTATTTGCTTTTATTTTGATTTGTTTATTACTTATGCTTCCTATTTATTTATTTTTCTCTCTCTTTCTCTCAAGTTGTTAGTGGGTGGGTTGGGAGGGGGTTGAAGTTCTGATTTTTGTGTTTTCAAGGATATCTTGAAAATGCTGAAAATAAAATACTCGAAAAAAAGAAAAGCACTCGGGAATCGCAGACCCATGCCAGCGCCAGTCCTCACCCATACTGTGATTTTCAACGTAAATATTAGTCCTACCGTTTTTCATCTGAATATTAAGATTCCTTGGCCATGAAACATACCAATATGCACAAATGCCAAAAATGGTCCTATCTAGCAATGTTAAAGAATCCTTAAAAAAATTCCTGGATCATCCATGATCCGGATTCCCAAAATTTAATAATTTTCCTTGTCCCAACATTTGTTCCTTGTCCCAATCCAGACATTTCCTGAAAATTTCAGCGAAATCCGTCCATAACTTTTTGAGTTATGTGGCTAACAGTTTGTGTGTAAACTAGAGAAGAACTCAAACCTGTGAGGGATTTCTGCTGAACTTCCTTGAGCTCCACTCTGCTCCACTAACAGGAGGAGCTGTTGGCTCTCTGCTGCGAGCTCCTGGGCGCACTGCCTCATCTGCTGATCCAGCTCAGCTGTGGCTTTACGATGGCTGCTCTCCTTTTCTCGCAGCATCAGCCGCAGCCTGTCGGACTCTTTCTCAGCCCGCTGCACAGCCTGCTCGAGCCGCTGCGCTGCCCTCTGGCTCTCCTGTGATCACAAACCGAACCGTGTCAGCTTTTCTCCAGCATCAAACTTGTTTGTGGGCATGAAAATAATCACTTCTGTTGTTTTTCTGGTACCTCTGCCATCTGTTTATGCGTCTTCTGCAGCTCGGCCTGATGCTCCTCTTTCAGTGACTTACAGATCACAGCCAGGAGAGACTCCTGCTCCCTCTGCTGAGCACTGATTTCACCCTCCAGCTCCTGAACCCTCTGACAGATAAAATAGAAAATCAGTCAGGGAGTCAAAATATTTAAGAACACTCAGTTTGTAGAGACTTCTATTGTGGAGCTGTATTACCATGCACACCAGTATGTATATTATGTTTAGTTTCCTATTAAAGTGCAAACTTAAAAATGTTCTGGCATCATCAAGCATGATCACTTTGGCTATTTTTTTAATTATTATTTTAACTTGTCAAACACTTTCACAAACTTTGCTAAAGAGACTTAGACAGACCTTATTGTCATTCAGTATGCAGCAGGTGAATACAGAACGAGATTTTGTTGCATAGGCTACAGTTAAAGTAGATGATAAGGTGCAAGTTATTGTAGAATAATATCATAAAAACACAATACAAATTGTGCAAGGTAAAAGGGAGATATAAAAATTTGAATATCTGTATGTTTAATAAGAAGAGTTGGGAGAAAGTGAGTTAATAGATGAAAATACCTGGAAAAAATCTTAGAAATATACTTTCCTTTTACAAGTAAAAAAAATTAAAGAAACTTATAAGTTTATTTACAAACTCTAACTCCAGTATAAGTACAGAAAATCATTCATTCATTCATTTTCTATACCCGGCTATCCCTTTCGGGGTTGCGGGGGGCTGGAGCCTATCCCAGCTATCATTGGGTGAGAGGCGGGGTACACCCTGAATCGGTCGCCAGTCGATCACAGGGCCACATAGAGAGACAGACAACCATTCACACTCACACTCATACCTAAGGACAATTTTGAGTTACCAATTAACCGAATGAGCATGTTTTTGGTCTGTGGGAGGAAGCCGGAGTACCCGGAGAGAACCCACGCATGCACGGGAAGAACATGCAAACTTCACACAGAAAGCCCCTCCAGGCCCGGAATCGAACCTGGAACCTTCTTGCTGCGAGGCACGCGCTCTACCAACTGCGCCACCGTGCCGCCCGTGCAGAAAATCTCCAAAGAAAATTCTCTAAAAACAAAAAAGGAACATTCTTGCATATGTTCTGGCAATGCAATAAATTAGATAGTTTCTGGAACATGATCCACTCAATCACAAAATAAGTTTTAAAGTCACAAATTGAGTTGTCCACATATTTTTTAAATGATGTTATTGGTAAGCTCACTGTATTCACTGATGAGTGGCCTTTCCTCTGCTAACACAGAGAGGATTAAAGATGTTTAGGAAAGAGGATTATTAGTAACTACTGATGAAGAAACATGGGAGAATATTTGAAATTATGGCAAAAAAAATCAATTTGCACCCAAAAAAATGAGTTGAATTTAGAATTGTACAAAGAATACATACTGTTTATCTCCTAGTTGCACCAAAAATAACAAAACGAACAAAAATAATGTATCAGGAGAGAAAAACCCTGCGTAAAGTCAGTGTGTTGCAGCTGCACGTCTCCTTACAGTTTTCAGCTCCCGCACTTCCTGTTGAAGAGCAGATGTTTTATTTCTCTCTCGCTGCAGCTCGCTCCTCACGCTCTCCACTTTCCTCCTGTTCTTCTCCTCTATGATTGCACATTGCTCCTGCACAGCATCCTCCTTTTCTGCCTCCCACTTCCCCCTCGCCTCCTTGAGCGCCTTGTGCACCTGAAAGGGAGCAGACTACAAATTAACCAAGCTTTAAATAAAGGTGGAACAAAACATACTTTGAGTTAACAGAGTACCTTATCCAGGGCTTCACCTCGCAGCTCCTCCTCACGCTTTTTTGCCTCCTCCTTTTGCTGCTCCAAGGAGTCTTTCAGCTTTTTCAGCTCCTCATCTTTTAGCTGCACGGTGGTCTGAGTGAAAAATGGAGAAACCGCTATAAGAACTGGAAGACCTGCGACACCCACGATACCTTTTGATATGGGAGTGTAAATCTTGCTTTTAAATATATATCTCTCTATGTTTTTTTTTATTGTTTAAAACTAATGTAAGGTAACTCTAGTTATATATTTATCCGTTTTACATTTTAAAGATTTTATTGGATCATATATTTAACCCTCTCTTTGTTTTGCTACTCTTACTGAACAATCCTTGATAATTTATCTCAAGCTATTTATTTATTTTTATTTTATTATTAGTTATATTCCATTTAATTTTGACTTTTATCTCCAGTGTTTTCTCATTTTGAAGTCATGATGGCTTTGCACTGTTCCGCAGGTCAACAAAACAAAGCCTCAGTTTACGAGTAGAAGAAGATAATGCAGTGATAGAAGATAACCTAACATAACGCGGTTAAACAAAGCTTCTGTTTACGAGCAGAAGATAATCCGATGATAGAAGATAATGAAACATAACATGGTAAATCAAAGCTTCTATTTATGAGAAGAAGAAGATTATACGATTATATAAGATAATGTAGCATAACATGGTAAAAAAAATTAGCCACGACAAACACACAGGACTGTTTAGGGTTGCTGAAGAGTTTATCTGAGACTGTAGGCAGAGGCAGGCTAACACTACCCACTGACTCCCAGTGTTTGAGCTAAGCTAATTAGCAGCCTTTTAATTAGGAGCCTTCTTAAAGATTTTACAGGATAAATTGTGCGATCAGGCAGTTTGAAGTTATCAACAGACTTTGATGCCATTTTGAGGAAAAGCTATGGCACAAATGTGTAGTGATTACATTTTAATGGTGAGCCAAATCTGGATGTAGATCATGGATTTTTTAACACTGCATGATGGAGAAGTTTTTCACATTTTCACAATAACAATAGCACTGTTAGTTTTTGCAAAAAAATTTGTGGGACATACTTGCTTGCAAAGTAACGGCTCAATCCTTTCCTTACAAGAGCAGAGGTAGGGTAACACTTCCCACTGACTCCCTGTGTTAGAGCTAAGCTATTTGGCAGTGGGTAAGCTTAGCCTGTCTCTTTCTAGTTACTGAACGCACAGTCAATAGAATGGTGTCTATCTGCTTGTCATGAACTTGGGAGTGAGGCAAGACACAAAAAGGTTAAAAACATTGGTGTTTCCCTTTCAAGAAAGTTCAGTAAACTGAACTGGCTCAGTGCTTACTGTCATTTTGTGGACCTGCTCCTGGTTCTCTTTCAGTGAATCAGAGTGCTGAGTTTTTAAGTTTTGTAGCACCCCCTTCAGTCCATCTCTCTCTGCTTTTAAAGATTCACGCTGCTCCTTTAAGTCCAGCAGCTGCAGCTCCCTTTGAGCCAGCATCTTCTCCAGAGTTCCCACTCGGACCTGACATTCACCAAGATCACTCTGCAGGAAAAACAACAAACACAATAGAAAACACAAAATTAGAAAAGCACTCCAAAGTTTTTGAAGATACAACAAATCTGATTGAACACTCCAGATTCCACAGTATCTTGGCTATATTTTGGTGCTTGTTGCAAGTCTATGTCTTCATTTGTTCCCTTGCTATGACGAAAATTCCTAGGACATCTAAATTTTTCTTGTTCTGAATCAGAGAATCCAGAATTTTGCTGGGATCCAGATCAGTCTTTGGTATCTTGTAGAACCTGTTGGAAACTTGTCCTGTATTTTTTTCCAAATGCCCTGACTATTTTTGGTGGATTAATATGCACAAATGCCAAAAATGGTCCTATCTTGCAATGTTAAAGAATCCTTAAAAAAAAAATCCTGGATCCAGACGGTGATCTGGATCACCCCCAAAATCTAATCATTTGTTTCTTGTCCCAATCCGGACATTTCCTTAAAATTTCATTGGAATCTGTGTATAACTTTTTGAGTTATGTTGCAAACAGAGAAACAAACAAACAGATGCTGGCAATAACATAACCTCCTTGGTGGAGGTAATAAATCAGCAGGAAGCCAGGTATTAGACTGTTTTGTATTATAAATAGGATGTCTTTGTTGTTACCTCAGTCCGGTCCTTCTTCCTCCTCTGTTCCTCCTCCAAACAGGCACACCTGGTCCTCAGCAGGCTCTCTGCTTCTGTGACTCTTTGCAGCTCCTCACAGGTTTCCTCCAACTTCTGCTCCATCATTAGACATGAATAAATAAACAAAGGTGTTTAAAAGAGTAAAGAAAAACATTTTTCCATGGTAAGGGATGGGAAAACCAATTCAGTCCTGTTAAAAATCAGTTGACAGAATTGATATCATGTCAAAACATACCCTCCTTGGAGGAGGTAATTATGAATCCAATTACTAATGGTCGTTTTCATGGTCAAGGAATCAAAATATTTAGATGAAATAAAGGTAGGACTAATATTTATGGTGAAAATCACAGCATGGGTGAGGACTGTGGTGCTGGTGGAGGTCTGCGCTCTCCGAGTGCTTTTCTAGTTGTATCTAATTTCTGTAATCTGTTTACTGTCTATTATGTTTCCTGCCTGTTTTGTGTTGTTGTTTATCTGTCTCCATAGAAGTTTGTTATTATAGTTTGTTATCAAATCAATAAATTTTAAATTACAAAACAAAACAATGAAACTCCTTTGAATCAGAGCACCTCCTGCAGAGACTCCAGCTTCTCTCTTGAACGTCGCTGTTCAGCAAACAGCTCTGTTTTGGCCATGTCCAGCTGTCTGTCCATCTCCTCCCTCTCCAGCACTGACATGACCACACAGGGCTGTTGGAGGAACAAAAACGCAAAAGTTAATTTGATAAACTTAAATACTAAAATGTGTTAAAGTGCTCAGAGGTGTCATTCATGTCTCTCACCTCTGCAGCCTTCTGCCTCTGCAGCTCCTGCAGCTGACGGCTTGAACACATTCACTGTTGTGTTACTGTTTGTTTAGAAATGACACTGCAGTGAAATGCTGTTTGTTAAACACAGTTAAAGTTAAATACCTGATTGCGTCCTTCTCTGCTCTGTGACTCCTCAGAACAAGCTCCAGCCTCCTCCTCTCCTTCTCCATCTTTGTCGTCTCTTCAGTAAGCTGCTCCAAATCCTGCAGTGCATTCTGGTACATAAAACATGTTCTGTGATATTTCTTAAACTTCAGTGACTCTTCGTTTAAATTGCTGCTCATGCTGGACTTTACCTTCCTCCTCTGTTGAAGATCAGAAAACGAGAGTTCAGCTTCTCTTAACCGAGTCTCCTTCAGCTGCAGCGTCTCCTCCTCTTTCTTACATTTCTACAACACACACAACAGTTCAGTGACGGCTCCTAAACAACTTCATTATTATTATTTATTTATCATTAATATGGTGGCTGACGAGGGTAAACAGTCTATAACGGCTCGGAGCAGTTCAAGAGCAGAACCAAGAACAAAAACAGAAGAGCTCTAGGTCTGGAGAAAGGCCTGGAGCAGGAAGAGCGTGTGGGAGAGACTGCGGTCAAGCCAGCCGCTCCTAAATCTGAAGAGGCTTGTGTATTTGAATCTTTACGGTAATTACTCCATGCTGTCAAGAGGGAGAAGACGGGCAGGCTGTGCGACTTTATCATGTTTCTGTTTTTCCTTTTACCACCAACAGTGCGAAGTAAAGGAGTCTTGCCTTATCGTGGCTCTAAGTTGGCTTTTTCCAACATGAAAAGCAGAACGTGTAATAATATTCTATCAACTTATTGAGTTATCTATTTTCAAATGACACAAAAACATTAATTACACACTTGCACATATTTTCCAGGAGATCCTCTATACAGTGATACCAGTTTCATCAGATAACAACGGAAGAAAATGATCTAATTTCACTTAATATTTGCCCAAAGTGCTAAAATTAAACTTCCCCATGCATCATCCACCTTTAGTTGTTACAGTATTGTTACTCATGCTGTTCATACATGTAGGAGAAAGAGGCTTCTTAAAGGCAAACTCCTGTATTTACACTTTTGATGGAAAATGATAGTGCTTATTACCTCTGCCAGGTGGTTATGTTATTGCCAGCGTCTGTTTGTTGGCTTTTTGGTAGTTTGTTTGTTTGTTTGTTTCTCTGTAAGCAACATAACTCAAAAAGTTATAAATGGATTTCGATGAAATTTTCAGGAAATGTCAGGATAGGGACAAGGACCAGATGATAAGATTAGATTAGATTAGAAATTATTGTGCTAATTCTGGCATATTTTCACATTTTTGATGGGAAATTAGTGCACTAATTTCTGGCACATTTTTACACTTTTGATGGGAAATTATTGTGCTAATTTCTGGCACATTTTTACACTTTTGATGGGAAAGTATTGTGCTAATTTCTGGCATATTTTCACATTTTTGATGGGCAAGTATTGTGCTAATTTCTGGCATATAAACACATTTTTTATGAGAAATTATTGTGCTAATTCTGGCATATTTTGCATTTGCCTCTAGTAGGTTAGATTACTGTAATGGCCTGCTCACCGGCCTCTCCAAACAAGCCATAACACAGCTGCAGTACATCCAGAACGCTGCTGCTCGGGTCCTGACCAGAACCAGGAAGTACGAACACATTAGTCCTGTGCTCAGGTCCCTACACTGGCTTCCTGTGGCTCAGAGAATAGACTTTAAAGCAGCTCTGCTTGTGTACAAATCTCTCCATGGTCTAGCACCAAAGTACATCTCTGACATGTTAGTGCCATATGAACCATCTCGGACTCTGAGGACCTCAGGGGCCGGCCTTCCCCTGGTGCCCAGAGTCAGGACTAAACATGGAGAATCAGGGTTTCAGTTTTGTGCAGCTAAAATCTGGAACAGTCTTTCTGAAGATGTGAGACAGGCCTCTACTCTGACAATGTTCAAATCTAGGCTTAAAACAGCTCTATTTAACTGTGCATATGACTGAAAGGATCTTATCTGCACTCTTCCTTTTAAATTTATTTTATAATGATTAATGTTGATTTTATTTTGTATTGTGATTTTTTTTTTTTAAAGTCATTTTATGATGATTATTGTTGATTCTATTTTGTACTGTGATTTTAATGCATTTTTCTTGTTCTGTAAAGCACTTTGAATTGCCTTGTGTATGAATTGTGCTCTACAAATAAACTTGCCTTGCCTTGCCTTGCCTATATTTTCACACTTTTGATGGGAAAGTATTGTGCTAATTTCTGGCATATTAACACATTTTTTATGAGAAATTATTGTGCTAATTCTGGCATATTTTCACACTTTTGATGGGAAATTATTGTGCTAATTTCAGCACATTTTTACACTTTTGATGGGAAATTATTGTGCTAATTTCTGGCACATTTTTACACTTTTGATGGGAAATTATTGTGCTAATTTCAGCACATTTTTACACTTTTGATGGGAAATTATTGTGCTAATTTCTGGCACATTTTTACACTTTTGATGGGAAATTATTGTGCTAATTTCAGCACATTTTTACACTTTTGATGGGAAATTATTGTGCTAATTTCAGCACATTTTTACACTTTTGATGGGAAATTATTGTGCTAATTTCAGCACATTTTCACATTATGATGGGAAATTATTGTGCTAATTTCTGGCATATTAACACATTTTTTATGAGAAACTATTGAGCTAATTCTGGCATATTTTCACACTTTCGAAGGAATTATTGTGCTAATTCCGGCATATTTACAGTGACCTGTATTGCAAAATTGTTGATTGATGTGCACTATCCTAAACAAATTAATTATATTTAAACAGGAACATGATAAAGCTGCTCAGTCCGTCTGTCATCACTCTGCAGAGAGTTCAAAATTTTCCAGCAGCTGGCTTAACCACAGTCTCTTTCATCTGGGAAAGCTGGTAAACGAAGTCACAAAGGCTTGAAAAATGGTGATTTCAGTTTGCAAATAAAGTACAATTCCCATAAAGGAGGCAAAGCCATCACAGCAGCCGAGGAGAAACGAACAGGACTTCCCAACTTCAATGTTTTGTTGTGACATCAAACCGGATCAGATCCAGATGAAATTTAGTTTGATGATAAAGAAATATCATAAATATTATCCTGTAAATTTTGAAGCAAATCCATTCAGTCCATTTAATTTTTACATTGCTTTCACTGTCTTTATAGTTTTTGTTTATTCCATTTAATTAACTATCTATTGTAAAGCACTTTGGTTCACTGAAGGGTCGTTGTAAAGGGCTGTATAAATAAAAAACATTTACGTTACATTTACATTAAAAAAAGTTAGAGATACGATTTTTTCTAAAAATGGCTAATGGACTTGAGCTTATAAGGCCCTTTTCTAGTCTTATACTACTCAAAGCTGCTTTACACCACAGGTCACACTTACCCATTTGCTCTCACAATCACTCACTGATGGTTCAGAGTTTCTATGTTAGTTTTTCATCAGTATCTCTAACACATTCACGCCCTTTCATGCCCATTTACACACCACTGACGCAGCAGTGGGACCAACTTGTGATCAAGTGTCTTGTCTAAGACAAATCACCATGTGGAGCTCAGAGCTGAGCTTGAACCTGCAACCTCCCGATTACTGACCAATCGCACCGACACCCCAAATAAGGCGAAATGTTAACTTATGAGATGTTAACTTTGGGAAATTTTTGCATCCAGACAAATATGTGGATCACCACTTTAGTTTAATGGCTTCTTCCTTGGACTAAACCACACCTCTGTTAAATTTTAATGTAAATCAATCCACTAGTTTTTGTTCAATCTTGATAACAGACAAACACACCATAACCTCCTTTGTGCAGGTATTTAAGTTCCACTCTGTTTGAACTGTCAAGAAATCACTTGAAAACGGTTGAGTTCTCACTTCTCGAAGGACGGAGAGCTGCCCTTTCATTTTAGCCCAATCAGACTGCATCCTCTCCGAGCTCCTCTCACATCTGCATCTGCTCCTCCAGGGAGTCGTTTCCTCGTCGGTGTCCTTGTCATCCAACAAGGACGTGAATCTGCAAAACAGTGTGAACAAAATGATGTAAAATATATATTAGAGTCATGAGTATGCCTTTGTTTTATGTGAGTGTTAGTTTAATATCATCTCTCTGCCGTGTGTCTGTCTCACTCTGGTGTTTCTCTGTGGTTCCTGTTTTATTTTGTGTGTCCTGATTAATTCATCTGTGTAATACTTCATACCTGTGCTTGGATTGTCTCACCTGTGTCTTATTGTCAAAACCCATCTGTTCCAAACTGCATATTCCCTTTAATTTTCCACCCTCATTTAACATTGATGTTATACATCTTCTGTGCCTCATCCCTTGTCTAAGGCCTCATCCACACGAAGACAAAACACTTAAGAGTTTCCAAAATGATCCTCATAAAGACGAAGGCGTCAAAAAGAATGTGTGTGTCTATATGAATGCACTCGACATGCATCAAAACGCTGTAAAACACATGCCAGACCTCTAGGGGCGCTGTAACGATACGACGGAAACAAGCGGAAACAGATGAAAAAACAGTGGGCATGCGCACTTGTGGCAAAAGTTGTAAACAGTGATTGTGATAAAGTGATCATATAGTGCTGTAATGTGTCCTCGATAATTGTTTGTTTAACTCGGTGGTGATTGAGAAGAAGGAGATTTTGCTGCAACAGGGATAGTAGGGTCACTTGCTTCATCAGCACATATGCTTCACGTACGCCGCCACTGTTGTTGTCGTTGCAGATTCACTTAGACGTTGGTTTGTCTTTGTGTGGATGAGCCGTAAGTTTCCTGTTCTTCTGGTGTTTTTCTTGGTGGAGAGTTTGTTTGATTTTTCAGTTTGGAAAGAGAGTTTTGTATTTTCTTATCTTCCTTTTTTGGTGTAAATCTACATCTGTGTCCTGTTCCTCGTTTTCTTGGTCTAGTTCCTGCAAACTTTGACAGTTTGAGTGTCTCACTGGAGGAAATAAAAGTTTGTTAAAGACTCAAATTAAATGTTTTTACCTGTGAGTTTCTCTCTTGTTACGCTGTACTTTACGGGCAGAGGAGCTTCTGCTTTCTGAGTTTTTCTCTGCATTAATAAAGAATTAAAAAAGTTTGTTAAAGTCAAAGACTTCATTTCAGTATTTAAGAACTAAAAGGCATAAACAGACCAGATGAAGGTGGAGCTTCACTGTCTTCCTGTGTTGGAGTGTCATCGTCGCTCTGGTTGCTGCTGAAATCATCCATGCCTGTTACAGACTGAATGAGAGAGCGCCATCCTGTGGAGGAATGTGAATTTAAATTAGTACGAATATCAGCTCTGTTTTCCAGGTAAGTTCATGTAAGGGAGGAATTTAAATCAGATAAGTATTTAAAAAAATGTTTTGACACATATAAGTTATCTTTGAATTTAAGTAAAATAAAGGTAATCATTTTTGGCAACTGGCAAATCCAAAATGAAATCTGAATAAATGATTTTGAAATCAAAAGAGTGACTCAAACAAAATATTTCTGTGTAACAGTTGATTAAAACTTTGTTGGAAACCACATATTAAAATGGGGCTAAACAATTAATTGCAAATTAGATTAAATTGTAATATGGCTTGTTGCAATTTTCAAATCGCAGACAGTGCAATATTTTTAACCCATAATGTGTTGAACATTTTGGCACTGTGATGTAGTTTCTTGCAATTTCATGCCTATTTTAACCTTTTTTAACCCAGTTTTTACAACTTTATGCCTATCTTGCTCCCTTTCATCTTTATTTTTTTTTGGCCACTGCCAGACCATGTTTGGAATCTTTACATATTTTTTTAATCCCAATTATGCTGCTATAATCAATTTTCCTGTCACTTTTGAATTTTTTTGCCTTTTTTTTTTTTTTTCAATTTCATACCTATTTTGCACCTATTAACTTTTTTTCCACTTTCGTACCATTTTTTTTACCCAGTTTTTACAATTTCATACCTATTTTGCTTCTGTTCTTCACTTCTCCACTTTTTCTCAAATCTTTTATCCTTAGATTGATTTAACGTCATATTGGTTTTACTAAATTTAGTTTTCTTTTAGCCTTTTATTTGTTAGTATTGATCTTAGCATTTTAGCTCTGCTAATTTTATTTCTTCTGTGCTATGATAACAGATTGGTGTCTTTATTTACTTGTAATTCTGATTTGTTATTTTTGCCTCACCTTACCTTATGCTCTTAATCTTTTCATAGAAAACTTCAAAACTCATTGTTTCATTGATGTCTTTCTTATAATCTCAATTCTTTTATTTTTTATGTTTGTTTTATTTTAGCTTTTACTCCTACTTCCTCATGGTCTCTTTTTTCATAGCAGGGTTCTTGTATTGGTTGGGTTTCTATGACATGGACTCTCAATTTCATTCTACCTTTTGTGCATGTCTTAAATGTTCTTCGAGTTTAATTCTCTTTTGCTTTGCTGTCTTTATGTTCCTGCCTGTCAAAGCATTCTGTTAACCTCTGCTTTTAAAAGTCCAAAACAAATAAAGTTTATTATAATAATTAGGGCTGGGTTAAAAAAATCAATTTAATTGATTTTAATCAATTTCCCTTTAAATGATTCATAATAGATCCATAAAATCCAAAGATCGATTTTTTAACGTGGGTAGTTTTGTCTTCATTGGACGGTCCGAGGAAGCAGCCTGTGGTATCAACCATGCTAGTCTCGCATTTAGTGCTGCTTTCCACTGAACAAGATCTCATGAGATGTTACTGCAAGCAGTCAAAAAAAAACATGGAGGAAGCAAGTAGCACTACAGGGGCAAAAGTTGACGTTTGGACATATTTCAGATTTAACAAGCATGAAAGAAAAGACAAGTTGGACAAAAAACAAGTAACTCGCAGAATATGCATTAATGCATATCATTAATATGTGATTAATGAAACTGCTTTGGGTTCAGTTCTTAATGTAAAAGTTTCAATAATGTACCAGGTCAAAAAGTCATTTACTGCATTATTTTTACTGAGATAACCCAGACTGAACAAATATCGAATCGATTTGAGACCTCTCAATATAGAATCGAATCGATCCAGAAAATCTGAATCGATACCCAGCCCTAATAATAATATCATTATTAGAACCAGACCCAGCACCCTAATCAGTTGTTATATTTTTCGAAAGCTAATGGGAAGCCTGAATTTGGATTTCTCCGCCCACTTAATAGCATATTAGACTTACTAGGAGTGCTAGTGAACATTTTTGGATCTGCTAGTACCACTCGTGACTGCTCTTGCTCGACCAAAACTGAGTTTATGTTCTCTAAATTTAAGAACTAGCAGAGCTGAACTACGGCTGACATCCCTGATACTAAATTTATGCTTTCCATACACTGCACCACAAACAGCTCACTGAAATCACAGTGTATGCACGGCTTGAGCACCTCATCATGTTTCTCATTGATTTCTCTTGTTTTGTTTGAATGAAGCTCGCTCAGCTCTGGATTTGCTGCTCTCTCTCTCTCACCTGAACGTCTGTGGATGTGCTCCCGAACTCGCTCTGTGCAGACGGAGTCCAGGTCGCTGTCTATGGACACAGTGTCAAAACTCCTCACAGGGACACCTGTAAGAGTCACAAGCAGCTGACAGTCACCGTCTGCGGAGCTTCATGTCAGGGACTGTGTTTGAAAATTTGAGTTATCTACGTACATACCTGCCAAACACCGGGCCATGCGAGGACAGGTGATGCTCTGTCTCTGGGGCTCAAAGTCTCTGGTTTCCTCTGATCTGTGAGGGGCTGAAAAACATGGAAAAGTCAGAAAATAAGAACATCTGGATGCAAGTGAAGGCTGAACAATGTATCATTTATTCATCGCTAAGTTGTCTGAACTAAACTAAAATAACCTAACCTAAACTAAAGTGCTAATCTTAGTCTAATAATAAATGACGTAATGTAATGCAATAAAAAAAATCACAACAAGTAGACAAGACTGTTTAGAGTTGTTGAAGAGTTTATCTGATGAATGTAGGAAGAGGCAGGCTAACACTACTCAATGACTCCCTGTGTTTGAGCTAAGCTAATTAGCTGTGAGCAAGCTCACAGCTTACGGACAGTACAACAGGAAGTAAAAAAAATCACATATTTCCCCTGTCACAGTCTGAACTGAATAGACTGCATGAAACAAAACCTTTGCATCCATATTTATAAGTTGTATTTTATTTCCAACTCTGATAAAATATGAGTTTTTATCTTTACAAAAATATTGATACTAAGATTTGAAATATCGATATTGTATCGGGAGTCAAAATATCACAATATATTGTGATACCAATATTTTTTCACACCTCTAGTTATAAGCCCCATTCACCAGTCCTGAAGCACAAACAAGGGGTCTCAAACAGTTTGGGGTATTTCGAGACAAAATCTATCATTAAAACAACACATTTTTAGCCTGCACGTGTTCTCTTCTTGGAAACACAGAAGACCATAAGGGCAAAAAAAAAAGAAAGACAAAGGGAAAAAAGGACATTAAACTTGACCTTGTTTCAAAGTCTAAGAAAAAAGTCAAAATTCTGAGATTAAATTTTGAATTATTGGAAAAAAAAGTAGAGAAAAGGTCGAAGTCTGAGGGTTAAGTCATACTTCGACAATTCAAAAATTAATTTAAAGATGCTATGAGGAGAATCTGTTTCCGGCGACATAAAGACTCTGCTACCCATGAGCACGCGCGGCGACTGTCGTAAAGACGTGACCCAAGCCAAAGCGTGTGTTTGTTGTGATGCTAATGAATGCAGCTCAGACCTTCCTCAGAACTCTGCATTGCTTTACAACTTCTTTTTTCAACAACTTACAGGATACAAAGCGACGAGGTAATGAATCTCTTTCTAGTTATGTAGCGGTAGTTTTTGATGTGTGACAACAAGCAATTTTGGGAAAACTTAGTATCGTAGTTTTGTAGCCACCTATATATCACTACCTAAAGCTTGGTGCTCTAAGACGTGTCTGAATAATATAAATTTGCTCTAGTTCTAATTGTCTTGTTCCTGAAGTTGAGTATCCAGGCCAGTCCAGTCCTGTCTGATCCGACCGCGAAGCTAAGGAGTAGCATTTATGGATATCCTATTTTGATGGTATAAACTCATCTTAAGTGTGTATTTCTATCAGGCATATATCTAAAAGTGAGACTTTTTTGTAATTACTTAAAAAACTCCTCATAGCATCTTTAAGAATTAAGACTTTTTCTTAAGATTTTGATTTTTTCAGTCATATACGGTTTGATCCTTAATTAGATAATCATAATAATCAGGGGGCCAGACAGAAAGCTTTGAGGGGCCACTAGTTGGTGATCACTGCTTTAGGCTGCTGGTTGATCTATAACATGGCACTGGTCAGCGATAGAGTAAAAAAAGGCATAAAACTCCACAGAGAACTCCTCAAGGAGTGTGAACGTCTTCACTAAATTTACTGTCAGACATAAAACTCTTTTCCCTTTTGAAGTGGAGACATGTCTGACATATACTTATCTGCTCAGAGTTCATAAAGGAGATACTCACCCCTGTCATCTTCATCAAGCTTCTGCTGTGTTCTGTATCTTCCTCCAGTGTCTGCTCTTCCCCTACATGACATGTTTACTGCACAGCCGTCAGAGCCCAGATCTTCTCCTTCAGATGTCTTCTTTGGCTCAGAGCAGCGAGTAGCCTCTGTGTCTTCAGTCTGAGCTCTTTGTTGCTTTAGTTCATCCTGTTTATAGTCCCAGTCTGATATCTCTTCTCTGTCAGACTCTTTCTCTGCGTCGTGTTGTTGAATAAGAGTTTCTGGAAATGCGACTTCGACCATCTCCTCTCTGAAGCGTGAGACGAAGTCCTCGGTGCAGATGCTGTCTGACAGAGGGTGGCTTCCTCCTGCCAGAGCTCCATCATCACAGGAATCTCCCAGCAGCTTCTCCAGCCTCCAGATGACCTGCTCCCTCTGAGACTCCAGCTCCTCTCTGCCTCGGGTTCTTCTGTCTGATTCAGGAAAAGCATCCTCCTGACAGCTCGTGCTCTTCTCTGTGAGAAGAACAGAGGAGAGTTAAGATGTTATGTGAAAAGAAAGGTGGGTTTATATGAGCTGCTGCAGAACAGTTGTTCGGATTCCGGTACCTAGGCCTGTCACGATAACAACTTTTGCAGGACGATAATTGTCCAAAATTTTGCAGATAAACGATATTATTGTCAATATTGTTTTGCAACATCGTTTTTTCATTTATGTAATTATAATATATGTCTTAATAAAGTGAGTACACCATATCAAAAGCAATGAACTTTAATTTCTTAAGAGCATTTAACTGTAATTGGAAGGTCAAGAGCTTTAAATTAAAATAAATTAAACAAACAATATAATGTTGAATATTATTCATTAAATGTAAGCCCTTTGGGATGTGGCATCTTATTTTCAAGCTGAATCAACCAAGGACGGAGAGATTGTAACAATGTCTACATTAACAGCTACAACGCTTATGGATATAAAAGAAGAAGAAAATAAATGGACAATATTTGTTATTAGTGCTGTCACTAGATTAAAAAAACTGAGGGATGGGGTACTGGTTTCGCGGAGTGGTTAGCAACCAGGCACCCCATGTACTTGCTTTTGCAGGTCCGGGTTCGAGTTCCACCTGTGACCAGTTTGCAGTGTCTTCCCCTACCCTCTTGCCCCCTTTCACAAGCCTATCTACTGTCTCTCTCCTATCAATAAGCGCACAAAATGCTCAAAAAAAATACATAAAAGAACAAAAAACTGAGGGATTAATTAATTATGACATTTAATTAATTAATCTAATCAATCTATTTTCAATCTCACTTTAAAAATTGCTGAAAAAGCCTCAACTTGAGGTATTTTCATTGAAATTCATTAGATTATTGTGGCAGATCAAAAAATTGTTCTCCCCAAAAAACTGAAGCACAAGAAGCCCAATGCAGAAAAACTCTCCAGCTTTAACGGACCAATCAGGGGACAGAGCTGAGGATGTGACGACAACAGGAAGTGACTGCATGTTTGCGTGTAAAAGTGATCTCTGTGGTTGTTTTATCAGAAATGGACTTGATTTCTCCTTTAGAAGAGGAGCAAAGAACAACACTTCAAACTGTCTTATGGGAAGTCCTGGTTTTGCTCTTCTCCCGACCGAAGATCACTGCTGGGGCACTGAGAGAGACGCGGAAATACTGCCAAACAATGCCATAGTCATGGTTACCCTACAATATCAAATATGCTCTCCTCAGAAGTCTACTGGGAAAACTTGGTGAGTTTTGTCTTGGACGAGATTCATGTCACGTGTGGCAGATGGCACATCTGTGTGGTATCATTTAATATGGTATAAGACGATAGTCTAAGAACTGAAGTTCTCAAAGTTTAAGCTAACGGCTAACAACAGGGTTGAGCTGCTACGTCATACTGTGGCTTGATGTGATTGGTCTGTGAAGAGTGTGAAGAGCAGACCGATCGTCCAATCACCAGCTGCTCTGGTATTTAAGGTGTTACCCTCTGAAAATACCAAAACAGTGGAATCAGATTAAAAATTAGATTAACATGATTAAAAAGCATAGCATGCTAATTATGACTGTAATAAATTAATCACAATTAACACTGTAACTTGGCGCATCTATTTGCTATATCTGTGATTGTAGAGATTTACCCCTCAGCTTTCATCCACACTAACAAGAAGTCACTGTATGAACAAGCAAAGACTCACTCTTAATAATTAAAACAGAAAATCAGGACAGCCTGTCCCTGATATCTGTGATGATGCTGAGAAAAGATAAAAACCTGACGTTTGATCCATCGATGGAGAGTGAATTAAATCAAGACAGGACAGTGGAGTGTCATTGGTCTGAGTTGTACTTCCGAGGCCCGTGTCTTTGCTCAGAGATTGACTCCACTGGAGAGGAGCTACAAAACAAACAAACACAGAGGAAAGGATGATCCACTGAAGAGGAAAGATATCTGACATAAACAAATTTATAAAGATGAGTATTACCTGCTTCACTACAGTCATAACTCCTGGGAATTTCCTGATGTTTTGGTGAACGGACCTGTTAAAAAATCCCTTTGTTTACACAGATATATTAATTCTTTAAGTACCTAGATGCCATAATTCCAGTTCAGTTTGGAAGTTGTGTAAACATGAATTCAGAAAACAATGACCTGCAAATCATTTCGACCTGTTGAAGTTGAAAACACTACAATGGCAATGTATATAACTAATACTGTTGTTGTCAAATATCCATTCATTTTTAATTTGAAGCTTACAACACATTCCAAAAAAAGCTGGGACAAGGGCAACAAAAGATTGGGAAAGCTGAGGAATGCTCGAAAACACCTGTTTGGAACATCCCATAGGTAAACCGGCTCACAGGAAACAGGTGAGTGTCATGATTGAATAAAAACAGGAGCATTTTTGAAAGATTTAGTTGCTCACAAGCAAAGATGGGGGAGGTTCATCACTTTTTGAACAACTACTTGAGCAAACAGTCCAACAGTGTAACCACTACTGCCCCAGCCCCCTTTTTAAGCCCAACCACAAAGTCTATTTGAATAATTTTGGTGTCATAATAAAAGTAACACTTGAGAGATTTGTCTAGATATGGAATTAGAAGTATATGTGTTATTGGGACAGAGTAAATGAAGATAGAAGTCCTAAAAAAGATTATTATCGTGAATATCTCTTGGAAATGATGCTGGAGTGGCTGTAAAACTCTAAAAATAAATAAAATATTTTTACATCCTCTCTGCAAAGGACTATTGTTATAAACTTATGCAGAGCAAAATTAGAGAAGTTTTATAAAATATGGTCAGGTAAGGATTTTTAAAACAGTTCACTCTTTCTTACAATTTTGTTGAAGAATGTGCAAACATTACTGAAATCAAGTACTTTGGGGCTGTAGAGGTTAAGAATGTTTCTCAAAATATGACTCAAGGGAATTTTGGGATTTCATCATTTATCATAAAATGTTCAGTAAATCCTGAGAAATCTCTGCACTTGAGGGCCAAGGCCAAAAACCAACACTGAATGCCCCAGCTGGCAAATTCAAAACGAGTTAATATTGGGAAGAAAAATGAAATTTATCAGTTTAAACATTCAATATCTTGTCTTTTTAGTGTATTCACTTGGATACAGGCCAAAAAGGATAACAAAGACCCTTATAGATTAATGACTTTACAATAAATAACATGTTTTTATTCTCTAAAATCAGCAGATCCTATATTAAATTAATTTACCCCAAGAGACACTCTTGAATGCTGGTGTATTTCTGCTTTATTTTCTTTTGAGACTCTCTTTGTTAAGGCTCCTTCCCTCAGAAAATGTCTACGAGGTGCTGCACAAACAGAGCAACAGTGAGCAGGAGGGGGACAAAGAGCTATATAACTAGTTTATCTTCAAGCAGCTAACAGCCACATCACACATACTTACTCCCATAATGTGTCACAGTGAGAAAAAGGATAACGGTAAAATATGACAGTCCCTAAAGCTATTCAAAAGGCTAAATATGACATTTGAAACAACTGAAGTCCTCCGTTCCCAACTGCATATTGAGTGTTTTAAAAGAAAAAGTGATTTGACAAAGAGGTAAACATTCCCCAATCTCAGCTTTTTATGAAATATGTTGAAGGCATTGAATTCAAAATAAGTGAATATATGCAAAAAATATATACATTTTAACAGTTTGACCGTTAGATTGCAAGTTTTTAGTGAATTGACCTGGATATAGATTGAAAAGGAGTTGCATATCATTGTGTTCTGTAGTTATTTAGACAACTTCCAAACTTCGTGGAATTGGGGCTTGCGAATCTCAAACCTGCAGCTGCCCAAGCTGAGCATCAATAGCATCAAGGAGGAGGTCACATTGGTCCGGTCTGAGATTCGGAGGATCCAAGTCTTCGCTGTAGACACTGAAATCTGTGAGAGCAGACAAGAGGGTCCTTAAAGACGTACCAAACTCCTAATAGACTGTGTTTACTGATTCATTTGTTCTGATAATAAAACCTCAGACCTTTGTAGAGAAGCTCATCCGTCTGTACTGCATCCCTCTTCACTTTGTCACAGTCGGTTCGGGTCATTTCCTGAGGCTGGGGACAAATGTGCAGACGGTCAGCAGGTCCATAAAGGCACAACATCTCTGGAGTGTAACAGTGGTCAAGGCTGCAGCAGCCATAAAGAGTGGGGGGTTTATGTTTCCCAGTTGTCCAGGAAACAGGCACAGTTTACTTTAAGCAGACTGCTTTTACAGAGGAGGATGAAGTCCTAAACCTCCATACTGACCCACTCCCCATATTTAACATAAGAAAAAGGAGCTGTAAGAGTTCAGACTCTTTATTTAAAGACTTTTCCCTTAAAAAAAATCCAAAGTAGCATGACTAAAATACCAAAAATAAAAGCGAGACGTGTATAATGGGCCATGTTTACCCATTATGTATACTTATTTTCAAAATACACACCTTAAAGTCGTGTTAAATCAGTCTAACATGCGGCTACTTTTGAGTTGGGCTAGTTTTAACAATAACACAAATCCAACCTGAAAACACACAAGCTAGTCTGTCACATCTTCCATAAAACTCGTGTTCTTCTAGCTGGTTTTACAGCTAAAGACGCTCAAATATCACATTTAAACTCCTGGTATTCTCCCCAGCCTTCAAACTCAATCAAAATCATCATGACTTACTTTCATAACACTGATTTTCTGTGCTGAACTTGACTCCTCGGCGCTGGAGTCCAGATCTGCTGCTCCTGCTGCTGCTGCTTTATGGTCTTGATTGACAGCTGTGTCAGTTGGTACCATGGAAACGGTAAAACAGCTCGCGACAGGAACAAGGACCAAGCTGTCGCGCGAACAGTGGCGACAGAAGAGACAAAATGGCGGACAAAGATTTGTGATATAATCTGAATACTTAAAGCAGCGGTTTGGGTCTGTGTGTAGCAACCCGAGTGTAATTTCAAATGAATGATTATAGGCAGGGCAATTTATTATTGAAATGCTAAACTTATAAAATGTGTTTATGCCTATTTATTATTAAATATAGCCTAATTCTGTGGTCACCAACCTTTCTCAGTTGATCACCTGATGAGAAAGGTTGGTGACCACAGAATTAGATATGTCATGGAAAAGCAAAAAGGTCGACCTGTCAGATAAAGGGTGAAGAATCTAGTCTTAAGGATCAATTTAAATTGTCTAAAAGATCTACAGGTAGATCAAGATTGACAGGTTGGTGACTTCTGGCCAAATTAATTAGTTACCATACTGCCGTAGCAGGCACAGTGACATCAATTTGATTATGAGGACTGGTCAAGATTTTAATTACCATGATGACCTTGTTGTTAAAAGATCCAACCAGAGGATCTCACATCCACTTACTGCATCATACATCATTAATCAATATATCTGACATCAAAACAATGTTGCAGCACAAAACTTGACATCAAATTGACGTTGATTTGATGTCTGTCAAGATCGATGTCATGTTGATTTACGTTTTTGACCAAATGATGATGTGTCAGTGTTTGATGTCATATTGATGTTGAATTGACATCATATGCCCCTTGCTTTCCCGATGGAACTTCATCTAACTTATTATTTTACTTGTTTTTAAAGAGAGATCAACGTCAACAGTTCTGACTTTTTTTCATGGGTCAGCAATTTTTAGTGGCCCCAATCCCTTTCCACATCAATGTAAAAATATGGTAAATATAGAAGAAATCATGCACAGTTTGCTAAGATTGATTGAACTTAAGATGCTAAAGAAAACTCTGTGCATTCTGTGGAAAACAAAAAAAGGGATTATTTAATAAAATCTTTAATTGCATGTTTTGCTTATGGAAACACTTCTAGCTTTAGCAATTACATTTAGCAAAAATAAGTTGAAGAAAATATATTTTAAAGCAGGTAAATATTTGTAACTTGCATTCAAACGGCTTTACTTGACTTTTATTTAGATTATTTAGATATTCTAAATGTAAGCCAGTGAGTCAAAACAGACAGTTGTTGTCCAGTGTATGTCCCCTTTGGGGTCATGGGGGGGTTGGAGCCTGTCCCAGCTGACATTGGGCGAGAGGCATGGCACACTTTGAACTGGTGACCAGCCAATCACAGGGCCACACAGAGACAAACCTACTCATACTCATACCTAAGGACAATTTGGAGTCACCAATCAACCTAATGAGCATGTCTTTGGTCTGTGGGAGGAAGCCAGAACCCACACATGCACAGGGAGAACATGCAAAACTCCACATGGAAAGGCCCTGACCAACACTGTGACAGTTTGAGTAAAAGATGGATGTAAGGCAGGAAAAACAACAGTTAACTCTCTAAAAAGGATACCATTGTTGTTTTTCAAAGTAGATTCTGCAGATACTTCAGCTGAAATGAGGGGTATATGGCAGAATTGTACGCTGACATACAGCGACGATAACTGTCAGCAGAAATTTACATCAACAGGACCAGTATCTAAATACTAATATTGTGCTAATAATATAAAACATCTCCATTTATTCTTATTTTCCTTATTAGTTTTATTGCTTGTGCTCCATTAATGTAACTTAAAATTATTTCTGAATGTTTCGACTGTTATAACATTATTCTATTCATCTGTGATGTACATTATTGTTATAATGGCTGTTCTTCAATATTGATAATTGATGTAATAAGTCAGCAAACATAAGTACATATGTTTATTTAATAATTGTTTATAAAAATTAAGCATGTATTGGTGTCGTATGAAAACTGGGGACACCTCTGAACAACCACTGAACTTTTAAGATGTTTCCCAGAAGTAAGACTGTTTCAGTCTGACACACTATGACGGGAATATTAATGTTTCCACTGTAAAATGTCGGACATGTTAACAAAATGGAGCTGATTGATTTTAAAGAATCACCAGGTCCCCACGTATCATTATTGTCCTAAACTTTCTCCCTGCAGCCTGCAGCCTTCTCTCGAACAGACTTCTTTTTGTTATAAACAGCCACATACTAAAGTGTAAGATCATCACTGGACGTCCTCCATCGTTGCTTGTTGTCTTCTTTGGTCCTGTGAAATTCCTCTTATTTTTTCTGCTGCCATCAAGTAAAAATGTGTCTGACTGTGGAAACAAGAGTGAGACCAGGATTCATCAGAACAATCGACATTGAACTGCATTAAATCACCACAACACTAGTTTGAAATGCAGATTGAATGCCCCAGTGATTACAGCCTGAAGGATGCATGTACAGTACAGGCCAAAAGTTTGGATACACCTTCTCATTCAATGCGTTTTCTTTATTTTTATCACTATTAACATGGCAGACTCTCACTGAAGTAATGATGGCCACTCATTTCTCTTAACTTAGCTGATTGGTTCTTGCCATAATATTAATTCTAACAGTTGTCTAATAGGGCTGTGGGCTGTGCATCAGCCTGACTTCTGAACACAAATGATGGTCCAACCCCATTAATAAGGCAAGAAATTCCATTAATTAACCCTGGAAAGGCACACCTGAGAAGAGAAAACCATTTCAGGTGACTACCTGTTGAAGCTCATAAAGAGAATGCCAAGAGTGTGCAAAGCAGTAATCAGAGCAAAGGGTGGTTACTTTGAAGAAACTAGAATATAAGACATGTTTTCATTTATTCCACACTTTTTTGTTAAGTACATAATTCCACATGTGTTCATTCATAGTTTTGATACCTCCAGTGAAGATCTACAATGTAAAAAGTGATGAAAATAAAGAAAACACATTGAATGAGAAGGTGTGTCCAAACTTTTGGCCTGTACTGTAGCTGTCAGGTGGTAGAGCTATTTTCATATTAAAACTTGAATTTTCTCTTGGATCATTCAGCAGTTATTTAGGGATGAAATAAACAGGCAGATCTCCAGTGTCAACAATAACAGCTTTATTATCTTCTTTTTTCATTATTATGTCTTTGTTGTTTAAAGACAATGTTTAACAAGTATAAATTAAGGGAGAAAATACACAATTTAAAAAATAAAGAAGCAAAACCTCAGTTAAATCTGCAGTAACACCTGAATACACTGGATCTGTGTATTTGGGGAGTAAAGAGAAGAAGACCAGGCAGGTCGACGACCTCCTGTGCCAGGCCGCTGATGTGATGTGTCTCATTTCTTTGAACGTCCTGATTAAAAACATCAACGGTCCAAAAAGAAGCAGGGTTCAGTTTAAACAAGGCAAGTCTCCCCGTCTTCATTAGTTCACTTCTACTTCAAAACTGAGCAGCATCCAATGAGGAGGAGGCGTGTGCCGCACACAGATCCAGCTCATTATGCGTACAAACAGTATGAACGTAAGAATAATGGCACCCGTGAGAAGGTAGAAATCAGAACAGAGAGTAAAAGCATCAAAATTAAAGCTAAAAATCACACCAGAGTGAATTAAGAGTTAACGATGAGAAGGGGTTAACACTACAACCCTCTGAGACAGGGAAGGCAGACGAAGAGGTTATTTCAGTCTACAGTACACTCTCCACAAACACTTTGGTTGGTTTTCCCTTTCTGCAAGAGGCAGACAGATGTTCAGTGTGAAGCAACAATGACCGTGAAATGACAGATCGACGCCTCGCTGCGTTATTGCTACGGCTGTCAGAAGAACTGTGCGCTGGGACACCTTCAGTCGCCGTGGTTACTCTGAAACACGGCTTTAAAGATGATGAGCTCTCCACTGTCATCCAAAATAGAACATATACTCTCAAATATAAAATCATCTCAACAACAATATATTAAAGTAAATCTTTAGTAACTTTAAATTAATTTTCAACACCAGTTAGTGGTGATCAGCATTCCTTCATGATGGTGATGATGTTATTGGCTGTGAGACGACCTCTCCCTTCATACTCGAGGATTTTTAAGAGTCAGTGATCTGCAACATCTTCTGCTCTTGTAACAGGATGTGTGGGTCTGTGTGACATGGAGGGAAACAGTCAAAGACGTAACTTAAAAAAGACTTGTCTGACATTTTGGAACATTTATTTTCCATTTTTTGTGAGGAAGTTTTTTGTGGCAAAAGTTATGTGAAGATTGATACCACTCAGTTTGATGTAGGCCTGTGCTCAAAATATCAATACGGCAAAATATCGTTATGCACTTCTTGGGGATATGTGTATCGATACGGATTCTACAGAATAGATACGGCCTCAATGTTTGGACAGCTGTTGTAAATCCACTTTGGGTAATGTTCAAAATGGCACAGTTCAAAGTAGAAGCCAAGCTACGATTAAACACATGTTCCAAATTTCAACTTAGGGCTAATATCTTTGGGGACCTGAAATGGAAGTTCTTAAGTTAAAGAATTATTTAAAACTCATGCTTGTTATTTTTCTTCTTGCAATAAAAACAAAAGTTGCTGGGAATTCCATTAAAAGCGCAGTCAATGTTCACAATTTATGTGTATCGGGATACGTATCATATCGTGGGGTTGCTGGAAATACCCATGTGATGGTCACATGACATAAAACAACATTACTTTTATTTTGCTCAGTTTTTAGTTTTTATTTCTTTATCATTTAATTTATGTGGCCAAAATCTGGTTAAACTGCCACTAAAGCTGTTAGCATCTATGTTTTTTAGTGGAAATAATTTTGCTATTTTTCCATATTTTAGCATCTGCTCATCTCGACTTGATTCTCCACACTTTTGTGTGTTTGTTCTGACTCACTTTTCCTAACAGAACCTACCGCAAAATACCAAATAATAGCTGGGGTGTTAATTTGTTTCAATCACAGAGCAGACCAGTCATTTATTTAGGACCAGGCGACTATTTGGGACAGGCGTTTACTTTCTTTTGACTGTGAATCAGGAGGATCTAGCGGCTGTGCAAGGCTTGGTGTGCCTTAAATGAAAAAAGTTTGGAACCATGTCAGAGTAAAACTGGTATCAACCTCCTCAGTGAGCTTTTAGCCAAAAAAATATGAGAATAAAGTTCCTCAAATGTCGATGCAAGAGCTTTACTGATGAGAATTTAATGTCACTGCGTTAAAAAACTCACATCCTTGAGAGAGAAGCTTCTTTGATATGAAATAATGAAACAGAACAAAGTCAATCAGATATATTTTTCTAATCAAATCATTCGATGACAAACACATAAGTTTGTCTCCTTCACTGAGTGACTGTTGAATGTTTTCTCTTTTTTTTGGTTTCATATTTCTTAGTGAAGGAGGAGAAGGAATTATCAGATGAGTTAACCCATGAAATCATAACTGAACCACTTCTACTGATGTGCATTAAGAACTATAAAAATACTTTGAGTGTTAACACTTTAATACAAAACAAGAAACCTGCAGCCTCAGATGAAACAGAATCAATCTGGATTCAAAGCAAACCCTTCGCTCATTCAGACCTCCTGTCCAGATTTGAGCTAAAGCTGTACAGATAACTTACCAATACTCGGATTAGTTTCATTATTCTTCATTTTACAATATCATTCATTTATCACAAAATATTCACACAAAGAGACGAGGCGGTAGAGACAGCCCTGATTTCTACATTCCTAACAGTAATTACAAAAAAATACTAACTGGTTTTAAAACGCTGTCACCGGAGACGTGTAGTGCACAGGTCGGGGACTCGTTCCCTTGTTCAGTCAGTTAAAGGCAAAGACTGAGGGTACCTTCACGGGCTGATCCCAGATCAGCGTGTTCATGAAGACTGGAAGGACTTCACGTGTGGGCTGAGAGCGGCGCGGGGCGTCAGGGGGGCGGGTCCTCCGTGTGTCTGCACAGTGAAGCGGGACAGGAGCCAGCCCTGTCCGCTTGGAGAGACCTCGCAGCCCCGGTCGCTGAAAACAGCCTCACGAGAAGTCCTGCTGGAAACCTCTGAGCTACAAACTAGGACTGATGAAGGCTGTGGATCTACGGAGGAGCGGTTCACGCCCACGGTGCGGCTGACGCGATGCTTTGAGTGATTACAGTGTGTGTCGCTATGGGAGAGCACCAGAGGACAAGGTCAGGTACGCCTACAGTGAAGCTCTGTCCAAACAGAGAAGTGTACTAATGCTCGGATGATCTGAAAGTGATATGGTTCTTCATGTCAGTTTTACTAACGAGGATCACACGTGGAAAATGTCTGAAGCTTCTGAGTGAAAATGCATTAAAGTAGAGAGACAGTATTTAAATCTAAATCATCTTTTCTACATTTACAGACTGAGCTCTAGTCTCATGGATCTACAGAGAAGCTCCAACACTGACACAGATCGAGATAAACAAACCCCCCACAGTTTGAGAATAATCCAGATTAGATAAAAATGCTTGTCATGCAGGTCCAAAGTGTTCAGTTAACATACTGCTTTCTTAAAACTTTAAATTGACTCACGACAGACTAATAGCCCTAAGGGGACAAAGGAAATAAAGTCTTAAGTGTGCACAAAAAATGTGGAAGTCCTGGAAATATTACGTGTGAACTTTTGCTTGCTCTCAATGAAAAAATTTGCTGGTGGACCAATTTCTCATGCTGTGCTCAGAAATGTAATGTACTGCTATATAAGCTAATTAAGTCCTTTAAAAATTAAATTTTGATGATATTGGAGTAAATTTCTTTTCTATGTTAATTTATTTTATTATCAAGCTGTATATTTTTAAGCTTATTCTTTAGGCATGTTGTATGTTACTTGAAAGGGGAGACAGAGAGAGACAGTGGATAGGCTTGTAAAAGGGCCAGAGAGAGTAAACTGGCCACAGGCTGGATTTGAACCTGGACCAGCAGGTACATGCGTATATGGGTTGTGCCTGGTTGCTAACCACTCCACCAAACCAGCACCCCCATTATTATCAATGTTTATACTTATATTTTTATGATATGGCTCTTTCAGTCTAGAATTAAATGTCAATCTATCAACAGGGCTGGAAAACCACTATAGCCCCAGAGGACCCAATTTGGGGTCTGCTGGGGCTCAGCAGTTAAACTGCTCGACACAGCAGCAGTATTAAAATTAAATATTTAATATCAAATTTGGCTGTTGTAAATTGGTTAGTTAGCTGCTAACATTAACCTTAGACCACATATGTTATGTGTTTGCTGTAACAATTTTACAGCAGCAAAGTTCATTAAAAGTTGAATGAACTCCCATATTAATTGTCTTTACTTTTGTTCGTGCATACCTTAAACACTTCGAGCTAGGAGCTAATGATGGTTAAGCAGGAGCAGCTGCATGCTGGTGCAGTAAGCTGCATTCATGGATGATGTGATTAGTCGACTAATCACAAATAATAATAATAATAATAATAATGATAATAATAAATTTTATTTCTAAAGCACTTTTAATTAAGAAAAATCTCATAGTGCTAATCGTTGACTAGTCGATTATCACAATAGTTGTTTATGGCAGCCCTAGAAAGAGCCCATAAAAAGGGTTTTGGGAGAACAGAACCTGTCAGAAGCATATCTGTCAGGTGATTGGATGATTTCTCTGTCAATCAACATTTATTACAGGCCAATCAGATAACACAGTGGGCGGGTTCTGCTGCTACAAAAGAACTGGAACCACAAAGTCAAACTCTTGTCTTGATAAAAATGACAAACCAGTCTATAAAAAATTGGCTTTGTTATTAAATTTTCCCAGAACACTTTGGATCAGCATGACTCTTGGATAAAATCCTAAAGATATTAATTGCAAACCTCTGTTGGAAAAAAAGAGGATCTGTTTAGATTCTTAAAGTTAAAATTACATTTTGGTAAATAAATCCAAGTTACAGTTTGCTTTCTGTCTGTTGATGGTTTTGTCCCTGTTTACTTTGAGCTGCTTTGAAATGTTTATTTTTCCTGTCAGTGAAACTCTTAAGATGGGCTGAACAAGGAAAAGTGCATTGTGGGTAGGATTTAGAAAGCACCTGACTTCAGGGGTGTGCAGGTGCCTTCATTGTGTGGTGCTACACCCGGAGCACACGTCCTTCTCTCTGCTGTTTTTCGGTAAAGTGTCGAAGAGGACGACTCGTGAGAACACCCAGAGTGAAAACAGAACGAGAGAGTGCACGTTTGGAGGTACAGTGTGATCCGAGACACATTCCCGTGCTCACGAAAGAAGGTCCAGAAGGTGCTCACGAGCCTGCTGCACCCCCGTCGCCGCGGGAGCTGAGGCCGAGGAGTTCCCCGTCCCATGAGGTCAGGAGTGGATCGCGGCGAGTTCCAGGGTTAGAAGATGTCAGGACACATGCTCCAGTCCTGCCTCTCCTTCGTCTCCCAGTACCCTCCCTTATACACAAAGTTTGTCTCTCCGGTGAGCGAGTCTCTCCTCTGGTGGAACCACAGCGGCTGGTAGCCCTCGTACTCTCGGCCTGCAGGAAGGAAGCAGAAGCTCTCAGTTACGTGTCTTTGTTAAATCACAGGTGAATGGAGAAGCCATGTGAGCAGGCGAATCACTGAGCCATCAATTCTCCTCCATACATACATTTAGTGCTTATGTATGGGAAGCTATCGATCGCCGTGCACTGCATTTGGGACCAAATGAGAACAGAGATGGATCATTAAAATATGAGCACAATAACAACCTTGGTAACTAGAAAATTAGGATCCAATCTGTTTTAAAGTCTCTACATTGGCCTCCAGAACCTTTTAGCAGGGGTGTCCCGATACAACTTTTTCACTTCTGATACGATACAGATATTGCAGCCTTGAGTATTTTATATGATATCAACAGGAAAACATAGAAAAGAAGAAAAAGACTTGAAGAAAAGAAAAGACTTGATCAAGTGATTTTACTCAAACAGAGAACAGTAGTCAGCAATAGTAGGTATGAGGAAAACTGACTCATTTGTTATGAACCAATGGGTTCAATAAATTTTAACCTTAAACATTAGAATAGTACAATTAAATAAAAAAAATTAAATAAATTAGAAGACCCTGAAAAGTAACCTAAAAAAATCTAGTAAAAACAAAACACATATCTTTAAATTGTAAAATAACCACTGTGTTTAACTTAAACATAGGTTTATTCTATAACTAAATTAAATAAATAAAAATAATAATTAGAAACGATATCAGATCAATGTCTGATCGGGACACCACTATCTTTTAGAATTCATTTTAGTAGTGCCATTTCATGTTTTTTAGACTTGCTTATACATGATCCTTTTATTGCTCACATGCCTGTTTATCATCTAATACTTTTTTTTATCTGCATACCAGTAATTATTTTACAATTTGCGATTTAACTGTTTTTAAACTCTTTTGTTCTTACTCTCCTCCCCGGTTTCCCATTGCTTTAGTCTTGTTTTTACCATATTTTCATGTTTTAATAGACTCCCTTTTTAATTATTATCATCTCTACTCTATTAAGTCTAATATTTTATTCATCTTTTCTCTTTTACTCATCCTTGATCTATCCTCTCCTTTTGCATCTTCCTGATGTGATGTCGTCATGGATCATTTATGATCTATCAACTGTCTTCAAATTTTGTATCTATAAACCCATTATCTATCAATTGTCTACCTCTAACCAGTTTACCATTTTCTTTCCTTTTGTTGTTTTAATTAACACGACCCTCTGGGCCTTTTCCTTTGACTCTTTCTGTCTCTGATTTTTTATTTTATTGTGCTCAGACTTCTGCCTTTTCTGCTTTCGTTTTGTCCGTCAAAGCACTTTGTAAATGTCTGTTTTTTATAAATAAATGTATTATAATTATTATAAGGTTATTTTAATAGTTTTTGTAAATCTCTTTCAGGTCTTGGTCCAAGCTTTTTATCTGTTTTGCTGTTATCACTTGAACCTGTGGGAGCTCTGAGGCCTTCAGGTGGAGGTTTATTAAAGGTGCTAAGAGGAGAATCTATTTCCTGTGACATAAAGACTCTGCTACCCATGAGCATGCGTGGCGACTGTCGTAAAGACGTGACCCAAGCCAAAGCGTGTGTTTGTTTTGATGCTAATGAATGCAGCTCAGACCTTCCTCAGAACTCTGCATTGCTTTACAACTTCTTTTTTCAACAACTTACAGGATGCAAAGCCACGACGTAATGTATCTCTTTCTAGTTACATAGCGGTAGTTTTTGATGTGTGACAACAAGCAATTTTTGGAAAACTTAGTATTGTAGTTTTGTAGCCGGCTATATATCTCTACTTACAGCCTGGTGCTCTAAGACGTGTCTGAATAATATAAATTTGCTCTAGTTTTAATTGTCTTGTTCCTGAAGTTGAGTATCCAGGCCAGTCCAGCCCTGTCTGACCCGACCGCGAAGCTAAGGAATAGCATTTATAGATAACCTATTTTGATGCTATAAAACTCATCTTAAAGTGTGTATTTCGATCAGGCATATATCTAAAAGTGAGACTTTTTGTAATTACTTAGAAACTCCTCATCATAGCATCTTTGTCTGAACAAAGACTCACTGTGAGGAACTTTTTTTTAGTTTCATGTCTGTAATTTTGTCAATGTGCTGCTACCTGTCTTGGCTAGAACACTCTGAGGTCTGGTTAAATAAAATTTAAATAAATAAAGAAAACATTTCAGTTTAATGCAAGTGCAAAGGTGCTGTTTGCTCAGTGAGCCTAAAGGATTATTTCCTGTGGTTAAACATGAAGCAGAGAGAGAAGCATGTGAGAGCTTGATTAAAACTGATCAGTTTACTTAAATGTGCTCACATTTGGCCAAATAGAGTTGACAACAATGCAGTGCAGAGCAGAGTCACCTGTTAACATGGCTCCACCACAGCACACAGAGGAGCTTAAACAGATCAATATGTCATGTACTTATTGTTATTAAGGCCATTTTAGCATGAAAATGTCACGTGTCTGCAGGAAAAAGTCTCTTTTTTTCCTGAGTTATCATCATGAGGGGATATCATGCAGTTCCCACAGAGGCAGAACACACAGAGGACACACAGAGGATGGTGTGTGTATGTGTGTGTGTGTGGGTGTGTGTGTGCTCGCGTGTGTGAAAGTGAAGCACAATTGAGGGGGCACAGGGTGACCCCCACTCACCAGAGTCATAATCACACTCTGACCACCAAAAGAGGGAGGAGAAGAAAGACAAGTCATGGGTACATCCAATACAGGCTACAGTTACACACATAACATACAAATACACACGCAAACACACACGTGTACTCACAGGCAGAGCTGTCACCGGGATGACACACGCTGTTAATTCACTTTACTGCTGCTGTGCTATTTTTTACCTAACGGTCTGAAGCAGGAATGGTTAACTTTGGAAACAACTGACTATACTTCAAAGATGAGATATTTAATGTTTCAAACTGATAAACTTCACTATTTTATATATTACAGTTGCAGTGTGTAGAAAATTGGCATTTTAGCGACATCTAGTGTTTAGATTTTGGAATGAGCCCGTCCCTTACCTCACTAATGGCCCTTTTCCATTAGCCCTACTCTACTCTACTCGCCTTGTGCTGCTTTTCCATTAGCCCCTGTCGCCTGCCCAATGGGGTGCAGTGTTGCTGTAAACAGAAGAAGAAATACCCCTTCAGAAGCACAGGAGAGTTTTGGAAGCTATACAACAGAATGAAGCCGAGGACGAGAGCAATCGAGCTGCAAAGAAAAGACGTATGAGTGTAAGCTAATGGTAGCTACCGCTAGCATGCTAGGTCGTCGCGCTCATTCTCATCGATTCTCTTAGTATTGACTCTGCTCGCTTGGAACCAGAGCGGAGTAGGTACTAAAACTAGCTTGTTTTAGGAGGTACCAGGCTAGTGGAAACACGCTGCAAATCAAGTAGGGCCGAGTAGAGTAGGGCCAAGGTGTGCTAGTGGAAAAAGGCCAATCAGCAACAAGAGCTGGGATGACCTAAAGGGATTGCGAACAGGGAATCATTTACAACAGTTACCAGGTGAGGGTTTTTTCATTCATATTTGTAACTTTTATTTTTTTTATAGATAATTGGCCAGTTAAGATGCCACATGCCATTGAGGTAGATTTCAGGACAGGAGACCAGATTTGTATTAAAAAATTTTGTTTCATTCCTTTTGTCCCCAAAACCCACCCATAGAAAACATGGCTGATCATTTTGTCAGCCTCCACAAAGAGGAGACCCGCGGTACTTAAATACAAACATTTCTTTCTATCTCATAAAAAAAAAAAAACAACAATGTCTTATGAGGATGATTGTAAACCTATCTCAACGGACTTTACATACAAACAGAAACACTACATCCTACATTTACCATTTCTGTCCAATGAAATGCTGCCAACTTCTACACACCACACCTTTAATTCGTTTCAAATTTGATGCCTGAAACAAATTCTAAAAAAGCTGGGACAGGGGCATATTTACCACTGTTACATCCCTTTTCCTCCAAGACAAGTTTCTCCTACGGGAGATCAAATAAATTCAAATTCAATTCAAATTCAACTCAACTCAATTCTTTCCTTTAAACCACACCATATTAGCATTTGTGAACCGAGGACACTAAAAGTTGAAGTTTTGTAGATGAAATTCTTTCCCATTTTTGCTTGATTTTTACTTCAGCTGCTCAACCGTCCGTTATCTTGTACCTTCACTCTGTTACTACAAAGTCAAGCTGTTGTAACGTGAGCAGAATGTGGGTGAATTATGCAAAGACATCTCTTGCTTGGCAGCATGTTATTCTAAAATGTACCTTTCAGCATTCTCAGATGTGCAGGTTACCCATGCCATGGGCACTAACACCCCCCCCAAACTAACTAACTCCTAATGAAAATGATAATTCTGAATAAAACTTAATTCTGAAGTAAGTGGCTGGTGTATTCTGATTTTAAATTTGAATTAGATAATTTTTTTGATCATGTAAACGTTCGATCCGCTTGAAAATCCTGCACGAAGCAAGCCGAGACAGTTTATTTAATTAGAGCCTTAGAATATTTGAAAGTAATGAAAGAGTGGATGGACATAAGCATTTAAATTCTGACCTTTTGAAGGCTGTAGCGTCCAAGTTGGACAAGCTTTTACTCAACATAATTATACAATTGTAAGAGAAAAACTTACTTTATTATAACATTTAAATTTAGAGCGAAAAAATATATAATGACCAATTAATTTTTTTTCTAAGGGGTAGTTCAAGCTAAATTTAATTTAAGAAAATTTAAAGAAAATTATTTTGAATTGAGATAACTTTTTTCTGTTTGATTTTCAGTTCGGGAAATTTTAATTAAATGAACTTTTACTTAAGTTTTACTCTTACTTAAATTTGTTTTGACTCAACTCAAATACTGGGGATAAAAAAAGGTGTAACAAAAAAATAAATAACCAAGGTTTGTCTCAAGAAGCTCAAAAAAGTTGAATGTGTGAAATCAAGACAGACCAATAATGAGTTCAAGTAAGTAAATTAGAATGATCTTTAGGTGCAAATGGAATAAACACAATTCAAACAATCAACCAAACCATTAATAAATTCTTCAAAGGAAAACAAAAAAGGGAAAAAGAGTCCTTTTTCTCTTGAGCAGTAGGAAAAACGTGTTCTGGATACCGAGGGTTGAGAATCATGTGGAGTCAACCTTGTTGCCCCTGTTTCAGCTTTTTTGGGATGTGTTGCAGGCATCACTTTTGAAATAAATAAATGTTTGCAGTAAAACAATGAAGTTTATCAGTTTGAACACTGAATATATTGTCTCTGTCGTGCTTTTAATTGAATATATTTTGAAAAAGGATTTGTGAATCATTGTATTTTGTGTTGACAACTTTATTTGAATTGTTTTTACTGTATCACAACACGCTTAAGGGAATATAAAACTTGAGAAAAGCCAACATGAGCTCTTTCAAACTGATTATTCTTGCAATCTGGACAGAAAGCTCTTTGCTCCTGCTGCTGAATTCATCCAAACTTTACTGAGACTGAGCAGAATGATTAAGTCTGCTGACTTTATTATATTAAGAGGGCACCAGAATGCATAATCTCTGGCTGCCACCCAACATAATTTCAGCTCCATGATTAAATTTTTTTGAGCCCAAAAAGGTCCTGAGGGTCATAATGAACTTTTCTCCTTGTTCAGAGTCTCTGATCTTTTGCTTTTAAATAGAAAAACAGGTATTTTCTGATTCAGTGGCTTATCTCTCTGTGCTGATTATTCAATTTCATGCTCCGACTCGCCTAACCTCACGAGCCAGGAAATTAATGGGACTCAAATGCAGCGTCCCTGGATGCCCTTACGTAGAAAAAAACCCAAACCCTAACATTTTTGTCTTTACAGGGATGGTTCAGTATTTTTGAAGTGGGGTTGTATGAGCTCTTTATGGCCACTAAGTACATTAGATACAGTAGAAAGTTCTCTTCTCTCCCTCAGTAAGCCACACACTGTAAGAGTGGGTGACGAAAAAATAGACGCTAACAGGGAAGTATCGTACCAAGAACAAAGGGTATTTTCTCCGCCAACAAGAACTCAAATCAAAAAATAATACCACAGTTAAAGAGTACGCTACATATGGGTGTTTTTAAGTGCATTAAAATTTCAGAAATATAAAGTTTATCTAGACCTAAGCCAACTCACATCATGTATCCCTCTGCTAAATCACTCCGCCTCACTCTCAGCTGATAAAAACATATAAGTTCGTGACTTCAGACTCTGGTTGTAGCTTCGTGTAACTTTTATCAAGTATCGTAACTCCTTTGTTTTGACTGTTAGCGGTGTGAGGGAGACACAATGCAGGAATTAAAAAAGGGATGATTAAGACAGCGCCAATGAAGTCCCATTCACTTTGGAGTCAAGAGTGGGGCTGAACAATTAATAGCAAATTAGATTAAATCACAATATGGCATGTTGCAATTTTCAAATCCCAGAAGGTTCAATATTTTTAGCCCAAAATGTTTTGAACATTTTGGCATTGTGATGTAGCTTTTTGCAGTTTCATGCCTTTTTTTAACCTCTATTTATACACTTTTTTCCACTTTTGGACCATTTTTACCTTTTTTACAACTTCATGCCTATTTTGCCCCCATTCATCTTTTTTTGGCCACTGTCAGAACCATTTTTGGAATTTTTACATGGTTTTTGAAATTTAATTTCAAATTTAGTTTCCAAGTTTTCTGCCATAATCAATTTTTCTAAGCCACTTTTGGATTTTTTTGGCCAATTTTTCCCATTTTTTTTTTTACAATTTCACACCTATTTTGCTTCTGTTCTTCACTTCTCCACTTTTTCTCAAGTCCTTTATGCTTAGATTAATTTACTGTCATATTGGTTTTACTATAAAAAGATCTACTGCTTATGTTTGTTTAAGAATACATAAGATGAGGAACATTAAAACAATTGCAGAGTAAATCGCAATATTGGTGCAAAAAATAGCAATTCGATTATTTTCTCAAATCGTTCAGCCCTAGAAAATACTCTTTGTTCTTGGTACAATACTTTCCTGTTAATGTCTATTTCTTCGTCACAGACTCTTACAAACTGTGTCTTCAAAAAACCTGAACTATCCCTTTAACCTTTTTTCTGCTTCTGCCATCCTCAGTGACTCTCCTGTCACTCACATACCTTCATCCAGAGCCTCCGAGGCCTCTGCTTCCCTCCTCCTCCTCACAGCTCTCTGCTTCTCTTCCAGCCTCTGCTTCTCAGAGTTCGCCTCGTCCCATCGGCCTTCCTCCATCAGCCTCTGGTCAGGTCTGAGCCGGCTGTCCGTCAGTCCCACTCCGTCCTCCGACTCGTTCAGGGTCAGGGCGAGGGCTGAGAAGTAGTACATGTTCTCGGCGTTCTCCCTGAGAGGCAGAGGGATTATGGACACTGTGATTGGGTCGATGGATGGTGCTGACAGAAGCTGCTGTGACACTCACGGTAGAGGGTATTTCTTCCAGAGGAGTTTGGGAGACAGCGTCTGGTACACGGTCTTCTGTTTGCCCTCAGATCCGCTGCCTCCTCTGCTGCTCTGGACGATCTTGGCACTCTCTATTTTATCATCCCACGTCCCGGAGAGGATGTAGTGGGCGTGACCCCCGCTGTCAGCCACCACGCCTTGAACCTGAGAGTCGGGAGGATGACAGTCTGAGATGTTTGAACGGAGGATTCTTAATACCAGACCGCAGAATATCATAGTGTACTGCAGGGATCATCAACCACTCAACTTAAAAATACAATTGACCCTTTGCTAAGCCCCTCCTACAAACAGCTATTGTCCAATCCCACATTAGCAACCGTAACTATGCACAAGAGGCCTGTCACGCTCTCAGCAGAAAACAGTATGCCCTGGCTGTATGCATTAGGGACTAGCAAGTCTGACAGTTGATATCTGAGAAGTTTGGAGGTTAGTGTTGATTTTTTTTGTCTTCTCCAAGCCCAAGACTCAAGCAGAAAGATGTCAGGTGTGGATAAAGCAGGAGAACACCTACATTTGTTCTAAAGTAAGGTGCTAACTAACGTTAGCTAACCATAGCTCTGTGTGCTGGGTAAGACAACATTAGCAACAAAGAGGTCTCAGTAGTAGGACACTTCTGTTAAACCTTGAGCCACTGGGTAATATTTAAGCAAAATAAATACTAGTTAGAGTAGAGAAGTTGATTAAATCCATAAAACACAAACTTTGATGGAAAAAGACGAAAGATGAAAAATTCAAAAATAAAACTCAAAGAAATCAAATTAAAAAGAGGACCTGATTCACAAAATGACTTCAGAATTTGAGCCCTCTTATAGAGGACAAAATAACCCTTTAATCCAGAAAGTGCATACAAGAGTAAAAGAGAGGAGCACAAGTGAAACTCTTATAGTTTAAGATTTTCAAAAGAATTTTAAATATTTGAGGGAGACTTGAGAGCACCAACACTTGTTTTTGTCATCCAGCAGGAGGCAGCATAACACCTGCCTCCTGCATAAGCTGTTATAATGACGTCATGCCATGGTCGGGTCTCAGCCATGTGTGAAAGCTTTTACCTTACGTGGAACGTCCCTGGAGAAATAACTGTAGGGAGAGAACTTGAGCTGGCAGGTCTCCTTCGTCCTGTGATTCACAATCTCGATGTCCCCCGACTGTGAAAACACAAATAGAGACAGAGTCTGAGAGATGGCTTCACAATAACAGAGAGACAGATTAACACTGCTGCTGTACTTCACATCAAATACAATGTAACCAGAACACTGGGGTTGTCTATTGTTTATTGTGTTTCTATTATCTGTATGTTGTCCATATTATGAGGATATCTGGCCAATATCTAATATTCATGTAAAACTGGTCCCCTACTAAAAGCTTCAAATAGCTTCCTTAGGTCACACATCTGATTGTGTAAAAAAATACTTGTTGGACACACCATGTACTCTATTGTATTTCCTGGATGATGTGTGAATAAAAGCTAAACTAAAAACTAAACTAGTTGAATGGTGTTCATTATGTCTTCAAATTACATAGATATAGTTTTCTTTCTTTTATCTCAGATATGTAGATTCTTCACGTACCTTGAAATGTCTCGGCAGAAACTTTTGCCTTCCTCAGGAGTGTCACCAGATGATAGGTGTAATGTGTTAAATCAGCTGGTGTTACGGAGGTGTGACCCTCCTGTCAAATTTTCTGACAGGAGGGTCACGCCTCCCGCTGTCTGTTCGCCTCTGCAGGACGCTGCTCCAGGTGTGTGAGAGCATATATGCCCCCCTCGTCCCTGGGCCCCGTTTCCTGATCTCGATGGCTTCCCTAATCCAGGGCTAGGGCTGAACGATTTGAGAAAATAATCTAATTGCGCTTTTTTTCCCCCAATATTGTGATTTACTAGGGCTGGGATAAAAAAATCAATTTAATCGATTTTAATCGATTTCCCTTCAAATGGTTCATAATCGATCCATAAAATCCAAAGACCGATCTTTTAACGTGGGTAGTTTTTTCTTCATTGGACGGTCCGAGAAGCAGCCTGTGGTGTCAACTCTGCTAGTCTTGCGTTCAGCGCTGCTTTCCACTGAACAAGATCTTGTGAGATGTTACTGCAAGCAGTCAAAAAAACATGGCGGAAGCGAGTAGCACCATATGGGCACCACCGGAGAGTTTAAAAGTTTACGTTTGGACATATTTCAGATTTAACGAGAATGAAAGAAAAGACAAGTTGGACAAAAAACAAGTAACTTGAAGAATATGCATTAATGTAAATCATTAATATGTGATTCATGTAACTGCTTTGGGTTCAGCTCTTAATGTAAAAACAGTTTTTAATAATATAACAGGTCAAAAAGTCATTTATACCATTATTTTTTAGATGACCTAGACTGAACAAATTTCGAATCGTGAATCGAATCGATTTGAGATCCCTCAATATCGAATCAAATCGATCCAGAAAATCTGAATCAATAACCAGCCCTATGATTTACTATGCAATTGTTTTAATGTTCCTCATCTTATGTATTCTTAAACAAACATAAGCAGTAGATCTTTTCATAGTAAAACCAATATGACATTAATTTAATTTAAAGATAAAAGATTTTTTAAAAAGAGGAGAAGTGAAGAACAGAAGCAAAATAGGTATGAAATTGCAAAAAATTGGGAAAAATTGGCAAAAAAAATCCAAAGTGGCTTAGGAAAATTGATTATGGCAGCAAAATTGGGAATTAAATTTCAAATCAAATTTCAAAAAATATGTAAAAATTCCAAAAATGGTTCTGACAGTGGTCAAAAAAAGATAAATGGGGGCAAAATAGACATAAAGTTGTAAAAACGGGGTTAAAAAAAAAGGTAAAAATGGTCCAAAAGTGGGAAAAAAAGTGTTTGAATAGAGGTAAAAAAAAAATAGGCATGAAATTGCAAAAAACTACATCACAATGCCAAAATGTTCGACACATTTTGGGCTAAAAATATTGAACCTTCTGCGATTTGAAAATTACAACAAGCCATACCGCGATTTAATCTAATTTGCAATTAATTGTTCAGCCCTGTCCAGCGCTGGTGTTTGTTGTCCTCGGTGTGGATGACTCTGGCCTTGTCCCGGTCCATAAGATGATTTTCTCTTTTGCAGTGGTCCGTTATGGCAGATTTGGAGTTTTACTGTTCTGCTTTTTCTTTTGTTGATCTTGTTTGTCTTGTTCCTGTTTCTTTTTCACACTCCTTGCGTCACACCTATCATCTGGTGACACTTCTGAGGAAGGCAGATTTCCGCCGAAACATGTCAAGGTACGTGAAAAATCTACATGTCTGAGATAAAAGAAAGAAAACTATATCTATAAAAACTAAACTAAAAAAAGAAAACTCTGGCACCTTAAATGTCTGAGTCATACCGGTCAAAAGCCAAAATGCAACAGAAGTTTTCTCGATTCAGTCACCGACACTGCTACGAAAAGAGGGCTTGAAAAATCATAAAACATCCCAGGGACTTCAGCATGTTTTTGTATTATTTGTTTATTGCACTTTTCCCTCGACTGTTGTTAATTCTTGTCTGTTTGTGCTTATAGATTAGATTTGTCAGTTAGTGTCTGGTTGGGTTTTTAAAGATGAACGTAGTGAGTAGGATAATCTCACTACTCACACTGTCTGTAACCTTTGTTAAATTATATGACTAAATTAATAAAAAAGACGTTGGAAACAGAAATCCTAAAATGCTAATGCTGCTTTCCGTTCAATTTTGAATCTGGACCGTCTTTGGAGCGGTGAAGGAGTTACACGGTCTGAGTCAGACTTTCTAACTTCAGGGGGCAGTTCCTGTGACGAATCCACATTGCGACTCAGATTTTCCAGCTTTTGAGATCAAACGGACTTCACCATAATTCACCTCCCATTTCAGGGGCCCCTGAAGAAGTCTGCAGCTGATATGCACACTTGCTTACACACGTGTGCTTCACAGAGACGTGACTAAAGAGGATCTACATTCACCTTCACACTCAAAAGCATAAAGGGATTGGTGTGGCACACATCATGAGCAGATCTATGAATGAAAAAGAAATCTTAGTTCAAATATAACAGCAAATGCAAACAGACTAGGGATGTAACGGTATGAAAATTTCATATCACGGTTATTAAGACCAAAATTATCACAGTTATCATTATTATCGGTATTGTTGCAGTGTGCTCAAAATGTTCAAAAAGTACTTTAACACAGTCTTGAAATCATGAACCCCTTTAATATTATAATTTAACAGTTCCTTTTCTCTTTTTTGGTCAATAACTGTGTCAGGAAATGTCCTATAAGTAAATTTGTTTAAACTTTTTTCATGAGAAATAAAAGCAAACAATTCTGGCAAGTATTTGTCATTATTATGTTATAAATGCTTAAACTGTGTGTAATTACAAGAAAAGAAAAAACTGATTTGTACTTTAAACACGTTTCACTTCATAAACAATTGTAAAGGAACATCTTCAAAGTTCTGAGACATCCAAAACTAAATTTAACCTATTTTACATACACTCACACATTTTAGTTTGCCTGCAGCATTAGTGTTCATGTTTCAGCTCGTTATATTAGACCATGTCCACGCCTTTTTATTTATTTATTTATCGTTAGTTTATTTTTAACTAACGATAGTCCCTGAAGCAGTTAGCCCCCTTCATGACTCTCCTATGGTCTCCCTTTCAATGGCAGATCTCTTCGATATCTCCTTCTTTAATATTTTCAAACTACGATTGATGAAATCCATAAAACACAAACTATGACGGAAAAAGACGATCTATTACGAGAAATATGGCGAAACACAGCAAATAAATGGCAAAAGAACGGCAGGAACATACTCCAGATTGATACTAATGTTGTTATTTCCAACCTTTATACATTATTTACACAGAAAATCCTGATAAACTGCCCATAATTCACTCAGGTATTGCTCACTGAATCCTCTCTCTCTCTCTCTGCTCGTTTACTCGAGGAGTTACAGCAGTTTTAATCACACACATTTTTTTCTTTTACTGCAGCTTTAGACAGGGTGGCTGTTGTCTATCAGTTTCTCCTCGACATCCTTGTAAAATCCAAACTTTGACCAGACTTTAGACATTGTCCGTTTCGAGTGGGAAAACCTGTAAATCTGAGCGAGGTTCCAACTGCTGAGGCCAAACATTGCAAACTGCATGTGTGCCTCTGTCTGGGAGAGACGGCTGCTTCACCGAGGAGCAGACACACATAGCTCAGGCTTTTAAGGGAAAAGAGCAGGTGATCAAACACGGTATAACGGTAATTTTAGTAGGACACGGTAATGATTACCGTGGGAAATTTTACCGCAGTTTACCAATTTACCGGTTACCGTTACATCCCTATAACAGACATGATGCAGATGTGATATCAGCCTCTCCCCCTGAATCTGGGCCATATCAGAAAAGGACGGGGTCGTTATTTTAGGGTGTGATTAGAAATCAAAGCTGTGAAGGAGCTCCTGATTCTCCTCTCCACGTCTTTCTGCTCTTTATGCTACATTAGAGAAAAAACACACCTATGCACCGCTCGTGGAGATCACAGCCATTAATGGAGAGTGAACAATAACCAACCTGATCAATCCACAGTTTGCCCACGATGATGTTGTGCACAGTGGAGGTGACCTTTCTCCACACGTAGTGGTTCCCGCTGGAGTGGAACTGCAGGTGGATGGCACCTGAGGAGGGACAAAAGGCTGGTGAGAAGGAAAGATCACAGCTGTTTTGTTACCAGTCGAGTCGGACCGGAGAGCTTCCTATGGTGTGTTTTCCTTGTGTTGCTCTAAATCGATGATTATTCATACCTGCAGAGAGTTACATCAGGTTTTTGTGTAATGTCTTTGATTAAATAAAGAAAGAACTGTTGGGTTAAAGCACAATTTTAACTTTCTCTGATTTCTTGTAGCCACTGATGCATGAAAAAAATCTAAAGTTGCTGAACGGTGTTCTTTATGTCTTTAGTTTCTTAGAAATAGTGCTCCTGTACTCGTCTCTGGCTCTTGTCTTGTAGGTGGCCTGGGATCCTTGGCGGAGACTTCCTGCTGCTGCTGTGGAGTAACGAAGCCTCAATAACTACAATTACAAACATGACACATATTTGGCCATTTCATTAGGAACATTCCTTTCCCATTATCATCATAGCTATAGCTATAGCATAGATATTAGCATGATCTCCCTATCCACGGTTGATACATCTATAGTAACTATTTTTATTATCACATAGACATGAGATCCCTCTGACAATGGGATGTCACATCTCAAGAGGCCTTTAACACATTTATACTTAACAGATAAATATGGTAGGGATGACCTTGTGGTCTGGGCACCCATGAGTTCATCACTACCATAAATTCTTATTTTCAGTAAGAACATCTAAGATTATACTTCTATAAAATGATCACCACAACCATTCAGACATGAGGACCCTCCTGAAAATGAGATGTAGCATCTCAAGAGGCTAACCTCTAATAAATCAGACGACAGGTCTATGGTTCATGGATCTGTCCCTAACTTTAGTTCTTATTCTAGTCCACTTGTCTCCTCTTACCTCCCTTCTTTCGCCCACACACCATCACAGCATCGTGTGGATTTGCTGTTCATCATGAGACTGGGATCCACATTCAAGATTTCCTGCTGCTTAACAGAAGGTTTTTTCTTGAGCCATGATGGAGGGATTCATGATTGGCTATATGGATTCATGTTGGTGTTATCCATAAAATGAAGAGTTTTATGCTCTATTGTAAAGTGTCTTGAGATAACACTTGTTATGAGTTGGCAATATACAAATAAAGATTGATTGATTGATTGATTTATTATTTCTTTTATCTCATAAATGTACTCTTTTAACGTACCTTGACATGTTTCAGCAGAAACTTCCGCTTTCCTCATGAATCTGATTGTCCTGTCAAAAAAACTGACAGGAGGGTCATGCCTCCGTGACACCAGCTGTTATGTTAAGTGAAAAGTATACATGTCTGAGATAAGTGAAAAAATAAAACTATTTCTAAAAATCAAAAGTTGCCTCATGTTAAAGGGACAAGCTGCTCTCCTGAGCCCATGACAGGCACCAGTCTTCTGACTGTGTGGGCAGTAACATGAAAGAGACAGGCTGATCTGGTCCAATGTAACTTAGCTTAGCTTAAACACTAGGGATTCAATGGGAACCTGCCTCTGCGCTTTTAAGTGAAGGATGAGAACCGATTCAGAGTTGTGAGCCTGCAAAAACTAACGGTGTTGATGCAACTGAGGCACCAGGTTAAAGTCAAAAATATGAAAAACTGTTCTATCTTCCACTGTAAACAAATCCTTGAAAAAAAAAACAGGACCTACATCCAGATTTGGATCACCTTTAAAACATAATCACTACACCTTTGTGCCATGACTGACTTTCCCTCAAAATGTCATCAAAGTCTGTTGATAACTTCTCTATTAAGAACAAAAATGTTGAAAACTGCCTGATCTCACAATGTACCAAATCCTTTGAAAGGTCCTGCGCGGTTACCACTCTTTACTAGAAAAGAGGGGGAAAAATGTATTTGTTTCAAACTCACTGGCATGAACATTGTCTGGCTTTTATGTAATGTCTTACTTTAAAAATGTATGGTTTATACTTGTTTTGTTCATCATTATTTACTCAATGTATTTAGTTGATTTACTGTTTAAGTAGCCTAAATTTGATTTTGCCAGTTTTCATTTTTTATTCTTTTCACCATTGTTTAATGCTTTGAGATTTTAGTTCTTAACTTGCATTATTTTATCACCATTTATTTTATGGCCAAGTGTGTAAATAGTTACAAGGTACATTTCTACTTAATTTCCTATGTTTGTTCACTAAAAAAGCAGAAAAGAAGATAAATAATTTCCCAGGAGAATTCAAGTTTTTCCTTGAAATATTACTTTTTTCCTCATTTTCCATGCTTCCATGACTGGAAAATTGGTCAATCATTTTCCGTGTTTTCCAGGTTTTTCAGTACAGGATGTGGGAATCCTGTCCCGTATATGCATCTGGTTTCTGTTAAGCCAAAAATATGAGGATAAGATATTCGTCCGTGTAACCACAGCAGAGTGGCTGGCGGGTTTCCCTTTAGTAAATCTATATCTGTGGTAAAAAGATAACTCCAGCAGCAGATAAAAACACTTTTAAAAAGAAATTCCTGCCTCCTGCACAGGAGATTCATCTTTATCGACTGCAGCTCTGACAAACCCTGGAGATTTACACAGGCTTGACCATAAATGCTTCCACTTTAAAGGTTTTTCTCGTCGAGGACTCCTCACAGCAGGAGTATTAGTAACGGTCCAGCAGGGGAAAAATCAGAGCAATACCTTGGCATCCCTGGGCTGGACCTCCATCCATCACATCTCTCATCTATCAGAGCCAACAGAGCCCTCGCTCTGCCATCCCAGAGCAATAGAGAGCTCCCTTTAAGCCCATACTTTATGATTGTGTCAGAGGGCCATAAAACCCTCCTGATTCATCCTCACACCGTCTCCTCTGCCCTCACATTTCTCTTCTGTGAACTCTCTGCTGCGGCATCCTCATTTACACACAGTGTTTGTTTGCTTCTCTGCTGACGATTAAAAAGTCTTACCCAGAGGCATTATGGAGAGGTATTTTCCACGGAACTTGCTGGCGATGGTGATTTCCTGCCACAGGGTCCAGCCTCGTTGGGAAATCACATGATGTGCAGCTGCAGGAGGGTGATGGCTCACCTGGAGGGCAGGTAGAAGTTGTTAGAAAGAGTTATGCACTCAACATACTGCAGCTTTAAAGTGATATTCCGGGATGGAACAAATTGGGTCCTATCACAAGGTTAAGAGCAGAAATTACCCCTACAGCGGTGTTTCTGTGTCACAGAAGCCCATGTCGCTGCGAGCACACACCCCCTTCGTCCTCCCGTTCTGCTCCTCTGCTGATTTGGCTGGACTCACACGGGGCCATATTTTCCTTGATCAAAAACACAAATAAACGGACTCCCACCGAAAAAGTCTGATATCGGTCTGCATTCACGCTTTATTTAGAGAATTTTCAGCGCGTTACTTTCACACAAAAACACCGCTAAATAAGGGTCTAGTTCTCGTAGCGCCGTGAAACGGCCAACGCGGAAGAGACTCAGCTGTGGCTGCAGAGCCAGAGCTGCAGCTCTGGCTCCTCCGCGTTGGCCGTTTCAAAAACCTGAAATCCCTGGGTTTCTTCTCCACAGAAACACTGCTGTAGAGGTAATTTCTGCCCTAACCCTTGTGATATGACCCAACTTGTTCAATCCCGGAATATCACTTTAAGCATAACTGTAGTAGTGTTATAGTTCGAGTCACTAGGAAAATAATCATATAATAGTGAACAAACGTAACAATACAACACAAAACTGACAAAATGGGAAAATGAGAACTGTAATTTACACGAACAGTACAGGCCAAAAGTTTGGACACACCTTCTCATTCAATGTGTTTTCTTTATTTTCATCACTATTTACACTGTAGATTCTCACTGAAGGTATCAAAACTATGAATGAACACATGTGGAAATATGTGCTTAACAAAAAAGTGTGTGTAGCGACTAAGTCGTCCTACACGTTAGCCGCCACCGGGCGCCAATTGGTCCAAGCAAAAGCCGACGTGCACTTGGAAAAACCAGTGTCCAGGCTACCATCACTTTGCAATCATCACGTTCTTTTATTCTGGTTTGGCTACATTCATTTTGTTCTTTAAACAACTTAAAACATACATGATAATGAACAAAATAATTCCAGAGCAAAGTCAAAAACTATTTGCTTCAGCAAACAATCAGCAGCACCTGTTGCTGATGCCGGTGCCTTAAGACTCTTCCTAACGGACTACCCAATAAACCCCTCTAGTGTTTGGAGGAGTCAATATAAAAAATCAAACCAAATACACGGCTCCTACAGTGTGAAATAAATGAAAAAATGTCTCACAGTAACCACCCTTTGCTCTGATTACTGCTTTGCAGACTCTTGTCATTCTCTTTATGAGCTTCAAGAGGTAGTCACCTGAAATGGTTTTCTCTTCTCAGGTGTGTCTTTCCAGGGTTAATTAATGGAGTTTCTTGCCTTATTAATGGAGTTGGACCATCATTTGTGTTGTTCAGAAGTCAGGCTGATGCACAGCCCACAGCCCTATTAGACAACTGTTAGAATTAATATTATGGTAGGAACCAATCAGCTAAGTTAAGAGAAACAAGAGGCCATCATTACTTCAGTGAGAATCTACAATGGAATTAGCTATGAAAATAAAGAAAACGCACTGAATGAGAAGGTGTGTCCAAACTTCTGGCCTGCACTGTATGAAAAAGAGTGGGAAGAAGTTATACTCCAACCCCTTATCCCTAAAATATTATTTGGCTTCCTTTATCCATTTCACTTCAATAAATGCAAACATGTCAAAGCAGATGCCTGAGACACCTTTTAAGTTGGCAAAGTCCGGCTAACTCCAAGTACAGGGCAGAGATTTTTCCCAATCCCAATGATTATTATGTGTCAGCCAATCAAATGTTCTGCACAATTTGTCAACATGCTCCCGTAAAGATACATGTAAGCAAGTGTAGCTTTGTTGACTAATTATTTTCATCATAGTTTCTGTCAATTACTTTTTTCCCCTGGTGAAAACTAGACAGCAACTAAAAAAACAAGTGCACATGGACAAAACTAAAACTAAATTAACTGAGATTTTCATCAACAAATAAAAAGATTAATTGTTAAACAGAGACGTAATCCGATCAGACCTAATTTGGTCATGTAGAAAGTAGAGACAAGTTAGAATATATCCAATCACAGCTACTTTGGTTGCGTGGAAAGGTTTAATTTGTTTCTGTTAATTTATACATTAAAACTTTACTACCATTCAATAAAGGGTTTTTAGATGTTTCATTTTATCCAAGTGTGAAAATGACTTCTGAAATTCAAGGAAACATAAAAAATGAGTTACACTTTACACTTCATATTTAAAGGTGCTATGAGGAGAATCTATTTACGGTGACATAAAGACTCTGCTACTGTTGTGAAGACGTGACCCAAGCCAAAGTGTGTGTTTGTTGTGATGCTAATGAATGCAGCTCAGACCTTCCTCAGAACTCTGCATTGCTTTACAACTTCTTTTTTCAACAACTTACAGGATGCAAAGCGACGAGGTAATGTATCTCTTTCTAGTTACGTAGCGGTAGTTTTTGATGTGTGACAACAAGCAGTTTTTGGAAAACTTAGTATTGTAGTTTTGTAGCCGGCTATATATGTGTACTTACAGCCCGGTGCTCTAAGATGTGTCTGAATAATATAAATTTGCTCTAGTTTTAATTGTCTTGTTCCCGAAGTTGAGTATCCAGGCCAGTCCAGCCCTGTCCGACCCGACCGTGAAGCTAAGGAATAGCATTTATAGATAACCTATTTTGATGCTATAAAACTCATCTTAAAGTGTGTATTTCCATCAGGCATATATCTAAAAGTGAGACTTTTTTGTAATTAATTAGAAACTCCTCATAGCATCTTTAAGTTTGCATTTTAGTTGACTAAGTCTACTTACAGTAGATTTAGTCAACTACAATGTTGTGAAATTTCATCAACTAAAAAACTAGTCATAGATTAAAACAATTAAATTGACTAAATTATGACGAACGCTTAAATATATACTTATAATATATTTTGTTAAATGTTGTAAAGTTGACAAACTGTTTGATACATTAAATCTATAAAACCACACTGTTTATCTTATTTGAACTAATTGAAGTCATTGACAGCAGGAACACGTCCACATCATGTCCCATGTTGAACGTCATGTTAAGTGTAAAACAAGAAAATTTAGCGTCTCTGTTACCTGCTCACACAGCGAGCGGTAGCCGAATTCCTCAAGGCGATCGAGCTCATAGGTCTCGCCCAGGAGGGGGTTGAAGGGCTTGGCTGTCCGGTGGACCGTGGTGGAGTAGGATGAAACGGAGAAGGCAGCAACCAGGCACATCTGCTCCAGGGAGGATTCACAGCGTGCCGCTTTGTCCAGGAGTTCGTGATACTCCAGATCCTCAGAGAGACGCTGCAGCATCGACAGAGGCTCGTTGAAGTTCACCTAGAGAGGATGAGAAAAGAAGAGGGTGAGAAGGCATGAGGCTTTGACAAAAAAACTCCTGAAAAGTTCCAGAAATTTGGGAGTAAATCTTATGTGAGTAATGGTAGCAGCCTTAGTTTGTGCTCTGAACACTTAAAGACATTAATGACTCTACAACGACCTAACTTTGGTGTTCCTGTCTGTTTACTAGGGCTGGGACGATACGCTTTTCTCCCGATTCGATTTTATATGATTTCTTGGGTGCTGATTCAATTTAAATTGTGATTCTACGATATTGCTGATTTTTGCAATCTCTAGTTAGCTTTTTTAACACCAGTGAAAAAGATAAACAATGATGATGCCTACAGACTATATCAGTAAAAATACACATCACATGTAAGTCTGTTTTAGGATTTATTCAGCAATATATTTTAACCAGCTGTTCATACTCTCTCTTCAAAAGACTGGACTGCATTTAAAAATGAATTATTAACACAAACTAAAATGAAGCTTTTACATTTGGAAAAATTTTGATTTTTGACCAAAAAAATGATTTGAAAATCGTCAAACAATACTTATGTGAATCAATTTTTTCTCCCACCCCTATTAACTATAAATATGAGGGGATAAAAGAATGCAATTACAGCCCCAAAGTAGCCAATTTCAGGAGTGCTTGCCTGCTTTCCAACAAAAACAAAAGAAAAAATGAATTATTCATGTAGAAATACAGTCATGCTGCACATCAAATTTAACAGGAAAACTGGCTTATATACACAGATTAAAATGAAGCATTTAAATTTGGAAAAAAACGACTTTAGAGCAAAAAAATCATTTTAAAAATCAGGAATGAAAAAATCCCGATACTTATGTGAATCGATTTTTTCTCCCACCCCTCCTGTTTACTACCTCCACCAAGGAGGTTCTGTTTTTGCTGGAGTATTTTTGTTTGTTTGTTTGTTTGCAAGATTGCACAAAAACTACTGAATGGTTTACATCAAAATTTTAACAGAGGTGCGGTTTGGTCCAAAGAAGAAGTTGTTAAGTTTTAGTGGTGACCTGCATATTTGTTTGGAAGTCAAAAATTCCAAAATTCTGTAAGTTAACACTGGGTCAAATATTTAAAAAAAATCATATTTCTGGATTTGCTTCAAAATTTACAGAATGACACATAAAATGCCGTAAAATACCAAATAGTAGCCGGGGCGTTTATTTGCTTCAATCACTGAGGAGACCAGGCGTTTATGCACCAGGGACATGGAGATAAGCAGCAACATACCGCTAACTGACATGACCGTCCTCCTGTGAGCTCAGCATTTGCATGCGTGTTCTGTAAACTTCGACCGTAGCTTGTACGCTACGCTGAATAAATTACACCAGGCGTTTATTTGGAATAGGCGTCTATTTATCAAAATGTACTGCTACACCGGGCGTTTATTTGGGACTGAGCGTTTATTTGGTATTTTACGGTATATTAACATCATAAAGAAAAAAATCATACTGATCTGATTGAGACTGACATCATAGCTGCTGGGATGGTTTCGTCAACTTTATGCTTTTATGGGAATCATAGTTTATTTGCAAACTGACGTCAACATTTTACAAGCATATGTGACTTCCCTTCCCAGCTTCCCTTGCAATGCCGGAGGAGAAGCCCTCCATATGGACAGATCTGAGTAAAGAATCCAACACTCACAGGCATGGGGATTTTGGAGAGCTCCTTGCCGATGCAGTTCTTCATGATGCTCCACAGATTGAGCGAGTAGTTTGGTTTGTCGGGGACTCGAGTCCGCCTCTGTCTGCGAGGCTGCATCTCCTTCCCCGACACGTCATTGTAGCTGGGAGACATCTGGGAGAGACGATGAGGGGAGAAGGCAAAGTTTGAGAAAGTTTGAGACACACTTCATGGAGTAAAATCTCCATGAGTGAAGGCAGACTGACGGAGCAGGTGAGAGGAGAGAGACAGCGGGAGGAAAGACACAGATGTGAGTGAAGGAGGAGAGGGAGCTGTGGAGAGCTGAAGAGCGAGGAGAGCAGATGTTTGACTGGTAATTAAGACTGATATGGACGTGGCAGCTGTGTGAGAGCGGCACCACGGGGACACAAACACACATAAAGCCTAAGCGGGTGTGTTCGGTAATAAAGGAGAACTGTAAGAACAAAAACTGAAGATGATTGAGTTCTGCAGCAGCACAAATGGAAACATACTGAGAGGACAAAAGTCAGCGTGTTCATAAATGTCAGAGCCATTAGTCTGCCTCGTTCGGACGACTGGCACTTACATGGTTGTCCTGGCTCCAGTCGCCGGGCTGACCTCCACTCGCTCCGCTCAAATTACTCTGAGATCTCCTGGAACACAAAAAACAGACTTTCTGCAATTAGACTCGATTTCTCTCCCTCATTTCCAGCTCACACAGACACAATACACACTGATGTGAGGCCAGACTGCTGGGTATTATAATAAATGCTGTTAAACAGTTTCTGTTATTCTGCTGCGGGATTGTGGTGTAAGAATTTAATCCGAGCAAACTGTTAAACAAACCAGAGACTGACTCGCTACCACAACACCAAGGAACAAAGGTCATCAAAATAAGTGGATCCACATTATTCTGGACTTATCAGTAGGGCTGGGAAATTAATCGAAAAATAATCGAAATCGACATTTAGACCCTCTAATTAAAGTAATTTACTCATGACGATTATTTTGATTATTTTCCCTGAGTAAGCCATGTCACTGCATCCCCTACATACAATCTACATTCACTATCACCAAGAGCAAAAGGACGCGCCACCAACATGGAGGACACAAGCGCCGATCTATCAGACGACCTTGTTGCCCAGAAAAATACCGTCCACGTTGTTTTGGCACATTTTGGATTTTGTGCAAAGGGCACCAAGCAGAAAGAAGACCATGTCGATGACCATCGGTATCACCACGTGTTTGTTCCAGTATATCATAAAATAATCGTTCATTAATCATAATTGAGGTAAGACCTTCAATTAATCATGATATTGAGATTAGGTAATATCGTCCAGCCCTACTTATCAGGTGTTTCAACATTCAGTGTCTGATCCATCTTGTCAAGCTCCAATCTATAGTGATTGTGCTCGGCCCAAAGTGGGACGGCCCAATCAGAGTCCTTTAGGGCGGGAAGAGGAGGCTGTGTGAGTCGCAGTTCTAATAATAATAATAATAATAATAATAATAATAATAATAATGATAATAATAATAATACATTTCATTTAAAAGCGCCTTTCAATATACTTGGTAAAAGTGCTATTGACAGCAACCAAAAAAGCCTTTACAAAGAAATTGAGAAGGGAAGACTCCCCCACAAAAGACCAGTGGATCCACCTTATAGAGGAAATCTACAAAATGGAAAAAATGATACATCACCCACGAATACAGGAGGCTCAATTTAACAAGAGATGGAAGAGATGGACATTATCGATGTTACATCAGCGACATAGCATACAAAATGACTGAGTATAACAGGATGAAATTAGGACTAATTGCTTTGCTAGTGACTCCCATGTGTTGATTTATGTTTGTAGCTGTGTTTTTGATGTGTATGTTACATCTATGCAAAGGAAAATATTTCAATAGAAATTAAAGTATATTAAAAAAAGCGCCTTTCAAAACACTAAAGGACGCTGTACAGAATAAAAGCAACAACAATAAAATCAACAAAACAATACAACTATAAAATCAGCAAAAAACAACAAACAAAAATGGATAGGTGGATGAGAGTGGAAAATTCATGGTAAAGAGTTCGCAGTCCTGAACAGGTGGGGTTTGATTCTGGATTTAAAAATGGACAAGGAGTTCAGGTTTTGGATGTCCGGTGGAAGAGAGTTCGAGTTTCATCAAATCTTGAACACAATTCTTTATCAAATGAAAACAAATAACACAAAAAACTTCCCCCTAAAAAAGATGTTTTCACGTTACTTCTTACATTTTTTGATTAGAGTTTGTTATACGAAGTGCGAACGTCCTGTAGCACAGTAGCGTCCACCCACTAATTAATGTGATTGATGGAACGATTGTCCAATCAGCTGCTTGATATGCTTCTGAGAGGTTCTGCCCTCCCCAAACACTTTCGATTAGCTCTTTCCCAGATGGACTAGTGAAATATCTTGATCAGTGCCAGGTTAGGAACTCTTTGCTAAAAAAAAAAAAAAAAAATAGAAAGCACTAGCTTACAGAAACACTGTGACCTAGAACACAAAGGTTTTTCCTTTTGTGCATTCAAACTTGATCTGCGTTCAGATGAAGATGCTAGAAATGAATAAAACCACTGCAGTGTGCATGCCAGTCCAGTCGATGGCGATGTAGGTCTGCAGAGAGGCAGCACTGCTACAACACACATAAGAAGAAGAAAAACTTTTTACAAACAACAATGGTTAGTGGACGCACGGAGACGCATGAGTTTCTGACTCTGGTTTACTTGGAGCCGCATGGACGAGCATTTTGAGAAAACTCTCCACTCTGGACCCTGGTTACATAAGTTTGCAGACTCAAGCCCTCCAGGTACTGTTCCCATGTAAACAGGAGGCCAAAACACAATGACCACGGTTCAGATTTGGCCGTACGGTCTTGTGTAAACATGCCTTCAGAGAGTGCAAACCTCTGGCAGGGTAGCTCACACATTAATGTCACATCTACAAAAATAGTTCCATGATACAGTTACCATCATAATATGATTCCTTGGCCCTTAAAACCCACACCTAGCACTCAGAATCATGTTGATATCATTATTAGTTAGACAGTTATTGAGCAAAAGTGATTGTTAGCTAATGTCTGTTATCTGGATCACCACTAAAATCCAATCATTTCTAAATTGGGCCATTACCACCATTTCAGCAACATCTGTCCAGCAGTTTTTGTGTAATCTTGCTAACAAACAGACAAACAAACAAACAGGCAGGGCAAAAACATAACCTCCTTGGCAGAGGTAAATATACATATACAAATAAACAGCTGGTAGGAAAAAAAGAACCACAGCTGAAGCAAATTAAAAATAACACTATCTGAATGGATTTCTGTCATTAAACAGCTGGTAAACTGCACTTTAAAGCCTCAATCATTGAAGCTTAAAGGTTGAAGGTTGTTGAGTCTGAATTGAAACATTTAGTAAATAAAGTTTAAGGGATAGATGGGGGCTCAACTAAGAGTGAACGTCAAAGGGCTCATGTGGGTCGGGCTCGATTTTTGAGGCCCTAGCATCAGTTTTGGCTGCAATAAAGGTTTGAAGCAAACGCATTTTAAATATAGACATAAAATCCAACATCATATCTTGAATACCTAAATATTACGGAAACATTTTCAACAAAAAGCTGATGTGAGCATTATGTAAGGGCAGCAGATAAAATGTGAACGTTCTGAAACTCAGCCAACATATTTGTGCACTTTTGGCAGCCTGTGAGAGCTCACATGCTAATTAAGCTAATATAATAGAAGAAGTTACCCAACATCTGGTGACAAGGACCATTTTGTCAATGTGGTATCAACATTCCCCACAGCTGTTCGACTTTTAATATCATATTTTAGTTCAGGTTCCAGTAGCATGTGTGCATTTAAACCTTCCTATATGTTAAGTTTTCCCTGGCTTATTGTTTTCAGAAATGGTCCAAATCTGTCAAAATCCATAAACTCTTAAAGGAGACATATCATGCTGATGCATGATTTAATACTTACATATAATATAATAAATTTGAAAACAAGACCTTACACCCCCTTAATTTTCAAAAAATGAGATATTGTATTTTTTCTGATATCCTAGAACGAGATTTGATGCCTCTGAAAATAGGTCATTGCGAGATGTCCGCGAGATTTCATACGTCGTGACATCACGAGGTACCTTTCTTTTATTGGAGTAATCTGATAAAACACTTCCTCCTCTACGATGTCTGTTAGCCACAAAACCGTCACCGAGGAACACATCCACCAGCAGCAGTATATAGATCCCTAGCTCACACTCACTCATTACCTGCTCTGGCCTGTAGGGGGACTCAATACGCGCTCGCTGCTTTGAGCCTGCCGGAAAATACAGTAGAAGAAGAAGGACAGGCTGGCTCAACCCCCGATAGAACTGACCAATCAGAGCACAAAGGGCTGTGCCGTTGCGAGGTAACTTTAGGTCATCCTCAGATCTGAGCATTTCAACGAGACCTTGTTAATGGCCCAAAATGAGGATTTTGAGAACGCTATTGTGGGGCAATGAAGGAACTAAATGATTTGTACTGAGGGCAGAAATGCTTTACAGGCATCATAGTCTGGCATAGTGAAAAGAAGAAACAAGCATGATTTGTCCCCTTTAATCACTCCCTAAAAACTGGGCCTCTTGAGACCCAGTGTCTAAAGGGGGACCCTTCAGAAAAAGGCAGAACTTGCAATAAATGTACATAAAATTCATATAAAGTTGATTTAAGTCTGTTAACTTACCCTACTCCTGGAAATGAAAATCTAACATTTTTTTAAATCTGTATATTTAACTCTTTCAGGAATTTGATTACACATAGACAACCACTTTTTAAAGTGAAAATAAAGAATAAAAAAGAATCATTATTTCCTCAGAAGAAAAAGGGCTGATGATAATTAATGATCTTGAAAGTCTTATCACACTGTCTTCATTGCATAATTAAGTTGGCATCACTCTTGTGCTGAATCACTGCCAACATATTTGTGCAGTTTAGATGCTGTGCAAGAGTCTGAACGCGAGTTTAGCTGATTAAAAACCACAAAAATAGGTGCCTCAGACTTCTGCTTTTGCAGCTGTGTTATGAAAATGGTCATGGACATTTCTGAAATATACAACGATTACATCCAAATAAATGCATAATTGTTGTATTTTGGTAAAACTTCCATAAAAAAATATAAAAAATAATCTTTGAGCGATGCACTCTGTCATTTTGCAGAAAAAAAAGTCATCATCAGAGATAAGTCCAGCTGTCAGATTAACTATTATCACCAGTTAAGGCATCCTCATTGATGCAAACGACCATGACTGACCTGTGCTGCGTGCTCTCGGTGGCCGTCACTGTGATGAATGCAGGCGAATCCTCCATGGCATCAAAGTACTCCGTATCCTCATCGTCACTCGCCTCCTCCTTGGGCAGCCTCCCACTCCCCTCTGTCCCGGACACATACATGATCGAGTTAATGCAAACAGCCTTCAGAGGCAGAACCGGCAGCACATGACTGTACGACTGTTTTTGACAGAGCCCGGGAGAGAGCGGCCTTTAATCACGTACCCATGGCAATTAATCAAGGAATAATCAGCTTAGTCAAATTGGCAATGTTCCTGCTGGTTAACTAGCTTGAGTGATGTTAGGGCCTCTGGGTGAGCTTCTCATATTCAGGAATAAACATCTGATATTTCACTGATTCAGCAAATGTATGTGAACTAAAGCTTTAAACTCAGACAAAACAGGTAATCAACAACTCACAGGACACAGTAAACATTTATGTACAAAGCAATACTTGGAAAACTGCCACCCTGCCTTATTTATTTCAGCTCTTTAGGAAACAGAAACAATCGTCTGATTCTTTTCATCAGCGAGAGGCACCAACGTAAGTCCTGATCTTTTCCTCTCTCACTGAGGCTATGAAGTCAGGACATGTCATACGTGAAGAAAACAGAGAAAACATAAAAAAGAGTTGTCTCAATGATGAATACATTTGATTACATTTAAAGCTATGGTCTACGATTTGGAAGGTTGGTACATCTTAATAACACCGTTTATAAGGCCGTTATGGTCCTAAGGTCCGATCTACGCAGTATAAAGACCAAAAAGAATGAAAAAAATCCATTCAGTATATCCGCTGCAAAGCAGCATAATAGTTGACCAATCCGAACCGCCGGGAACTTCCTCCATGTACCGGTACGCAGCTAGCTGCAAAGCTACTGAAGTGTCATGGAGATGGAGAAGACCAGCACCAGAACTGGGAGGCCGCTTCTGGAACGGGTAGGCTCTGTCAGTAGACTTTAGCATAAGTTAGCCTCTCATCGTTAGCATTGTAAACTGAGCTTGTGAAGACACGCCGAGAAAGGTAAATCCTCGCCCACAATCGGCTCTGCTCTGCTCGGCTAACAGTGGCGACGCCAGATCCGCTTCGCCGCTGGTCCAATTGAAATGGCTACCGCTGTGTGTTACAAGGGGGATGACTGTCGTGTTTGTTACTTCCAGCTATGAGAAATCTCATTTATCTTCAACGCCAATGAATATTTTCTGCCGGCCGGCTTCTTCCTCTATCAGAGGGGGCGTGTTGTTAGGAGGCGACACGAGCTGGGGGGCGGGATCTTGGAACACTTAGGGGAGGGGTGAGTGAATTGGGGGCAGGCTGCAATTTTCAAATCTGTCTCAACAGACAAACTGGTTTTCAGATTGCAGACCCTAGCTTTAACCTGAAACCTGACAATCCGCCTCGGAAAAAATCACAACATGCTGTTTTGCAGTCACATCAATAAGTATAAAATTCATTTTCTGTAAAACCAAAATGGATTAGTCATATAAAAACAAACAAAAAATACCCCCAGTTTAGAGTGTGCCTTTAAAACATGAACTTTTCTGACCAAAACTGTTGTTGAATCAGGCTCCTAACATTTTCACTTTTAAAATAATATTTTATTGTATTTTTTGGGCATTTTGTGCCTTGATAGAAGAGAGACAGTGGATATGATTGTGAAAGAGGGTGAGAGAGTAGGGGAAGACACTTTGGATTCGAAACTCGGACCAGCGAGCATGTACATGGGACGTGCATGGTTGCTAACCACTCCTCCAAACCAGCACCCCATAACGGTCACTTCAACCAGTACAACAAAAGTGTATCTAAATCAAATTACCAACCCTAGCTTTAACATGGAAAACATGATGGCGGAGGGCTGTTTGTTTCTAAAGTAAGCTAACAAGAAAACAAACATATGTACAGTCAGACCACAAGACCACCGGTTCTTATTAAAATGAATTACTTAGCAATAATTCAGTTCAAACCTTCTCACACCACTTAAAAATTCTCCCTCCACAGAAGAGGGTCTGTAATCAAAGCCTGGAGTCACACATGACTTTTATTAAGCCCAGTGAGGAGTTAGAAACACGCGCACACACAGACAGACAGGCTCACCCTTGTTGGTGGTTGGGGCGCTGGGTGTGGTGGAAGCAAGCGTAGGCGCTTCTCTCCACGCTCGCTCCAGGCTGTTATGCTGCTTGGCTAGCTGCTCAATGGTCTCCTCGAGGTGGGTGCGCTGCTCTCGCTCATACTGCAGCGCCCGCTGCCATCTCCTGCTGTGAGTCTCTGCTAGGTCCAAGAAGTCTCGACAGGCCTGGAGGAGGAAACACACAGGAGTGAGTGAGCGTAAAGACGGCACAGAAAGTTTGACTGCATCTTTAAAAAGTTTTTTTTCTACTTTCTGTGACAAACAGCTCACAGCTCTGCCAAAATAACAGCTCTTTTTAGAGCCCTTTAGTTAGGTTTGAATCAATTTACATATAAATTCATACTGCTGCAGTGTTCTGTCTTTTCAGTCTTTACTTAACATAATAATATCAGTCATACGGGTCACTACATCCCCACTAAAATCTGTCATTTCATTTATTACCTTCTCCATCCTTTTTATTCATTTCATTTAACTGGACCTTTTTTTGTTTTTACCGAAGATTTTACTTTCTGTCACTTAATTGCAATTTAAATGGTAAATGGTAAATGGACTTGAGCTTATATAGCGCTTTTCTAGTCTTTTTGACTACTCAAAGCTGCTTTACACCGCAGGTCACACCTACCCATTCATACCCATTCACACCCATTCGCACTCACATTCACTCACTGATGGTTCAGAGTATCTATGTTAGTTATCCATCAGTATCTCTAACACATTCACGCCCTTTCGTGCCCATTTACACGCCACTGATGCAGCAGTGGGAGTAACTTGGGGTTAAGTGTCTTGCACAAGGACACATCGCCATGTGTCGCAAGGAGCTGGGCTTGAACCTGCAACCTCCCGATCACTGACCAAGCGCACTATCCAACTGCGCCACCGACGCCCCTATTCTATTAGTTTACAGCACATAACTTCTTTTTTACATACTTATTTTTAAAGTAGGCTAAATTTTTTTAGTTCTTCTTAGACAGAAAAACAGAAAACAGAAATTCAAAGAGGTAAAACAAGTCAGTCATGACAGAAAGATAGATAGAAAAAGTTGTTAAGGTCAATGAGCTACTGAGCTTTAAAATCACAGAACAGAGATTCAAGCTCAGCAGTACAGTGTTAGTTAAGTTGACTAATTATTTTTGTCATAGTTTATCAACTGATGAAAACAAGACTGTAACTAATAAAACAGGTGCACATGGACAACAACTCAAACTAGATTGACTTACATTTTCATGAACAAATAAAAACTACATGAAATAATAATAACAGTTTGGTTGTAAAAGAAAAAAAAAGTGGGGTGATGACTGTGGGAGTAGATGATTTGGGAAACATAGACCCTGGACAGGTGGTGGATTTTTTATTATTTTTTTTATTATTTTTATTATTATTATTATTATTATTATTATTAGTAGTAGTAGTAGTAGTAGTAGTAGTAGTAGTAGTAGTAGTAGTAGTAGTAGTAGTAGTAGTAGTAGTAGTAGTAGTAGTAGTAGTATTAGTATCACTAATATTAACTTATTTCATTTATTTATTGTTTTTTGTTCACGAGCAGAGGAAGGGTGGATCCGGAGACTGATAGGCGGATTGGTGCGGCATTGGCAGTGATACGGGCTCTGTACCGGTCTGTCGCGGTCTGTCGTGGTAAAAAGGGAACTGAGTCGAAAGGCAAAGCCCTCAATTTACTGGTCGATCTTCACCCCATCCTCATTTACTATCACGAGCTGTGGGTCGTGACAGAGAAAACAAGATCGCGAGTACAAGCGGCCAAAATGGGCTTTCTTCGCAGGGTGGCTGGGCTCTCCCTTAGAGATAGGGTGAGAAGTTTGGTTATTCGGGAGGAGCTCGGAGTAGAGCCGCTGCTCCTACGCGTCGAGAGGAGCCAGATGAGGTGGCTCGGGCATCTGGTCAGGATGCCTCCTGGACGCCTCTCTGGTGAGGTGTTCTGGGCACGTCCCACCGGTAGGCGGGCCCGTGGAAGACCCAGGACACGCTGGAGAGACTATGTCTCTCAGCTGGCCTGGGAACGCCTCGGGATCCCCCGGGAAGAGCTGGACGAGGTGGCCGGGGAGAGGCAAGTCTGGGCTTCCCTGCTTGGGCTGCTGCCCCCGTGACCCGACCACGAATAAGCGGGAGAAGACGATACGGTATTTTTTTTAATTAGTATTATTAACTTTTATTTTATTTCATTTTCTTCTCTTTTGTAACATTTTGTAGTTGTACGGGACTGGGTCCTCGAGCCAATTCATGTATGTGCCTGTTTTGTTGTTTTACTGTTTTGATGTTCAAAAAGCAATAAAAAGTGAATAAAAAGTCAAGGTTACTCGTCCCTTGAACTGAGCACCTAAGAAACCTGGAAAGGTAGACTGCTCCACAGTCTTGGGGCTTTTTTTTTTTTTTGGAACATAGTTTTTTTATTCAACTTTTTAAACTTTCCCTGTTACAAGAAAATAAAGTGTAAATAAAGTGCAAGAGAAAAAAAGAAAAAAAAGAGCATCTATCAATGTCTGTCATCTCAGGTTTCCAGATACATTGGCAAATTGTGCTAAATTAGACAGAGAATAAGTACTAGGGCTGGAACAATACGCTTTTTCAGTTGCAGATTTGATTTAAATTGCAATTCTACAATATTGCCAATTTATGCAATCTTTATTTAGCTTTTTTAACACCAGCCAAAAAGATGAGCAATGATGATGCCTACAGACTATATCAGGAAAAATACGCATCACATGTGAGTCAGTTTTTAAGATTTATTCAGCAATATATTCTAACCAGCAGTTTATACTCTCTCTATTCAAAAGCCTGGATTGTATTTAAACGTGGCTTATTAACACAGACTAAAATGAAGCATTTACATTTGGTAAAAAAAAAAACGATTTTGAACAAAACAATCAATTTAAAAATCTTCAAAACAAAAAATCCTGATACTTATGTGAATCAATTGTTTCCCCACCCCTAATAAGTACTAGCCTGATTCTGAAATCATGCATCTTTGTCTTGCCAGCCTCCATTGTCCAACGGTTTCACTCTGCTAAATGCCTATCGGCCCAATTAGGGAAGAGAGGCAGGAGCAGCGAGAGCTGCGGGCGTGACGTCAACAGGAGTGACTTGACAGGAAGTAAAGTCACTTCCTGTTGTACAAATAATGGTGGCTAATGTTGGTTAGCCTGTGCTCATCATGGTTACTGAGTTATACTTGGTTTAATTTGTCGGGATTGTCTTTAACGAGGTTCATGTCACAGTGTAAGTGTTAAATGATGCATCTATGTGGTATAATTTAATGTGAAACGATAGTCTTAAGCTAGTTAAGCTATCGACTAACAAGGGCAAACAACAGTTCACGGCCGTTAAGGTGCGTTCAAACCGGACGCTACTTGAACTACCTTGGCGATCACTCTCCATTCAAAGTCAATGTACAGCCGCTATGGGGCGGGGCTAACCCTCACGCGATGCGACAGCCACGTACAAGACGATCACTTCACTCGTCGCGTGATGTCAAAGTTAAAAAAAGTTGATCTATTCAGGCGACGTCGTGTGTGTCTGTGCAGCATCAGCCAATCAGCGCTGTGTGTACGTGTGACGGTACCCTAGACAGTTTTTCATCCGGACTACAGGGTAACAATCCATGTCTGTGTGGGAAACATTAGTCAGTGAGCACATTAGTTCCGCCAAGACGGACCGCGGGGAACTCAGAGATGATGCTGCTGCAGGGCATCAGCTGCAGTGTTTTGTGTTTGATAAGTGAGCGAAAAGGATACAGCTGGGATAGGGTTAGGGATGATCGCTGTGAAACTAAAGCAGATGTGACGTCACCGAGCGACGGCTGACAGCAACGGTGACCAAAATGAGGTATTTATGGACGCGCGACGCTACATCAGTGGGTGGCGCGATTTTGGTAGCTGGGTCGCTTGCGGTGTGAACGCAGCATTAGCAACGTTAACAACAGTTAGCCGCTACATTTAACATCCATGAGCTGTTGTTTGCCCTTGTAAGCTGTTAGCCATTAGCTGCTACGTTTAGCCGCTACATATGCTACGCCATAGCAGCGCTGCTTGATATGGATTGATCTGTGATGAGTGTGATGAGCCAAACGATCGTCCAATCATAAACTGCTGTTGTTTTTGAAGGTTCTGCCCCTAAAACATTTTCTTAGGGCTCCTCTCCAGATGGACCAGTGAAATATTTCCAATATGAACCTGTTCATCTGGTATGTCAAGTTAAATAAGTACAATAACAACATATAAAATGGACATGGACATCACATAGTCCAACCAGTTTGACACTTCTATTATATTACAGTTTTGGGGCTTTTCATAGCAATCACAAAACTTTTAGAAAAGTTAACATCTTAATATGTGTAAATGTAAATAACTATACTTCAAAAAATCAGGGCATCTCTTCCTATATTAGATAAAACAACAGACTGTTAGAGGTTTAAAGACACAATGATCATAATCAGGCCTGTTTATCATCTTGGTTTGATGCCGTCATCACATGTTGATTACCGAGCCTCCCCGCTGAGTTTAGTCTGTCTCAGAGCGTTTAACATCAGAGCGTGATGAACGAGGATAAACCCAGAGTGGAGAGCAGAGACGACATTTGAGTCAAGAGGGGGCATCATTGTTTCTGCTTGGCTCTTACAGCTCAGACAAAGAGGTTACTGCAGATCAAACTCATAAATCATGTCAGCACAGCATCATATGTCTGACCGCCTCGCTTCACAGTGAGCTCAAAGGTCAATGAACCTGAGTAACACCTTACAGCTGACAACACGCACGTTAAAAATGTCATGTGACTCGTACAGAGCTGTTGTTTTCTCATTGTGAAAAAATTCTTCAGCTTTTTAAAGGCAAAGGTTATCGTCCGTCCACATAGAGAACAGCATGTGATTAAATGAAGTCCACTCAGCATTTAAGAGCTCGGGGATGAATATGAAGTCAGCTGGGAGGACTTCTGTGGCACAAAGGTGAAATGATATTTACTATCTGTCATTTAGAGGTCAGTCAGGATCTGGGCAGTCTCACTGTGAGGAAGCAGGAAGAGAAAAGAGGATGTGGAGAGAGCTCACTGCGTCCCTGTTCTGTCTAAAAAAGCAGGGCACAAGGTGGGGCTGGGCATTTAATCGAAAAATAATCAAAATCAACATTTAAACCCTCTAATAATTTTACTTATGTCAATTACTTTGATTATTTTACCTGTGTAAGTCATGTGACCGAACCCCCTCCTTGTGTTCACTTTTGCCAAGAGTGAAGGACGTGGCCAAGAAAAAATGACATCTCTATTGTTTGGACACATTTTGGATTCTTTGCAGAGGACATCAAGCAGAAAAAAGTTAAGTGTAAATACTGCAGGAAGACCGTGTTGATGACCATCGGTGACCGTGCTTTTGCTGTTGCAGCCCCAAAACTTTGGAACGGGCTGCCTCAAAATATTAAACAGACTTCGTCTCTGCCTGTTTTTAAATCCCTCCTTAAGACCCACCTTTTCTCCCTGGTTTTTGATGCACGGTAGTTGGCGATTTTATTATTTATTTTTATTTTATTTTATTTTGATTGCTTCTTCTGCATTTTTAAATTTATTTTAATTGGTTTTATGTCTTTTAAATTATTCCTTGTCTTTGAAAATTCATTTTGCTTATGTTTTATGTCTATTCTTTTATATCATATTTATTTATTCTCCTATACAGCACTTTGTTTCAACTATGGTTGTTTTTTAAAGCGCTTAACAAATAAAGTTGGATTGGATTGAATTGGACTGGTGTCGCTAGGCCTGTCGCGATAATCAATATATCAATTAACCGAATGAGAAATAAAAACGTCTTCGGTAAGTTTGCCAGCCTCCATAAATTGACATGTATGCGTGTTTGTTTCCCTCCTCTCGTTCTACCAAACAGGCTGGATGAGAAGATGGCTCACTATGTCCATCTTTCTCAACGCCTGGGCGCGTTGGTTCTATCGCGGAATGAGCGGAGTTAGGGTTAGTGATGCATCTGTCATTCATTCAATCTTTGAGGGGGAGGCGGGGCTGCTCGCGCGTACACACACACAGAGCTGAAGTGAGCATCGTGAGGAGTAATGAGGAAACAAACACTAATATGAATGATAGCGCAAAAGCGATGGTTCCTAAGCCGAATGCCACAGTCCAAATGTGGGAATAGTTTGGTTTTAAACAGAATGAACATGGTGTGAGCTCATGAACACAGACAAGTCAATATGTCGAATTTGTTTGGAAGTAGTGGCAAAGAAAAAACAGTCATAAATATAAATAAAACAACGCAAAATGGTGTGCTCACAGACAGTGTCGCTCACTATATTGCAAAAGAAATGCAGCCCTCAATACGGTTGAAAAGCCAGCACTTCAGGAAATGTTACGAATGTTTGACAGACAGTACGAATTGACTGGGAGAAAGTACATGTCACAAACAATTCAGGAACTGTCTAAACTACATTTTATTTATTGTTTTTATTGTTGTGTGTGTTTTTATTGGAGCTTTGTTTTTTCTTATTATTATTATCATTATTATTTTATATCGGCTGGAATATCTGCAGATTACACAAATTTACAGTATTGATGCACTTTCTCATCACTGCATGCAGGGCTCAAAGATTTATCGATTCAGACATCGTAAGCATGTGATCGACATCTTCTATCCAAGCCCCTTCTAACTACGTTTAAAGCAAATTAATTTTGCATGACACGGGACCTTTAACTACATCAGCTATTAGCACAGTTGTCCAAAAGTCATCAGATTACACGGTTACTCACTCGACCATAACACCAAGACAGTTGTATCAGAGGAAAATTCAGTAGGAAGCAGTCTGTAGTACCAGTTTCAGCAAAGATTTGGTAATGACATAGATTATTGGTGTTTATTTTGTTACTTTTACTCTCAGAATAATGGCCATGTTTGCCATTTACCACTAGCATAACAGGTAGTTGCATACAGCCTGAAGTGTCTTTGTGCCTTCTAGTGGTGTCCTTCAGCATCAGGCAGGTTTATGAGCAAAAATGCTAAAGAAGCCAACAGATGCTAACTGCAAGTATAGATCCAATGTTGCCTTAAGGGGAATAAAAGCAAGAAGCACTGCTGATCGAGTGATCAGTGGTGAGGATGAGCGCACAGACAAATTTAAGTTGACAAAAGTAACTGCAGTGGTGGAAAAATCTCCCGAAAATGGATGAGACACAGCACCTGCTTCCTCTCTTTTCTCTGTCCCTGCATTGCATCTTCACAGGCTGCAGGTTGTAGACTTGCCTCAACACACAGCCCTCAATCATCCAATCAGCTGTTAGTATGCAAATGAGCCCAAACTGTGGTGTCAGGTTTCAGCACGGATCGGTAACTCTGAAGAAGCAGCGAAGCTCTGCTGAACTCGTCTTAGAGAATGTCAGATAATTAATAATTACCAACAAAAACAAGTAAAACAAAGTAAAGTTAAATAAAACACCTATATTTGCTCAGTCCTTTCTCCTGTTAAGGGGGACTTTCTTAGTCACACATGCACAGAGATGAGTTTTCATGTTCACTGGCTGTAGCAGACTGAGGACAAATGACCTGACTGACAGACCCCGAGTGAACATAAAGCTGTAAAGAAAAAAGAAAAGCAACAAAAAGAGAGAAAAAAAAGAAAAAAGCCATGAAATGTTCTGTCCTATGTGTTGTTTTTTATAACTTATTTAGAGAATTGATTTTTTTAATCATTTACCTTAGTTTCAGTTTTGTAAATATTGACTATAGTGTGTGTGTGAAGTCTTATTCTATTTTCAAATTTATTAGAGAATAAGACCATCGAAATAAATATTATGTTGTTTGTTGTTAAAATCTGGATATTTATTTCATTTTTCAGTTCAGTATAGCACCTTAAACATTAGCTCTTTTTATTTTGAAATATTTTATTTAAGTTGAAATGTTTGAGTTTGAAATGTTAAATTTTAGTTCAGTAAAGCACTTTAAGCCCCTTTATTTGGAAATGTTTTATTTTGCTTTATGTTTTAGTTTGAAATTGTCAATTTCATTCAGTGAAGCACTTTAAATGCTCTGTTTTTCTTTTAATATATATTTGCTTCAAATAAAGACAAGTATTTCTTCACATCCTATTCTTGTTTAAAAGCATTTCCATTATATAAGGTAATGGAGATGATAAAATGGTGACTTTATGGCGTTAAACGGGACACTGTGAAAAATTTGGGTGCACCTAATTTTTGTGCTGGTGTACCTTAAATTTTTTTAGGTGCACCGTTGCAACCAATGCAAAAAGTAAGTCTGGAGCAGTGATATGGTATTGAAAGTCTGACATTACAGTTGGAACAATGACAGTCTCTAATCCACATCACACCTGTCCTCTGTAAACATCTTCATTCTCTAATACAAGGCCTAACAGACACATTACACAGAAACCTTTATGATAAACATAATACAACAATCTAAAGCAATCAGTCTCTTACCTTCAGCAGGTTGGCTCATGTGTCTAAACATGACAACCTGGAGCTCATTTAAGCATCAGAGAGACAGATGACGCTGCTCTACTTCCTCAGGAAGAGCCGTGATCTGAAACTAACACCCACTCAAAAAAATACGATGGTTCCACTTTTTTGTGCTGAATCTCCAGAACAAACACGGACTGCATGTGACTTCAGATCGGGGAGAATACTAGAGCTGACGGAGGCCAAAGTAAGAGAGTGAAAAGGTTTATCTGAGTGAGAGGTGGCATCAACCAGGTCAAAGTGTGATGCAGAGTAGAAGATATGAGAAAAGAATTTGTTGAGTCGGCTGATTGATGTGGACCAAAAATCACATTTTTGTGTCTCTTAGCTGAATGGTCAAACATAATACAGAGTGCTTTACAGTTTAATTTAGGTCACCACCCTAAGCTCTTTAATTGAAATATTTTTATTGCTGAAACAAGTATTGGTTCATTGTATATCTATATCTATATCTATATCTATATCTATATCTATCTATATATATATATATATATATATATATATATACAGTGTAAAGCACATAATACTTTCTGGACTAAGATATCAAATTAAATTTATTTACATGCACTCCTGAACAGAAGTTAGTTTTAATGGTTGAATGTTATGCTGATTTATTATTGACTTCCCAGAGAATCCAAGTGCACGGCTCAGGTTTGGGTATAAAAAGGTGAATTCAGTTTGAAATTTCTTATTCCTGTTCAAAAAGTATGTCCAATAACAGGAACATAATTCGTTTTGAACAAGCTTTACCCCCAAATTCCACCGGACGCAAAAGCGTTGCGAAGCGTCCTTGAAATGGACTGCGGAGCACTTCGCTCCCATTGTAGTCTATCAGGCAAATTCCACTGCACGCGCTGCGTTGCTGAACCACCAGCGCGTGCCCAGGAGCGAGAGATAAGCTTCAGGTCTAATTTCTGCGCAGCCGCTTCCAAACCTCGTAAATTCATGGTCGTTAAGAAAGCACCAGACAGGAAGTCACCATGTGGAGTAACCGAAAGTTTCAAAATAAAACACAATGCACAGACTCTTGCACGTAATTTTCCTCAATTGTTTGTCATTACGTCAAAACCAGAGGCACGAGCATCAGGTCAGCAGTCGGTCAGAGGGTCCCAGAGGCAACACGACACCATGGATGAAGAACTGTGAATCGTAGAGGTAAAGAAATATATAGCAATATATAACACTGTATACGTGACACCATACATCTTTTCTACATGGATATATGTGGATAGAAGTTGAATAATTCACGAAGCTGTGTGGTTGAGACCAGCAAAGGGACCTTAGAGAAGCGAAGCGAGGTGTTGTTTATTTCTTTTCTCAGTCTATAACAAGTTTTATGAGTGTGTGACATTGCTATTCTCATGAGAGCCTGTGGCTGCGCGCCGTGGCGCTTCTGGGCGCGCCGCTTTCAGTGGGGTTTGCCTGTCGGAGCAAGACTGCAGCGCGCCACTTTCACGTGAGGGGAATTTGGGGGTTAGAGAGATTTATAAAATATTTGTTTGGACTTTCTTTAAATAGATGGCGTAATTACATTGTTTGGTCATTTATTCAAGCACTATATAGGATGGGATTCAAATTTAATATCAGGTTTGGGTATAAAAGGTGAATTCAGTTTGAAATTCCTTATTCCTGTTTAAAAAGTATGTCAATTAACAATAACATAATCAGCATAAAAAACCTTTAGAGAGAGTTATAGGATATTTGTTTGGACTTTCTTTAAATGGGTGGAGTAATTACATTGTTTGGTAATTTATTTAAGAACTATATAGGATGGGATTAAAATTTAATATCGGATTTGGGTATAAAAGGTGAATTCAGTTTGAAATAACTTATTCCTGTTCGAAACGTACTGTATGTTCAATAACAATAACATACTCAGTGATAAACAATCTTCAGAGAGATGTATAAAACATTTGTTTGGTCTTTCTTTAAATAGGCGGAGTAATTACATTGTCTAGTAATTTATTTAAGCACTATATAGGATGGACTACAATTTAATATCATTCCACATGTACAAATGCAGAATAAAGCAAAGTCAACCAATCCAGAAGTGCAATGTAATAGACTGTTATATGCAGAAACTGCCTGATTATATGCTGATGTTATTTTTAATCACACAAGCAAGTTTTTTTTTTTTATTTAACTCATACTTTTAAATGTTTTGACGAAGCTCCTGCGCCTTCGTCAGAAGTGTCTTCTGTTGGTAGTGTGAAAAAAAAACCTGGCTTGTCTGTTAAAATAATTAAGTATAAGCATATTATCCATGTAGGCGTAATGAACTTTCTGAAACTACTGCCTGATTATATATCTATACCATTAAATACAGAGGTATATTAGGTATTATGAATAGAGAGACTTCTATCAATAACTGTACAGCTTTACATATAATGTGGATAAAACTGAATAAAGACGAAATATACAGATGTACATATATTATTTGCATGAATATGAATACAAAGACAAGATGTACAAGTATACTATTAAGACGTGTAGAGGTGGAGTTGTATACATGTTTAGATATAAATGTTTATTGAGTTACAAACTATTCCATCATAAATCCAGAGAGGTATGTGTGTAAATACACACACACACGAACGGGGGAAGCGCCTGGATTAGATTACTCACTTGAGAAGTTACATCATCACCAAATGAACTAGAGAAACCCTCTCCAGCATCAGGGTCAGATCGCAGACCGCAGTTGCGCCTGCCATTATGACTTCTTACCCAACAAATCAGGAAAACCACACAAAGTTAAGAAAAACATGGCAACAAGAAGAAAATAATCATGATCTTGAGGGAGCCATTTATACACCCCAAAAAATCATACTGTTTTTTTTTTCTCATTATAAGCTCATAGTTGACAGAATTAATGGATTGCTAATAAGTAAGGCAGCAGTCCAAGAGTCCATTTTACAGCCTGCACAGAGCTTTTTCCAATAGTAATTATAACAAAACAGGATGACAGAGAGAAACGGAGGGCTCATCATTTTGAGTAAAGGCCTGTTACATAATTAAAACCCAATCTAGATCCACTTCTTCATCTCTGAACACTTCGACAAGCTGTTGTAACACATGCTCAGGCATTCTGGGGCGATTATTCCCCACTGCTTCATTTCATTCTTAAGGTCAAAGTACTCGCAGATTTACTCCGTCTGAAAGGATTTTTACAACTAACTGCCCAATATTTCACAGAAAAATCACTCAGGCATGCACCACACTGATAATTACAAAAGCTGCCGGATCGATAAAGAGGTCAAGAGGAGCGGAAAAGCACAAACCTGGTGTGATTGTCTGGCTTTATTCAGGGCAGGTCTGTGTGTCTAACTGTGAGTCCAGAAGGCTCTGACATTCCCCACCGTGCAGGGAGGGTCCGAGGTATGACGGGGGAGGACAGGGGCTATTCCTGTCTGCCCTCGCCGACCCAATATCATATCCAGTATCACTGCTTCAGGACCTCAACCCTGCCTGAACCCACAACCATTACTGACATACTGTAAAGCCGCTGGTATTTAACATTGAAGGGAATGGAACAGGTCCAGATACAGTAAGAGGGGGACTCCGGTAAACAGAAACAATACGGACAAGAGGAGGGGGCTCAAACATGCAGGGTTTGGTTGTGCCTATCAGGTGATAAAAGGGGATTTGCTGCTGCTGCTCCCAGGATTTGTCTTTCCTGAAACACTTTGCTGTGGCCTTGTGCCTATGAATAAATCAGAGGGAATGACAATCACACAATACTGACGTGAGAGATGAGAGCACAACCTCGAGTGTGACTTTGCTTTGTTCCAACATGCTCTTCATCACAGTCAGGGAGTATTTACACTCAACAAAAATATAAATGCACAAAACCGTGCAAGGCCAATGGCATGCTTTCTCATGTTTTGCATCATCTTTGCATCTATTCTGCAGAAGTTTAAAGGGACTGTGAGGAGTTTCTAAGTAATCACAAAAAAGTCTCACTTTTAGATATATGACTGATCCAAATACACACTTTAAGATGAGTTTTATAGCATCAAAATAGGTTATCTATAAATGCTATTCCTTAGCTTTGCGGACAGGGCTGGACTGGCCTGGCCTGGATACTCAACTTCTGGAACAAGACAATTAAAACTAGAGCAAATTTATATTATTCGGACAAGTCTTAGAGCACCGGGCTGTAAGTAGCACTATATAGCCGGCTACAAAACTACGATACTAAGTTTTCCAAAAATTGCTTGTTGTCACACATCAAAAACTACCGCTACATAACTAGAAAGAGATACATTACCTTGTCGCTTTGCATCTTGTAAGTTGTTGAAAAAAGAAGTTGTAAAACAATGCAGAGTTCTGAGGAAGGTCCGAGCTGCATTCATTAGCATCACAGCACACTTTGGCTTGGGTCTTTTGGTGCGTTCCAGTTTTAGTCAGAAGTAGGAATTTCCAAGTTCCAAGTAGGAAACTGCAACTGGAGCGCCCCCCAAAGTCGGAATATCCTACTGGGAACTCGGTGAAACCTCGCCACCCCCGAGTTGACAATCGAAGATGGATGCCCCCAGTGTGAACAGTTATTTAGCTCCTGTAATAATCAATTCATTTGCACTTCTGACTGTGGTGTGTCGCTCTAGATCAGCTGTATACATAGTATTGTTAGACATATATTTACAAAAATGCTGGCATAGTGATAATCACATTCTTCATACAACAACGCAGGGCGTGCTAACAACAGCTAACAATAGCCTGGTAGAACTACATGTTTTTTTCTGACTTCAACTGGAACGCTGATAAGTTGGAGATGATGTCACTTCCAGTTCTGAGGTTACTGAAACGCAGCATTACGACAGTCGCCGCGTGTGCTCATGGGTAGCAGACGCCGGCAATAACATAACCTCCTTGGGGGAGGTAATTAATTGATTTGACCAATATATTGCCCAGTCCTACTCTCTCAATAAATCACTTAGATGAAATGAATCATTGTAAGAACATGAGTAAGGATGCCAAATTATCGTGTTAACTGAGATTAATTCATCACAGTCATAATTAGAACGCTATGTTTTTTAAATGTGTTAATCTAATTTTTTATCTAATTTCACTGTTTTGTTATTTTCAGAGGGCGGAACCTTAAAATACCAGGGTAGCTGGTGATTGGACAATCAGTCCTCTCGTCACACTCTTCACAGACCAATCACATCAAGCCACAGTGTGACATAGCAGCTCGACCCTGTTGTTAGCCGTTAGCTTAAACCATGAGTACTTCAGTAAGTGATACCACACAGCTGAATCATCTGCCACGAGACATGAATCTTGCCAATGACAACACGCACCAAGTTTGATATCGTAGAGGTAACCATGACTACGGCTCGGCATTGTTAGCACAGCATTCCTGTGTCTCTCTCAGTTTCCCAGCGGTGATCTCCCATCAGGAGCTGAGCAAAATCACGATTTCCCAAAAGTTAATGTTTTCCTTCTTCTTTTAAAGGAGAAATTGAGTCCATTTCTGATAAAACTACAGATTTTGCTGCATCCACGGAAATCACTTTTACATGCCGCTGTTGTTTTCAAACACGCAGTCACTTCCTGTTGCCATCACATCTGTAGCTCCACCTCTGTCCTCTGATTGGGCCGTTACAGCTGGAGAGTTTTTATGCATTGGGCTTCTTGTGCTTCAGTTTTTGTGGGGTGGGTAACATTCTTTTGATCTGCCACAATAATGTAATGAATTTCAATGAAAATACCTCAAGTTGAGGCTTTTTTCAGCAATTTTCAATAAGATTAAAAAATAGATTCATTGAATTAATTAATTACAGGTCATAGTTTATTAATCGCTCATTTTTTTTAATATACTGACAGCACTGAACATGAGATACTTATTTCGCTCATTCTGACCTTATCAGCGTGTTTTTCTAACTCTGCTTTCATCAAGCTCATCCCCTCTGCTGCATCACTCTATAAGGTCATATGTGGGACAGTACTAAAAGTCGGGCGACATTCACAGGTATGAAGTCTGACAGAATCTGGTGAAGTTTGGAGCCACTTCATTAATCCTGCAGCGCTCCTGTTTAACATGCTACCCCTTCAGTAGGTGGACTGGTGTCACATTGATCATGGTGAAACCTGCAGGTCCCTCTTTCCTCCCTCCCTGCTGCTTTGTTCTGCAGCCCGCTCCGTCTACTCACATTGATCATAGCATTGGAGGTGATGCGGAAGAGGGTGGCTCTCTCGTTGACCGCCTTGATCTTCTCTCCTCCCTCCACAGGGACTTTTAGACCCTCGAGCTCGCTGAGCGAGCGCTGCAGGGCCGCCCCGTGCTTGGCGATCAGGTCGTTACACGTGCTGAGGTCATCAAGCTTGCTGACCAGAATCTTGAGGGTGCCCTGAAGCTCACTGCGGTCCGACTGGGATGTAGGCTCCTCGTCCCCGGAGTCATCTGGAAGAGAGAGAGCGCAGAGGTCATACACTGTGCACACCAGAGTTTTAGCCAGGAGCGGCAGATACAGCTTCATGCAGTCAAAGGAAAGTCATGCCCTGTTTAAAGAGGTCATATTCTGTTGTTCTCCAGTTTATGCACAACACAAAAAGTCTAAAGCAGGGTGGACAACTTTGTTAACCAAGAGGCCACGTTAATTTTATCCGCAGTAACAGGGGGCTGCATTGTTGACATTGGAAGATTTAACTTGTAGCTTTTAGATTATTTACTAGTTTCATGTTCATTTTACTAACAGTTTAGTTTTGCACTAAGGATTTAATGGTTACTGGTAAAATGGTAAACTGCAGTAAAATTTCAGACGGTTAGCATTACTGTGTCCTGTTTAAATTACCGGTGTTTGTGTCAATAACTCATAGTGATGCTGCTCATTGCCTAAAAAAGGCCGAACTATGTTTCTGCTCCTCGGTTAAGCAGCCGCAGTCCCTCAAAGACGGAGGCGTGCTTGTGCAGTTTGCAATGTTTGGCCTTTGAGAGAGAAAGCTGTGGCGGTGGGTGAGACACTTCACCGGAGATTTTTCCAATCAAAACGGACAAAGTCTAAAATCTGGTTGAAGTTTGGATTTTACGGGGATGCCGAGGGGAAAGTGATTGAAGGTGGTCAACCTGTCTAAAACACCAAGATGTTGAGAAAGTAAAAGACGTTTAAACTCCTCGAGTGAGTGAGCTGACTGAGCCGGAGAGAGCGAGAAAGAAGATTCAGAGAGCCATACCTGAGTGAATTATAGGTGGTTTATCAGTATTTTCTGTGAAGATGATGTATAAATGTTGTAAATAATAGCATTAGTACCATTCAGGAGTGAGTTCTTGCCATTTTCTGCCATTTATTGTTTTGGTATATTTTGTAATTGATTGTCTTTTTCCATCATAGTTACGCCCGTCACGATAATAAATAAATCAATTAACCGCTCGATAAAAAAACGAAGTTGATAATTTTGCTGGTTTTGATATATTGGCATGTGCATGCATGTTTGTTTGCCTCCCCTCTCTACCAAACAGGCTGGATGACAAGATGGTTTATTCCATACATGTTGATACTGCAACACCTGGGCGTTGCAGTAACGACATGTTTTGTCGGAACTAAATTGCAAAGATGGTGCTGATTCACATAGAAAATTATTAAAGCTGGTCCTCAAGTGAAAATTAAATTCATCACATAATTTATTGATGGATGTAGGAATATATTTATGAATTTTTTGTGTCTTTATATTATAATACACAAGGTCTTCTTTCAAACCGTTTTAACTTACGTTGAACTTTAGGCTTTAATGAATTGTTTTGGTTTAATTGTTTTTGACTTATTAGGTTTTTTAGAGTTGTGTTTAGGTCAATCATGTATTTTTATATTGCCTTGGACATGAGATTTTATTAACAATGCTTTAATTCTCATGTCTTCTTTGAAAATGTGCAAAAAATTAACCCTTTACTCCAGCTAATAACTGTTAAAAAATTTAAATCTATCTTTCTTACCACGTTTAACAATTAGTAAATATTAGTAAATATTTATAAATCTTTTATGTTAGTTTTTCTTTTTTTCCTTATGATTTTTAGCTTTATAATTTTGTTACACTGACGTAATTTAGACATAATTTAGTTACATCAGTCAATAGCCACTGTTGTTCTGAATCTATAAAGGTGCTGGACTTAACATTGCAGAGAAAAATGAGACCACAGTGAGGAATCAAAAAACAACCAGAAACTTCTTGGGATTGAGGGGTTAACTATGATTAGTACTTTTAATATAATTAGAGATAATTGGACGGCCGTGACTTTACAGATGGTTTCATGGTTTTAACCATTAGACAACAGCACATGAACTAAAGTGATGCAGCCGGCGGAAACATTTAACAACTTATCAAAAGTAAATGTGAGCTTAACGAGGGCACGGAGCTCGCCCATACCCATGAGCCTTTGCAGGAGCAGCTGTCTCTCACTATGATGTCACCAAAGAGAGGTTACTGGAGCTTAAACAGAACATACGAGAACAGTGCTGCAGCGTCAGCCTTATAACACTCACACACTAACACACACACACAGAAAGACAGAAATACACTCAGAGTGAAGCCAAGGTCCATAAAATACAAAGCTGCCACTTCATAAAGGAACAAATCAGAGGAGGAAACAGAGTCTCTAACTGAAGCAAATAAAAGTAGTGATGGGTGAATGGCAGTCAGTTTAGTTTTACATTATATATATTCAAGATAAGACAAAGGGTTCAGCAATTAACCTTGCAGTGCGGATGGACCTGCCTGATTTATTATAATATCACGCAGATCCATCTTGCAAAGCTCTAATCTTGTACAACTTCACGACAAAAATCAGGGAAGAGATGCAGAGACCGAAGACATGATGACAGCAGGAAGTGACTGCATGTTTGAAACTAACGGTTGCTTTTGAAGCGATCTCTGTGGATGCCGCAATATTTGCGATTTTATCAGAAATGGACTCAGGGCCTGTTTACACGAGGCCGAATACGGCCAAATCTGAAAAGTTTCTCAATGCATTTTGGCATCCCGCTTACATGTGAACAGCACCTGGAGGGCTGAAATCCGCAAACTTTTGAAACCAGGGTCCAGAGTGGAGAGTTTTCAAAATGCTTCTCCATGCAGCTCCGTGTAAACTAAAGTCAGAGTGTTTCAAAACGTTGACGTCACTGCATGTGCAGTACTCTTTCATATGAAGGCTGCGCACTGAGTAGCATGTGTGCTGCTTATTGTGCTTGGTTTTTAATCCACACAAAACTATCCAGACATATTTGTTGTCCAGACAAGAAACTCCTGCTACAGTAGCAGCGCTGTTTTTTCTGCAAAACCTACATCGCCATCTACTGGACTGGCATGCACACTACAGCGGTTTCATACGTTTCTAGCATTTCTGTCCGAACATGGATCGATTTTGAGTATGTAAAGGAAAAAGCTATGCGTTTTAGGCAAGACTGTTTCCGTAAAAGAGGAGCAAGGAATACAATAAAGCTTTTCTTAGGGGTGCAAATTTTGTCAACATACCGTTGATTGAACCGGTACAGATACATATGAGGACCACCTGAAGAGCGAGTGTCTATATTTCACTACTTTATACTGTGTCTGAGGGTTAAATTTTCCTAAAACACTGAAGACCAAATTCATAGAAATTAAAAAAAAAGAAAATGACAAAACTAGATCAGAATTTGGTTTAAAAATACATATCTAACCCTGATGATTTTAACTGATAATGAGATCACAATTGTTTAGACCAGTTACTCACTGATTTTGCAGCACTGGTGCAAATATTTTAAATTATAAATAAATCATATTGAATTGAGATGATGCTACATAGGTATTAACATATAGTGAAAATTGTTTTGCATCGACTTTAAAACATTTGAACTGTCTGGCACTATTAGGACTGATTTTTGCAAAGGGAAATTTGAAGAGTGATGTGATCAACTAAACTATGATTTATATACAACTCGATTTTAATTTACAGGCCTTAAAGCGATATTCCGGGATTGAACAAGTTGGGTCCTATCACAAGGTTTAGGGCAGAAATTACCCCTACAGCAGTGTTTCTGTGCATCAGAAGCCCAGGGCGCACGGACCAAATCCTCCCTCTCTGCTCCCGGCCTGCTCGTATGCAGAGTTCCTCTGCAGTCAGACGGGGCCATATTTTACTTGACCAAAAACACAAATAAACGGACTCCCACCGAAAAAATCTGATATCGGTCTGCATTCACGCTTTATTTAGAGAATTTTCAGCGCGTTACTTTCACACAAAAACACCGCTAAATAAGGCTGTAGTTCTCATCGGGTCGTAAAACGGCCTCCGCGGAAGAGCTGTGGCTCCGCTGCAGAGCCTCGGCTGCAGCTGTGGCTGAGCAGCGGGGGCCGTTTTCACCAGGATCACCAGGATACGAAACCATACGGGATGCACAAAATTGGATTTTTGCTGATATCCGATATTTTTTAATTCATTATCGCCGATACCGTTACTTCAGGTCAAGAGCACAAGCTCTGTGCTTAAAAAAATGGATTTGATTGTTTCAGTGTTACAGCATATTATCACATCAACAGATGTAAAACAATTTATATACAAGTTGCATAATTTCCCAATATTCCTGTTGATATATGGCTGATATGTGTGGCTGATAAATCTGCTGTAAATATCTGCAAAAATGTCAATATCAGCTTAAACCAATTCTTAACTTATAGGCTGATATCAGCCAATACGGATATCTAACCAATAATATTGTGCATCCCTACTAACCATCTGACGCACCCCTAGTTAAGGCACGATATTAGAAAGAAATATATTCTGATTTCACTCAAGAAAAGAGGGAACCTGTTTGTTGGATTTCTACAGAAGCAGACATCTACACACCTGTGCCTCACGTCTTTATTAACAGAATATTTCCCTCCATGAGCATCTGTGTTTGTGTTTGTGTTTGAATAAATAAAGCTAACTAAACAAGCCCATATGGTGCTGATTAATCCAAAGCACCAACCACACTCTGGCATGCTGAGAGCAAAAACAACCCAACAATCCCAGCAGAGGAGTGACATATTAAGGGAGGAGGTGGAGGAGGTGATGAAGGGGCACACGGAGGGAAATGGGCACCAGGAGGAGGACTGAATCTGAGGTTAAAGGTCAAACTGTCGAGAGAAAGTCTCTCCATCCTCTCACTAACCCCTCCGACCTGAAAATGCTAATGTCTACACCTCGTCAGCGCCGCACAGAGCGAGCTTTGTCACACTGAGACGGTCTGTTATGTGGCTGACACAGAGTGTCAGTGTTGGAGAGCAGCAGGAACAGTTTCTCCTCAGAACACGGAGCAGATCCTCCAGATGGTGAGACTACCACCTCTGTCATGTCTGTTTGCTTCCAGTGAGTGCAACATGGATCCCTGCCTGACGGGGGATGTAGCAAGAAGCCTCAGGACCAGAAAACACAGCATCGTCACGCTGAGCTCGTTTCTGCACCGAGTCTGTGACCTTCAGCCTCCACTGAAGGAGAGCTGTCAGCAGATACAAGGCCAGAGGCATTGTTTCATTTTTATGAGCATAAAATCTCAAGGACACTGGAGATTTTCCTTTAACATTACACAGATGTCCAAGCTGACTTCAAGATAAACTAATCACATTTATAAGTTTCTAATCAATGGTCAAGGACGCCAGGAATCAAGGTCATCTCTTGCTCATGCACGGCACCTCTCAAGATTTCTAGGAGAGATTTTCCTAAACATTTTCACAAAGATTCCTTCTTAAAGGGACAGTTCAGCATTTTTGAAGTGGGGTTGTATGAGCTCTTTATGGCCACTAAGTACATTAGATGCAGTAGAAAGTTCTCTCCTCTCCCTCAGTAAGACACAGACTGTGAGAGTCTGTGACGAAGAAATAAAGAAGAACATAGCCGTGAACAGGAAAGTACCGTACCAAGAACAAAGAGTATTTGCTCTGCCTACAAGAACTCAAATCAAAAAGTAATACCACAGATTAAGAGTACGCTGCATATGAGTGTTTTTAAGTGCATCGACATTTCAGAAATATAAAGTTTACCTGGACCCAGCCAACTCACGTGATGTATCCTTCTGCTAAATCAATCCGCCTCACTCTCAGCTGTTGTAAACAGAACAAGTTAGCGTATAGGTGTCAAACTCATATTTGGCCCGCGAGGCAATTTCAAATTAATATTAGAGCTGGCCCGCCGGAAAAAGCACCAACCAACCTCCAAATGGAGCTGATTGAACTCCAGTGTGATGACACGCTGAAGTCAAAGTTTGATGCTGTTGGGGCCACACAGTTTCCACAGTTCATCCCTGACACAATGCCTCAGCTCCGCACCCAAGTTGCTCAATTGCTCTCCATGTTTGGCAGCACTTATCTATATGAGCAACTTTTCTCTTCAATGAAGATGATGAAAATGTCTCACAAGAGACGTCTGACTGATGAACACCTTTGTTCGATAATGAGGGTTTCCTCAGCTCAAAGCCTGAGCCCCGACATTGATGAACTGGCATCCAGAGAAAAGATGCCAGGTATCTGGCTTGGGCGCATCAGATTAGATTAGTGTGTCGCAAAATGAACAATAAATTACGTTTTCTATGCACTTTTTCTTGCTACTCCAAGGCCTGAATGGTTTATTTATTTATTGTTATTTTATTTTCAAATTTAATAGCCTGTGTAAGAAGCTAATTTTGATATTTACCTCAGAAGGCTGCAAACAGAAAAGAGGCATTCAATTTTTATTTTAATTGTATTTAATATGCCATTGATATGTTTTTTTTTTATTATTATTATTTTTATTTGAAACTCGATTTTGCACGCCTGCACCTTTAAGTTATATAAGCCTTGCTTGTTCAATATTCAATGTTAAATCAAAACTTGTTTGGTTCCATATTAAAAGGTTAATTTGTTCAACCTTGGCCCGCGGCTTTGTTCAATTTTAAATTTTGGCCCACTGTGTATTTGAGTTTGACACCCCTGAGTTAGCGGCTTCAGACGCCAGTTGTAGCTTCGTGTAACTTTTATCAAGTATCATAATTCTTTTGTTTTGACTCTAATGCAACGGCCACACCGGACACGAATTCGCAAAAATGCGCGTTGAGATTACATACAAAGCCAATGCAAAGATGCGTTTAGGGCGGCGCGTTGGACGAGTTTGGCGCGGCGCTTGTATGGGGCTTCCGGCGTGTTTGGGGTGTCAAACGCCTCTACGCTCGCCGCCACTGGACTATTGAGCAGTGGAGACGCGTTCTCTGGAGTGACCAATCATGCTTCTCCATCTGACAATCTGATGGACCAGTCTGGGTTTGGTGGTTGCCAGGAGAACCATACTTGTGGGACTGCCTTGCGCCAAGTGTAAAGTTTGGTGGAGGGGGGATTATGGTGTGGGGGTGTTTTTCAGGAGCTGGGCTTGGCCCCTTAGTTCCAGTTAAAGGAACTCTGAATGCTTCAGCACACCAAGACATTTTGGACAATTCTATGCTCCAACTTTGTGGGAACAGTTTGGAGCTGGCCCCTTCCTCTTCCAACATGACTGTGCACCAGAGCACAAAGCAGGTCTATAGGAAGTTAAAACACTGCAAATACATGAACACAAAGATTTTTTTCTCATGAAACAGCCTCAAGAATGCTCTATTTTCAGAGATTTGTTGGTTCCTGTGTGACTTTCCTGTCTCTCATTTAAAGGATGACCCACTGGAGGAGGTATGTTTTGTTTTCTGTAACATCTGGACCGTACAGTCTGTTGGCAGAGCCGACTAAATGCCCAACAGTTCACACACAGAATGTGATATGAAGTGAGAGAACACATCCCAGACTCCAGCTAAGCATCATGATCAAACTCAAACGTTCTGAGAAAGTCCAACAACTCCATCTTCAAGAATCATGAAAGTTCAGCCCCTTAATCAAGAGGAAAAAACAAACCCCTCACTCAAAACAGAGAGGAAAGATGAAAAAAGCAGAAGAAGAAGCGATGATCTCTCACCATGTTTGCACTCCTCGGCATCCATTTTCACCCAAAGGTAACCAGAGTTCAGGCAGAAGGAAGCAGCACACAGGCAGCAGAGCTCCAGAGCTAATGTGTGAACATGTCCAACCGACTCTTAGACTCACAACCGTCTGATCATCAGAGACGAAAACAAAACAGCACAGCCAAAGGTCAACACAGCGACCAGACTGCGACAAAGAAACCTACCGGGAATATGGATCAGAGCTGATGGTAGCAGCCACCCATTAACGGCCAGCAGGGGAGAGGGAAGCTAAATTTACTCTGAGTTTAACAACACTGCTGCAGAGACAGGGAGGAAAAAGCTGAGAACCAGAAGTCAGAGCACTGACAGGAGATAGAAGCTCCAGAGAGAAGAAAAGAGACGGGAACGAGGGATGAGTGTAGACGGAGAGGAGAGGAGGATAATGAAATAAGCCTCAAATTGATCAAGTGTGACTTTAAACAGACGTTAGCTGGTTAATTGGTGCAGTTTTGAACTTCCTCCCACGAGACAGAAATAAGCCGACCCCAAATCACATTTAATTGGATGCATTCTTGAAGTTTAGAATAAGTCTCAAACTATTACAGCACAGAGGAAACTCTTCAAAAACACTGAAACTTTGTCTGATGTTGGGTTGATTTGTTTTGGAAAAAGATGCAGACGAGGACTGAAAAGTGAAAATATATTATGATGGAGCTCGTGAGTCTGAAACTGTCTCATCAGTGGGTTTAGTCTGGCTGCTGGTGAAGGAATAAACGATGAAATCTCTCCCTAACGCTGTTTAATAAAAGGGATTTTAATATTTTAAAGAGAGAACCTCGTAGGGCGGAAACAGTTTTAGTTTTCTGATTGAAATTGCAGAACCCATATTAAAGCAATGAACTCGAATAGGCACAGTTTACAAATACATTCACATGAACTCCACTACCCTTTATTTTCACCTTCTTTTCAATATATATATATATATATTAATGAATTTATTAATCAAAAAATGTTTAGTGTGTAGATCCTTGGAATTTTTTTACACTGTATACATTGTACATCCCAATGTCTGCCTCTTCCTGTGCTGTTTTTGTTTAGTTTTATTTACTAAGAAGAAGAACAACAACAATGGAAATATGCACATTACTGTATTTTTTTTTATTTTTTTTATAAAAAATAAGTTTAAAAAAAACTGCAGTTTCAGACAATGTAATCATGTCTATAGGTCTGCAACTACTAACTCTTTAATGTTATTTTTGTCTTTGTTATCTTACTTGTCTAACTGTTAAAGTCCCATTTCACATAATAAATAAATAAATAAATAAATATTACTGCAAAGTCGGCTGGGTGAAATGGCCTAAAGATGCAATCCCTCTTTTCTTTCCACAGCATTCAATATTCACTTTTTTTTTCTCTCGCTCTTCAAACAAAAAGTACAATAAAGTACATTAATATCGTTTTGCCCATTGTTTTATGATGTTATCAAAATGATTTACCAAACCAGACAGAATTTCCCTGTTAAAGTTAAAGTGCATGTCATAAAATGTTGATTATGTAGTTCAAATGAAGCAGCTTTTCTACATAAACACTGAAAGTCGAGCTATCATTAAAATGAAAATCTAAGATCAATACCTAATTTCATTTTAAAGGCGACTGTCTTAATGCTGCGTTCCAGTAACCTCTGAACTGGGAGTGACATCATCTCCGACTTATCGGCTTTCCAGTTGAAGTTGGAAAAAAACATGCCGATCTACCAGGCTATTGTTAGCTGTTGTTAGCACGCCCTGCGTTGTTGTATGAAGAATGTGATTATCACTATGGCAGCATTTTTGTAAATATAAGTCTAACAATAGAGCGACACACCCCAGTCAAAAGTGCAAATAAATTGATTATTACAGGAGCTAAATAACTGTTCACACTGGGGGCATCCATCTTTGATTGTCAACTCGGGGGTGGCGAGGTTTCACCGTGTTCCCAGTAGGATTTTCCGACTTCAGGGGATGTCCCAGTTGCAGTTTCCTACTTGGAATCCGGAAATTCCTACTTCTGACTTCAACTGGAACGTACCAAAAGACGTGACCCAAGCCAAAGCGTGCGTTTGTTGTGATGCTAATGAATGTAGCTCAGACCTTCCTCAGAACTCTGCATTGCTTTACAATTTCTTTTTTCAACAATTTACAGGATGCAAAGCGACGAGGTAATGTATGCTCTAAGACGTGTCCGAATAATATAAATTTGCTCTAGTTTCAATTGTCTTGTTCCTGAAGTTGAGTATCCAGGCCAGTCCAGCCCTGTCCGACCCGACTGCGAAGCTAAGGAATAGCATTTAAGGATAACCTATTTTGATGCTATAAAACTCATCTTCAAGTGTGTATTTCAATCAGGCATATATCTAAAAGTGAGACTTTTTTGTAATTACTTAGAAACTCCTCATAGCACCTAATGTAATATGCACAACAGCCGAAAATGGTCCTATCTTGCAATGTTAAAGAACCCTTTAAAAAATTCCTGGATCCAGACGGTGATCTAGATCACTCCCAAAATCGAATCATTTCTTCCTTGTCCCAATCCCAACATTTACTGAAAATCTCATCGGAATCCATCCATAACTTTTTGAGTTATGTTGCTAACAGAGACACAAACAAACAAACAGGCGCAGTGATAACATAGCCTCCTTGGCGGAGGTAATTAATGGATTTAAACGATATATTACCCAGCCTTACTACATACCAACCCATGACTCTCACTGAGCTCCTGCGTCTGGACCATTTTAGTTTCTGATGGAGGAATAAAATATCCGAACAGCAGAGTCACCTCTGAGCGAGCTGCAGGAAACTCAATCCCCGTCCTCTGCATCACGTCCACATTTGAGAGTGTGAAATTACAGAGTGAGGACTGAATGATATGTAGCTTATCTGCCGGGCCACCAAGCAGCTCTGAGACTGAATCTGGGCCACATGGAGAGTTCTGGACTCATGTTTTTATGACATATGTGATCCTCGCTGTGTAATGTAAAAGGTACATTTGTGTAGTTTGGGGTTGAACTTAAAACGTGTTTTAGTAAAGACATATTTGCTCCACAGCGATCATTATTCACCCTCATTCTGCCAATGAGTTCAGCGGCTCTCAGCGACGAAACTTAAAAATAAACTGGCACATGGACCGAGGCGTATTTGTTTAGAAGAGACTCTGCTTACAGCTCCTTGCCTGCAAAACTCATTTTCTCCCCAAACCTCACAGAAGCAAGATGAGAGCTGCAAGGAGGCACATTCTGGCTTTTGGCTTTTCTGTGCAGACATGCTTAAAGGACGAGGGAGAAACGAGGACACAGCGCTGCTACGAACTGAAACGAAGCTTCCGGAAGACTGTCGGGACTTCAGCAGGATGTGGGCTCTTGGCCATAATTTTGTTTCTTTTACTTCACATGGAAAGATTTTTTGTAGGAAGTTTTATTATTTGAAAAATCCTAAAAGTCAAATTTGATTATTTTTCAGAGGCCAAACGTTAAATGGGGGCAAACTTATTATCCTGCGAGGTAGGGGTGCCCCGATCCGGAATATATATCGGATATCGGTCCGATATCAGCAAAAGATTATATCGGATTATATCGGCCTGCATCTAAAATATCTGATATAAGCACTCAGATAACAGCAGTCCAGTCTAATTTATTTTCATTTATTTACTTTAGTTGTAGAATATGCATATGTTTAAGTTAAACACAGTGATTATTTTGCAATATAAATGTTTTTGTTGTTTATTTATTGAGGCTACTTTTCCTTTTTTTATTTAATTGCAAAATATTCTTATGTTTAAGGTTAAATTTATTGAACCCATTGGTTAATAAAAAATGGGTCAGTTTTTCCTCATACCTACTATTGCTGACTACTGTTCTCTGTTTGAGCAATCTTACTTGATCAAGCCTTTTCTTACAGTCCATACTACAAAATAAGTAAGAAAAGCATGTTTGATTCCTGCTGATATCGTATCAGATTGATATCTATATCGGCCAATACTCAAGGCTGCAATATTGGTATCATATCAGAGGTGAAAATGTTGTATCGGGCCGCCCCTACTTTGAGGTAATCATTCAAAACAACAGTAACATTATGTAATCAAATGGGCATTTAAAGGGTTAAAATAATTAGAATAATTAAATATTTGATATTTATGATTAGGGACGAAGAAAGATCTGAGCAAAAAAGAAGCAGAAATATAAATCTGTGTTGAGTTTATAGCATTTTTTGAAAGAGGACATCTATGTCCTCTGTTTACCTGAAAGGGTAGTAAATTACGACACTGCAAAAAACTAACAGCATGAAAATCTATTTTATAACTAATCTTCTGTATATATATAAACTTGACCCTTAAAACAAATTCCCAGCCTTTATACGTGCATAATATTAAAAATAACTATTGTGTTTTTTTAATAAGGAAAACAAAACATCATGTAATCAAATTGGCATTTAAAGGGTTAAAATAATTAAATATTTGGTAGTTTTGATTAGAATTGAAGTCAATTTAATAGGAGAAAAACATATTAATCTGTGATTTTTTTCTAGCATTTTTTCGAAGAGAACATGTATGTCCTCTGTTTACCTGAAATATGGATGGGAATCAAGAACCAATTCCAGCTGAGAATCGTTAACAGCTCTCTCAGAGAATCGATATCATTAATCTTTTTGATCAATTTCTTCCACTGACAGGGTTCAGAAGCGTCAGAATTGTGGCTTAATTTTTTACAAAAGGCTTCGACTGCACAACCTTAAGTGAGCGGAAACACCAACAACCTGCAGAAGCAGTTATCTATGCTGTGACGTTAGGGATGCACAACACTGGATTTTTGTGAATATCCAATATGCTGATATTTTTCTGATTCATTATCGCTGATACTGATACTTCAGGCCAAGAGCACAAGCTTTGTGCTTAATAAAAATGGACTCATTTCTTTCAGTGTTACAGCATATTTTTACATGAACAAGAAAAACAGTATTTAACTCTTACAAAAAATGAAACCCTCAATATTTAAATATACCCATGCAGTGATGAGAAGCTGCATCAACTTTGAACTTGGGTATAATTTGCCGATATTCCAGCTGATAAATGTGGCCGATATATTGACTGTAAATACCTGCAAAAATGTGAATTTCAGCCAATACGATACTTAACTTTTAGGCTGATATTGGCCGATACCGATATCAAAACGATAATATCATGCATCCTTTTATATGACATGTGTGTTTGACATTGTTGCCACTGAAAATCTACAGGCCAACATTTGCCCACACAGAAAATCTTCAGGAATCAATAAGGGAATCATTAAAGAATTCGCAGGATTGTTAATAGCATTAAAATCAATAAAATCTTATCAATTCCCATCCCTAACCTGAAAGAGTAGTAAATTACAACAGTGCACAAAAATCAACAATGCGTGAAAATCAATTTTATAACTAATCTTATGTATATTCAAACCTTTAAAACAAGTCCCCAGCCCTTCATCATGTATTATATGGAAAACAACTAATTTATTGAGTTTATCTTCATAATTAAAACAAGATATCAGGTCATCAAATTGGAATATAAAGGGTTAAAATAAGATAATTATATAATTGGTATTTTTGATCAGAACTGAAGTTGATTGATTGGTTTGAGAAAAAAAAAAGTACAAAAACATATAAATCTGTTATGCTTTCAAAGCATTTTTTTTAAAGCAATATGGTTTTAACAGGCAGGTACACCACAAATAGGGCAGTGCAAAAAACATATGGGGCCTTGAAAAATGTTGCTACAGACATAAAGACAGAATTACAGGACAATAAAATAAGCAACACATTTTATCAGAGAGGGGAAAAGATTCATAATGAGCAGAAAGTTTGATACTTTTACTGTTTTCAACAAAGCGTAAGGATTTCATAGTGTATTCAAGTTCTTAGAGGAAGATTTTAAAGTTGGGGCAAGTTTGGCAAATTTTTGTTTGTGAATGTAAAATGTAAAATTTTTGTGTTTATTATTTTTGCTGTTGTAGTAGCAGATGATGTCTCTTCATGTAAAGGCATTTCTGGAGCTAAAAAAAAATCACCCAAACAAATTCCCTCACCCGTAAATCACTCTGACATGGAATAAAAAGTGAAAGCAGCATTTTACACTAACTCTGCGTCGATAAATTTCCTGTCTGTGTCCCTCCCTGTTGGACTGACGGCCTCACATGCTAACACCTTCCTCCGCTACAGCAGATGAGGATAGATGGCTCCACGTAGCAGAGTCGACACTGTAAGGCGAGGCCGGGAGTCATTACCACACCAGTCATGCCTCAAGGGCGAACATCCTTCCCCCACAGGCTCAGAGAAGACCCGTGTCGACACGTGTCCAAATATCTTCACTGTATCTTCTACTGGAGCCTCCTCCTCCTCCTCACGGGGTAATAATGTGATTTAAGGAGCAAATAAACGAGTCTGTAGTGAGCTAGGACACATATTTACAGGTCACAGCTCACCAATCACGTCCAAACACATTTATCTTTTTTTATTACGTGCACGGCTCACTCGCCCCTCACCCCCACATCCTCACGGTGAGGAGGACGAAGCTGTCCCACCATCAGGTCTCTGAAGACAGGCTGTCAGATCATCCTGTCAGCCTGTGGCACTCGACGAGAGGATCACTCTGCACCTCTGGATCCAAAGAGGAATTAAAAAACGCTGAAGGGCAAAGGCGCTGATCAGTGACATCGTGTTTAAGGTTTGCTGTACGTAAAGACACGCTTGCACTCAGTTTGGAGCAGTCCAGAGAGTCAAACCAGTGTTTTCATCTATTACCTTATTCCCCTGACGTAAACTAGACAGTGGCTAAAAAAAACAAGTGCACATGGACAAAAACTAAAACTTAATCAACTGACATTTTCATCAACAAATAAAACTAGACTAAAATGTCTGTCAGACAGAAGTCCTGCTGAAGTGCTGCTAAAGCCCCAGTCACACATTCCCGTTTCTCATGGCGATTGTGCACGATTGTCATAATCCTGAAAAAGCGTGCTTTGGTCGTGGTGCATGCGCTACTTGGTCTGGATCAGCGTTGTATAGTCGTGGATGAACGGAGGGGAATGTAGAAGCTCCACGACAGTTTTGAACTGTTCAAAACTGTCGTGGAGAATCGCCGCTCTCAGTATAGCGGGATGGAAGCCTAATGCAGTCCTAAGGCGAGCGGTATTAGCGTGGCATGTACGGAGCTCAGTCGAGCTGATCGTGGCCCAATCGTGGCTCAATCCTGAAAGCTTTATGAGGACGACTGACAAGGATGTATCCGTATGAGCCCTGACTGTGTCCCGTTCAAGACGGCGCAAGCGACGGGGCTCAGTCAGGGCTTACGTGATGTGAACTGAGCTCGAGCGGGGCTGACGTCCTGTCAGCGGGATGGAATCCTCGTCATATCGCTGTATTAACCTAACTGGAGCGGGACAAACGCCCCCTGAAGCGCTGTAGCTGCGCCACTGACGGTGTATTTACGGAGTGTCTCCAGGGGTGAGACAGTCATTTAATCCCGTATCATAGCGATCACACCAGCCTCCTCAATCGTATACAGTCGTGCACAGTCGCTATGAGAAACAGGAATGTGTGACTTAGGCATAACATCAACAACACAAAGCCTCTGTTAAGGAGGAGAAGTTGGAGTATCCCTTAAAAAAGTGAAAACAGATCATTTTTTGGTTAAAATTAGATGATGAATAATCTATTGTGTGCTTTTGATCATTGATTTCCTTACTGTTGTCAATAGTGTACACATAGTGAATATTGCACTGAAGCTTGCCTTCATGAAAATGGCGAATGGGGTTGAAATCGCAATATCTGCCAGAAAAATCGCAATTAGATCTTTTCCTGAAGTTGTTCAGCACTACTTGACATGTGTGTTCCAGAGCATTTTTTCTGCACCTTTAAGACAATAAGGGACAAATATATAACGCTAACACTGTCAGAAGAAGTTACTCAATCAGCATTTATCTAAATTAAAATCAAATCAACCAAACTTAATCTTATGAGTTAAACACAAAATTCGTGTTAGTTATCTTTATTTTTTTAGTTCAGTCATTGTTTTTCAAAGTATAAGTTGTTTAATGACCTATTTTGATGAATACTTTAGAGAACATCTAGAAGTACCTACGGAGACCAGAATGAGATTGACAAGACAAAAGTCGAAAACTATTGGCATGGACTGGCAAGAACAGATACTGTAGAATGATTGCAGAGTCGTTGACAACAAGGAGCAAAGCAGTTGGCTCAACCAGTGTTAATGTTGTTGACTAATTATTTTTGTCATAGTTTTCATCATCAATCTTTTTTCCCGACAAAACCTAGAACTTACACAAAAACTTTAAAGTAACAAACATTTTCATCAACAAATAAAAACTAGACTATAATGTTCAACACAGACTTAATCCAATCAGACCTAATTTGGTCATGTAGGAAGTAGAGACAAGTCAGGAATCTATCCAATCACAGCTACTTTGGTTGTGTGGAAAGGTTGGATGAGTTCAGAGGGACATCCAGTCACAGCTGCCTTAGCTTGGTGGTGGTGGGATAAGTTGTGGAGTGATCCAATCAGAGCTGCTCTCTTTATGAACCGATATGTTCATGTAGAGCAGGTTCACTGTTTGTTGTCAGTTCTGGTGTTGTACCTGAGATGCTCTGCCAGGTAGCCTAAATAATGGTGACTGCATTTCACACAAAAGGAACATTTGTTTCAATTCAAACTTTACAAGCATTCAATAAAGGGTTATTAGATGTTTCATTTTACCCAAGTGTAAAAAATGACTTCAGAAATTCAAGGAAACACGGCGTGCTGGTTTGGCGGAGTGGTTGGCAACCATGCACGTTCCATATTTATACTTCTGCCGGTCCGGGTTCGGATCCAGCCTGTGACCAGTTTGCAGAGTGTCTTCTCCTACTCTCTTACCCCCTTTCAAAAGTCTATCCACTGTCTCTCTCCTGTCAATAAAGGCACAAAATGCCCAAAATATACATTAAAAAAAAAGAAATTCAAGGAAACATAAAAAATGCCTTACACTTTACTCTTAATATTGTAGTCGACCAAATTTACAGTAGATTTTATCAACTAAAATGTGAATTTTCATCAACTACAACTAGACTAAAGTTAAAAAAATTAAAACAAACTAACGTTTTAGGCAAGAGACTAAAACAATAACTAAGTCATAAAGTGCTGTCAAAATTAACATTTGTATCTTCATCTGAAGGCGGGGATGTGAGGCTGGAGCAAAAAGGATCACACTGGCTACTTACTGTAAAGGTATGTTACAGCCCTGTCATGCATATATTGTGTTTATGATTTTTTGAATCTATGGAGATTCTCTCTTGTGCTGTGGAATTGGCAAAGTCAGCAGGTTCGGTGGAGGGTGAATAAATGTATTCTACTCTGCAATTATACATTTTTAGGGTTTTTATTGTACTAATTAATTAGAGTAATTCGTTAGTTTGCATGCAAGCTTTTGCTGCCTTTTCGATTTTTGGTCTGGTGTTTGGTTTTGGGGACAGAGCGGGGACATCCCTGTCATTTTTCCTCTAATATGTTATGCACCTTCCCCTGTTGACGGGTGTGTAACAGTTTGTTAAAACAACACCTCGGCACAGTGATGCACTCTGGAGAAGCATGGAAGGTGAAAAAAGAGAAACAATGGAGGACGTCCAGCCTTTGCGGAGTCTTTCAGGTCATTCTTTACCGAAACAGAAATGCACAAATCGCTCTAAATCCAATGTTTATTGGAACATAGCGAGGTAGTCTGGCTTTTACCTGAATTTAGGAGTCATTCAAAGTGTTTATAAGCACACAAAGATTGACAATAATAAATTGCATATGTTGTGTCTTGCCTCTTGAATTATTATGCATATATTTTAAACCATTTTATTTTATATATTATATACATATATATATAAATATATACAATATGACTCATAAAAGTTGGTCTAATTTAACTGCAGTTACACTCCGTCTGCTTTCCATCCCTGTTGTTTTAGACATTATGTAACAAAATCAGGATTTAATAAACCCTGTAGATTATTTGTAAAACTTAATCTCATTCAAACAACTTCCTTTGCTAGTAGGTAGGCACTCGTACACTTGGAGGATTAATGAAGATCCAAACAGAAGCATTATGTAATAAGAATGCTCAGTTACCAGGGTGCTTCATTAACTTAATAAAATCACTGCCTGTAGCGCCTGAAACACTTTATTAAGTCAGACTTTGTGTTTCCAGTGGTTTCTTTGTATTAAATTGGGGTATTGCAGGATCTTAGAGTAACAGTAGCTCACTCTGCAGAGACTTGAATATGAGGAAGTCTCAATGCTCAGTGTTGATATTGAGCTGGTTGCTGAAAAGGCGTGTCCTGTTTGTGAATGTCTGCATTTGAGTAGAATGAGTTTCAATAACAAAAACATGACAATGTATATGCTACACTTACAGGCCAAGACAAAACATGCAGTGAAGCTTTTCATCAACAGTGTTTGACCTGCTAAAATGCTAATTAAAGGCTGAAAACTCATTCACTGGAAGGCTCTCAAGTAAATAAAACAACTGCCATTAAGCCAAGATGTAGCAACCCAGTCACCCCCAACCCCCAAGATTAATGCAATAAAAGGATAAGTTCAGTTTCTACAGCTTTCACATTGTTTATCGAATGAAGTAATATATATATATATATATATATATATATATATATATATATATATATATATATATATATATATATATATATATATATATATATATATATATCATTAATCATCCAAAAACTCATTAGTTTCACCAATATTTCATCATGGTCTGCTCGGGCTACTCCTCCAAGACAGTCTGTGTCGCTCCAGACATGTTTTGTGGCTGTGCTGACCTCTGAACTGAAGACTGCTCTCTGGCCAGCTGTTCTTCTCTTTGCCTCAGCGTCCTCCTTTCTATGAGCTCCTCATCTGTAAACTCTGGCTCGAAACTGTAAGGACACCCATCATACTCAAAGTTCTCGTCCACAACATCTTCATCCGATAGCTAATCGTCCATTTTGCACAAAACTGGACAAAAAGAAAGTTGTTGAGTAGCCGGCGGTCGCTGCTGAAACAATGAGCCGTACTGCGCATGCGTGGCAGCCGTAAAGAAAGTTTTTAGTTCAGAGGACAGCACAGTCACAAAACATGGGTGGAACGACACCGGACTTGCAGTTTTAGGAGCAGCGCTAACATGCCCCGTGTACTACCATTATACGGATGTCCGCCGCTCGATTTTGGATCTAAATATCTCCCGAAGCAGTGTTTGGATCAGGAAAGCCTTCTGGATGAGTATATTGTTCTACTTTATTCTATAAATAATGCGAAAGCTGTAGAAACTGAACTTATCCTTTAAAAAACATGCGCGCTAATTATGACTGTAATTAATTAATCTCAATTAACACAATAATTCGGCACCCCTAGCTCAAATGTTGTTCAGTCAGCGCCAAGTTTGTACATTTTTAAAGAGGGACAAAAGTACAAGTGAGAGAAAACCGTTAACCAACGCGTCCACGCCTTCCATGCTCTACACGGCAGTTTTCCATTCCCAAGTCCTTCTGAATTCTCCTTTCTCCTTTGCTTATCTTCATGACGTTTTCCATCAGGGTTAAGGAAAAGTAGATAGGAAAGGGCTTAGGAGGCGACTTTTTGACTGCAGCCCGAGTATTACAGCACATCCCGGTAACGTGTTTCTGTTACAGGCTGGTAAAGTTTAGATATCTGAAGATTAAAATTCTGACCACAAGGAGCATTTAAGGTGAGGCACCTGCAACTTGGACGGTCCAACATCCGTGATCAAATGGGACGCATCATTAAGTGAAAGCTATTAAGAGACCACAACACCAGTAAATCACAATATATTAGATTTGAAATGTAATACCCTGCAGGCTTTTTTTTACAAATTTAATCTATTTCACATATTATGTTTTGCTCCTGTGCAATCCAGTGGGAGCGCCGCAATCGGAGCGAGTGCAATCATTAGGTATTGATTGTGATAAGCCTTTCTGAATGTACATGCATCTGTGGTTATTTAGCAGAGATTGATAAAAAAAGTGTCTTCTCAGCACTAACAGCACAAAGAGAAATGAAGAGGTCTGCCAGCAGCAGCAGTTTTGATGGAGTGAGCGAGAAAAGGGAATTTATGAGAAGTATATGAGAAACAAAAGAGAAAAACAACCCGAATGAAGAGGGAGGATGCGTCCCAGAGGACGGAGGGGAGTGTAATCCTGGCCGGTAATTGCTATCGTGCCCCATCCCTCCCCGGAGATACATCACAGGGAGACAAACGGAGGAGACAGCAGGTTACATCCAGTAACACAGCATCCAGCTCTCCACAAGCAAATGAGAAAGTGTGCAGTGCAACTCATCACTGTCCCAGCAGCTCTGCGGCACAGCCAATCGAACACCCCGAGAGAAGCAAACAAAAGAAAGATTAACAGCAAACTGCAGCAACAACAGCGTGACTTTTAATTCAGCACAGTTTATAATGTGCTGGGTCAGACAAAACGAAGGACCATCAGTCTAAACTGGAGATTTATATGCTGACTGTAGTTTGTAAAATCTCAAATGGCTTCTGCTTACAGCATAACTGTGAAGGTTGAGGTCATTAATAAAAGTTCAACCTGGGTATGCACGTTTGATTACCTTCACAGCTTTCCTAAGATGTTAATTCAGTAATAAAACTAGATCTACCACCTGGCAGTTTTATCCTCTTTGAGGTTTACCGCTGTCAGCAGAGAAAGTGCAGCGCTGGGTCGAGGAGAAGGGCTGGGGTGGTTTTTGTAGTGCGAAGATTCACTGCAATTTCATGAGCAAAGAACAAACACGGAGCCAAAAGACCATGACATCCATCTTCTACAGCAGTGGTTCCCAAACTTTTCGCAGCCTGTACCCCTTCAGACACTTGACCTCCAGCCACGCATCCCCCACTCTCACCAACTTAGACAAAAAGTCTCTGAAAGTGAGATATTTTAACAAAATAGATTTATTTACCAGCAATTTCCGTGGGCAATACCAGCTCACTTTTGAAAAGAAATGTACATTTAACAATAATAATAACTTAAATTTATATAGCGCCTTTCAAGGAACCCAAGGTCGCTTTCCAAAGTAGAGGGGACAAACAAATAAAGAATCAACAACAAAGACCAAAGCAGGAAACCTGATCTGGACCTAAGCTAAACATTTAAACAGGGAAGGGCAGGGAGAACAGGCGAGTTTTGAGAAGTGATTTGAAACAGTCCAGAACGGGAGAGTTTCTGCGGGGAGAGAGTTCCAGAGGATGGGGGCAGCCACACTAAAGGCTCTGTCTCGTTTTGAGCTTGGTCCGCAGGATGGAGAGGAGACCAGCGTCAGATGACCGCAGGCTCCTGGATGGGGTGTGTTGGTGGAGGAGATCAGCCGGGTACTGGGGGGCAAGTGCGTGAAGGGACTTGTAGATGAGTAGGAATTTCTGGAACATATTCAGTTATGAACTTGAAGCTGTAACAAGCTCACCACAGCTTTAATGAGGAGGCAGTCTGACTGAACTTATGTTACTATAAACATCTTAGATAATTCAGGACAGAATACCTTCTCCAAGATGCCTCACCAATCAATTCTCCAATCTCTCTGCCAATACTTCAGGCATTTATCGAAGAAGAATAATCAAAATCAACACTCGTTTGGGCACATTTTGGATTCAGTGCAGAGGACATTGAGCAGAGAGAAGTTAACTGTAAATACTGCAGGAAGACCACGTCGACGACCATCGGTACACCACTGATTGGTTTCAAACAATCATTGATCGTAATCAAGGTAAGAGCTTCAATTAATCGTAGTATTGAGATTAGGTGACATCGCCCAGCCTAACTTGAACTTGAACTACTATAAATCAACACTTTGAAACCTGACACGTATTTGCGTACCCTCTACACCCACTTTGGGAATCACTGTTCTACAGCACTGGTCTTGCAAGTGGTGGGAACTGGAGTCAGTCCGAGCCATCACAGGGTAGGAGGTGGGGCACACCCCAGACTGGCTGCTAGTCAATCACAGGGCTGACATAAGCTGCGTTTCCACAAAGCAGTTCAGTACAGATAAACTCTTTATTGATTTGTTCCTAATGGGGTAATTAGCTGTGCTGCTGTGAAGCAAGACATAGAAAATACATGAAACTTAAACATGAATACATATACTTTTTAAGTTTAGCAGGACAATAAATTAATCTGACTGAAACTTAGCCCTGATTAGGCTTGGAAATTGAAAACCAATTCCAGTTCAGTAGGCCTGTCAAGACATCATGATAACAAATTTTGCTGGACAAAAATGGTTTTATTTATATTTACTTTGCAGACCAAATGCCTCAGTAAGCGCTGACTGTCAGGACGAAGGCTCCGCTGCACCTCCCCTTCCTCGTCACCACTTTCAAACAAATTCGACATATCGGCTTGTCTGTGTTCATGAGCTCACACCTTGTTTATTCTGTTTAAAACCAAACTATTTCCACTCTGGGGCTGTGGCTTTTGGCTCAGAAACCACCGCTTTTGTGCCATCATTCATATAAGTGTTTGTTTCCTTGTTACTCCTAACAACGCTCACTTGCAGCTCTGTGTGCGCGCTAGCAGCTCTGCCTAGCCCCCAGAGATTGAATGACTGACAGATGGCTCACCCCGCTAAATCCGCTATATAACCAACAAACGCACCCAATCGTTGAGAAAGATGTATGGAGTTAACCTTCTTCTCATCCAGCCTGTTTGGCAGAGAGAGAGGAGGAAAACAAACATGCATGCACATGTCAACTTATCGAGGACTTTTTTATTTATCGTGTGGTTAATTGATTTATTGATTATCGTGATAGGCTTCCAGTTGAGAATCGTTATCAATCAATCCATAATTTCAATCAATACATTAAAATGTAAGGATCTAGTTAATTATAAAACTATCCTAATTATGCATTGTTAAAAGTCAGAAGTTACCAAATAGAATCCAAAGGTTTTTCAACTGAGAGAAGACCAACATCATCTTCAAGGATTTTTCATGTTCAAAAACAACCAGTGGGAACAAATATAAAACTTCAGTTTCTCCGCTAAAGGAGAGACATTATGGCAGCAGTGATGAACTGAAATCATGTAAAACAATAGGTAGGTTTAAATTTATCTTTAAAACTGAAATGTTAAAACAGATACAGAATGTAAACGTGTGTTTGACATTGTTGCCACTGAAAATCTACAGGCCAACATTTGCTCACATGTAAAATCTGCAGGAATCAATAAGGGAACCGTGAAAGGAGGAAGGAAGGAAAGAAAGAGAGAAAGATAGAAAAGAAGACAAATATCAGATTACATACGCCTGCATCTAAAATCTCTGATGTATCACTCTTATACAAGCAGTCCATTCTAATTTATTTTTATTTATTTAATTCAGTTGTAGAACATGTTTACGTTTAAGATAAACACAGTGGTTATTTTGCAATTTAAAAATATATGTTTTTGTTTTCATTGAATTCACTGAGGTTACATTTCAGGGTCTTATAATTTATTTTTCATTTATTTCATTTAATTGTACTATATTCTTATGTTTAAGGTTAAAAATTTTTAACCTTAATGGGTCAGTTTTTTTTGTTTATTGCAGCTGACTGTTCTTTGAGTAATCTCACCAGATCAAGCCTTTTCTTAAAGTCCATACGACAAAATAAGTAATAAAAGTATGAATGATTCCTGTTGATATTGTATCGAATCGATATCAGTATCGGCCAATACTCAAGGCTGCAATATCGGTATTGTATCTGAGGTGAAAAAGTTGTATCGGGACACTCCTACATATCGGCAAAGAGTGCATGACGATATTTTGCTGTATCGATATTATGCGCACAGGCTATCATCCAGTGGGATAAAACTCTGTCAAGACAGGTAAATTATAAAGAAATAGATAAGAATACAAAACACAAAAAATGAAAGATTGAAAAAACAGTAGCCTCTTAAACTTGCGACAGGACAGCTGCAGATACACTAGGTCTCCTTTTCCTCCTGGGGTTTAGTAGGCAGATGACAGAAGGTACAAATGGATGTTTGGCTCTGAAAAGTACCAAATTACGGGTGTTTCCTCTGCCAAATGACGAGAAAGGTATCCAAATGACCAATCCATGCCACCTCACTTTTCAGGAGCCATCCAAAGAGGATTTGTTTTCGGGAGGTCTGTTGCTATGATCACGAGGTATTGCATTTACTATCAACAGAAGACTGTAAGACTCAATAATGTTGACTTATGGCCTTTAGAATCTAATCACTTCATCCTTTGGTCAGGGTGAAAGTTCGTGCAAAGTTTTGAGATAAGCCTTCGAAGAGTTCTTCAGTTATTAAGAAGAATGTCCTGAACGAGCAGACGGAGGGATGAAAAGAGTTCAGCTCTGAGGAGAAAATCAATTCTGAACAAAGCATGAAGCCATGTGTTTGCCATCAGAAACGGTCAGTCTGATGCTCCACATGAACATTTTTATCTTAAAAAGGCGAGGAATGAGATGAAGCTGTTCTGATGGTCCCACATTAACTGAACACGTGCACACAGACATTAACTCTTAATCAACATACACGCAAACAGCTGCTGAGGCTCTAAAGGAAGATCTGCTGACAGCTGCTGCATAGAAATGAGCACAGACTACGAAGAAATCCATGAGGTGAAATTCCATGGTGCAAATATTTACATCTTCAATGGTTTGTCTGCCATTCCTTTGAAGACAGGACAATTTTAAACCTTTTACAAGGACACTAGGGCTGTCATCTAATACTCGAGATTTAATTATCAGTTCAAGCACAGTGGTAAAAATCCACTTTGACATGTCAATACAGTTGCTAATTAAAAACATACTGTTCAAAGGTATTTTTGGGAGCTGTGCTGTGAAATTTTATCAACTTAAGCTGAACAAAAAGTTTACAATTTAGATGACTCAATTATGAAAAATACCAAAAAATATTTTACGCAAAAGACTATTACTAAAACTGAATTGAAAAAGTTCTTCCAAAATTAACACTGACTCAGAGCAGGCAGTAACATCACCAAAACATCTGAGGAGCGCCCTCATAGGGGCACTTTGGGGTCCACTGTGTTGATTATGTGCAAAGCAGCTGGCCCACTCCTCATCCATGACAAATCTTAAGTGCTCAGCCCTTTATGATCAAATCCTCTTCTGCACTCTCCCCAGAAAAAAAGCCATACTAGGGAAAAAATTGCAAGATTCATGCAAGGACATGCAAAATCTCCCCCTAGCTCACCCCGGCAGCGGCCCAGTAAAGAGCAGACAGTTAATAACTGAACGTCTTTGGTTAATAGCCTGTCTGCTCGAGTTTTAAAGTGACTTCTTTAAAAAAAAAAAAATTAAATGTTCAGTGACGGGTGTGAAGAGGAGCTCCTGGGGCTTAACCTGCACTCTTGCCCTTCACTTTGACCCTCTTTAAAAATGCAACAGTGTGAAAGATGTGATGAATTACTAAGTGACGAGGGGTGATCGTAAAACAGCTGCCGCCTCTGCACACTGACTCAGTTTCTGTCTCCCTCATAACAGAATAAAGATTTAAATAATGTGATTATAAAACTAATAAATCTCACATGATGATGTATTTTCTGCTGGATGAAAATAATTTGATTTATAATGAGACGTCACTGTTTCAAATGGATATGAAAACATTGCATTGTTTAAAGCTACCACAGATTAGGGGAATATCAAACCTCGAGTCTGATGATAAATTATAGAGGGACTGACGATTTCATAAGAAGCTCAAATAAAATGAGAAAAATATGATGCTTGGCCTACAAAATATAACAAGAGGAAAACCTAACTTCTTTTTGCATCAACGAAAGAAGAGGGAGACAATACTGAGTTACGATGGTCTTAAAAAATGGAATTTAAACATGAAATACTGCAAAGGACAATAACATTTCAAACAGGTTTGAATCAGAATCAGAATCAGAATGGCCCTTATTGTCATTATGCAGAATGTACAATGAGATTGGAGAGCTTCTCCTATTCAGTGCAATAGATAGATAGTCAAGAAAAAGGATAATACAAAAAATAGTACAAAAGTAGTCGAAGTAAAAAAGGTTGTAAGAAGACTTTAAATGTACAAGATACACTATAATGCCAAAAGTATTCGCTCACCTGCCTTTACTCACATATGAACTTAAGTGACATCCCATTCCTAACTCATAGGGTTCAATATGACGTCGGTCCACCCTTTGCAGCTATAACAGCTTCAACTCTTCTGGGAAGGCTGTCCACAAGGTTTAGGAGTGTTTATGGGAATTTTTGACCATTCTTCCAGAAGAGCATTTGTGAGGTCACACACTGATGTTGGGCGAGAAGGCCTGGCTCTCAGTCTCTGCTCTAATTCATCCCAAAGACGTTCTATCGGGTTGAGGTCAGGACTCTGTGCAGGCCAGTCTAGTTCATCCACACCAGACTCTGTCATCCATGTCTTTATGGACCTGCTTTATACACTGATGCGCAGTCATGTTGGAAGAGGGAGGGGCCAGCTCTAAACTGTTCCCACTAAGTTGGAGCATGGAATTGTCCAAAATGTCTTGGTGTACTGAAGCATTCAGAGTTCCTTTGACTGGAACTCTGAATGCTTCATTTTACCCTCATTGGACCACCTTCAGAAATGGTCTTGACAGAAACAACCACCAATTCTCCTTTTGGCTGCCTTGGACTTACTTTTTTTGTTGTTGCTGTGGTATCAAAACAGAAATTGAAACATTTTTATTTTTCTACAATGTACTGAAGTTTAAAACTGTTATCCTGCTGCTTAACAGAAGGTTTTTTTCTTGCTGCCATGATGGAGGGATTCATGATTGGCTACATGGATGTATGTTGGGTGTTGAATGTATATATCTGAATATATACTGTATGAATGTATATTTGCATCTATGCATATATGTGTTTCCATAAAATGAAGAGTTTAATGCTCTACTGTTAAGTGTCTTGAGATAACACTTGTTATGAATTGACCCTACACAAATAAAGATTGATTGAGGTTTCAAAATGATTAGACCCATGTTCATACCTGTGATGTCCTGACTCTAAATGCTTTTATGTGAGACTACATCTCCTCCAAACATTTATATCAAAGAGCTTAGTGCAGAAACAAAGGTCTTAAAACAACACGCCCCGACACCACGACTGTCAGATTCATTTCAGTGAGCAAACAGGCAGAGTGAAGAGACAGAGAGCCCAGGGCTTAAGAGCACAGCTGCTCAACTCAACAACGTCCAAATCTGCCATCAGCAAGACACCAGAGATGAGGATGGAGGAGGATGAAACGGGAGGGGGACATATTTAGCTCCGCTTACTTTCTCCCAAGGCAACAATTAACTCATCAGGACTGTATCTGATGAGCTTGACTTGTGGTTTGTCACGAACAATATTCCTCAAAATTATGACATCAGGTTGATATCATGACAACTTCTCTTTGAGTTATGGTGACGAGTAGATGAAAGACACTTAGGTGGTGATTTGAGAAAGACAACATCTCAGACTGTCCCCCATCTATGTGTAAGTAATTCAGCAAAACTGCATATTGGATCATAGTTTTTATACCTGGAGGTGTAACATAACCTTGCAGTGCAGATATTTCTGCTTGACTCAGTGTCAGTAACCAGCTAAGCTCCAATCTGTGACGATTGTGAGCGTCCCAAAGCAGCATGGCCAAATCAGCTTTCTTTGAAGCAGGATGTGACCATTCATATGGAGATTAGCATAGATGCAAACAGCTACCATAGCAGTTTTAACAGATTTAGACCACATTTCTTTATTAAATGAAAAACAATGAAACTCTACAAACTTCTCTGTAGTAAGATATTTTTGTTCTAAGTTTCGCCAAGAGTTCATTCGTCGAAAATAAGATGAACCCTTAACAGCTCCTGTAAGAACTTCTATAAAACCTGGGATCCAGTTATGCAATATGTGAAAAGTTTACTCGGTCTGGAGCTTTAAATCAACAACCTTTAAGAGGTCTTTCCCTTATGGTAAATTGGAATGCACATTGTTCCTTTTTTTTTGTCTTTTCCTAAAGTTTTTGATTTCAATGTGTGTTTTGCATTTATGTGTGTGTATATGCATGTACATATATATGTATGTGCATGCGTATAAATATATATTTTTTCTTTCCTTTTCTTTTCCTATCATTATTATTTATATTGATGTATGTTTCTAAGGTTCTGCGTTGTAATGTAAAAATTAAAACCTTATACAAATAAAGTGTTGAAAGAGTTTGTTCATCGAACGATCATCCAATCATCTGCCTGATATGTGTTTAAAGGTTTTTCCCATTCCCTAACCATGCGTTATACCCCTTTCAGACCGACCCAAAAAACTTTAAACCTTGTACCAATCGGCTCCTGTCGGCAGCTTGAAAGGGTGTAATCGGCATTTTGACCCGGGTCGACTGACCCTGCAAGCAACACAGGTTTAATCGGCTCGCCTCTGATCCGCTTCAGTGAGAACATCATACCCGCTAATTTACGGATGACATTGGCGTAACGTCCCCACAACATAAGATTATGCCCGCCCCCTCCGTCTGTAACTCACATGACTCTTTGCCGTTTCAGCAGCAAATCCCATCTGCCTTTGAATCATCAGCAACGAGTTTGTACATTTTTAAAGAGGGACAGAAGCACAAAGTAAAGAAAACCGTGTCCACGGCCTCCATGCTTCTTTCCATTGTTTACATGAAGGGGCTTTGTCGCGCTGATGATTTCATTAACATTATGACATCAGCTTGATGTACCAGAGGAAAATAAACAGCCATGCAGCTCGTCTGCTGCTGATCAGACTGGGTCTGCTGGCAGTGGAAAAAGAGTTACTTGCCAATTGCTAGCGCGATCAAAAAAACCATGTTGACCCACTAGTTTTGGTGTGAAAGTGGTATTATGGTCTCTTCCCCAGATGGACTGGTGGAATATATTAAACAGTCTATCTTGTTGCATTATATTAGGCCCAACGTAGGCTTGAGTACATTACTGAAGGGAAAAAATAACTTTCTAAGGTTAAACATTTAGCAAATAAAAACTGCAATCTCTGATTGAAAGCATCCAGGGCTGTTATTGTGACTCTTAAAAGTGCATATTGATTAACAAGTTTCTTAATAGTCTCCATTTATGTGAACAGAATCCTCATCCATCTTGTTATCCATTCTCTGACTCCAAAGACGGTAATGCAGTTAGTCATCAAACTCTTTCCTTCTTAACAGCTCATTTCCATTGGCAGTGCCAACTACCGCTCGACGTTTCATTTCTGATTCGTACAAAACTGTAGTGGATGAAAAGGAGCATAAATTAAATATGATGTTGCCAAAATTGAACAGTTTTGTGGAGCAATCAGGTAAATGTGTCTGTTCCCTTCAAAGCTCAATATCAGCAAATCACAGCAACATTAATCGTGCTCACTTCATCGGGCATCTTTGTGAGACCATCTAAGGTTTTCACACGGATCATGTGCTGCGATGGAACTTTTCTTTTTACACTACAGCTGCTGAAACAGCTGATTTAAACAGCCAAAACTTAAATTAGCCTTAAATCAGGTTCATAAATATTATTTAATACCTGATGGAGTATGTTCACAATCAGTAATGATCAAAAACCTCAAAGTTGTCAAATACAGAGTACTTCTGATCCAGCTGTATGCTCTCTCCATCAGGGATGCTCTATTACTGCTCAAGTCAATTGAAGGTCCCTTCACATGGGCCCAGTCTGCTCTGACAGTGTTAACTTTGACAGCACATTTGCATTTGCAATCTGTTCTTGCCAGTCCATGCCAATAGTTTTCGACTTTTGTCTTGTCAATCTCATTCTGGTCTCTGTAGGTACTTCTAGATTTTCTCTGAAAAGTATTCGTCAAAATAGGTCATTAAACAACTTATACTTTGAAAAACAATAACTGAACTTAAAAAATAAAGATAACTAACACGAATGCTGTGTTTACCTCATAAGATTAAGTGTGGTTGATTGGATTTGAATTTTGAGAAATGCTGATTGAGTCACTTCTTCTGACAGTGTCAGCGTTATATAGTTGTCCCTTATTGTCTTTAAGGTGCAGAAAAGTTGGCTCCCTGGCAATGTGGAACATTTTAATGTGAACTCTTGGTAATCAAAGTTGCATCTCTGCTCTGGAACACATGTCAAGTAGGGCTGAACAACTTCAGGAAAAGATCGAATTGCGTTTTTCTGGCAGATACTGTGATTTCAACTAAATTCACCATTTTCATGAAATCGAGCTTCAGTGCAGTATTCTCTATGCGTACACTATTGACAACAGTAAGGAAATCAATGATCAAAAGCACATAACATAATATTCACCATCCTCCTTAACAGAGGCTTTGTGTTGTTGATGTTAGCAGCACTTCTGTAAGTGCAAGTTTATAAGACAGTATGTGTAAAATAGTTGACACAACAGATCCTGGGTCAGTCAGGAGCACTGAAAATTGCAGCCTGGTGATCACATGATTGCGTTGTCTGAAATTGTGGTTTCGATATGAAACAATAAAACTTTCAGCCGAACTGTTAAGGCCAACTTTCTTTAATTCTAATAATATCGCTGCATCACAGCGTCAACACAAGGAGCAAAATAGTACCACAATATAAATTTCACTTCATATCATCCACCTCCAAGTCTAAAGTAATAAGAGAGTGCGTTTGTTCGCAACCATGTTGGTTTAACAATACTATGTGTAAGATAAGATAAGATACACCTTTATTAGCCCCACAGGGGGAAATTCCAGACAGCTGATCTAGAGCGACACACCCCAGTCAGAAGTGCAAATAAATTGATTATTACAGGAGCTAAATAACTGTTCACACTGGGGGAATCCATCTTCGATTGTCAACTTGGGGGTGGCGAGGTTTCACCGAGTTCCCAGTAGGAAATTCCGACTTCGGGGAACATTCCAGTTGCAGTTTCCTACTCGGAACCCGGAAATTCCTACTTCGGACTACAACTGGAACACACCAAAAGACGTGACCCAAGGTACGTAGTGGTAGTTTTTGATGTGTGACAACAACCAATTTTTGAAAAACTTAGTATCATAGTTTTGTACCCAGCTATATATTGCTACTTACAGCCCGGTGCTCTAAGTCATGTCCGAATAATATAAATTTGCTCTAGTTTTAATTGTCTTGTTCCCGAAGTTGAGTATCCAGGCCAGTCCAGCCCTGTCCGACCCGACCGCGAAGCTAAGGAATAGCATTTATAGATAACCTATTTTGATGCTATAAAACTCATCTTAAAGTGTGTATTTGGATCAGGCATATATCTAAAAGTAAGACTTTTTTGTAATTACTTAGAAACTCCTCACAGTCCCTTTAAAGAATCCTTTAAGAAATTCCTGGATCCAGGCGCTGATCCAGATCACTCCCAAAATCAAATCATTTGTTCCTTGTCCCAATATGGACATTTCCTGACAATGTCATCAAAATCTGTCCTTAACTTTTTGAGTTATGTTACTAACAGAGAAACAAACAAACAGATGCCGGTGATAACATAACCTCCTTAGCGGAGGTAATAAATATCTGCCCTCGTCGTGAAGATCGTGAACTTTGTACATCACTGCTCCTAATAGTGAGAATTTCACTCTCAATATGTAAAGCTCAGGTGCATGTAGGCCTCCACTCATCCATATGCAAATGTGAGGAGGAGCAGGCGCAAAGGACAGAGAGGAAATGATCCTGAGCGGGAGGAAGGAGAGAAGGAGACTGCATGCAGTGAGGAGTGACAGGACAGACTGTCCCTCTTTCAGCACTGCATTGTTTCTGCTGAAATGTAGAGGAAGATGGATGGAGGGATGACAGCGAGCTCTCGGACCGAGGATGAGGAGGCGATGGCAGGATGATGAGGGTTTGTTGGAGTGCGTCAGCTTCATGCTCTTGTGTTTTAGCTTTAGCTTTAGCCGTACTAACCCTTGTTGAGTTTACTCAGGCAGCCCGAGTTGCAGAGGGAGCGGACCGTCCCCGACTCCCAGCAGCTCCGGCTCTTCATCCCACTCTCTGCAGGCCCGGTCCAGCTCCGCGCTCCCCGAGTCCCCTACATAATCCGGGCGAGGGGGGGGCGGAGGCAGCGACTTTCCCCGTTCAGCATTGCAGCGTGCACACACACACATGCACGGTCACACAGAGAGGGGAGCGATGCTGGCGCCCCCCACTTGTAATTCCTATCTCCTCGCCTGCATTGCTTTTCCTTTTTTCCCCGGAAACACTCGCACATTTACAAAGCTCGGCACATTTACAATTCTCCTCCACATGCTTCTGTCAGTGCGGCGCAGAGTGGAGAGGGAGGGAGGGAGGGAGGGGAGATGTTGGCAGACAGCAGTCATCCACTAAACTCAGACCAGAATGCATTGCTTCCTCCCTGTTAACCCCTGCCTGCTGAGTTCTCTGCACGGACGTGAAGCATATATTTACAGGCAGCTGGATGTCAGGGATAATTGGGAGGTTGCGATGCACAAAGACTGACACAGCAAGGAGCTTAACCGTGGTCAGATATGAGGATGAAAGGGTTTTAGAGGAAGGTACAACAGAACAAAGAGACAAAAATCATCCTTCAATCAAACCATCTTCATTATCTTCTAGTCACTTGAAATTGCTTGATAACACAAGAAAAATAATCCACCAATCGCATCGAGACAACTCGATGCAGTTAGGCATGTCGTCACTGTCAATGTTGAAATTGATGAGGGTCAAACAGAGCATCAGAACAGAGATCAAAGGTGATTAAAGTGACTCTGAACATAACATGGCTGTTGTTGCCAGACGGCCTGGGCTTAGTGTTTTAGAAAGTGCTGATCTACTGGGATTTTTTCATCCTACCATCTGGTCTAGAAATGGGGAAGTGTCCAGCGAGCAGTGGTGCCAGAGACCAGAGGAAAAGTACATGAAATGTTGGGATATATAGAGCCCTATAAAGTATATTTTTGAGAGTTCTGCTTTTAATATATTACGCAAATTTAACACAGAGACAGTGAATACAGTAATGACACATAGACACTTGCTCTTCAGGTGGTCCTCACACGTACCTTTACAGGTCCTGTCAACAGCTAATTGAAAATATTTGCAGGACATTTTATTGCCTGACACCTAATAATCATTATGAAACTGCTTTGCCCTCTACTTTGGAGTAAGCCAGGAGTTTTGTAGCTTCTTTACCAACTTAGGCCGTGCTACATGAAGACAATGTAACCTAAAATGCAAAAGTTTTTCCTTTGCGTATTCAAAGTCGATCCACATTCAGATGGAGGCGCTGGAAACGAATAAAACTGCTGTAGTGTGCATGCCAGTCCAGTAGATGGCGATGTAGGTTTGCAGAGAAACAGCGCTGCTACAACACACGCATGGAGAAGAAACACTTCTCACAAACAACAATGGCGAGTGGTCGCACAAAGACCAGGGAGTTTTTTTGTCTGGACAACAAATCTGTCTGTATAGTTTTGTCTGGATAACAAACCGAGCACAGTAAACAGCTCTCATGTAACTCTGTAGACGGCCAAAGCTGTTGCTGTTCCTGGTATGCGTGCGCAGCCTTCATGTGAAAGACTACAGCACATGTGGTGACATCAGCATTTAACCCTTTAACTGACTCTGGTTTACACAGAGCTGCATGGAAGTGCATTTTGAAAACTCTTCACCCTGGACCCTGGTTTCAAAAGACTGCACATTTAAGAAATCCGTATACTGTTCTTATGTATACAGGAGGTCAAAATGCAAAGAAACATCGGATTTGGCCGTATTCTGCCTTGTGTAAACATCACTTAGCCAGTGTCTCAGGTGGCTGCTAAGTAGGGGTGTGCGATATGACGATATTAAATCGTTAAGGATTATAACGTGGGGATGATCTTATAAAGCAGAAAGATCGTCAGATCGTCTGTGTGGGCGCAGAGACTTTGATGCACACCCGACTAGCCAATCGTAGCACATTAAGCGCAGTGCATGGTGGGATCTCCTCTTTGGTTATGTAGCATGAAGCCATGGTGGAAAGAGAAAAGGAGATAAAAGCTTGAAGATGTCTGAACAAAAATCTGTTCTAAAGCAGCTGTATTATTCACTCAGATTATAGACATTGCAGTTAGATAACATTTGTTTTAAATTGTTGCACTTTAAGAGATAATGTTGATACTGTTGTTCATTACCTTTTATGTTTACATTTATTGCACATTTTTATGAAAACTCTACTATTTGAATCAAAACCTGTTCAGAAAGTCTCTTAAGCTTTAATTGTCGTTTTTTTTTCTTTTAGGGTTTTACATGTTTTATATGTTAAACATAGGGAAAAATGGTCACACATGCAAATTAGCCTAGAAAAATCAACTTAAAAAAGAAGCGTGATAAAATCGGGATCGTGATTTTATTTTTAAAAAATCGTGATATGATACTTTTGCCATATCGACCACCCCTACTGCTAATACATGTTTGCATTGTCAATGAGAGGAGCGGGCATTGTGCCCAGTCTTAGGCCTGTTTACACAACTTCAAAATGTCCAAAAATGGAGAGTTTCAATTAAGTTTGCGCCCTCATTTTACACAAAAATGGTGTCTAGAGTGTCTGAATCCTCAAACCGTCAAAATCAGAAATCAAAAGTTTTGAAAATGTTTTGGGATCCATCTCTGTGTAAACAGGAGTCAGCACTTCAGGGAAAACGACGACATGCAGTGCAAGCGCAGTATTCTTTTTCAGATGAAGGTTATGTGCCTACTTAGGAACAACATAAACAACAACAGCAGCTTTGGTCGTCGATCTAGCAACATGTGTGCTGCTAACTGTGCTCAGTTTGTTATCCAGACCAAAATATCCAGACACTTTTGTTGTCCAGACAAGAAACTCCTGTGTCTTCATGTGTCGCCTCACCATTGTTAAAAATTGGTGTTAAAAAAGCTAACTAAAGATTGCAAAAATCGGCAATATCTTAGAATTGTACTTTAAATTGAATCGGCACCTAAAAAATTTAGGATTAAAAAATTTAATCAGGAGAAAAGCGCATCATCCCAGCCCTAGTAACTTCTGATGAATATTTCAAATTATTATCTGCTTTCTTATTATTTCCTCCTATTTTTTTGTTTTGTATATATTTTTGTTGTTAATATGGTCAAAGTAAATGAACTAACTAAATAAATAATATCTATTAACTCATGCATTGTGTGTACATGAAGCCTGAAAAAATAAAGTACAAAAACCCATTAGTGCACCCATACCCACAACATGTCTGAAATGACACTTTGTGCAGCTCATTGACGCCCACAAAGACGATCAATGCGATTAAATGAGCAGCTACTTCACAGAAAGTCAGCTGTTTTCATCAGTCCTGTCTGCCTGACATAATTAAACTCTCTGTGTTGAAGAAAAGAAATGACGAAGGCCAGGAATGAACTTAATGGAGTTTTCATGCTTCGTTTACCCGTCGAACACGCCCCGGGACATTCAGAGGACGTTTTTTTTATTTACAGTCCAGTAATCTGTCTCCGTCAGCACTTCTCTGACTTACAGAGCACAGCTGATCTCCCCTGTTACCTGCTTCTGCTGCTGGAGGATATTTCACAGCACAACTGCAGCCATGATATCATAGACCGCAAGCCTCCTGAAGTCCTCCAGCAGAGTTATCAGCCTGTGCAGGGTCGGACTGTACCCATGGCCTAATTTGGACAACTATTTTTGAGCATTTTATTCACGCGTTAACACACCAATTTAGTGTAGCATGAAAGTGTCCCAGCATGTGCTTTTCTTCAAGCCATATTCCACTGAAGTTCAAAGCATAACCAACACATGGACGCTCAGAAATAGAAGTGGTTTTTTGAGCTGCTGCTCTTTTAACACATTGATTATCAACAAAACCCCAGTTTAGACTCAGAGGAATGAGGATGGACTTAGTATAGTTTTAGTCTGGATGAAGAGAAACTCCTACATCTGAAGTTTAGTTAAAAGGCAAATAAAAGTCAACAACTTTTTAAGATGTCAGACCTGAATTCTAGCTGTGTGTGAGTATATGCATGTTTGTACAAGACTGTCTGGTTGCAGACATTTACCCGCCATATGAGGCCTAACCTCCTCAAATTACACACCAAACAGAACATCTAAAAATATCAATTTAGCAATATATCGCGATATTTTGACCTTCAACATAATATTGATATTCAATAACTATAATTACAGACATGACACATATTTGGCCATTTCATTCGGAACTTTCCAGTTCATAATCATTATAGCTGTTACTGTAGATATTAGCATGATCTCTCTATCCATGGTCAATACATCTATAGTATCTATTTTTATCACCACATAGGCATGAGATCCACTCAAGATGCCTTTAATACATTTATACTTAATGGAGACAAATATGGTAGGGATGCATTTGTGGCCTGGGCACCCATGAGTTTGTCACTACCATATATTCTCGTTTTCAGTAAGAATATCATTGCTTATACTTCTATAAAATGATCACCACAACCATTTAGACATGAGGACCCTCTTGAAAACAAGATGTAGGATCTCAAGAGGCTAACCTCGAATAAATCAGTTGACAGGTCTACGGTTCATGGATCTGTCACTAACTTTAGCTCTTACTTTAGTCCACTTGTCTCCTCTTACCTCCCTTCCTTCACCCTCACACCAACACAGCATCGTGTGGATTTGCTGTTCATCATGAGACTGGGATCCACATTCAAGATTTCCTGCTGCTTAAACCAACACTATGTAGTTTTTTAAACATAATATAATCCTTCGATATTCATTGTGATGGTCCACCATTTTACAATGGAGTTGAATGACACCTCTGTCGTGGTCTGGAGTGGTCTGTATCCCTTTCACTGGCGCTATGTAACTTCGGGGTGGATGGTGGGAACCCTGCCACACTAAAAAACATCAAGTTTGGACTGCTTTACGGCATACGTCACTTCCCCCGATTCGTTTAAAACTCGGAAGTCTCGGCGAAAGCCAATCATTAACGCCGAGCTGTAACCATGGCAGAGGAAACAAAGAACGTAATGAATAGAAAAGTTTAGTCGGAGGATAAAAAACAAAGAAAGCGAGAGAAAAACAAGCTGAATGCTTGGACCAGAATAAACATCGGTTCTGCGTTCACTCGCTGGCGTGAAATAAAAGACCAGGAGGGGTGTCCGACTACTATCAGGTATGTTGGGCGACTAATTCATGACAAAGTTCCTCAATAAAAACTTGACAGGAAAAAAGTACAGCACAACAAATCCAGAACGTACCAGTATGTAGTTTTATTTAGACCTATTTCAAGTGTGTGATATCACCAGCTCGTCATTGTCTTTACTTTTATTCACTTTATCACTTCAACAGGGCGAGTGCGACTTCACGGTAATAAAACCAAGTTGAACTTAGCGATTTTTAACATCGTCATTTAGTCAAAAATAAATACATTACATCGTCGCTATCCATCCTGCAAACAGCCGCTGAAGACAGAAGAATACTTTTGAGCGAAGTCCTGGCTTCTGTGAATCGCCTACAAAACAAACGCACGCGACCGGCAGATCTTTCTTACGACAGCGCGCTAGAGCTCATGGGTAGTTGAGTTCTCTCTCCGGTCAAGCGGGGATCTTCCGTAGTGCTGCTTTAACAGAAGGTTTTTTCTTGAGCCATGATGGAGGGATTCATGATTGGCTATATGGATTCATGTTGGCTGTTGGAAGTATATATTTGTATATATATGTATATGTGTATTTTATATATATATAAATGTATCCACAACATGAAGAGTTTTATGCTCTATTGTAAAGTGTCTTGACATAACACTTGTTATGAATTGGCGCTACAGAAATAAAGATTGATTGATTGAAATCTTAATAAAGTTTTTTTTTTGTAAAAATAAAAACTCATTTTATCAGATTTGGAAATAAAATAAAATAAGAAGTCAAGTAAAAGTAGTTGGACCATCCAAATGTACACTACACTGGGAATAGTAGTTAAGTTGTATTTATTACAAGAGTACCTTGTGCACTTTATTTCCCTCATACTTTTGTCTTCTGTTTTCAGTGACACAGGGCACATATGCAATTAGTGCTGTCAGACGATTAAAAAAATTGATCTAATTAATGCACTTAAGTGACAACCCTATATGCAATATGTATGAACAGGTTTTCTTTTCATACAGTCTACTCAGTTCAGACAGTGACAAGAGAAATAGGAGATTTTTTTTACTGGCTTGATTTGTACTTTCAGTTTTGAGTATTATGTGATTTACATATACACCATCTTTAGGTTTTTCTGAGTTAACTGTAAAATATCGCAATATATCACAATATTGTGCTATCATGATATTTTCAAATATTGTATCTAGGCCAAAGTATCTTGTCCTGAGGTTCTTGCCAATTCTCACCCCTAGTAATGGTGTGTGTGTGTGGGGGGAGTTTTTGGCACATCAGACCATCTTAGAGTGAACTTTTATTTTATGGGGTTTACTCCATTTTAGTTTTTGAGTTACTACATAATGTTTTACAACTTTTTATTTATTAATTGTTTGGTTTTAAAAAAGTTCTATCTTAATCAACTTTTAGCATTTTATTACCTTTGTCATATCCTATCATGGTTTTATTTATTTACTTATTTATTCCGTCAGTTTAGTTTTAGCTCCTGTGTTTCCTTAGTTTCAATTCAAGATAGCGTTTCCTCAGTCCTCTGTGGATTTCTAAAGAGTCCTGGCTTAGAGTCCTTGTGTGTGTGTGTGGGGGGCTGGGTTGGGGCGTATACATGATTTTGCGTGTGAGTGGCTGTCTGTGTTAAATATGGGCTGGGAGGATGGGTGGGATCCTTTATTTTAATCTGTATCTCTCTGATCTGCTTGTTTATTTTAATGTACAGCACTTTGTGATACATCTTATGTATGAAAAGTGCTTTATAAATAAAGTTTGATTGATTGATTGATTGATTTTACGGCACTTTTAATTTAGTTTTAGTTATACCCTTTTGCCTAAAATAACTATAAAATAATTTAGTCATCTAAATTGTTTTACTTTTAGTCTAGTTTGAGTTGATGAAATTTCACACCATTTCAGTCGATGAAAATACTACTGTAAATGTTTCTACTGTAAATTTAGTCAACTAAAATATGAAGTGTTTCATTGAATTTCTGAAGTTGTGTTTAACACTTGGATAAAATGAAACATCTAATAACCTAAAATCAGATCACCAAAGATAGATGTGGAAAGAATGTGGGCACGTTCCAGCTCACCACTTCCCGTAAAGAAGAGAGGAGTAAAGCTGGTACGAGTGTTTGGAGAGCCTAAAATATTGTTCCATTGTGGGGCAGGACTTGGTTTGTGTGACATTGTTTGTGTGTGTCAGTGTTATTTCTGATAGCACTTTCTGTTGTTAGAGTCTTTAGCCTAAATCACAATTGACTCATGTATACTGTTTTGGTTTCAGTCTAGTTTTAGTTGATTAAATTTCACATTTTAGTAGACAAAATCTACTGTTAAATTTAGTGGACTAAAAGATGAAGTGTAAAGTGTGTATAAAATGAATCATCTAATAACTCTTCATTGAATGTTAGTAAAGTCTGAATGTCTAAATGAACAGAAACAAATGTTCCTTTGTGTGAAATGCAGTCTCCTTTATTTAGTCTACCTGGCAGAGCATCTCAGTTACAATACCAGAACTGACAACAAACAGTGAACCATTTCAAGAACCAAGCTAAGGCAGCTGTGATTGGATGTCCCTCTGAACTCATCCAACCTCTAACACAACCAAAGTAGCTGTGATTGGATAGATTCCTAACTTTTCTCTACTTTCTACATGACCAGTTTTTATTTGTTGATGAAAATGTCAGTTAATCAAATTGTAGTTTTTGTCCATGTGCAATTGTTTTTATTAGTGACAGTCTGGTTTTCATCAGGTGAAAAAGGCTTTTGGTGAAAACTATGATGAAAATAATTAGTCAACAATATTGCTCAGAGGAATGTTTCCTGCACCTTGTTGAATCTATATAAAAATAACTATGGAAGCCCTGAAGGCAAAAAGGGATCCAGCCTTACAGTAGTTGAGTGTACCTTAAATGTGACCAGTAGGTGTATATTCTGTAAAAACTAATCAGTTCCAGTCGATTAGCTAAAATGTCAAAAGTAAGAATGTCAAAGCCCCCTTATCTTAAACATCGAGAACTATAATCTCTCCTTTTAAAAGCTCCGTCACACATTTTCTTGTTTATTGACCATGGGGAAGACCAAACGATCTGAAAGACAAACTCCAAAGAAAGAGGGCATTTAAAGAGCACAAGCTACGGTCTCATTAGGCCAATCACTGCGTTTAGTTCCAGGGCTCCGAACGCTCCCCAAAGCGTGAACACACAAACACCGAGCTCATTAAAACCAGTTCAAACTGCTCTGAGTATAAAAAAAAACTTCCTGACCAAGGGAAGAAATGAACTCCGACTAAAACACAGCTTCATGATGTGAGTTTGGGTCCATTTCAAACATCATTCTTCATATGTTACCGCTGTCTGTTTGTCACAAAAGCAACAATTATCTAAGAACAAGAGGCGAAGATTGACTGCAGGGAAACATGAGCCTGAATCTGAGCCCTCCAAACAGACTGTCTCTTCTCCTGTGGTGATAACAACCTGCTCGTCTAAAGGAGGTGGATCTTTAATTAACCACAAATTTAAGAGTAATTGCTTCCTGTGTCAGTCTGCACGGACTCACAGCAGAGAAACTCCACATCAACACGAGGAGCGATCACAGACAGACAAAGCAGAGTGAAACTACAGAAGACTTCTTACCGAAGTAATTAATCATGACTGGCAAACAAAGTCCAGGGCTGCAGTCTAGTTTTTGCTGAGGAAGGTTCCTAACTGAGTGGAACGATCCGGAAGTAGTTTGTGATAAGAGCTGTTCGAATAGTCTAAATGCTTAGGAAAGGTGGCGCAAAGCTTCCTTTATTATCTCCTTAACGAAGGATACACCTCGGCCCTAACAAATTTTGCTGGACGATAATTGTCCAAAAAATTATTTCCAATAAACAATGTTTTAGTCAATTTTATTTTGAAACATCATTTCACTAATGTAATCATAATATATGTCATAAAAAGCAAGTACAGCATATCAAAAGCAATGAACTTTAATTTCTTAAGAGTATTTAACTGTAATTGGAAGGTCATAGCTTTTTATTAAAATAAATTAAACAAACAAACAATATAATAAATTTAACAAAATAAAAAAAAGGAAAAAACCCAATGAAAGTGAAATGGACTCTCTTTCGGGAAAAAATGCATGTCAATAAAAATCATTATATTAATCAAAAACAATTAAATATATACCCTGTCTCTGTAAAGAAAATTCCAATAAAAACACACACACACTAAAAAACAACAAGGAGTTCATACAGTTCTGGAATTACTTGGGACATGTACTTTCTCCCAGTCAATTTGTACTGTCTGTCAAATGTTTGTAACATTTCTGGCTTTTCAATCGTATTGAAGGGCTGCATTTCTTCGATGTAGTGAGCGACACTGTCTGTGAGCGTGCACCATTTTGCGCAGTTTTATCTATATTTACTTTCCCGACCAAACGCCTCAGTAAGTGCTAACTGTCAGGATGACGGCTCCGCTGCGCCTCCCCTTCTTCGTCGCTACTACTTTCAAACAAATATGACGTATTGGCTCGTCGGTGTTCATGAGCTCACACCTTGTTTATTCTGTTTAAAACCAAAATATTCCCACACTGGGGCTGTGGCAGCCGGCTTGAGAACCATATCTTTCATGCCACCATTTATATTAGTGTTTGTTTCCTCGTTACTCCTCGGGACGCTCAATTGCACTTCTGTGTGTGTGTGTACGCGCGAGCAGCCCCACCTCCCCCAAAAAGATTGAATGACAAATGCTCACTTCGCAATAAATCCGCTATAGAACCAATGCACCCAGGTGTTGAGAAAGTTGCACAGAGTGACCCATCCTCTCATCCAGCCTGTTTGGTAGAAAGAGAGGAGGAAAACAAACATGCGTGCATGTGTCAACTTATCGAGGCCGGCAAACTTATCAAGGATGTTTTTATTTATCCTGTGGTTAATCGATTTATTGATTATCGTGACAGGCCTAGATATACCAGACCATCCTTTACAAAAGGAAAGTAGAAAAGAACATTTCATAATGCCTTGCGGCAGGTGAAGTAAATAATATCGGCATCCGCCTACGGTAAAATTACGAAGGACAAAGGAAGATTACTTTTTTTGGACTATCAAGATATGTAGACTATATAATACTAAGTAAACATTTTTGGCATGTAGTGCTTTCAAAAATATAAACTTTAGTTCATTTCTTTATTAATTGTTTTTAAAATGGTGGATGGGTAAAGAGTTAAATGTTGTAATTGAAAAAGAACTTAATATAAAGCATTTCTTTTTCTCCATAACTGCCTACAACGTTGATGAATGATAAACAAACAATAGTGGTACTTATTCAATCTTCATTTATGAGTGAATCGTGCCAATAATAAGACAGAAAAATGTTTTTTTAATGTCTAAATATGAAACTGAACGACCCTGCGAGGTTAAGCAGGTGACAAAGACGCTTCTTATAGTTCGCTTCTAGAACATTGAATTTCGTCACGAATCACCTACGTCACAAGGCATCGTTACTGCATAAATATGACACTAAAATGAAAGAGCAGCCGAATTCCTCTTTTACTGCAGTTCTCCTTTCCTTTCCTTGACCTCATGGGGTTAAGGAAAAGTGGTTAGGAAAGGGCTTAGGAGGTGACTATTCAACTGTAGCCAAGGTCTCTGAATCCGTGTGTGGCAGCTTTGCTCTGAGTTTTGTTTTGTCTCCAGCATATCCAGGCAGCTATCATGACATAAAATGTGAGAAGTACCCTTAACTTCAAAGCAAATGCTCCAAAATTCAGAGAAAATAACCCCCTCTCTCTGTGACTCTCAGAAATTCTAATGATTTCTTTTGATGCAAAATCACAAGATGAATTCATCTATAAAATCTATTACCTCTCGACTGGATTACTGAAAGTCTCTTTTATCAGGGTGTCCTTGAAAGGCCCTTAAGACTCTTCAGCTGGTTCAAAATGCTATCGAAAAATGCTAATGCTATAACGAAGAAATAGCACCACTTCTGTATTATCTTCTCTGTATTAGCTTTCTATTAAACCTAGGATGGAATACAAGATTGAAACATCAAGATGTCCCTTGTTTACAGCACCAGTAGCTGCCAAAATGGCTTATTCTCCTGCCCCTCCTGAACAGACCTACCACTATGACATCATTCCATTGTTTCATCTGCAGTTTACACCCATTGGCTCAGAGTGGCAAGAGACTGCAGATTGAATGCAGAGTCATTGGAAACAGGGCACAAACATAGAGCACTATCTAACTAAATAATTCAGAATTAAAGTTTTCTCCTTCGTGTTTACATGGAAATAGTAATTAACCAATTAGAGATTTAAATGGAAAGCACATTTATTTGCCTTTATTCAAGGTCTGATGAAATGAACGAGAAGGAGTAAAAAATAAAGTGTACACGGTTATTGATTTTTCTTAACAGTTGTGATTTGTTATCTATGTACCAGTTTACACATGTAGATGTTGACACCCCCAGTGCACAGGACATCATTTACAACAGTTACCTGGTGAGGGTTTTTTCATTCATATTTGTAGCTATTATTTTAATAGATTATAGGTCAGTTAAGGTGCCACATACTATCCAGGTAGATTTCAGGACCAGACTTGTATTCAAAAATCGCGTTTCGCTATTTTTGTCTCCAAAACTCTCCCGTAGACAACATGGCGGATCGTTATGTCAGCCTCTACACAGGGAGACCTGCGGTACATAAATATAAAAAGCTTTTTCTAATCTAAAAAAGAGAAAATGAAAGTTTCATAGGGATGATTTACAGCTATCTCAACAGACTTTACATACAAATAGAAACATTATATCCTATATTTACGGTTTCTGTTCAGTGAAATGCCAACTTCTACACACTACACCTTTAAAGAGGCACCTCAGACAGAGAGAGAGACAAGAGGTGGATCAGGATTACTCAAAATATGAAAACTAGAATGTTTTTTGAGCATTGTGAACAAACTCTTGCAGTCAAAATAAGTGACAAACTGTAGGGTGAAGGAAACTCGGTCTATTGTGTGAAACAGGTAAGATGTTAGTTTGAGCTACACTTGACCTGATAAAGGGGGAGGGGGTCCAAACACAGAAATTCACTGAAAGGATGACAAAGAAGAACCCCCTGAACATTAAACCAGTGTTGTCCCGTCTGTCCGCCTCACAAAAAGTTACCTAATTTATATTTTAATGACCTGCCTGTATCAGCGGGTTCAATTTCTCTGCTCCTGCTGATGAAGCAGGAAAGCTACAGCGGGCGACATGGAGGAATGTGTGTGTCGACGGGGACACAATGTGAGCCTCATAATGAGCTCGGGTTCATTCACAAAGCAGCGGGCCATCGAACACACTGACCCATACACAGCAGACACAGGCCAGTCAGAGGAACAAAAGGCAGCACAATCATACCAGTGAAGTCGGCTGGAGCGAGCTACAATGCAGCAAATCAACGACTCTGTGTGCGAACAGTATGAGGAGATGATTAATATAGCTCAGAGAGAGATCACGCCAAGGTAACTCTGGCCTAAAAACAAAGTAAATAACAGAAGGGAGACAAACCTTACCAACAGATCTAAAATTACAAAAGCACTTAGGAGTGCATTAAGATATTCCATTTATTCCATCTTCTTATAGTCCTCAATAATACTGGATGATCAATGGTGTGTCTATTGTTGCCAAGCTTTGATTTTAATCTTTGTTAAATAACTTATAGTTTTGTTCTTTTTCCTTTTTGTTTAAGTCTAATTTTTTATTTTCCCTTTCTTTACTAGTTTTTGGTATATAATTTCTTTCTTTTATTTGGTGTAAAATTGCTAAAAAAAATTGATAAAATAATTGTGCTGGATGTAACAAAATGTCAATAAAATGTTCATCATAAAAAAAATAATGCTGGATGATTTCTCTAAAACTCTCAGTGGCTGTCATGACCTGAAGAAGAATATTAAAATCATCCCATTATCACTAAAAAGCAATGCTGCTGCCCAGCACAACTGGATAAATAAGAGAAAACAAGCAGAAAAGACTCATTTTTTACAGCAAACGCCTACTGGCTTGCAGCATCTTTGATTAAATATCTTCAGACCAAAATACTGCTCCAACACACATGAATAAACAAAGCAGAAGGGAAAATAAATTCAATAATATTCTAAAATTAGATGTGATGATAGGGCTGGATAATATATCTTTTTGTTCAGTTTTTTCTGCAGGAGATTTGACAACCAAATATCAAAATATAAATACAGAAATTAACTGTTTTCATGACGGTCGGTCCTGTCAGGTTTGCACAAGCATTTAAATAGGCATGCATTTGTTTTTGTTTTTTAAATGAGCTTGAGTATTGAACCGAGAGTTTCATGTTAATATACTTAAGTATTCGAACAATTGTTCAAGTATGGGGACAATTGTCTGTAACTGAATAGTAAATGCATTTGAATGTAAAATGTTGAGTTTAGCAGCACATCAGAGTGGGAGACACGACTGAATATCTTAGATTATTTGGGGGCATGTTCGAAAGCCATTCAAGTTTGATTTTTAGGAAAAGTGACAGCTTTAATTTACTGTTAAAATAGCTCAGTCTTTGGTGTTTATGTGGACAAATCTGCCTATGTTTGAATTACATAATCAACATTTTATTAAACACACTTTAATTCTAGGAGGGAAATTTGGTTTGGTTTGGGACATAAACTATATTACCAAAAGTATTTGCTCACCCATCCAAATGATCAGAATCAGGTGTCCTAATTACTTGGCCTGGCCACAGGTGTATAAAATCAAGCACCTAGGCGTGCAGACTGTTTCTACAAACATCAGTGAAAGAATGGGTCGCTCTCAGGAGCTCAGTGAATTCCAGCGTGGAACTGTGATAGGATGCCACCTGTGCAACAAATCCAGTCGTGACATTTCCTCATTCCTAAATATTCCACAGTTGACTGTCAGCTTCAATATAAGAAAATGGAAGAGTTTGGGAACAACAGCAACTCAGTCACAAAGTGGTAGGCCATGTAAATTGACGGAGCGGGGTCAGCGGATGCTGAGGCACATAGTGCAAAGAGGTCGCCGACTTCCTGCACAGTCAATAGCTACAGAGCTCCAAACTTCATGTGGCCTTCAGATTAGCCCAAGTACAGTACGCAGAGAGCTTCATGGATGAGTTTCCATGGCCGAGCAGCTGCATCCAAGCCATACATCACCAAGTGCAATGCAAAGCGCCGGATGTAGTGGTGTAAAGCACGCCACCACTGAACCATTGAGCAGTGGAGACGTGTTCTCTGGAGTGATGAATCACGCTTTTCCATCTGACAATCTGATGGACGGGTCTGGGTTTGGGTTTGGAGGTTGCCAGGAGAACGGTACATTTCGGACTGTATTGTGCCAAGTGTGAAATTTGGTGGAGGAGGAATTATGGTGTGGGGCTGTTTTTCAGGAGCTGGGCTTGGCCCCTTAGTTCCAGTGAAAGGAACTTTGAATGCTTCAGGATAACAAGACATTTTGGACAATTCCATGCTCCCAACCTTGTGGGAACAGTTTGGAGCGGGCCCCTTCCTCTTCCGATATGACTGGGCACCAGAGCACAAAGCAAGGTCCATAAAGACATGGATGACAGAGTCTGGTGTGGATGAACTTGACTGACCTGCACAGAGTCCTGACCTGAACCCGATAGAACACCTTTGGGATGAATTAGAGCAGAGACTGAGAGCCAGGCCTTCTCATCCAACATCAGTGTGTGACCTCACAAATGCGCTTTTAGTAGAATTGTCAAAAATTCCCATAAACACTCCTAAACCTTGTGGACAGCCTTCCCAGAAGAGTTGAAGCCGTAATAGCCGCAAATGGTGGACCGACATCATATTGAACCCTACGGGTTAGGAATGGGATGACACTTAAGTTCATATGTGAGTCACGGCAGGTGAGCAAATACTTTTGGTAATATAGTGTATGTTGACAACATGACGGCAAAACTTGATGTCAGTTTTGTTGGTCATTAAGAGTTTTTTTCGAGAGGAAAAAAAATTGATTAAAACTGTACATTGAATACTGTGGTAAAAAATCAAGGACTTTACTTTTCGGCCATATCATCCAGCCCTATACGCTGACTCATTTTGCTCTACAGCAGGGCTGAACCATATTGGTAAAATCTTGGGATGCATGATCTTAGATTTTTCTGACATTTGATATGCCAATATTTCTAAACTTATATTGATATTTTGTGTCAAGAGCACAAAATCTGTACTTCACTATAATTGACCAGTTCTTTCCATGATTAACCTGCAGGATTTGTTTTTGAAAGTTTCTGCCCATTCCCAATCACTGTCTATGGCCTGTTGACAAAATGATGCAGTGAAACCCACTGCCTGGCCAAAAAAAAAAAGACGCTACCTGGATTTATCCAAGTAAACAGGTACGTTAGGTAAGTTAGTGTGTTTAAGAAGAGTCAAATCATTGGCATCAGGCAGAGAAAACTTCTAAGGAGACTGAAGAAACTACTAAAACTGGGTTAAGAATTGTCCAACACATTATTAAAAACTGAAGGATAGTGGGGAACCATCGTCTTCAAGGAGGGAACGTGGTCAGAAAGAAATGCTGAATGATCAAGATCAGCAAATTACTTAAACATTTGGTCAAATCAAATCGAAGAAAACAACAGCAGAACTCAGGGGTGTGTTTAATAGTGAAAGTAAGAGCATTTCCACACACAATGTGAAGGGAACTCAAGGGAATGGGACTGAACAGCTGTGTAGCCTTAAGAAAACCACTAATCAGTAAGACATAAAGATTGGACTGTGGAGGACTGGAAGAAGGTCATGTGGTCTGATGAGTCCAGATTGACCCTGTTCCAGAGTGATGGGAGCATCAGGGTAAGAAGAGAGGCAGGTGAAGTGATGCACCCATCATGCCTAGTGCCTACTCTCCAAGCCTGTGGGGGCAGTGCTGTGATCTGGGACAAATCTGTGACATCGCAGAAGCTTATCAAAACAATACCACAGTGAATGTGACTGTAATCAAAGCTAAAGATGGTCCAATGAAATATTAGAGTGTGTGACCTTGTTTTATTTGGTGGCAACTTTTTGTTTTGGCCAGGCATTGTATGGAAAGGTCCATCTAGTCTATGAGGTTAACGCTGCTTGTGCTATATCTATGAAATTAATAATCCATCTATTGTACACCTATTGATAGATTAAACTAACCAAACAGCCAACAATCCATCCATCCATCAGTCCACACATTTATCTACAACCATTCATTCCTCCATGTTTTCATTCACCTACTAACTCAACTATCTATTCCTTTAACAAACATTCATCTCTCCATCCATCCACCTGTTTGTTCATCTCTTCATCCAGTACTCACTGACTAAATAAACACAAACATGTTTCAGAGAGAAAATCTGCTTAGCCTGCTGCAATAAACACCAAAACCTTTGAATTATTATTTAAGCTACTGTAGACGCTTCAGCCCCAAAGTACCCAATTTCAGGAATGCTTGCACGCTCTCCATCAAAAACAAGAAAAAGTGAACTATTCATGTAGAAACATAGTCATGCTGCACATCAAATTTAACAAGAAAAACCCATGCACACATGAGCCATTATCACATACGACAAACACAATTAAAACAATAAGCAAAAAAAGTAGAAGAATAATAGAAATCTGTAGGGTGCCACCTGGTGAAACCTGGCATCACACTCGACACATTTTCACCTCCAGCTCCGACCTACAGCAAGCTACACATAGAAACGAGAAATCTTTCCAGAGACACCAAATATGTCGCTCTATGACCAAAACTCAGGAAACCAGCAGCCAAATAAGACAGTAGACCGTGGCAGTAGTCCAAAAGATGTCCTAGCTTTCATATTTTAGATAGAAAAAAATAGGCATTTTTGAATAAAAAATGTCTGAACAATGTACCATAAGAGTTTATTACATGGAGGAAGTGATACATATACATACGCTATATATAAACACTTAATTATATTTTGTTTTCATTTGACAAATACATACTGTATATTTTTTGGCTCAATACAAGCTGTTTTTCACAATCCTCGCCTGACCATATTGTTATAAGACATCTCTAATTTTGCTCTGCATGACTTTAGAGCAACAGTCCTTTGCAGAGATGATGTAAAAATATTTTATTATTCATTTATAGAGTTTTACAGCCACTCCAGCATCATTTCAAGGAGATACTGATAATAAATATCGATTTTTATTTTAGGCGAGGATGAAAATTTCAAATTATTCTGCCTTCTATCTTCATTTACTCGGTTCCAGTAACACATATACTGATAATTAAATCTCTCAAGTGTTACTTTTATTATGACATCAAAAGAATTCACATTAACCTTAAGGTTGCAGAGGTTTACTCTTTTCTTTATGAGGATGTCATAATCAAGCAGAAGGCTCAAAAAAGGGCTGATCATGTTCATCAGATATTGAGTTTATGGCTAAATTATCCATTATGAAACCTTCCTAAAGCAGGTGGTGATGCTTTAACATGCCATTGAACATATTTAGACTAGAGGGGCGGTTCAGAGTTTGGAGTCTATTGACTGAAAAACACAAGAATAAAGAGAAAAGTGGTGAAAATGCAAATGTGGGCGGAGGAATTAAGCTGCTTTGTGTCAGAAAATGAGAAGAGATCGCTCTTAAGTAGGATGAGAATGATTTATGTGATCAGCTTTAATTGTTCAGGATCTGCTCTTAGCAATAGAGACACAAAGGAGTCTCAAGGAGGTCAGACTTGTGGGAGAGGAAGTGGGTGGTCTGGCACTCCAAGATCGATGTGACTGTGTGGCCAGCAGTGGGAGTGCGAGGTCAAAGAGGTCGAATCCATTTAGAAGACAAAACAGTTTGAAACCACCTTCAGATTTAGTAGACATGGAAGCAGAAGCTGTTACATGAGATGAAAAACATCTGATTGGACTGTTGTGACATCTTCAGTGATGCTGTGAGGAGCAGAGCCTTAACAAGTGTGAAAAAGAGAGTCACAGTCACTTCATCAAACCATCCATCTATCCTTTAAACCATCTACCTATCAGATTCATCATATATCCATACATCCATCATCTGTTTATGAGTGGATCTACTTATTCATCTATGTAAACGTCAATCCACCAGTCCCTACATTTATTTATTTATCTATCCATCGCACCATTAAACCATTTATCTTTATTAGGGGTGTCCCCAACTGATATTAATATTGGTAGGCCTGTCACGATAACAGATTTTGCTGGACGATAATTGTCACAAAAATTATTGCAGATATTGCTGATTTTGAAACAGTTTTTTTCATTAATGTAAACAAATGTCGTAATAAAGTGAGTACACCATATCAAAAGCAATAAACTTTAATTTCTTAAGAGCATTTAACTGCAATTGGAAGGTCAAGAGCTTTTAAATAAAAAAAGAAACAATATAGTAAATCAAACCCCAGGCGTTGAGAAAGATGGACGGCGTGAACCATCTTCTCATCCAGCCTGTTTTGTAGAGCAAGAGGAGGGAAATGCATGTTAATTTATTGAGGTTGGCAAACTTACCGATGACGTTTTTATTTATTGTTCGGTTAATTGATTTATTGATTATCGCGACAGACCTAAATATTGATTATATTGGTCCAATATAACCAAAAAAATAAAAATCAGATTATATCGGCCCACATCTAAAATATCAGATACAGGCACTCGGATACATGGAGTCCATTTAATTTATTTTTTATTTATTTAATTTAGTTGTAGAATATGTTCATGTTTAAGTTCAACACGGTGGTTATTTTGCAATTTAAAAATACCTGTTTTGCTTTTATTAGATTTATTGAGGTTACTTTTCGGATACTTTTAATTTATTTTTCATTTATTTTACTACAAAAAAAGTTATAAAAGTATGTTTGAGTCCTGCTGGTATCGTATTGGATTGATATTGGTATCAGCCAATACTCAAGGCTGCAATATCGGTATTGTAATGGAGGTGAAAAAGTTGTATAGGTACACCCCTTTTTGTTTTTAAACTTATGATTATTTATTTCATTTAAAGAAAACAACACACAAAGAACAGATTGTCAGATGCATTACTTTCAGTCTTTTTGATGGCGCTTGTAGATAATCCATTTTCCTATCGTGTTCCCACTTCTTTAGTAGTTGTTTTATAACATATGTGAGTTTCTCCATAACGTATACCTCATCAGTGATGCCCAACCAGTTCAAACATTCATATTTTCATGCTTGAAAGCAAACAGTTCAGATAAATCTAATGTAATAACATGGAATGTGGAATCAAAGAGAGCTGAAGTCACATTTTCAGTGAGACAAACCAGTTCTTATTAGTTATAAAAATTAATTTGGCTCACATTTTCCTGAATGTACTGATTGTGCTTTATTAGACCACTATGAAGTCGAATGCAGCAAAACATAGCAACTACTTAAAAAACAAAATATACATCGAGGAATGATTATCATAACAATACAGAATATTACCTCTGCACATGGTGCATCGTGGCAAATTCTGACACCAATTAATCTTTATTTTTTGGACATTTGGAGCTGAAATTTAAAGTTGACTTGTGGGCTGCATTAAGAGATCGGGCAGCTGAATGTGGCCCCCCAAGTTGCCAGTTGCCCACCCCTGTTTTAGACAATCTATCCCTCAAAGAACAGTGCATATGATCAACAGATCAGTTTTCATACCAGTGATGTTTGTGATGTTACAGCACTGAGTTAAACTGTTTAATCTGTCCTCATCTAAGACATCGACATCTGCCGGCACGCGCTTCTACATCCAAGACAAACAAGGACAACTGATTGGATACACAGCGTCTGCTGGACTAATCGATTAGGATGAACAGCATACCATCTGTAATTTCATAACTGCCCTTCAAGAGCTCAGAAAGAACAGCAGCCTAAAACACACAGTCTACATCATGTGTTTACTCCCTGCTGACTGAAACTGCAAGAGTGGTAACCTTCTGTAAATACCAGGGAGGGGAGACTTTTAATTTCACTTCTTAAAGGTGTAGTCAGCGATGTGGGAGAAAACAAGTGGAGAGGTTGTTGATAACCGAATTTAGACACGCCTTTCCCTTCATACCTCACTCCTGGCTCCACCCTGAAAGCTGATGGACGTGCATCGTCATGGAAACGGCCGTAGAAACTGCGTAGCTGACCAACATAGCTAAGGTAACCCTGACTCGTCAGACAATAGTAGCCACAACTCGACTGCCATTATTGATAACATCACAACAACAGTACATTTTGGCAGATTAGACAATAAGATGAATGCTCGACGGCGACATCCGCGTCTGTTTTCAGGTCTTTAAATTTGCGGAGTTCCCTCCACCGTCGGAAAGCAACACCAATGTTGACCCGGGTCTTCGCTCTTTCATGGTCATAGCCCTTCTTTTTCACTTTTCACTCCTCTAACCTTTGTCTTTCGGGCTGTTTTTCAGCCATTGCTACTGCAACTCTCCTTATGCTAACAGCGCACACTACGCATCCTGCTACTCCCCCTCCCCCCTCTGTCTGATCTGTGCATGAGTATGATCGCCCCCTGGATGTGGGGGGGTGTACCCTGTTTTGGTGGCTCAGCCCGAGCCACAGTATTTACCTGCTGAAATTCAGAGCCAAGGCTGTGTATTGAAACCAGACTTTTTTTTTCAACATGCTGTCAGTGGGGACATCTTGTGGATGGAGAGGAGAAATACAGTCATTTTGACAAATAGTGCATTAGATTAGAAGATTGCTGACTACACCTTTAATTCTAGGAGGCACCTTTCACATTATGAAAAAAAAAGATCACCTGATTGAATGTTTGTTATTTTATCGTTTATAAAATCCATCCCCTTAAGGTCTGTACAGCCCTGATATGGATGATATAACCTCGCTTCTTGGGCTGAAATATTTATTGTTTTCAGATAAAAATCACAATTTCAGACAACGCAATCATGTGATCAATAAAGTTGCAGTTTTCATCCAGGATCTGTTGTGTTAACTATTTTGCAAATTTGCAGGCAACTTGCACTTAAGAATGTCTCGCAAAGGAACATCTGCAAATGGCACTGTTCACTAAAAAGAAGCGTTCAACAGAGTTGACTTGTTTGTAAGCGTCACATCTCCACTGCTGAAGTGCTGGTGAGCAGGACAACAACACAAAGCCGCTCCTTATGAGTCGAAGTAAGACTATCCCTTAAGTAATGAAAACAGATTATCATCAATATTAGATGATGAATAATGTGTTATGTGCTTGTGATCATTGATTTCCTTACTGTTGTCTATACTGTAAACATGGTGAATATTGAAAATCATGACTCAAATTGGGTGTCCCGGAACAACTTTTTCACCTCCGATACGATACCGATATTGCAGCCTTGAGTATTGGCCGATGCCGATATCGACCCGATATGATATCAGCAGAAATCAAACAGACTTTTATTACTTGTTTTGTAGTTTGGACCGTAAGAAAAGGCTTGATCAGGTGAGATTACTCAAACAGAGAACAGTATTCAGCAATAGTAGGTATGAGAAAAACTGACCCATTTGTTATTAACCAATGGGTTGATTAAATTCTAACCTTAAACACAATAAGATACTACAATTAAATAAAATAAATAAAAAAATAAATTGGAAGACCCTGAAAGGTAACCTCAAGAAATCCAATAAAAACAAAAACACATATTTTAAAATTGCAAAATAACCACTGTGTTTAACTTAAACATGAGCATACACTACAACTTAATTAAATAAATAAAAAATAAATTAGAATGGACTGCATGTTTCATAGTGCTTATATCAGAGATTTTAGATGTGGGCTGATATAATCCGATATTTGCTTTTTTTGCTGATATTGTACAGATATCCGAACTCAAAATCAAACTTACTTACATAGCACCTTTCATATATATATACATGCGGCCAAAGTCTTTTACAGAGCAGAAGAACCTAAACATGACGTCATTATGGGAGAAGAGTAAAGGTAAACGAAAGTCAAAACAAACTCAGCGAAACAAAATCAATAAAAATTTTAAAGGAACACTTACAAGCAAAATAAAATACATTAAAAACATAGTAAAAATAATGTTTTTTCCTAAAAATAACAAATAAAATAAGAATAAAATGTTTTCCTAAAAATAATAAATAAAATAAAAATAAATACAAAATTAAAATGAAGGTTAAAAATCTAAATAAAACATAAAAAAGACAATATAAAACACCTAAAAAATAAATAAAAAAATGAGTTTTTCTAAAAATAATAAATAAATAAAAATAAACCAAAAATAAAATGAAGGCTAAAACTCAAAGTAAATAAACATAAAAGGCACAATATAAAAACACAAAACTCATAAAATCGAAGATTAAAAAGTTGTGATCAAAGTGATAATCATATTAGTTGTAATAATAATAGTAATTATGGTAATAATGCAGTCCGGGTCATGAAGAAGATAATCAGATTAAAAGATAGATTAAAAAGTTATGTTTTGAGTTTGTTTTTAAAACACCTAGAGATGCCTCTGTTCTCAAGTCTGGAGGGACACAGTTCATCCAGTATCAATATCGGATCGGGACACCCCTACAATCAGATCTTTCCTGAAATCATTCAGCCCCGCTTGGCGCCCTGCAGGCTGTGATCCTTTAATTAAATTCTTCTGATAATTGGGGCCATATAATGTCTTACTGTTGCATTCCTGAATGTAACTCTTACATTTCCATAAAGACAGGTGAAAGAACAGAAACAGAGCTCCACATAGGAAGAAGAATCTCTTACCTTTCCCATGAGCAATAACAAATGTTCAAATGTACATTATTGGTAACCTCCATTAGTCTTTACTGTATCCTCACTTCAACTGTTCTCCAGTGTAAAGGCAGATACTGCCTCGAGAACAAGCCCCTATCTTAAACCAGGATGATCATAAACCAGGATTCATGAAGATCTCCTCTTGTATTTATTATAAATTCAGAAAATTCCATACAGTACAAAAGCCTCACAGCTGCATATAATCATGTTAACATGAGGCACCACATACACATGCCACCAGAGGAGCACAAACAGCCTCTCACACACATTCCTGATCACAACACAGATGCAGGAGAAGCCGAGTACTTACAGGACAAAAAAAAGAACCGCTCCTCATCCGGTCTCTATTCTTTCCTCGGAGTTTGAAGCTCAACAGAAATGTTTTGTGATAAAAGAAAGGAGCGGAGAAAGCGACGGAGGGTCATTCCATTCAGGACTAAACCCGATGGGTGAACAGCGGAGCGAACGGCTTACTGAGAGAGAGGGGAGGACAGAGAGGGAGAGGGAGGGGGCGGGAAAACCAGACAGCCAGGGAGAGCAGGACTGGAGGAGCGAGGATGAGCGAGAGCAAAATAAAACAAAACTGAGGACAGTGAGGAGCGTGATGGGAGAGGAGGGAGAGGTAGCCGAAGACCACCGAACATGTTCTTACTGTTTCAGGACCACGGACAGAGAAACACCCCACCGCAAAATCAGCAACAGAGTCCAAAAAGAGGGCTCGGTGATAACAACCAAAATCATATCTTATCATATCTTAGTCTAAAATATGAGAAAAAAAATAGACTGTTGGGATTAAAAGCCAAAACATGAGAAAAAGATCCAAAATTACAAGAAGAAATAAGTGTAAATTATGAGATTAAGAAGCTCTTATTATAAAAACAGTTAAAATACTGAGATAAAAAGTCATGATGATGAGAAAAGTTATTATTATCAAGAAGAGAGTACTGACTGGATATGAAAAAGTCAAAAATATGAGAAAAAAGTCCAAAATTAAAAGATGGAATCAGTAAAATTTATGAGATAAAGAAGCTTTTATCATAAAAACAGTTTAAGTACTGAGATAAAAAGTCATGATTATGAGAAAAGTTAATATTATTACCAGGTACTAAGTAATAAAAAAGACAGAAAGTCAAAAATATGCGGTGGTCCAAAATTACAAGATAAAATAAGTAAAAGTTATGAGATAAAGTCCTCATCATAAAAAACATTTTAAATACTGAGATAAAGTCATTATTATGAGAACAGTTCAAATTATCATCAGATGCTGAGTAATAAATAGAGATGGAAAGTCAAAAATATGAGACAAAAGGTCCAAAATTACAAGATTAAATAAGTAAAATTCACGAGATAAAGAAGCTCCTACTGTAGAAACAGTTAAAATACTGAGATAAAGGCTGTGTCCAAAATGGCATACTAACATACTACATACCCAATGTGTATATATTGTATACTACATACTATAAGTATGCTTCGAATGCGAACCGTTCACGCTGTAGTATACTACTAAGTTTCCCATGATGCATTTCAAACCCCCGACGGCAAAAATCAGAAGCACACCAGGCTATCAAATATCTCTGTTTATTCACCACATTTGAAAGTTCAGAGAGCATTTTAGGCGAGAAAGTCACCACGTAGAATACCAAAATGTGGTCATTTGAGCCATAAAACGCACGGATACAAATTTCATTTTGACATTTCGGACATTCCGTTAAGCACGCCATGATGCTATCAAAGAAACTTCCGGTCGGCTGCACCACAAGAGCCCAATTTACAAAAGCGTTAAAAATCTAAACGGAGAATACAAGATGGTTTTATTTTGAAAACGGGAAGTTTGCTAGTGGCTGGTTTTTAGCTGAATGCCGGTCTCAAGACAATTTAACATTTATGATCTTAATAATATTATTATCAGTAACTTCCTAAATACACTAAAATGTTGACTGCCCGCAGACACAAAAGACGATCCTACCGTTGCCTCTGGCATTTGCAATGCATTATGGGGCTCGCAATGCATTATGGGGCGTTTGAGTGTGACTAGTATGCCCACCTCGCATACTTACAATTTTTTTCCGATATAGTATACATCCGGGTATTTCTCGCACACTCAGTCTTTTAATACTATCCAATGTGAACGCACTACATACTCATTTTGACGTCACACTTAGTATGAGTAGTACGTTAGTATGCTATTTCCGACACAGCCAAAAAGTCATGATTTAATGTTAATATTATCATCAGATACTGACTAATAGATAAAGATGAACAGTCAACAATAAAGAAAAAAAACTAAACTATTACATAAATAATTCTATATTCTAGGATAAAAGTTAAAAAAAAAAAAGAAAAATGAAACTTAGGACAAGTCAAACGTTTAGAAATGATTTAAATGACATGAAAAATAGAAACGATAGAATGGCCAAACACTTTTAGAATAACCTAAAAACTAATTTTTATCTTATACTCTTCTTTTATCTATCTATTTCTATATTTTTTTATATATACATATTTATAGAGAGAGATATATGTATGTATTGTCATCTTATTGTCGACCTTTTTTCTCTTTTAAATATGTCTGTGCACTATTTTGATGTCTTATTTAATACTGTTGTTTAAGGATATGTATTAAGTGTGGTGCAGCTATTCTCTAAAGTAAACTGCATATAATCACTGTTAAGCTGAGAGATGCAAATATTGCTGATGGGATCAATGGATGATAGGGTTTTCACTTTCAGTTATATATTTATTTTATTTATTTATTATTTATTTTATTTTTCCACCCCTTTTTCCCCAAAATGTATTCATATATTTTTTAATATTATTATCTGTCTGTTTTTTCAAATAAGGTTTCACAAAATGATGGTATATTGTGCTGTGTGTTTGTAAATATTATAAAATGGTCATTAAATTCTCTTGAAAAAAAAAAAAAAAGAATAAGATGTGACCAAAGTAAGCTGACAGCAAATCTTTTATAACTGACCTCTAAAAAGGTGAAACATGGGGACATTCCTCCAGAGTAACCAGCTTTATTTTAAGCGATCAGGTGATGAACAGATGCTGAAAGACTTGTGTTGCTGTTTGTGAATGAAAAAAAACACCAGTGTGAACTTTAAAACCTCTTCTGTGGACCTAAAGCTGCTGCTGCTGCTTCCTCATCTGGATCTGAACTCATTTAGACCCTGAGAAATCGTTTCCACCACCGTGAATCAGCCACGATACTCTCTTCTTCCCCGTTTCCTCTAAAACCCTCGGCGTCAGCAGATATTCTCCTGAGTTAAATTTAACTCAGTGTCCGTGCTCATAAACTGGAGCCACCGCTGGAGCAGCTGATTCAACGGGCAGTGAGCCCATTTTCACAAACAGCAGTGAAAAACACAAAGGGAGGCAAACCCAGAGGAGAGGTCACAGCGACAGGAGGGGAAACACTGCCCCCTGCTGACCGAACGCCTCTACAGTAAAGACCGCAGCTATCTGAGGCCGTTAAAAATCCAATCTCAGGCAAATTAGGACAAAATGCACTCATGGAAGGACAGGCAATTTACAGAGGAGGCCTTCAGGTGTGACATGTGTGCTAATGAGGAGCTGAAGAAATTGATTCTTGGCTCACGTCTGCGGTCAGGAGAGGAATCTCACACTCCCCAGACAACGGCAGAGCGTTAATTTAAGTTGGGACAGGAGTCTCGCAGAGTATTACTAGATTAAACTTAAAATCTGAAGCTAGAATACAAAATAGGCAAAATTACACAAGAGATAAAACAATCAGGCATGTCCAGGATATCAAGTCAGAGTCGATCTCTGTTTGAACACAGGACGACGAGGATGAACATCGTGCTCTCCTGAGACCGATCGACTCTGTCGAAGAGGAAAACACACATCCATCCGTCCTCTCGTGCACACACCAGTGTTAACTTTTGCTTCAGAAAATAAGGATCAAAGAAGCAAGTTTGATTTTAAACATCCATTTGCAAAACTACTCTAAAACAAATGTGTATTTAAGTGTGTGGTGTCAAATTATGGAAGTCCTTAAAGGGGTAGTGTAGAAATTTGCATTTTAGCGACATCTAGTGTTCAGATGTTGGAATGAGCCAGTCTGTTAATAAAACATCACCTCACTTGTGGCCCTTTTCCACTAGCACCCCTTGGCTCTACTCTACTGGGCCCTATGTGATTTGCAGTGTGTTTCCACTGGCCTGGTACCTCCTAAAACAAGCTAGTTTTAGTACCTACTCCGCTCTGGTTCCAAGCGAGCTGAGTCGATACTAAAAGATGACGTCACCGACTGCCGGCTACTGATTGGTCAGAAAATGTCATTGATGAGTCATGAGAGCGACGACCTAGCATGCTAGCGGTAGCTACCATTAGCTTACTCTCATACATCTTTTCTTTGCAGCTCGATTGCTCTCGTCCTCGGCTTCATTCTGTTGTATAGCTTCCAAAACTCTCCTGTGCTTCTCAAGGGGTATTTCTTCTTACCACCTGCAGCCTTCTTCTGCTTTCCTTTTTTACTCAGTTTGTGACAAAAAGCCGCAGATTGTTGTGTCGCGCTCAAAAGGATGTCACCGCAGTGCCGCTCAGCTGTTTACAGCAACACTGCACCCAGTTGGGCAGGCGACTGGGGCTAATGGAAAAGCAGTACAAGGTCAGGACAAGTTTCCAACAGGTTCTACAAGATATCCAAGACTGATCTGGATCGTGGCAAAATTCTGGATTCTCTGATCCAGAACAGGAAAAATTTGGATATCCTTGGAATTTTCGTCATAGCAAGAGAACCAATAAAGGCATAGACCTGCAACAAACGCCAAAATATAGCCAAGATACTGTGGAATCTGGAGTGTTCAATCGGATTTGTTGTATCTACAAAAACTTTGGAGCTAGATCCAGAAGAAAACTGACTTGATGGAAAATGTGATTTTGGTGAATAACTACTGAACTAAAATAGATATGATTTTGAATCCAATTGCTAATGGTATGTTTTCATGGTCAATGAATCTAAATATTTAGATGAAATAAAGGCAGGACTAATATTTATGGTGAAAATTACAACATTCTTGTATTCTAGCTTTTCTTATTAGAAAGTTAAGAGGCTCAATATGTTTCTGTTCATTTATACATTCAAACTTTACTAGCATTTAGCAAAGGGTTTTTAGAGGTTTCATTTTATTCAAGTGTAAAACATGACTTCCGAAATTTAAGGAAACATAAAAAATGCCTTGGACTTCACATCTTCGTTGACTGAATTCATAGTAGATTTCGTCGACTAAAATGGGAAATTTCATCAACTAAAACTAGACTGAAACTAAAACAATACCGATGAGTAAATTTTGATTCAGGCGAAAGACTATGACAATAGAAAGTGCTGTCAGAAATAACACTGTCACACACAAATCAAATCCTGCCCCACAGTGGATCAATATTCTCAGCTCTCCAAACACTCGTACCAGCTTTACTCGTCTCTTCTTTACTGGAAGTGGTGAGCTGTAGCGCGCCCACATTCTTCCCTCATCTATATTTAGTGATCTGACTTTCAAATGGAGGCCACAGGAATATATAGCCTGTCTCAGTCTCTGTAGACCCCTCAGTCTGCCGAAGACCGGGGTAGAAAGGTTTGGGTGGATGCCAGAAGGACTGAAGAATAATGGCGGTTTCAGGACTTTCCCACAGCCTCTGACCAGCAGCACTTAACGCAGCCACACAAGAAGAAGTCTCCTTTGGATGGGAGTGTTGTGTGGTCAGGAAGGAGCTGAAAGGAAGCCCAGCTTTCACCAACAAATTAGCATACTACTGTCTGCTGTCCAAGAGCACAAGGCAGGCCACACTGCCCTCTGCTGGCCAACACAGGAGTCTGAGTTACATCAGAGAGAAAACATGCTGACTGTCTCAGAGCTTTGTGTACAGGACAGAGATCACAGTGAAGCCTCCTCCCACAGCTTCACACTAAAGTCTCTGTGAAGGCAAACAATATATGAATCTTAAGTCTGTTGTATAGAGCTGAAGGTAGAGCGATTTTTCTGTCAGGTAATGAATTTCAATTCGATTCACGATTTTCTTCAGGGACCAGAACAGCAATAAACCTATGTTCAGTTATCATTTACCATTTAAGGAGGGGTGTGCCTGAAAATAACATTACAAATCATGAAAAATCAAGCAATATTGTTTGCTTAAAACAAAGGTACAACTAGGCCTGTCACGACAATCAATAAATCGATTAACCGCACAATAAATAAAAACAACTTCGGTAAGTTTGCTGGCCTCGATAAGATAAGTTGACACGTGCACGCATGTTTGTTTTCCTCCTCTCTTTCTACCAAACAGGCTGGATGAGAGGATGGGTCACTCTTTGCAACTTTCTCAACCCCTGGATGCGTTGGTACTATAGCAGATTTGGCGGATTTATAGCGGAGTGAACATTTGTCATTCATTCAATCTTTGTGGGGGAGGTGGGGGCCACTCACACGTATACACACACAGAGCTAAAGTGAGCGTTGTGAGGAGTAACGAGGAAACAAACACTAATATGGATGATGGCACGAAAGCGACGGTTCCTAAGCTGACTGCCCCAGCCCCAGTGTGGGAATATTTTGGTTTTAAACAGAATGAACAAGGTGTGAGCCCATAAACACGGACGAGCCAATATGTCGTTATTTGTTTGAAAGTAGTGGCGATGAAGAAGGTGAGGTGCAGCGGAGCCTTCATCCTGACAGTCAGAGCTTATTGAGGCGTTTGGACTGCAACTAAATATAAATAAAGCAGACAGTGTCATTCACTACATTGCAAAAGAAATACAGCCCTTCAATACAGTTAAAAGGCAAGAAACGTTACGAACATTTGACACACAGTACAAATTGACTGGGAGAACGTCACAAACAATTCCAGACCTGTATAAACACCATTTTATTTATTGTTTGTTACTGTTGTGTGATTTAAGTTGAGTTTGTTTTTCTTTACAGAGACAGGGTCTATCTTTTAGTGTTTTTGATTAGCATAATGATTTTTATTTACATGCAATTTTTCCCAAAAGAGAGTCCATTTTATTTTCATTGTTTTTTTGCTTTTTTTTTTGTTAAATTTATTATATTGTTGGTTTAATTATTTTTAAATAAAAAGCTCTCGACTTTCCAATTACAGTTAAATACTCTGAAGAAATTAATGTTTATTGCTTTTGATACGGTGTACTCACTTTATCATGACATATAATTACATTAATGAAAAAATGATTTTTCAAAATAATATGACAATAATATTGTTTATCAGCATAATTTTTTGGACAATTATCATCCTGAAAAATGTGTTATCGTGACAGACCTAGGTTTAACTTCACAGTAGCAGGTTATCGGTTTGCTCAAATGAAAAAATCAGCTCCACATGTTTTGGAAAACATTTATCTCATGACAATTTAACAGTAGTAAACAGAAAAGTCAAAATAAAACCTGACCCTTTGCATGTAACTACATGTTGCCCTCTTTTAGCTACTTTCTGTAGCAGTTTTGTACTCATGCTAAATATACGAAATGCTGCTTAACACTAACTGTTCAAATACCGTATATTTGAGACAATGGCTGCTTTCAAATGTCCCTCCTACATACTGCATAGTACGTAATAGGCACGGAATACTGCCTACTACACAGGCCTGTGCTCAAAATATTGTCATGCACTTCTTGGGGATATGTGTATCGATACGGATTCTACAGAATGGATACAGCCTCAGTGTTTGAACAATTGTTGTAAATACACTTTGTAAAGTACACAAATGTGCACAAATGATGCCATGGTCGTGGTTACCCTACGATATGTAATTTGCTCTCCTCAGAAGTTTACCAGGAGATTTGGTGGGTTTTGTCTTTGACGAGATTCATGTCACATGTGGCAGATGATACATGTATGTGGTAGGGATGGGAATTTCGACTAATTTCCCCGCCGACTAGTCTCAAATTTTATTTGCGACTAGTCGACTAGTCTATAAGCAAGAAAACTCACAATTTAATACACATATTCAGTTAAAAGTTTAAAAGTTTAACATGCAAATGTGTAGTTAGAAACTATTTTAGCCCAAACATTCAGGACAAACTGTTAAATTCTATTGATGTAACAACAACTGACTGAATAAAGCTGAACAATTTAAAGAGAAATACATTTCTGATACGTTTGCCAATGCAGTGCATGGCATTTATTATGAATACTGCTTTGGTATGAAACTTAGATGCAGCAGCATGACAATTCCAAACGTACAACATAGTAGCCTAGAATAGAATTTCCCTGAAATCTCTGGCACTTAAGACTAGTGCACGATTCAAGAAACTTTCATTTCTTTAGAATATTTAACTGTAATTGGAAGATCAGGATATTTTAAATAAAATAAATTGAACAAAAAATATTGTAAATTTAACAAACAAAAAAGAGAAAAAAAAGCAATGAAAATGAAATTGCCTATCTTTTAGCAAAATTGCATGTAAATAAAAATAATTATACTAGTCAAAAACAAAAAAAATAGACTCTGTCTCTGTAAAGAAAAAACAAAACTCACACAACAATAATAACTCTGGCCTAAATGAAATGGAATTTATACAGTTCAGGAATTGTGACATGTACTTTCTCCCAGTCAATTCGTACTATCTGTCAAACGTTTGTAACTGCTGGCTTTTCAACCGTATTGAAGGGCTGCACTTCTTTTGCAATGTAGCGAACGACACTGTCTGTGAGCGCTTCATTTTGGGCTTTTATCTATATGTTCTTTGCCTCAGTAAGTGTTGACTGTCAGGATGAAGGCTCCGCTGCACCTGCACATCTTCGTCGCCACTACTTTCAAACAAATTCGACAAATCAGCTCGTAGGTGTTCATGAGCTCACACCTTGTTCATCCTGTTGAAAACCAACATATTCTCACACTGGGGCAGCCGGCTTAAGAAACCGATTTTGTGCTATCATTCATATTAGCGTTTGTTTCTCAAAACAGAAAGAAGTCAAAATAAAACCTGACACTTTGCATGTAACACATAGCCCGACAGAACCATTATCTTTGTGCCATCATTCATATATCTGATGCTCTTCCGTCTTTTCAAATAACCGTATCATGATTATAAATGGCTGCTTATCAAATCGCTATACATACGTACACCGGTGTTAAGAAAGATAGACTTGAAAATGACTGCCATCTTGTCATTCTGCCAACCTCTTTTTGGTATTAAAGGAAAAACAAAAAGCCAGAGGAAAACAGGCTACTTGCAGGCTACTGCAGGTAGCATTCTCACCATGGCGAGTGACAGAAAAGCCTCAGTTTGTAGCAGGGGAGAGAGGAATGTTTTTTGTATCACGGAAGTACAGGAGAAATGTATCAACATGTCTGAGGATGGGCCGGCGGGGAAGAGGTAAAATACGTGGTAGTTTCAAGCAGGGGAGACTTGGCTAATTGCGCCCAGAGAGGCGTGAAGAGAGGCGAAGAACAAGATTGCATGATGCTTAAATGGCGTTTAACGACTAGTAAAATGCTAAGCGATAGTAATAAATACTAAACGACACAAATAGGCGGTTAACCGATTAAAAGCCGATTACATCGATTAGTCGCAAGACACGATACATGTATGTGGTATAATTTAATGAAAGAAAAGACAATAGTCTAAGGACTGAAGTACTCAAAGTTTGAGCTAACGGCTAACAACAGGGTCAAGCTGCTACGTCATTCTGTGGTTTGATATGATTGGTCTGTGAAGAGTGTGACGAGCAGACTGATCATCCAATCACCAGCTGCTTTGGTATTTTAAGGAGTCACCCTCTGAAAATACCAAAACAGTGAAATGAGATCAAAAATGAGATTTAAAAACATAGCGCGTTAATCGCAAACGTAATTAATTAATCACTTTTAATGCAATAATTAGGCACCCCTTATAAAAATTATCTATGCTGACTCGAGGAGCGCTGCTGAACACTCAGCCTGCACTGAACACACCTTCACCTTGCAGGGATCTTCATAACTACCAAAGATAAACACACTTACATGTTTGCCCAGGGCTTTACCATCCCAGCCTTTATTTATCAGAGTTAAACTCTGCTTATGTCTCACACCATTTGCTTCCTGGGTGTATTAAGCCCTGCAGCTAGTCTATAAAAAGCATGCCATGCAGCTTAAAGTGTCCTTTTAAGAAGCTGCTCTCCGTTACCAGACTGATCGTTCATCATGCGGATGGCTTTAGCTTTGGCCAGCTCCAGCGCCGTGACCCATCTCTGCCGCTCCACTTCAGTGCTAGCCTTCAGGTGATATGTGCGCCCGCCGCTGCTCAGGACGATGTTGCAGGCGTCCTCTGTGTCGATGTGAGCCGTGGCCAAGTTGATTGTCCCTCGACACGTGTGGGCCATCTCTGCCTGTGTCCTGCACATGAAAAAAAGAGACATACCAGGCAGAAAATGAGACAGAGGGCAGAGAGGACACACAACGAGACAGAAATCACCTGCTTGAAGGGATACGCCAACTTTTTTTCCTTTTTTGTGTCTTGCCTCACTCCAGAGTCCATGACAAGCAGATGGACTCCATTCTTTTGACTGTGCATGTAGTAACAAGACACAGACTAGCAGGGCTCATCCACCGCTAATTAGCTCAGCTCAAACACTGGAAGTCAATGCAAAGTGTTAGTCTGCCTTTGCCCATAGTCATCAGATGAACTCTTCAGCAACTCTAAACAGTCCTGTGTGCTTGTTTTGACTCAAACTGAGCTATTTGTTCACTGTTTGGTCTGCAAATTCAAGAATGACTCGCAAACGAAAGGCTCATTCACAACTGTGAATCGTCTCATCGTTCACTTTAAAAGATTTTTTTGTGAAAAGGTTTTTCCAATACCTTTTCTCATGGTCCATATTCCCCACAAAATCTGCAGCCAGCAGAGCAATAAGGCTGAGTGAGGCCACAGTGTTTAAGGGTGTTGTTCTTTTGTGATCCTTATAGGTTAAAACAGTCATTTGTTTATAATTACAAATATAATTTACATGATGTGACTTACTCTTAGTTTTCACTTTGAACTATGTGCTTATCAGCTTTTAGTGTGGGTATTATATCAGTGGATATCTTTACTTGTGGTTTTCTGTTCTCTGCCGTAGATTGAGCCAATTAGGGAGGGGCCTGGACAGGTATGGTAAAAAATGGTAAATGGACTTGAGCTTATATAGTGCTTTTCTAGTCTTTTGACTACTCAAAGCTGCTTTACACTGCAGGTCACACCTGCCTATTAGTTCTCACATTTACTCACTGATGGTTCTGAGATCCTATGTTAGTTATCCATCATTACCAACTAACACATTCACTCACTTCCACGCCCATTTACACACCACCGACGCATCAGTGGGGAGCACTGACCAAACTGACTGCACCACTGACACCTAGGTATATAAGAGTAGCCTCAGCTATAGACGGGGGAGGCCCACTGAATATGGAAGCTTGTTGTGAGGCTGTTTCTCTCACATCTAATTCAATTGCCGTGGCTTGTTTTTGTATTTTGATTAACAAATACAACCATGCATTTTTGCTTCATCTGCTGACACCTGAGCATCTTCCTTCTATTCACCATAAGTGCTAAAATGTCGCACTTATATTCTTTTTTTCATTTTTTGGTAAAATTCCAATTGTAATGTGACACTAGCCAGGTTTACATGGAGCCTAATATTCCACTTAGAATCGGGTTAAAAGCCCAAACCGAATAAAAATCCTCCATATAAACACCTCAATAGGAATAAACAGGCCAAATCTGAATGGAATTTCATTTGGTTGCACAGGGGTAGTATATTCCTGTTCCCAAACCGATTAAAAGTAAAATCTGTCATGTAAACGCTGAATCGGAAAGTTGTCAGGCTGGGCTCTGTCTGCACATGCTCAGTCTTGACGTAAAAACAACCCTCAAATAATTCATTAAAACACCTACTTACCACCATCTTTGATAAATTGTGTGATGTTCAAATAGATCTGTGCGTATCACATGCCTGTAAAATAGCTGTTCTGATTAAATGTTGTGGCACATGTAAACACCAGATTGGAATATGTAAACATGTAAACAGTTCACCTGAAATTTTTAATCAGAATGATTTTAATCAGAATGAAAAGAAGTCTGCATGTAAACCTGGCTACTGTTCAAAAGACTGAACTCTTTTGCAATGTCATGTCTCTAGCAAACCACCGGGGAAGTAGGTTAACAAATCAAAACCTCTGTTTACCAGCAAAGCTTGTCTACTGTTAATTAGCTTAACTCAAACACTTGGAAGTCAATGGGAAGTGTTAGCCTGCCATTGCCTTTGGTCATTTCTTAAAGTTTCAGGCAATTTGCATCTAAGAATGGTTTGCAAACAAACGGCTGTGAATCAATTCTCATCATTCACTTAAAGAGCTGTTCAGAAGACTCATTTGCAAACATCACATTGCTACATAAAACCACTGGATGTGTTTGTAAGAAGGTCAACAAAACAAAGCCTCTGTTGGCGAGTAGAAGAAGATAATACAATGATAGTAGAAGGTAATGCAACATAATGCATAAAAAAATAGTCACAACAAGCACACATGACTGTTTAGGGTTACTTAAGAGGTTATCTGATGACTGTAGGCAGAGGCAGGCTAACAAGGTAAGCTAATTCGAAGAATTAGTCAAAAGAATGCCGTCTATCTGCTTGGACTTGTGCGTGAAGTTAAAAAAGAAGATTGGCCTATCCCTTTAAGACTCTATTTATTGTAGAAGGAGAGGAAGTGCAGCTGACAGCTCGACAGCCCAGAAGCAGAAGCAGAGAGATGAGGAAGAATGAGAAATGCAACAGGCCGAGCAGAAAGAAAGCCCTTTGTTTTCATTGAACACAATTCCTCTGTAGCACGTTCATTCATGAAACACCGACCTGCACTCCCTGACAGTGAAACAAATGCAACACTCTGAATTTCTACCTCTCTAAAAACGACCTGCCTGACCTGCTGCGAGCATGCTGGATTGTGGGTATTTCTGCGTAGCTGTATGTGTCGACCAACTGTTGCACATTCAGTGGGCCACAGTGGTCCAGATAACAAGGCCATTGTCTGGCTCAGAGCCTGTGTAGTGAGCAAAAGCAAACAATGAATAACAGCGTGAACAAAGGACGGACAGAGTGTGAAAAGGAGAGAGAGAGTCAGATAGCAGGGGAGAGAGCCGGAGCAGCGGAGCGAGGGATTAGACGAAGAGGAAGAAGAGAGGAGTGTTGTGCAGGAACGTGCTGGAGAGGTCAGAGCCAAGAGTGTCGACTGAATGTTTTTAGGATAAAACGCCACAAAAAAAAAAAAAAAACTAAAGCAGAAATGCATGAATCAAGCAAGTGCCAATCTTCTTTATTCAAATTAGGTGATGTGTAGATTGGCCTACACCAGCAGTGCTCAGTTGTAGCAGCTGTAGTCAAGGGTATTCAATGCTCAAACACCTTCAGCATCAGACGTTCCTTTTTTAAAAAAAAAAACATTTGGTTTATATAAGACCTTCATTTGTATAACATTGTGACATAAACCCATACAACAGACATCAAAGTAAATACATACAATTATAAAAATGATAGAAAAATGTATGTATTCATATGTAAACATAAACATATACGAGCATGCATACATGTTCAGACAAACACATTTAGCAATTAAAATCCAAAATCAGGAAAAAAAGCTTGAAAGTACATAGTGATGAGTATAATTTATAAAAAATAGTAAAAAGAAATGCATCCTGATTTACAACTATTAAAGGAAAGACCTCCTGAAAGGTGTTAAATCAAAGTTCCAGACCAGTTAAACCTTGCGTGTTAAGTGGCTCCCATGTTATTAAAAAGTTTGTTCTGGGTGCATCTGAACTTTTCCAGCTTACGGTTGTACATCATATCTCTCAGAACTGGTTGTTTGATGGAGGTGTTAGCTCCAGATGTTTCTTGTAGCTTTGTGCATCCTCAGTTGAAAAAGGTTCAACTTTAGGAACAGCGACATACCTGTCAGTGCCACTTGTCGCTTACAAGAATAGCAGAGGAGAAACACATCGAACACGTATTCCAGGAGAACTGAAAATAATCCTATAATCCAATAAACTGGCAACATTATAGGGATATATGAGGTACATAGCATTAGCCCCATCATTAGCCACAAAGCTAACAAACAGCAACTTGTGTGTGTGGATTGTGAGGGTGGGTGGGGTCTTGTGTTTTCATTGTATTCAGTTTTCTTATTTTTATTTCTTTCTGTTTATTTTACTTTATTTCTTATGTAAAGCATATTGTGCTATAAAATTTAGTCTGGAAAGTGCTACACAAACAAAGGTTGATTGATTGATTAAATAGTTTGTCATTTAATGAAAAAATGCAGTCCAGATCTGATAACACTGCTACTGAAGCTGTTAGCATCTATGCTAATCTCTATACGAGAAGTCACTTCCTGCTGTCGTCTCACTTGTAGGTCCTATCTCTTCCTGCTGTTAAGGACGCTGATTTAACAGTGCCACAAGATGGATCAGCCCGATAACAGACATTGACTCAGGAGGATCTACCTTCCCTTTGAGGTTTGCCTGTAAAATTTCATTGGAAAAGTAAAGATGACTTTTGCCCTCTTATGACACAACAAAGCTAAGCACACTGTCCAACTGCTAAACCAGCTGTTCAAACAACACATTAAACCCGATCGTACAAGCGTGTCTCACTCAGTGATGATCAGTGTCAGTTAGGGTTGCCATGATTAGTCAACTAGTTGTGACTACGTCAGAACTTTCCTTCCATGTCAGTACAACGGCGATGCATAAGCATTTGGAAAGGAAGCACGTCGTGGCTGATTCAGTTTCTGATGAAGAAAAACAGTCGTCTCCATAAGCTAATTGGCTAGTTAGCTGCTAATATTAGCTACAACAGTATGGTGACCAGATGTCCCAGATTCACATGGGTCAGTCCCTGTTTTGGATGACCTGTCCCCTACAATGTGCCCGATATCAGTGTTTTACTATTGTGCATCTACTAGAACAAAGGTTATTAATACAGCTGTGTAGGAAGCAGAAAGCGTGAGGGAGCAGGCTGAGCGCAGACTAAGACAACAGTTATCGTATTGCCAAGTCCACTCATTAAAAGTGACTTTGGGCTCTTCTACTTGTGTGAATCCCACATGATTATCACCCAGCTGCCCACTACAAAGACATGAGTGTGGTTGGTAGTTTGTCCTTTCCTCACTTCGTTTCCTGGTTATCACGCCTGCAGGAATCAACTCAGCACACCCCTAAACACACTCACGCATGTGGCACATGCCCCACTACGCAGGAGCCATAGTTGCCAGGTCTGCTCATTATACCAGCTGCATGCTGGTCCAGTACGCCGCAGTTAATGCATGATGTGACTGGTCGACTAATTGCCAAAATAGTTGTTGGAGGCAGCCCTAGTGTCAGTATCAGGCAAAGAATGTGACTGAAGCATCCCTACAAAATAAGAGGTTGTGCATCATCATCAACAGTAAAATACAGTTGAGTTTACTGTAGGTCAGAAATAAGGGGCAGATATTCGTCATCATGGCAAGTTTTTAAATAGCGCCCTTGTTAGAGCAGCAATACTCCAGCTAATAGGATTATATGCACAAAAAGAAAGACATTACATTTACAGTTCTGTGTGGTATGACGGGCTTCTTGTCATTCTGTCACGGTCAGACGAGCTAAGCTGCAGGCTGGTTCATCATGACCCTTGGGGTGGGGGGGGGCTTATGCAGGTCTGTGCTCGGGCTACAGACCGCTGGTTCTGCTGATTAACACCCTCAAACAGAGAGCAGCAGCTAATCAGTGAAATCACATGCTGTGTTGTTTGACATTAAACCAAATTACCCTTTACTCCCAGGGTCACATGTACTGTATGCTCATTTATGTTCCTGGAAACAGGCGCTCCCAAAGCATTACATGGAAGAAAACAATTTACAGTTGTCTAAAGAGTTATGAACTCTGGTACAGTAATGATGCGTGCTTGATATCACATCAACAAAAACAGGGTCCTCTGTCGCAGCATTGGGCATATTCTTTAATCAAACATTACTGTACATCATAAGTGGGGACACTTCCATGGTTTAGGACTGTTAATATGTTTGTACTCCTAATGATAAGATTAATTCATGAAAAGACTGATAAATGTGCCTATGTTTTGTTCAGTGGTATAAAATTGCAGATGTTTAAGGATCTTCAGATATGTTTCTACTATTTTTAGGAGGGCTTATCACATCAGCTGCCTTCCTGTGCATGACATGGAGGCAGGAAACCATCCAACCATCTCAAGTCATATGTTCTGAAGAATTAAAGAGCACTGTTTAAAATTGAACAAATGTGTTTGCAAGGCTTGAAAAGTACATGGAACTCACAAGGAGAGAGGGCCTTCAGCTTTCCAGGTGTTGCCAACATACACCGTCTGGCCAAAAAAAAAAAAAGTCGCCACCTGGATTTAACTAAGCAAACAGGTACGAGCCTCCTATTGGATAATTACTGCATGGGTGATTATCTTTCAGCTGGAAACAAGTGATTTAACTCCAGCTGATGCAATGAGCAGCTTCTCATTTCTTAAACAACCATGTCAAAGACACATCCTGTGGTCGTGGAAAAGATGTTAGTCTGTTTAAGAAAGGTCAAATCATTGGCATCAAGCAGAGAAAACATCCAAGGAGATTGAAGAAACTACAAAAACTGGGTTAAGAACTGTCCAACACATTATTAAAAACTGAAGGATCAGTAAGGCTAACCAGAAAAAAGGCTTCAGTTTGCTTGGGAGCATAAAGATTGGACTGTGGAGGACTGGAAGAAGGTCATGTGGTCTGATGAGTCCAGATTGACCCTGTTCCAGAGTGATGGGAGCATCAGGGTAAGAAGAGAGGCAGGTGAAGTGATGCACCCATCATGCCTAGTGCCTACTGTACAAGCCTGTGGGGGCAGTGTTATGATCTGGGACAAATCTTGTGACACTGCAGAAGCATATCGAAACAATGACACAGCAAATGTGTGCTGTAATCAAAGCTGAAGGTGGTCCAGTGAAATAATTGAGAGCGCCATCTTGTTTATTGAAGGCCATTTTTTTTGGCCAGGCAGTGTATTTGTGCCATATACAGAGTTAGATATTAAGGAGTTTTATTTAGTAGCTTTAAAAAGGGTATCAATATCACTGATTTTGGCAATGACAAATATTTTCATAAAATGAGATTAAAATAAATACAATAGAGCTGCAACTATCGAGTATTTTTGGAATCGAGTACTCTGTCAATTATTTCTTCGAGTACTCGAGTACTCTAACAAAATATACTTTTTTGTTTTTAAACAAATAAATCAGTTGTATACAATGCAACATGTTAGGGCTTTCCAAATGAGCAACCAAATGCTGTTTATTCCTCAGAAAAGGGTTTTACAGCAACAACTTTAAAAGTTTAAACCAGTACTGGCTTAAAACAAAGCCAATACAATACTGATTTACAAAGCAGTAATATAATTCTGCAATTATATTTGTGAAGTGTGTTCTGGAGGGCATTGTGTAGTTTGGATTGAAATCCTTATCATGTTCTTAAATCCTGTGTCCTCCACCATGGAGAGAGGACGCATGTCTGTGATGAGCGTATTTAAAATGCTGTAATAGTAATAGCTGCAGCCCTAACGACGTGCTATCATGCTAAGCTACGTGCTAGGCTAACTCTGTTTGACATCAGACACACTGCAATGTGCTTTCTTTTCGTCCCTTCTTGTAGTGACCACACTCTTGGGACACTCTCTGCCATTTCTTCTGTGGACTCTCTCCTTTCTGTCAGTCTCTTTTCTCTTCCTTCATGATTTTACAAGCCGCGCAGCAGCAGAGGTAGCAGGCGCGTTGTACCACAGAAATGACCGTCCGTGTCAAACACCGTGCACTGTATAGTAGTCCAGATATATTTATATGTATAATTATATATTAAACAAGGCTTCGAGGCACAAAATTTAATTCGAGGATATTTTGTAATTGAGTACTCGCGAATATTCGAGGAATCGTTTCAGCCCTAAAATACAATGAGAATTCTCTCATCATTTAAAGTTTATAACTAGATCATTGTGAGTGGATCTGTCTGTAGAAAATAATGTTTGAGTATTCTGCCTGATCTGTTTTTATTTCATAACACCATCTGTTATGAGGGACATCTGGGGACACTTAGGTGTTATAAAGTGACACACCAACATTTTCGTTTTCCTATCTTGCCTCACTCCCAAGTCCATGACAAGTAGATAAACCCCATTCTTTCAACTGTGCGTCCAGTAACAAGGAATAGACGGGCAGAGCTCGCCCACTGCTAATCAGCGCAGCTCAAACACTTGGAGTCAGTGGGAAGTGTTAGCCTGCCTCTGCCTACAGCCATCAGATAAACTCTTCAGCGGCTCTAAACGGTCCTGTGTGCTTGCTGTGGCTTTTTTTCTGTGTGTTATGTTAGGTCATTTTCTACAATCATCTTGTCCTCTACTTTTTTTGACCTACTTTTGCAGTGGGTTTTACGCTAGAGATGTGATATTTGCAAACAAGTCTAGTCTTTTGAATAGCTCTATTAATTAATGAGAATTGATTCGCAGTTGTTAGTGAGTTATTTATTTGCGAGCCATTCGTAAATTTTCAGACAATTTGCGTTTTAGAATGGCTTGCAAACTCACATCTGCAAATAAGGTACCATTGTTCACTTATAAGAGCTGCTAAAAAGACAAGACTTGTTCACGAACGTCACATCTCTAGGTCAAAACGCTGCAGAAGTTGGTCAAGAAAACAAAGTAGGAGTAGAAGAAGACAGGGCTGAAGGATTTATCGTTTTTGGATCGAAATCCCAATTTCAAACAACACAACCATGTGATCGCCAAAGCTGCAATTTTTTGTTGCACTTCTAACTCAAGATCTGTTGTGTCAACTGTTTATATTTTACAAATTTGCAGACAATTTGCACTCAGTGCTGGAAATGCTGGTAAGCAGGAAAATAACATAGAACCTCTGTTTAGGAGAAAAGTTGGAGTAAATAATGAAAACATTATTTATCGTCAAAATTAGACGATGAATAATGTGTTAATTGCTTTTGATCATTGATATCCTGGCTGTTGTCTATGCTGTAAACATGGTGAATAATGCACTGAAGCTTGATTTGAAATAAATTGTGAATTGAATTGAAATCGCAATATCTACCATAAAAATCCCAATTCCATCTTTTCCTGAAATCGTTCAGCCCTAAAAGAAGGTAATACGGGGTGCTGGTTTGGCGGAGTGGTTAGCAACCAGGCACCCACTGTACTTGCTTCTGCCAGTCCAGGTACAAATCCCGCCTGTGACCAGTTTGCAGAGTGTCTTCCCCTATTCTCTCATCCCCCTTTCACAAGCCTATCCACTGTCTCTCTCCTATCAATAAAGGCACAAAATGCCCCAAAAATACATTTAAAAAAAAAAAAAAAAAAAAAAAAAAAAGGTAATACGATAATAGTAGAAGATAATAGGGGTGGGAGGAAAAAAAAAACATTTTTGTTCAAAAACTGTTTTTTTCTCCATATTTTTATGCTTCATTTTAGTCTGTGTTAATAAGCCACTTCTAAATGCAGTCCAGGCTTTAAAGAGTGAGTACAAACAGCTAGTTGAAATACATTGCTGCATTAATCCTAAAAACGGACTCACATGTGATGTGTATTTTTCCTGATATAGTCTGTCGGCATCATCATTGTTCATCTTTTTCGCTGGTGTTAAGAAAGCTAACTAAAGATTGCAAAAATCAGCACTACCATAGAATCACAATCTAAATCAAATTAGCACGTAAAAAATTGAATTGGGAGAAAAGTGTATTGTCCCAGCCCTAGAAGATAACCTAACATAAAGGGGTAAAAAAAGAGTCACAACAAGCACACAGGACTGTTTAGAGCTGCTGAAGAGTTTATCCAATGACTGGATACTGGATGACTGTAGACAGAGGCAGGCTAACACTACCCATTGACTCTCAGTGTTTGAGCTAAGCTAATTAGCAGTGGGCGAGCTCTGTCCGTCTGTTCCTTGTTACTAGATGCACAGTCAAAAGAATGGTGTCTTTTCGCCTGTCATGGACTCAGTAGCGAGGTAAGACACAAAAACACAAAAAGTTGGCATATCCTTTAACCTTGTGAGCAACTCTGTCCGTCACTATACACTTCGGCCCCTGCATCTCCATTACCTGATTTACGTTTGCAATTCCTTTATTTTCCAGCCCTAGCATAAACACTTAAGCATTCAGCCACAGCGAGCTCTCACTGCCAGCAGCAGCTGCCCCTCAGCAGCTCTAAGCCCGCCACCAGCTCCACTCTGTTGACACTGACAAGGTGGCTGCAGCCTCATTCAGTAACAGGTTGACGAGTGCTTGTGATTTCTCTCACACTGCTTCTTCTGGTTCAAGTCGAGCCTTGTTGGGATGCCAAAGCAGAACAAGCGCACCACTGTTCTGCTCCCCTGCTGGCTCTCCATGCACATCAGGTTCATAAAAAGAGACTGTGCTGAGGCCATGCAAAGCCGTGCGGATGGAGGGCGGGGATCCTTCGCGGCCCGTACTCCAGCCGAGCCTGGGCCGAGCTCAGGCAGTAAGTGGGTCAGCAGACTGAACGTGTGAGTAAGACGAGACCCACGCCGCCGATCGCTCCTGCCCTGTGGGGAGGAGGAGAGGCCATGCAGAGGCCATGGAAATATACAGCCAACCATTCTACAAAAGCTGGGAAAGCAAGATAAGAGCTACAGGGGCATTGAGGCACGAGGAGGAGGAGGAGGAGGTGAGATGAGGGCAGCTGGGAGCACGAGACGGGAGGAGGGGGAAGAGGGTCCTGCAGGATGAGCTGAGCCGGGAGAGAATTAGCATTGCTTTACCTGTCGGTCCCCTGTGCACATATCCTCATAAAACACATATCCACCGATCTGGAGCATGTAATGACAGAACAACAACCAGTGAACAACACAGAACAGACGGCCACAAGCATGAGGAGGCAGGCAGGAGCAAGAGAGAGAAGACTTTTCTATGGTGTGCCCCTGACACGTGTACACAGCATATTTCAGATAAAACAGGAAAAAAAACAGAACCATTATACGGCAAAGGAGTGTCATGTCCTTCTGGAAACTAAACATGATGGGGAAATGAGCCTTCAGCAGTGTCACTCTGCCACTCCCACCTTAACCCTTCAACTATCAGCTTAACTGTTGGCAGAGGTCATAAATAAATTCAGGAATATTAAATGTTTTAAAAATATGATCAATTCAAACCATGGCTTGATTCTGTTAACATTTCAGGGAAAAAAATGCAATCAAAATGCCTTTAAATGGATGATATTGAGTCTATTAAATAAAACTTTTTATAAATAACAAAGCTGTCATTTTTAAACAGCAGCCATCAAATTGTTCTTATTTGTACTAGTTGAGTCAATATCATTCATTTTAAGGTTTTTTTGATTGCGACTCATTATCAATTGTTAGCTTTTTAAGCCTTTAAATTCTTCACAAAGAAAAAAGCAGTTTTTGTGACTGCTTGCAGTTTTTTTCTGTCCTCTGGAACATCGGTGAAACAATGTTTTTTTGTTTTGTTTTGACATTTAATATTCCTCAAAATTATGTGTATTTGACCAAAGTACAGCTGGAAGTTGAAGGGTTAACAAAAGAATACCCTCCTGGATATTGTGTCTACAGATGTAATGGTTACCGGTAAAATGGTACACCACGGTCAAATTTCCCACGGTTAGCATTACGGTTTCCTGTTTAAATTACGGGTAAACCGTGTTTGATCACCGCACTTTGTCAATAACTCACAGTGATGCTGCTCATTGCCTGGAAAAGTCGGAACTGTGTGTGTCTGCTCTTCGGTAAAGCAGCCACGGTCCCTCACAGACGGAGCCGAGCTACAATGTTTCGCCTCTGAAAGCAAAAGCACGGCAGTAGGAGGCCATTCAGACATTATAGTGGAGGGTTTTTCCACTCGAAACGGGCAAAGTCTAAAGTCTGGTCGAACTTTGGACTTACAAGGATGTCAAAAGAAAAGTGAAGACAGTCACCCTGTATAAAACACAAAGCTGCAGTGGAAGAAAAAGACTTGCGTGATTAAGGGGCCGTGTACATGGGGCCTAAAACGGTCAAATCCGATACGTTTTCATTGTGTTTACATGAGAACTCTTTGCGGATTGCCCAAATCCACAATCTTTTGAAACCAGGCTCCAGAGTGGAGAGTTTTCCATACGCTCTCCATGCAGCGCGGTGTAAACCAAAGTCAGAGCGTTTCAGGGTGAAACGCTGACGTCACCGCATGCGCAGTACTCTCACATGAAGTCTGCGTGTACATACCAGGAACAACAACAGCTTCGACCGTCTACGTCTAAGTAACCGTGCTCAGTTTGTTATTCAGACAAAACTATCAAGTCATATTTGTTGTCCAGACAAGAAACTTCTACGTCTTTGTGCCTCCACTTGCCATTGTTGTTTGTGAAAAGTTTTTCTTCTTCGTATGTGTGTTGTAACAGTGCTACCTCTCTGCAAACCTACATCGCCATCTACTGAACTGGCATGCATACTACAGCGGTTTTATTCGTCCCCTTCTGAACGCGGATCAACTTTGAATACGCAAAGAAAAAATCTTTGTGTTTTAGGTCAGAAAGTGTCCGTGTAAACGTAGCCTAAAACTACTGTAATTCCTTGAATTAGTGAGCTGACTGAGCCAAAGAGAGAGAGGGAAGATTCAGTGAGCCATACCTGAGGTACTGGATCTGTATTTTCTGTGGACATAATGTATAAATGTTGTAAATAATAACATTAGTATCGTGTAAATAGTGTGATCAGTATCATGTTTTAAGAAATTGAATAATTTTGGCAAGCAATATGTGGAGAAGTTAGCTTGGTGTTTTCCCTGTGGAGCAACTGAGGTACTACAGTAATGGAAGAATGCACCTCTTTATGAAAAAATGGGAAAAAACTCTGAAATCCTTAAAAAATATGAGCACTTTGACATAATGTACCTTGGGTAATTTTGTTCATGTACAACATTGCTTGGTTACTCTTCGGGGTTTTTTTGTTCATTTATTTTCATTTTAATTAGGGTGCCAAATTATTGTGTTAATTGAGATGAATTACTTACGGTCATAATTAGCGTGTTATGTTTTTTAATCTTGTTAATCTCATTTCTAAGCAGATTTCACTGTTTTTGGTATTTTCAGAGGGTAACACCTTAAAATACCAGGGCAGCTGGTGATCGGCTGATCAGTCCGTTTGTCACACTCTTAGCAGACCAATCACATCAAGCCATAGTACGACGTAGCAGCTAGACCCTGTTGTTAGCCATTAGCTCCGACTACGAGTACTTCAGTCCTTATATCATCATCTTATCTTACATTAAATGATACCACACAGATGAATCATCTGCCACATGAGACATGAATGTCGTCAAAGACAAAACCCACCAAGTTCTCCCAGTAAACTTTTGAGAAGGGCATATTTGCTGGCGTTGTTAGCGCAGCATTTCCGCGTCTCTCTGTTTCCCAGCAGTGATCTTTGGTCGGGAGAAGAGCAAAATCACGATTTCCCATAAGAAAGCTTGAAGTGACGTTCTTTTTTCCTCTTTTAAAGGAGAAATTGAGTCAATTTCTGATAAAGCTGCAGATCTTTCGGAAATCGCTTTAACACACCGCTGTTTTTTTCAAACATAAAGTCACTTCCTGTCTCCTGATTGGGCCGTTAAAGCTGGCTTCTTGTGCTTCAGTTTTTGGGGGGTGGTGAACAATCTTTTGGTCTGCCACAATAATCTAACGGATTTCAATGAAAACACCTCAAGTTGAGGACTTTTTTCAGCAATTATCTAAGTGGAATTAAAAAATAGATTAATTAATTACAGGTCATAATTAATCACTCAGTTTTTTTATCTACTGATAGCACTAGTTTTAATTGTTTTATGTTCCCTTTGGTGGATGCTGTATGTAGTATCATGGACTAACTAAGAAAATACTTTGTACAAGACTAGTCTGTTGTTTTCTTCTTAAAAAAAATAGACGAAAAAAGGGGGCAGGTGAATAGACATTTTTTGTCTTTATTAGAAAACCAAATTCTTCCCCGGCCTGACATGACATTTTCACCAAACCAGTAGTCATATCGTATTGTATCAATATCGAGATGTCTGGCATGAATATCGAGATATGAAATTTTGTCCACATCATTCAGCCCTAATCACTTAACCGCTCTCACCTTGGTAAAAAAGGCTAGGACCCCCCTGACACAAAGAAAGAGACACTGAGACACATGTACGAACCCACCAAGACCCACGAGGAGCCCATTAACGAGATTAGATCACAGCATCTACATCTCCTGCTCTAGTCATTCGTCTGCTGTGCCAGGCTTGTAAACAGGACCTGAGCCAGGCTGCCCCCCTCCAGCAGGGCCTGGGGTTGGCTGACTCAACACCACCCCCCTCCCTACCCCACTGTCTACACCCAAATCCAAGCATGCCAGCAGTAACACCATAACCCGACTCCCAGCTGGGGACACAAACGGTGCCGGTTCCCCGCCGAGCTCTTAAATTGATACGATCTCGTTGCTCTCCCACAGCTGAGAAGGAAAAGTGTCAGGCTTACTCTACGATTGGAGACGAGTCCTGATCCTCTGATACGGGAGCTCCAATAGCACTCAAAGCTTTAATGCCCTGTAATCTTCTCTATGAAGCACCAAGTGAGATTCACTTTGAGAGGTGAGAGTGTACTGCTGAGAGCATCAAAACAGGGAGAAAAAAGGCAATTAGGAGATTAAAAATGAAAAAGCACAGTCGAAGAGGTGGGAAAGACGGCACGTCTTTATAAGGAAGGCGTAATGCAGCTCTCTGTGCATTAAACTAAAGGAAGCCAGGCTGATGTGGAGGAAAAGACAGCCAGCCTTGCAGAGTTTGAGCCAACAGTAATCGATAACAAGCGTAATGTTGAAGTCATTACATTTTAACCCACGCAAGTGCTGAGTGTGTCGGTCCGTCCTCGGAGTCAGAGCCCTGATTACGATCCTTACTGCTCTTTGCCTTCTCAGCTCCAAACTGGAGTGAAGACACAGCAGGCCTTCATAATGACAGTAATCCTTCAGTTATTGGCTGGACCTTTAACTGGCAGGCAGTCACTTGTGATGTCGATACACGTCGACCTAAACAAAGACGAACATTTACTGGACACTGAAAATTAAACAACAGCACCAAGCCAAATTGTCTTTGGAGAGCATCTGACCCTCAGTTTTCACATGGATCACACTGTCTATAGTCTGCACCTCCATCCTTCTCCAGCACGTGCCTGTAGAGCAGCTCCGCACTGGTTCGCTTCACATGTAAAACATTTGTGTGGCTAGTAGAGCTGAGCACTTGATTGTTTTCACAAATCGCAAGCAAAAATCTCCTGCAGTGCTCCTGACTGGCCCAGGATCTGTTGTGTCAGCTATTTTACTCATAATATTTTACAATTTGCATGTACAAAAGTGCTGGTAAGCAGGTATACAACACAAAGCCTCTGTTTAGGACTAGGGATGGGTACCGAATTCGGTACTTTAAGAGGTACCAACCGATTTCTGTTGGTACTATCGAGTACCGATTCATCCTTGTGACTGTGAGGGAGTGGAAGAAGCAGGCTTACTATTGGGTAGAGCAGGTGAATTTCCATACCGGACTTGAACGCAGCACAGCAATAGCGTAATGACGTCAGCAGCCGCGGGCTCAGCCAAAGCAAGCATAGCTGAGAGAAAGCGCTTGAAGTATGGCTCTACTTTATTAAATGTGATGGAGATTATGCTCGCTGCAATATTTGTGACGCCTTGTGTAAGGCCAGCGGCAGAAATACTTCAAATCTGAGGAAGCACCTGGTGACGCACAAAATTTTCCTTAAAGCTGAAGAGTGCACAATTTTTCAGATCAGCCTCAGATCTACGACCACAAAGGATTCATTCAGCACTGTTAGCACGCCTGTGTCCAATGGCGACTAGTCGTCTGCAGCCAGAAACACAGGAAAAGAAATGGCTTTAACATTTGGTGATGGCAGCAAACGCGACAAGGAGGATACCTGGTCCAGGTAAATAAGCCTCGTGTTTAAGATGGTATTAGCTTGGGGGCAGACATTAGCTCAGTTGGTAGAGCGTCCGCCCCATGTACGGGGGCTGCCCACCCCCAGCAGCGGCTGTAGGTTCGAATCCCGGCCTCAGCCTTGTGCTGCATGTCATTCCCCCTCTCTTCACCCGCTTTCCTGTCATCTTCAGCTGTCCTACCAAATAAAGGCCATAAAAAGCCCAAAAAAACAACTTTAAAAAAAAAAAAAAGACGGTATTAGCTTGGCATTTTAATGTGCGTCAGTTATCATTATCAGGTCGGTTCCTCGTACTTTGTAACATTAATGTAAATGCTTTTTTTATTTACAGCTCTGTCTGACCCATTGTTAAACTGCCCTAAAGTTAAAGTGAGGGCTGCAGTTAATTTATTAAGTTGTGGTTCATTTTAGTTACTGGTTTTCATGTTGAAGAAATTTTTGGAACAACTACGGTGTTACAATACAAACAGTTGAATGTTTTGATATATATCTGTCAGATTTTATATATTGAGAAAAAAATTTACATTGAAAAAATTTGAGATCTTAATATTAAACAAATTAATATTTATTACCCCATAAACACACCCAAAAGTACCGAAAATTGATACCGTTGAGTACCGATACCGATTCCCAGGTACCGGGCATCGGTATGGTATCGGTTCAAATGTGAAAGGTACCCATCCCTATTTAGGAGTAGAAGTTGGACTATCCCTTAAATACTGGGAACAGATTATTGTCACAATATTAGATGATGAATAATGTGTTATATGCTTTTGATCACTAATATCTGTACTGTTGTCCATACTGTAAACACAGTGAATACTGCACTGAAGCTTGATTTGAAGCAAATCGCAAATCAAATTGAAATTGCAATATCTGCAAGAAAAATCCAAATTAGATCTTTTCCTAAAATAGTTCAGCACTAGTAGCTTGGCAGTTCAGACTCAACTCTCAGCCCCCCTGTCCCTGTTGTGATTGATAAGTAAGTACAACCTGTGACAAACTCACTGCTGTTCTTTGTCCTGTCTTCCACCTGCGCTCCGTACGTAGTTGTAATTACATTTGACACTGCAGGATGAGAGTATTCGGTGTATGGACATAACGATATGAAAATTACATAATATGGTTAATGTGACCAAAGTTATCACAGTTATCATTATTATGACGGTACAGCTGCAATGTGCTCAAAAATAGGCCTGAAAGATTTATTGTTTTCAGATTTTAATTTGAATTTACTTATTTGATGGGGAAGATGCAGTTTAACATAGTTCCTAGGGCTGAGCAATTAATCGAAAAATAATCGAAATCGACATTTAGACCCTATAATCGAAGTAATTTTACTCATGACAATTCTTTTGATTATTTTCCCTGTGTAAATCATGTGAACGCTCCCCCTCCAAATAGTTTACGTTCACTTTCGCCAGGAGCGAAGGACGTGCTGCCAACATGGAGGAGACAAGCACCAATCTATCAGAGGATCTTGCAGCCAAGAAAAATACTGTCTCCATTTTGTATTTTGTGCAGAAGACATCGAGCAGAAAGACAGTATCAGCAGGAATGATGCATACTTTTATTACTTAGTTTTTAGTATGGATGGTAAGAAAGGGCTTGATCTGGTGAGATTACTCAGAGAACAGTAGTCAACAATAGTAGGTATGAGAAAAACTGACCCATTTGTTATTAACCAATGGGTTCAATAAATTTAACCTTAAACATGAGAATATACAATTAAAAATAAATAAATTAGAAGACCCTGAAAAGTAGCCTCAATAAATCCAATAAAATAAAAAACATATATTTTTAAATTGCAAAATAACCACCGTGTTTAACTTAAACATAAGCATATTCTACAACTAAATTAAAAAAGATAAAAAGTAAATGAGAATTGACTGCTTTTATCAGAGTGCTTATATCAGAGATTTTAAATGCAGACCAATAAAATCCGATATTGTTTTTCTCCTGAGATCAGACCAATATCCCATATCAATATCGGATCGGGACACCCCTACTAAATGATTATTAAAGCTTTTTAATGCCCTGCAGGAACCCTGATTATATCAGATCAAAATATAGCACATATGAACAGCAGTTTCCTAAATGAAACTGTCCGAATAATAAAGTTAAGATAGAGCCCTGTTATCTCTTGACATTCACCGAGGGCATTTCTGTTCCTATGTTTTCAAATTTTTCTGTTTCTCTTCACTTTGCTCTCATAAAAAGAGTCCAGACTGATGCAGACAGGCCCTGAAGTCAGACAGGCACAATGAGGTCTGCCAGGCAGGAGGACATCAGGGGAGAGGACTTAAGCGCTTCACTGCCTCCGCGCTCGGATGTCGACGGGCTACCTTTACTTTAGGGCCGGCAGTCACCTTACAGCATAATGGACTATTAATAAAGGGGAGAGGCAACGGCCGTCTTTCCTTTCACCACAAGCTGCTTTGGCTAAACTACCTCTGTGTCAAATAACAGCGCTGAAAACCAGGGCTGCTTGGGAGGCAGCACCAAGGGTAAAACAGACCTTAGGATAATGTTCTTCTTGAAATGGGAAAGAATCAGATACTCTCCTTTCCTCCTGTCTTACCCTCTTTAACTTTCCTCCTTTCTATCTGGTTTTATATAGTTCTTCACCTTCCTTTCCTTTTAATGTGTTTGTCACAAAAAATTGAACTCTTCATGGGGAGTACAATTGGTGCAGTAAGAAACTGTATGATTTGGATTTTTATGTTGTGTTTGAGACATTACTTAACTTGTTGCAGAGTATTTTTAGTTTTTATACATGTATACTAAGATGTCGATAACCCGACATGCCAGATGGACAGTTCCATATATCCGCCATGGGAATATTTCACTAATCCATCTGGGAATGAGCCGTTCAAAATGTTATCAGAGGCAGAACCTTCAAAAACAAAGCAGCTTCTGATTGGGCAATCATTCGGCTTGTCACACTCATCACAGACCAATCCACATTAAGCAACGCTGCTACGTATGACATGGCATATGTAGCGGCTATACATAGGGGCTAACAACAGTTAGCTGCTACGGCTGTTAGCTTAAACTACTTTACTTTACTTTTAAAAGTCGTCTAAGACAATCACAAGATTTTGACGTGTTTTGCACATCCACAAATACATCTAAGATTTTCGTGTGTTATCCAGCACCACATTAATATTTATGATTTTCACATGGTTTCCAGATTCACTAATATATTTAAGATATTCATGTTTTAGAAATCCAACAAGATATCCATGATTTTCACACGTGTTTTGCAGATCCACAAACATATCTAAGATTTTCTCGTGTTTTTCAAATCCACTAATATATAGATTATCACTTGTTTTGCAGATCCACAAATATATCCACGATTTTTATGTTTTGCAAATCCACAATTATACTGAATATTTTCACATGCTTTGCAGATCCACAAATTTATCTAAGGTTTTCACATGTTTTCAAGATCCACAAATACTTCCACGATATCCACGTTTTGCAGATCAACATATCTCCCTGTGATTTTCATGTGTTTTCTGGATCCACAAATTTATCCATGATTTTCAAATGTTTCCCAGATTCACAAATATAGCCATGATTTCATGTTTTGCAGATCTACAAATATATCCATGATTTTCACGCGTTTTTTTCAGATCCACAAATATATATTTCACGTGTTTTGCAAATCCACAAATATATCAACGATTTTAACTTGTTTTCTTAAAGTTTGTGAGAGCATTTAACATGACTTACCATTTGCAAATCTTCAACTGTGCTTGTGAATCGTTTAAAATAAATTTGTGGATCAACCGGCACATGCATTTATTTTTGTGGATATATTTGTTTATCTGCAATATATCTGTGAAAATTGTGTACATAGATGTGTGCATATTTTTGAGACAAGATACTGATCCACGGGGACTTAGCTTCATTTCACAATAATTACTTTTACTTCTGTGAGCAATTACATGATAATTTGGGCAGGAAGCTTTTTAACTGTGCTGATTAGTGAAAGGGTTTAAACTTTAACCTGACAAAGCTTTGACTAACAGCACAGTTAGCAAAGGGAGGTTAACTTCAGTGCTAAGAACCGCTTAATTAGAAAAATGGCTCCAGGCAGGAGGGCCAGTGGTTAGAAGAAATACTCCATCTTCCCTGATATACAGGGCGTCAGTGTGCTTAAGTAGTTCTAGTGTTGAACCATTAATCGCTTCATACTCCCCATTTGGACGCCAGCCCAGTGTTCAGTCTGGTAATGATTCAGTGTTCTTGACTATTTAAACAGTTTGAAATCAATGTTTGAATACACCAACTCCTTTTAATGTGGGATCAAGCAGGCAATAGAGCAAATAAAGGCTGTTGAAGGAAGCTGCTTCAGGGAGTCACTCAGGAATGACATTTTTAAGTGTTTGACTGGTCGACCGAGAGTATCATCAAGAACCTTTTGTTTACAGCTTACTCTAAACAAAACTGGACCTTTTTGTTCTGGTGCCTTTCGTTCTTGACATCTTGTCCTCAACAGACCATTTATGGGATTTCAGGGATGGGCAACTCTGGTTTTCAAGGAGATTGCATCAATGTTATACTCTGATTTCACAGGTTAAATTTGAAAAATAAAAGGTTATCAATGGGATTGCCAAAACTACCTTTAGTTTAACACAACAACAAATATCTAGCTTGTATCAGTATTTATATTTGTGTTTTAAAGCTAAAAATCAAAAGTTAAACTAAATTTAATGAGCTAAACATGGACCATAAGCCACACAAAGACACTTTTTCAAAGCTATTGACTAGTATACAGATCCAGCTCCTTCAATTTTCCCCTCCTAGCCAGATGCCTGCTAACTTCTAGCCAATTTCCAGCCACTACAAGTCCTTTAACTCTCTGTTGATTTGTAGGTAGTCTCCATGAGATGGCTCTTCCCTCCCACGAACACTTCTGCCTTTACCCTGGTTAAGTAGAGCAAACTAAACACCACAAATTTCTCAGTGGATCATTCAAGACTCTATCAGGGAATTTAGTTGACTTTTTTTGTCTAATTCAAATACAATACTATCCTACAAGAGCAACTCGGCCACAGCAGAGGTTGAGAAAAATCTTGGTAATTGATGGTACCAGAAAATCATCTGACATATTTTTTTTGCCAAATGCATTAATATTGCTTCAATCATTTTTTTGTTCATCAGGAAATATCTTTACAGAAACTTTCATAGCAAGTCAAATACACTAATTTCAAATGAAGAATAAAACAACTGTTGATAATTTTTGTATTACAAGTATTTTTCATTTTGGATGTTGTAATGCATTTTGCCAAGTGTACATGGTGTTATAGCAACTTATCAGCAGGGGTGTCCCTGCTGTCCATTCTAATTTATTTTATTTATTTAATTCAGTTGTAGAATATGCTAATGTTGAAGTTAAACACAGTGGTTATTTTGCAATTTTAAAATATGTTTTTGTTTTTACTGCATTTCTTGAGGTTACTTTTTAGGGTCTTTTAATTTATTTTTCATTTATTTTATTTAATTGTACTAAATTCTTATGTTTAAAATGTATTGAACCAATTGGTTAATAACAAATCGGTCCGTTTTTCTCACACCTACTATTGCTGACTACTGTTCTCTGAGTAATCTCACCTGATCAAGCCTTTTCTGACAGTCCATTCTACAAAATAGGTAATAAAAGTCTGTATGATTCCTGCTGATATCACATCGGTAGGGATGGGTACCGAATTCGGTACTTTAAGAGGTACCAACCGAATTCTGCAGGTACTACCGAGTACCGATTCACGTAAAATCAAACGGTGCCATGTTTAGGTACCTAAATGCATCCTTGTGACTGTGAGGGAGTGGAAGAAGCAGGCATACTATTGGGTAGAGTAGGTGAATTTCCATACCGGACTTGAACGCAGCACAGCAAGAGCGTAATGACATCAGCAGCCACGGGCTCAGTCAACAAAGCAAGCAAGGCTGAGAGAAAGTGCTCTAAAGTATGGCTCTGCTTTATTAAATGTGATGGAGATTATGCTCGCTGCAATATTTGTGATGCAACGTGTAAGGCCAGCGGCGGAAATACTTCAAATCTGAGGAAGCACCTGGTGACGCACAAAATTTTCCTTAAAGCTGAAGAGTGCACAATTTTTGATAGCCTCAGATCTACGACCACAAAGGATTCATTCAGCACTGTTAGCACGCCTGTGTCCAATGACTAGTCGTCTGCAGCCAGAAACACAGGAAAAGAAATGGCTTTAACATTTGGTGATGGCAGCAAATGCAACAAGGAGGATACCTGGTCCAGGTAAATAAGCCTCGTGTTTAAGGTGGTATTAGCTTGGCATTTTAATGTGCATCAGTTATCATTATCAGGTCGGTTCCTCGTACTTTGTAACGTTAATGTAAATGCTTTTTTTATTTACAGCTCTGTCTGACACATTGTTAAACTGCCCTAAAGTTAAAGTGAGGGCTGCAGTTAATTTATTAAGTTGTGGTTCATTTTAGTTACTGGTTTAATGCTGAAGACATTTTTGGAACAACTACGGTGTTACAATACAAACAGTTGAATGTTGTTTTGATATATATCTGTCAAATTTTATATATTGAGAAATAAATTTACATTGAAAATTTATATTAAACAAATTCATATTTATTACCTCATAAATACACGCAAAAGTACCGAAAATTGGTACAGTTGAGTACCGATACAGATTCCAAGGGAACCGGGCATCGGTATGGTATCGGTTCAAATGTGAAAGGTACCCATCCCTACATATCGGATCGATATCGCTATCGGCCAATACTCAAGGCTGCTATCAGTATTGTATCGGAGGTGAAAAAGTTGTATTGGACTCATCAGACTATATTTTTCTACTGCACATTACTTCATCTTGTTGTTTAAATTTCTGCAAATCTGACATCTTCAGGCAGGCTGCTGTGGCCCCCGGGCTGCCAGTTGCCCAATAAAAGTCTAAGCAGATGAAGTTACAGTGGATGGAAGTCTTTGGGAAGTTTGCAGAGAACCACAGCTTTGATACCAACAAACAAACTTACTGGAGCAGATGATTTCCTGCTCTGTGGTCAAGTCCAGGAAATTCAACACTGGATTTATAAATCATGTTTATGTTTGGAGCATCAACACAATGTCTGGCTTTTGACTTTTGTTGTTTTTATCATTGCTAGCGAGGTTTGAAACATTTAATGTTCTTCCTGTCAAAAAGTCTAATATTTATTTATGTCTTCACTGTCCATTGTCAACACGACAACTACAGACTTCACCAGTTAGAGTGGTCACTGTGACAGCAAAGCCAGCAGCAGGAACATAAATCACAACTTTACAAAATGAAGTTAATAAAAATGTCAACCACACTGATGAACTTTTCATTGCTGGATTCACTCTGACTCTTTGGAAGTTGTTTATCATTGTGAGGGAGGGAAATTTAATGGTTTTAAGGGAATCTCTTTGTAGTTTTGTCTGCTCTAGTTTTTACAACACCCTAAAAGAACTGACTTCCTGTTTGATTTGTCTTGAGTCAATGTTGGTCTGTAGTGAGCTCAGAGTTTGAGCATTTCACCGTCATCTTAGCGGTGGAAACATGACAGCCCCAGAATTACTCTGGAGTTTTACAGTCATTTTAATTGACCTGATGTGCAGCAACATGTGTGATAGGGACTGATCTTACTTATATGTAGGAAAAAACAAATGTTGAACTACAGTGTTAATTAGGTCAAAATATTAAGGATGCCAGTTACTGCATTCTTGCCTGATATGACCAAAGTCTTTACCATAGACACCAGTATTTTTTGTTTAAAGCACGAAGCTTAAAGATGCATAGGAGTTTCTACGTAATTACAAAAAAAAAGTCTCACTTTTAGATATATGCCTGATCGAAATACACACTTTAAGATGAGTTTTATAGCATCAAAATAGGTTATCTATAAATGCTATTCCTTAGTTTCACGGTCAGGTTGGACAGGGCTGGACTGGCCTGGATACTCAACTTCGAGAACAAGACAATTAAAACTAGAGCAAATTTATATTATTCAGACACGTCTTAGAGCACCGAACTGTAAGTAGCGATATATAGCCGGCGACAAAACTACGATACTAAGTTTTCCAAAAATTGCTTGTTGCCACACATCAAAAACTACCGCTATGTAACTAGAAAGGGATACATTACCTCGTCGCTTTGCATCCTGTAAGTTGTCGCCGTGCATGCTCATGGGTAGCAGAGTCTTTGTCGCCGGAAATAGATTCTCCTCATAGCAACTTTAAACTGAACTAAAATCTTTTTAGAAGCAAATATGTAGCAACAAACCACAACTTCATTCTTAAGTTATTAACACATTTGATTTGTAAGCATAGATATTCAGCGATGAGGAGTTTAACTTTTGCAGTAAAGTATATCTATGGCAAATATAAATGGCAAAAATATTATATATGGACTTTATTTAACCAGAAAAGCCTCATTGAGATTAAAAATCTCATTTCCAAGAATATCCTGGCCAAGAAGGCAGCAGCACATTGACAAAGTTATAGACATAAAAAAATTACAGACACAAACACGTAGATATGAACCAATCGAGACAAAGTCACAGAGCAGCAAGTTTAACAGTCAAAGCATCTACAGCAGCGATCATCAACTGGCAACCACAGTGTTAAAACAACTGAAAACAGCAACAATGAGACTCTTTCCTATCAGTAATCCCCACCATTTAATTTATGACTCTATTTAGGCTACACTCTGAAAAGAGGACAGACTCGCTGCACTGTCTAACAGTTATTGTTTCACACGGTTCTTTTTTTAACATAACCTTTTCATACTTTTCAGTCCACTCATCGTTAAAGGTTCTGTTTTCTACATCAACTTTTCATTTCAAGACCTTTGAGAGTGCCACTTCACCTGTGTGAAGAGGCCTTTTCCTTTCTGTGTTGTTTATTTTTTCAAGTGCTCTATGAATAAAGTTAAAGAAAGCTAATTTATTGGAGTTGCTCTTATGACCTTCAACGGTCTCATCAGACCTTCATAACCTTGACAGTACTACATCGATCCTCTTTAAAAACAAACTGTTCCCAGTCACTGACTCTCCATCAGACACCTGTGGGAGCATGACTCCTGTAGGAAGCGTCAGAGCTACAAGTGTATCTGTTACAGGTGTGTCTGTTTGGCTCAGAGATGAGAGCTGTGTGATCAGAGAGGAATCTAACTGATGTGATCAAACAGGCTTGGCTCTGTGTGAACAAAGAATAAAGGAATCCTGCAAAACTGTCTGACCTCTAACTGAATGAATGAAGAAATGATGCCACTACCATAAAAAGAATAAAACATTATGGGCTAAAACATTATGTAAAGACCTGTTTTGGTGTTAATTTCTCAAAGGAGAACATGCAGATCTCCACCTGTCATGAGCCAACGGCTGCCTCAGAGCTAGCTTAGTTCGTCAGCTAACGTCTGATTCATCTGTAGCCACATTTCTGTGACTTTATAAACATAAAACATTCCTGCTGTGGCTGCTTTGTGTCTAACTTTCACTGCTGGTGCTTTTTCTTTACATTCCGGCGTTTATAGTAAAACGTGAGTGTTCTCCTCTCTGTCATCTCTCGAAGTAAACACTGCCGTTTGACAGCTAGCTCTAGCCCATAGACGTGTTTACGTAGATGCTGCGCCGCTGTAAACAGGAGAAACGTGCGCCATTTTGGAGAGGGGTAATAACAGTGCTTGGTATGAGGAAGGGAAAATATATAAGGATAATCATTTTCACTTTTATAACAATAGATGGGTATTCATGGTGCAGAAAACTTGATTTAACTTGATCGATATTAAAAGTTCAAAATTAATATTTGGGATTAAAACAGATAGCATTTCTTTAGTCTTTTATTTTTTACTGTTCAGATTTTCCTTTTCATGGTTTTGTGCGTTTGATTAATTCGATGTGTGTGTTGTATGTGAATCGTGAGGGTTGGTGGGGTCTTTTATTTTCATTTGTATGCAATTTTTCTACTTTTTTACTTTTACTTTTTTTATGTGAAGCACTTTGTGCTACAAATGTTTGTATGAAAAGTGCTATACACATAAAGTTTGATTGATTGATTGGCTGTACTCCAAAGGCAGAATTTATCATTAGTTATATTAACTACATGAAGAAATTTACTTTTTCTATTAAATAAATTCTTTTAAGTAATGTATTTAAACCTGGATGTTTAAGTTATCAAATCAAATGCAATATTTAAACCAAATTAAATTACTTTTCTTGAAGCAAACAATACTCATTTATGATTATGCATATTTTATAATACACATATTTTATAATACACAATACACGATAGGTATTCATGATGCAGAAATTTGATTTAACTTGATCAACATTCGAAGTGCAGTATTAATATTTAGGATTAAAACAGATGGGCCAAAAGGGCACAAACTTCCAGGGCATTTCAAACATTTTCATTAAAGTTTTTGTTTAAAAAAATTAAACTTGTGAATGATTGCTCAAAATCTAATCACTTTTTTTTTGTGCCATGACCAACATTTCCTGGTGATGTCAACAAAATCTATTAAGAACTTATTGAGTTATTATTGAAAATGTGGAAAATTGCCCTGTCTTGCACTGTTAAACAGCTTTATTTCCAATTACCACCAAAATCGAATTACTTCTTTTGTGTACTATGACATCCATTCCCTGGAAATTAAATCATGATTATTCATTACTTTTTACGTTAACCTGCTAAAACACAAACATCAGTAAAACATGACCTCCTTGGCAAAGGGTTTATCTAAATTTGGGATTTTTCAATTTTATGTTTTAATGTTTCTGTTTTGGTCTTACCTCCTCCAAGGACACCACACTTTGCTGTGTTTGTCTATTTAACAGTGAGCAAGATAACTAACAAAGTTATAAAAAGACTTTAATTAAACTGTCAGGGAAAATTGGTCATTGCACATAAAAGAAGTGCCACTGTTTCAATAGAGATCTGAACCTGGATACAAATACAAGAACTTTTTCAGGAATGTCCTACCAGTGTGAGAGAGGACAGTTATCCACATTTTTAGCAACAACTTGCCAAACAACATTCAAAAAGCCTCTGCAAACATTTGTGCTGTCGAAGCAGTTTAAATTACTATTTTTGGTCTGTAATCTTTGGCTCATATGTTGGCAATTACATACAAAACAAAAAAATTGTATCTTTAATTAAAGACAGTAGAAGTAAGACTGGTTTAGTATGATCTGTCCCTCTTTGACAAGATATTAATATATATTTAATTAAACAGAAAATAGTAAATAAAATAGCTGCGGGCTAAAATTGCTGGTATTCTGTCATATTTTCTCAACATAACAGTTTTTTGTTTCAGATTATTGAGTTTGACTTCGATCAGTGAATCAATCTAACTTTATATACATGGCCCTTTAATTCATAAAGTGTAGCACAAAGAGCTGTACATTAAATAAACCAGCAGATCAGAGTAAGAGGGCATAGAATAAAAGAGAAAACCTCACCCACCCTCCCAACACATTTAAGACAAACAAGGAAACACAAGAGCCAAGACTGAACTATATAAATAAATAAATAAATCCATGATGAGATATAACAAAGGTAATAAAAGGCTAAAAGTTGATTAAGACTAAACTGTTTAAAACCCCCCCAAAAAAAAAAAAACATTTAAAGAAAGTGGTAAAAAGCAGTCAAACAGACCATCCATATAATTACTACAATTACTATTATAGTTCATAAATAATAAAGAATTAGCTATGCTGTTCTGCAACATTCATGCACATAAATGTTGCAAAACAAACATTAAAAAAGAGAATATACCAAAACAAAAACAAGAAAAAAACAAAGATGGGAACTGCTGACAATATCTTGTTTGTGTAGAAAGTTTACAATATTGAAAAGAAGTTAAAACAAGTTTAAACTTACTTGAGCCTTCTTTTACACAACCATATAAGATATTTTATACACACCAAATGCATCAACACCAAGCAAATGAATTATCCGATATCAAAATCTGTTTCACTTTGATTCAAACTTGGGTTGCTTTTTATGGATGTCTTTGAATGGGAAAATGCTTAGAGTTCTGGTTGATTTTGGCCAAAAAGAAACATTTTTTATGTCTATATATTTTTTTTTTTTCAAAAACAGTCAACCACTGCCATAGATAAGTTGAAGAAGATCAAAACTGTTGTAATATAACATGATATAATACGTCATTGTTTCTGTCAATGTTTTATGATACAGAAACAACCTGCAAACCAAAAGAACTGATATTTTGTTTGTGCGATTAAAGGTTTAAAAAGCTGAAAGCTATTATAATCCCCATCATTTATATTTTAAATACTTAACCATTTACTGATGTGTGTATATATAAAGTATGTTATTCATCGAAAAGCTTTTTTGTGTTTGTAAAACTCAGTATCATCTATTTTAAATCATTTTTGCATTTTTCTGATTTGTTTTGTCCCAAATATTTCTGCATTTTAATGTCATCACACAATCAACTGTTGGCTTTGAAAACTTTTTAATCCCACACCAGGATCATATCTGTTTTTTTTTGTGGTTTTCTCTGTTCTCTGAGGTGTAAATGGAACCAAACAATGATTTGATTTGTTCTGTTTTTTAAAACATTAAATATCCCTGAATTTAACAGTGACGCTGATAGTTATAGGGTTAATGACTCTGAAATTATTCAGATTGACTTTGTGGTTGCAGAGATACACTTTTTTCTTTCCAAGTATATCATTTTCAAACAGAAAGCTTAAAAAGCGGCTGAAGAGGTTAAAATGAACTGAATCAATAAATATTGTAAATTGTTAACACTGTGTATACCTCCACCTCCTGTCATAGATACATTCATGTGGGGCGTAAATATCAATACTGTGGGATGTTGATATTACTTAAAGGCTCTGCATGTTGAAATCTATTTTTATTTTATTTTAATTCTACTTTTAGTTTAAATTAATGCTCCTCTTTATCCTAATGTCTTAATCTGATATTTCCAAACGCTATACTGTGTTTAAGAGCAACTGAAACAACCGAATTTCCAAATGGGGATTAATAAAGTATTTTTGATTCTGAATATGTCACCCCTCTCCAAAATGGCGCCTGCAGACGCGTGTCTGGTGCCCGTTCGCGGCGTCTACATGTGCATCCCTATGGCTTTAGCCCCGCTGCTAGCCAGCTGAGCAGCCAGCTGTAATGATGCGCTGACACAGAGCTATGACTCCCGTGTGCGCTGTCTGATCTGTTTTGCTTCATAAACGAGCTCTATGACAGAAACTTACCTGTAATATGACAGCAGGCCATTGCTGAGCACGAACCACCGCCGCTGGTAGCCCTTCAGATAGTTGGTCCATTTAAACAGCCAGCCTTTATAGGTATCCGACCCCGGAGCCGGGGCCGCGGCAGAGGCGGATGCCGAGCCCTTCCCTTGCTCGCTCATCCTCCGCTTCGCCGCGCGCCGGAGGAGGCTGCAGGGCTGGATGAACCGGGGGGACGGCGGGGGGGACGGGGAGGCGAGCCCCTGCCGGGACTACCAGAGCGAGGAGGTCGGGCACTGGCGGCTGAGCTCGACGGAGGAGGGTCCGGGTCCAGGAGGGCGAGGGGAGACCACCGCTCAGTGCGCTCACATGACGCCGGAATGGACGAGAAGTGATGGTAAGACACTTTGCTGCTCTGCTGATGCGGACTGCAGAGGATCCGGAGCACAGAGCTGAGCCACATAGACAGGAAGCGGATCACAGGGAGCGCGCGCTGACGGTCCTGCCGCTGGAGCAACAGGGATCTTCATGGAGCCGGAAAAACTGATCACGGCAGAGACTTCAGGGGGGACTTTCTGCTCTCCTGACCATTCATGAAGTCTGGAAACCAAAGCTCTATGGACTCACGTCTATGGCTGACACCTCCATCATGTGATGTTGTTATCGAAACACTCACGCGCACTTGACATGCGGTCTGGATGGAATGAACTCTCATACCTGTCACAGGTGCGTTTGAGGCCCAAAGTTCATTAAGATCGAGTCAAGCTCTTAAAGCCTGTGCAACACAACAATAATTATTGTTATGATCATTTGCATTTTGATTTCCTGTCATGAAAATTACAGAAGAGTATTGGGGCCACGTTGATAGAGAAAACAATTTTGGGGAAGTTGACATTAAAGTTGAAATTTTAGGATTAAAATTGAAATGACGAGAATGAAGTTGAAAAACAATTTCATGATGAAAATCCAAATGTTGAGAAAAAGTCAAAATTTCAAGAAAAAAACAAATGTTCAGAATAAAGTGGAAATACAATTTATGTCAATTTAATTCTCAACATTTCAACTTTAATCTTGAAATTTTTACTTTATTTTTGAAATTTTGGCTTTATTCTCCACATTTCAACTTCAATTTCGAAATTCTAAAATTTTCGACACTTTGACATTATTCTTGACATTTCAACTTTATTCCTGACATTTAAACTTGAATCTCAAATTTTAACTTTAATCTCGACATTTCAACTTTATTCTTTACATTTCAACTTAAATCAACATTTTAAGTTGAATCTCAAAAGCTTAACTTTATTCTAGACATTTCATCTTGAATCTCGAAATTTTAACTTTAATCTGAACATTTCAACTTTATTATCAACATTTGTAATTTGTAATTTTAACTTTATTTTTTGAAATGTTGACTAAATTCTCGACATTTCAACTTAGTTCTCGACATTTCACCTTTAATCTCGACATTTGACTATTTTCTGTTTGGAATTTTCTTTTTATGTTTTTTTTTTAAATTTCAATTATTTACTTTTTATTTCATTTTTTACATTTTTTCCTAAAGTGAAGCACTTTGTGCGACATATTTTTGTATACAAAGCGCTTGTAAATAAAGTTTGATTGATTGATTGGCTGAACTCCAAAGGCAGAATTTATCATTACTTATATTAACTACATGAAGAAATGTACTTTTTCTATTAAATTAATTTCACTACAAGCAATGCATTTAAACCTGAATGCTTAATTTATAAAATCAAATGCAATATTAAAACCAAATTAAATTACTTTATTTTGAAGTGAACCATACTTATTTTTTATGATTGTGCAAACATCTTTTTTTAACAATTATATATAAGTATATGGAGAGAGAGAGATTACGACTGGGCAGTATGTCCTAAAAATAAAGTTCCAGATTTTTTCACAACACTCAACTTACAATTTTAAACCATTTTCCTCCTAAAGAAAAATAAATAATATAACAATGATCTCACAGTGACACAAAAATGACACAAAACAAGTTTTGCTTCTATGTTGTCAAATATATTCCAAAACCAAACAGAATTTCCTCTCAAAGTGTGTCGTAAAATGTTGATTATGTACTTAAAAATGTAGGTAGGTCCATCTAAATAAACACTGAAGGCTGAGGGACCATGGATAAAAAATCATAACCCATGTCAGGTCTGTCTTTTCCAAATTTTACCAATATGTGTGAAAAGGCAGAATATATCCTCTCTTGGAGAATTATAAGACAACAGTGGGTTTCTATCTGATTCTGTTTATTTGGCTTTCAAATATGTGAAAATAAGTGATCTAAAAATTACATGGCCACAACATTAGGTACAAATACTCACCACAGCAGAGGCGTTCCTTTATCAGTGAGGTCCAAGTTGTAATCCGCCTGAGCAGGTTACCTGTTGTCAAGTAATGCTGCGTTCCATTAACCTCGGAAACGGGAAGAGAGAAGTGGTAGTGACGAGTTATCAGCGGGAAAACTTGCCGTTCTAGCAAGCTATTGTTCGCCATTCTTAGCACGCCCTGCCTTGTTAGTCATACATACCACATGAAAAATGTAAATAACATTATAGCAGCATTTCCATAAACATAAGTTCAACAATACTGTGTAACAAATACTCGTCAGAAGCGCAACTAAACAGAATACTACAGGAGCTTCGTAACAGCTTACACTGGGGGCAGTCATCATTGATTGTCAACTCAGAGGTGGTGAAGATCCCTCAAGTTTCCAGTGGTGTTCCAGTTGAAATTTCGCACTCGGAATTTGGAAATCCCGATTTCCCAGTGCGATGGAACGCAGCATAACTATCGCGAACGGCGGTGCAGCTGATGCTAGCTGTTAGCCTCCTTCCTTCAAACTGCACTCCGACATAAATACGCGGGTCATTCATCACTAGAAGCCTAAATGACGACAGTAACCCGCTGGTGAGCTTAAAGGTGCTTTAACCAACACTTCTCCCGCAAAACTTTTAGCTTCAAACTGGTGTTGTGGTCAAAAAACGCCTCTTTCATTTTCAGACGTTGACTACCGCTAACTTCTCATCTTCACGGACTTTCTGAGCATGCGTACTACCAACGTTCATTTAAAGAAAACAGGGGGCGGGGCCTCTCACCGTGCGGTATAAATGCTGCCATCTGCCGTCGGGTCTGGGAAATGCGTTCAGTTAGAGCAGCACAAACAGATCCGATCCATGACATTAACTTAAGAGAGATCAACAAAATTAAATACACGGGAGTTCCTGCAAACAGCACATACATATCAGCATGACACTAACAAAGAATCATGAATGACCTGCTCCAATGGACCTGCTTTACTCCACTTGATGTAGTTCAGCTAGATGCTGCTATATTAATCAACACCAGTCCACTCCAGTTTATATTTATCATAGATGCTAATATTAATTGACCACTCTATCATAATAAATACATCGACAACCATATATACATGAGGACCCTCTGTCCCTTTGAGGACCCTTTGTCGCCATCATATATTCTTATTTTGAGCCTATTTGTCTCTGCCTGTATCGACACATCTCTAAATGTATGTATATGTGTGTTTTATGTGTACACTGCAAAAACTCAGGTCTTAGCTAGTTTATTTGTCTAATTTCAAGTCAAAAACATCCACAATACCTACTAAAATCTCATATTCATTGAGGAGTCCAGATGGATATCTTATTAGAAGGAATTAAAAACAAAAATAAAGCACTGAATAACTTGTATAAATAAGAAAACATCTGCCAATGGAACAAGCATTTATTTTTACTTATTGTGGATCTTAAAACCAGGTGTTGAAACTACTTAAGACAGCACATTTGACTTCCAAGACATCATAAAAGTAAATTTGTCTTGCCACATTGGCAGATATTTTGACTTATTACAAGCAATATATGTTTTCTTGGTTTTTAAGTGCTAAAATAAAATGTGTAGCTGGACATGTCAGGCATTTTTGGCTCACAATGAGTCACAATAAACTTCCTTAGATTTGAGTTTTTGCAGTGTATATATATGCATATATGTATGTCTATAAAAAAGGATGACTTCAGCCTGCTCTGTTGTAAAGTGTCTTGAGATAACACTTGCTATGAATCTGCGCTATATGAAAAAGATTGATTGTTTATTTTATTGATTGATACTACTTATCACTTTCAGAGTTACGTGAGCTGCTGCCTATCCAAGCTGACATTAGGCAGGTGGTATAGTTGTTCATTTAATTTTCAAAATGAAAACATGCTTTTATCACACTAACACACTTTTATCCAACAGTTCACATCATTAGAGCCATTTGATGCCCCTTTTCTTAGATAGATAGATAGATAGATAGATAGATAGATAGATAGACAGACAGACAGACAGACAGACATACAGACAGACAGACAGACAGACAGACAGACAGACAGACAGACAGACAGACAGACAGACAGACAGACAGATAGATAGATAGATAGATAGATAGATAGATAGATAGATAGATAGATAGATAGATAGATAGATAGATAGATAGACACTTTATTTATCCCCATAGGGAAATTGTTGTATCCAGCAGCTCATATGAGACACATACATGGAATGAGATGTATGTGGCTGAACACTTTACCTGTTTATTATTTTGTCTGTTAAGAGAGACATGACTGAATTAGAGAGGTTTAAGTGCAGAGTTATTGGGCAGAATATGGAAAAAATGAAAAGACAAATGTAGAGAGTCTTAGTATTTTCAGAGTAAACAGTGTGCAGGAGCCAAATGTAAAAGTTTAAACCCGATTCACCTCAGGAGAGAAAGAGATTAAGCTTCAGCCTCAACAGCTTGAAAAGAAAGTTCCTCACAGAAGCTTCGATAACGGTGCTGTAATGATTCACCCCTTGCATTATGAATTAATGTTTTGATTCAGCGTGGACACCTCGGCTAGATTCGGTGAAATTGGGGTGACATTCAGGGTCAAATGATGCAGATAAGATAGAACTTTATTAACGCTGAGGGAAATGATTTCACTGGTCTGCTCAGCACAGAGGAGAACAACACAACAGTGCACGGAGCAGAAGAGAGATGCTTCATTTAAACAGTGTTTTATTAAAACTGGTCTGTTTAACTCAATTTTACTTTAATTAATTATGTTGCGGAGTGGGGAGTATTTCTGGATGATAAGAAGCTCAAAAAACTCCATAATCCTCTTAATCTTTCATCCATTAAATCTTAATTTCACCCTCAGCCTGCAGTACTTTGTTTCAAATATATAAGAACGTCAAATGTAAAATGTTGAATATATGCATATAAGCTCCAGGTGCCATGTAAAAAGAACGGATAAATAGCTGTGCAAGATAAAACAAACTAAACAATTTTAATAGTTTTCATGGATCAAACCAACATGTACAGTACTCTAAAGCATTACCTGTAAAATAACAAACCTAAAACCTGCTGCATAGAGGGGTAAAGAAAGAGAGACCCCCTATGATCAGTGCTGGGGAGAGGAATGAAGAACTGGTGTCCAGATGTGACTCATTTCCAACTGGTTTATTGATATCATTTGCCTTTCTGTGCTTCAACCTTCTGTCAAACTGGATTTCTTTTTCTGTTACAGAGCTTTTTCAATTATTGCTTCATCTCTTCTAATGATGTAGTGGTTTTTGAAAGTCGTTAAATTGATAATTATAATAATTATTTTAATAAATAATGATAATTAGGGATGCACATTGTCATAAGTTCAACACCTTTTATCAAACACTGGCTGTCTGTAAACTTAAATGGAGTGAACAGTTATCAGTTTCAGTTTTATTTGTTGTGTTATACAAATGTAATGCTCACGTCTGGCACATCTGAGTGCTGATTCAGAGAAGACTTTTTTTTTAAAGGGATGTAAAATATAATGGATGGAAAACAGTGAACATCCATATTGGGGAAAACTTATTTTGAGCAGAGGAACTGGCCCTGATTTTCACAATTGGCACATCACTTGTAACAACAAAAACGACAACAAACTTAATATTAAAGAAAATAATAATTAAAAAAAACCCTAAAATAATAAAATAATAATAATAATAAAATTAATAATAATGTAATAATGATAACAATAATAACAACAGCAACATCAATATAAACAAATAAATGGCAATAATAATAATAGTTTTAATATTAGTAATAAAAGAAAAACAAAATAATAAAGAAAATAATAGATAAAATAATAATAATGATAATAATAATAATAATAATAATAGTGATATTAAGATTAATAATAATGATATATGAATAACAACAATTAAATATATATTTAAAAATAAAATATAATATAATTATATATTATATATAATAATAATAAAAATAGCAATAGTAATATTAGTAATATTAATTATTCTAATATCAACAACAAAAATATAATATTACAAAATAAAATATAAAATAACATATAATAATAACATATAATAATTGTAGCAATATTAGTAGTATTTATAATTATAATAACAACAATTGAAGAATAATATTACAAAATTAAATATAATATATAATATAACAACATAATAATATATAATAACAATAACAATTAAAAAAAATAATTAGGGAAGAATTAATTCTAGTCCTGCTTTGTCACTGGTTATGAATTGGCTCTATATAAATAAAGATTAATTGATTGTTAAATAAATTATATATTGGATTTATTGCTGCATTTAGAGAAAGAGCTGTTCCTCATTGTGCCTCTGATAGCGGTGCTTAACCACAAGGTGGCGCTGTTGTCTTTATAATGTCTATGTGGGTGGTGTAAACGATGCACAGACAGGATTGAAAAGTGACCAGAGTGCAGATGGTGTTCTCAAATGCATTTAATAATTCTCCATGTGTCCAAAAAAGAACAGAATAAGTCACAGTACTAACACAGTAAAAATAAATACATTAACATCTCTGATAAAAAACAGTAGCCCTTTTTATTTGAAAACACGCAGCAGACAAACTGATGAGAACTCATGCTACACACAGTTGCTTTCTAGAATATCTCTGCTACATATTTCTATTTTTTAACGAGTTAAAAATAATCCAACAGAGCCACCTGTCCTGACTGGGGTCAACACTACGTCATGAGCTTGTGCTCTCACATGCCGGTGAAAAACGACCACATTCACTCCACGCAGCTGCTCAGAAAAACCATGTTTTACAAAAAATTAAACACAATATCAAAGTTTTCACATCAGTGCAATTAAACCCTGACCCGTTGGCTCTACCAACAAAAGCATGCAATTCAGATACTCTATGATCACTCTTATATACAGTAGGTCTGCGTACTCCCAGTGCAGCCATGTTTGTGTTCTAACTAACTCGGCCTAATTAAATCAAAGAGCTAATCTTACACTATTACCAATTAGATATTAGTCTGATATTGATATGCAAGCTTTATTAAGGTTCCCTGTGTGTGAGTGTGTGTGTGTGGTGCACTCATGGGGAAGTGGTTCAGCTCTGCTTCCTTATTTCTGCATCAAATCTAAGAACAAGTGCAGCACGGCTAGGGCTGGGCAATATATTAAAAATCTTAAAATACGCCTTTTTAAAGCCCCTCTGTGAACGTCAGGGGCGACTTTGTCGAACAATAGACCCACATTAAATCATCCTCATTGTCAGAAGGCCAAACTGTCAATATTTGTGGGATATTTTCAAATTTGCAATCACAACTGCTCAAAATTAAACAATAGAGAAAAGTTAATATGCATCACTAACAGTTATTAAATCAGTATTTATAAATCTAAACGTAACTGCAAGTAAAATGATCTAAACATAGAGCTCAAACCAGTTTAACCCTTCAACCCTACAAAGCCAGTTGTATCATATTTGATACATACTTTTATAATACCTCTATCTACTCAATACGATCAACACATTACAAAAAAAAACATCTGAATACGATCAGATTAATGATAAAAATGTCCTCAAATGGATTATCATTTGCCAAAAACACCTAATGTATCAAATGAGATCCGAAAAAAATCTATATGTTGAATTGTATGGACATTTTGATATTTTTAGGATTTTAGCAGAAAGTGAAAAAAACATTTCTTCTCCAAAAAAATTAGAATTTTCTGGCTATAATCAATGGTCTTGGGCTTTAAAGGGTTAACTATCGACTCAACTGTTTGGCAGAGGTATTAAATTCAGAGATATTTAATGTTTTAAAAAAACAGAACAAATCAAATAATTGTTTGGTTACACTTCTTGGAACAGAGACAACCATAAACAAACAAAAAACAAACAGATATTTCCTTGGTGTGGGATTTAAAGGTTTTAAAAGCCAACATTTGATTGTGTAATGACATAAAAAAGCACAAATAAATGGAGCAAAATCAATTAAAAAAGGCAGAAATGTCTGTAAAAAATAAAAAATTACTTAAAATAGATGATATTGAGTTTGGCAAACACAAAACTGTTTTGATAGCAGACTTTATGTGTACATATATATCATCATATCAGTTAATGGTCAAGTTAAATATTAAAATAAGAATTATTTTATTAAGCATAAAACATCGACAGAAACAAACAATGACGTGCTAAGTTTATTTAACACATTAAATATTCTGAGTTTGGTGGCCTCTGCCAAACAGCTGAGCTGAGAATTAGAGGGTTAAACTACTGTGTCAATGTAAGTTATGGTGTATTTATTGGTTATTAAAATATTTTCACACATTTATTTTTACAGATGCACATCCTCATCTACAAAAGTGAGTTTTAAGAAACAATTACAGCCAACTTTAGACAGGAAACAAGGATATTTGGGGCCAGATCCACAAAGAATGGATTGTTCCGGCTAATAGTGCCATCATTTGCGCAGAATTAGCTCTCGCAATCTGCCATGTTTTAGCGCCATATCCTCCAAAGATTTTGCTCTAATCATATGCCAGTGCTAACACGCTCACACAGTTTGGCAAAATAAATGCAGAAAATAAAACTCAGATGATCAAAAAGTGGTCAAGGGAGTCATAGGGACTTTTAACAGACTGTATTTAGACAAATAATTCATGTTTACTGAAAAATGGTGGAATGGTCGCAGGGACGAGCACAGTAGGCTATATTACTGTTATTCTTGATGTCATCTAGAAGTTCAAGGATCATGTGGCCTGTCACCTGCAATCTGCAAATCATTTCATGGTCACTTAAATCAAAAAGTGAGACTCTTCTCTGATAAATCCTTTCTTGTGCATGCCTGCCATCTTGCCTGCCACGGTGCCTTCACCTGGCTACATTCACTGCTGCCATGTTTACCGGAGCGTCCTGGCATGACAGCCCTCATATAGGCTCTGCTCCACAGTTACCACCAACTCAGTGCAATTTGCAATTATTTTGAGCAAGAGAGAGAGGGGAAAGAGAAATTGAGTGGATTTAGTACATGGGTCTTACTGTTGTTAAATTGCACCGCTTTACTGCCTGTAGCAATCAGCACTGGTTTTTGTGATTAGGTGGTATTTGCAATAAGGCTAATTGCACAAGAAGGGGACAATTTTGCACTGAATGTATGAATATTCCCTAATTTACATGCATGCAAATTGGATCAGCGCAGCGAGGAGCGGCAGTGCAGTTTGTGTTTAGTTCACCCTTTGCGTATGCTTGGTGGATTGCTCGCTATTTTTTTCTGTCCTTTTGAGGTTGGTGTACAAATGCATCTGAAACTTTTTCACCTCGATAAGATACCAATATTGCAACCTTGAGTATTGGCTGATACCGATATCAATCCGATTTCATATCAGCAGGAATCACATAATTTTCAGCAATAGTAGGTATGAGAAAAACTGACCCGTTTATTACTAGCCAATAGGTTAAATAAATTATAACCTTAAACATAAGAGTATGCTACAATTAAATAAAATAAATGAAAAATAAATGAGAAGACCCTGAAAAGTAACCTCAATAAATCCAGTAAAACAAAAAAATATATCTTTAAATTGTAAAATAACCACTGTGTTTAACTTAAACATAAGCATATTCTACAACTAAAATAAATAATAAATAAACTAGAATGGACTGCTTGTAAAGGAGTTTTTATATCTGAGATTTTAAATGCAGGCCAGTATAAGCCTATATTTGTTATTGTGCTGATATCGAATCAGGACATCCCTAATTGTATTTGTTTTGGGGTATTTTGAATTTAAAGGCAAGGCTGCACAGAGAGAGAAGGAGGCTTGCAATTCCAATAAATAGGCTACCTGAAATTTGGCCCACATAACATTTGAAGCTTGTGCTTTACCGATGAACAAAGAAAAACTGATCACAGCTTTTAAAGCAGCAGGAAGCTCCGCTGCTTCACCGTCTTCTGTGTTTTAAGGTCTGATTTATGAAGAATATTGTGCTAATCAGCCTCACACACCAGCACTCCTCTCTTATATTTGGCAGTTTTGCTTTTGCTCTCGTTCTGGGACGAATCCACCGGGAACCAAGACCCCCTTATCAAGCCAATAATGAAGAGCTGACCTGGAAAACACAATCAGCTTTAAGTGTTACATTATTAGCCTGGAGCATATCAGTAGTTTTTTGTGCCATTACATAAAGATAAGATGTTTTTTAGGTTGTATAAGGTGGTATTTAACATACCAACTGGAAAAAAAGAGCTATCTGACTGAATTGTTTTGTTGAAGTGATATCAGTCAGGTTTTAACTTTAGTGTTTTATATATAGAAATACATCAACGTTTATAATTACAAAACTATCACAACCACTAGTCATTACTTTAGAGAGAAACCTTGAGATGTTCAGGATATTGTGCATTGCTGTTGAGTTAAAATAGATGATTTTGTAAATATTGCCCAGCCCTGTGCACGTCTATAATAGAGTGAGGCATTTTTAGTAAATAAATGGTGGTATACAGAGTCTGTCAGGCGGATGTTGGATTTTATTGCTCCTTCCTAATCCAAAGCTTTTACATCTGCCTCTTATCGAGCTGTGCCTGTCCTTTGCTCTGCCTGAATGTCAGCTATCAAACCTGCCTCGCTCTGCCTCCCTCCCTCTCTTCCACACACTCATGCACACTCGCACACACACTCGCTGCATGCACACGTTCCTTGTTTCAGCGTCTGCAGCCTCCTGCAGGTTCCCGGTTCTCTGGATTTGATGTATTCATCAGAAACAGACCCGCTGAGTGAGAGAGGGAGCGGATTAAAGGCCTACAGTACATCGTGATAGAGACTGCTGCAGTATTTTCTGCTGCAAGACAACCTTAAAACATCCTTCGTCTGAACAAACAGCTCTCACCGAGGGCCAAGAGTGAAACAGCAACAGGGGAGAGAAAAAATAAATCAGGATACAACCTCAGAATCTAAATTTAAATCCTAACAATCACATCCATACTAGGGCTGGGCAATCTATGAAGGGTTTCAGATATATGGATATATTTACCTCAGCAAAGGAGGTTTGGATTTTGCTGTTTTTGGTCTATTTATCTGTCTGCTGTGAGCAAGATAACTAAAAAAATTACTGAGGGAATTTGAAGGAATTTCAGGGAATGCTGAAGGAGTGCAGTAGCCAGTCAGCCAGTAACCATTTTTTATTGATTGATTTATTTTTTGAAATTTTATTCTGTTATTATTATTGTTATTATTATTAATTTATTTATTTCATTTAATTTTTGTTATATTTGTTTTTATTAATATTTTTGCTTACATCGATCTTTTTTCTGTATATTTTTTTCTACTGTAGCTGATATTGGAATTCTAGTTTCCTGAGGAGTTTTCCAAAAGGATTGGAAAGTACTATCTAATCTAATCTAATCTAATCTAAGGAAGAATTTCTGTGGTGAACTGAATCTAGATGCAGATCCTGGAATATTTTAACCATTTGACTGGCATTGTAACTGTGTGGTTGACTTTTTGCTACCATACCAGTGTATTTAAAACTCTAAAATCCCCACTTTGTCTTTTTTCCATATTCACCTCTCTTAATACCATTTGTAAACCAATATTTATTCACTGCTTGGTGCTGCTGTATATGAATATAATTATCTGAAAACTAGAAAATATTGGAAGTGAATCCATTCTTCCCACATATTTCCAGATCCTCTAACAATCACAATTTAGTAGAAGGAAATACATTTTGCTGATAAAAAAAAATATCTCTCATTCCTCAGAAGACTGGGTCAACAGCTAAACATTAAAATTTTGCTCTCTGTGACGTTTTCATATGAAAAAAAAAATTGTTGCAGAAATGAAAGAAATCTATTCAAGCCCAGTATAACCCTTAACAGGCAAGTCAACCAGCTGGTTGACTAAAACACTGCTAAATGAAGAGGAAGGAGCACAACTTTACCAACAAATAATTTGTTGCAAATGTATTTCTGGGTTTGGAAGTCGAAGGGTTAAAGGATTTTTTAGAGCTGTAAGATGCTACAGTTTTCCATATTGGGATGGACGATATTGAATATTTGCCAATATCTGATATTTCCTGATTCATTATTACCGATACCAACATTCTTCTCCAAGAGCACAAACTCTTGCTTTTATGGAAACTGCCTTTGAACAGATGGAAAACACAACACAGCACATGCCACAAGACAAAGTGCAGGAATTTGCCAGCAGTTTTCAATCATTAAAATAAATGATTGTTCAATATGGGAATTTAGGACTTGATATTTTGTTGCTGTGGTATCATACAAGACAAAAATACTTTTTTTTTTTTTACCAACAACAATAGTTCTACTTTAGTAAAATCAAATAAAAGTTGCTCTCCCTCTCCTTCTGCTTTGGTAAAAAGAAGTATTACTAAGGATCATTACGTGAAAATTTTATCATTTTGAATCACATGGTATTTATAAATATAGAGCATTTTGACAACCTGAATATGCAGAAATATCACCAAGCTTGTTGTACAATGGTAAGAAATTTGTGCAGATTGGCTGAAATTTTGACTTTTTAAAACAAACAAATGATCCAAACCCGGTTGACTATGTCTTTAATTTTTTTTAAATCATTTAATTACTAGAAACAAACTAAATGTGATAATTCTGGTGAATTACTATGAAGCGTTTGTTCCTAACAGACATGAAGACATGTTGAGTGTGAACTTACTGCTAAAACATGTTAAGACATAACTTTTATTCCATATTGCCCAACCCTAGTCCGTACATCTACGTATTTCTTCCCATAAAAAGCTATTTTTTCAGTCTTCATCCTATCTTTTTGCTTTTTCTACTTGCCGCACACCTTCAAAGAAATTCAAACATGTCAGGAATGAGCGTGTGCTTGATTTGACTGAACATGATCAATTCAAAAGGAAGACTCGATGATATTGCTGCCTCTCTGTTTTGAGTCTCATGGTCACAGCGTCCATCCTGTCAGACCTCGAGACAACCCTACATACACCTACAGCTGCGCCATTAAAGGGACAGTTCGGGATTTTTGAAGTGGATGCTTAAGTTTGTGGCACAAGTAGATATGATCGCCAGAGAAGCAACTGGCCAGCTCTGACATTTGAGGGTGATGGGGGGTTAAGGGATGCTAGCCAATATGTAGCTGTCAATGATTCCACTTAATTACCCCACTTTTGGGTAAAACTGCACAAAAACCACACTGTCTCAACTAGACAACAATCTGATCTTAGCAACAGTTAAAAATTTAGAAGAGAAAATAAATGAGGAACAAGACAAGCCGGCCTGATAAATGTCTTCTATTTAAAATGGAAACAGAAACACAACGTTTCATCTGAGGTTTGAATCTTAAAAAGTTAATTTTGTATGTCAATGTTTCAATACAGAGAGGGTCAGGGGTGGGCAAGATGCATTCACATGCTAATTTGTGCTGTCAATATCAACCTGGTCTGAGCCACCAGCACAGGCAGTATAAAATAAGACAACCAATGCCAAGGACACAGAGGGACAAGAGGGGATGGGGGCATTTCTGAATGATAGACGATGCAATGTTACATTTATGGCCCTTTTCCATTAGCCCTACTCTACTCTACTCGCCTTGTGCTGCTTTTCCATTAGCCCCAGTCGCCTGCCCAACGGGGTGCAGTGCTGCTGTAAACAGCTGAGCGGCTCTGCGGTGACGACATTTTGAGCGCGACACAACAATCTGTGGCTTTTTGTCACAAACTGAGTAAAAAAGGAAAGCAGAAGAAGGCTGCAGGTGGTAAGAAGAAATACCCCTTGAGAAGCACAGGAGAGTTTTGGAAGCTATACAACAGAATGAAGCCGAGGACGAGAGCAATCGAGCTGCAAAGAAAAGATGTATGAGGGTAAGCTAATGGCAGCTACCGCTAGTATGCTAGGTCATTGCGCTCATGACTCATAGATGACGACATTAGCTGTGTTCGAAATTGCTCACTATCACGGATATGGTGCACTATATAGTGTGTTCGCCATTTTGTAGTGTTGTTCGACTTCTAGCTGTTAATTTCATTCACTATATAGTGCACTACAAAATACTCACAATGCACAGCAAAAGTGAGTGAACATATGATGTACCCTATATTGTACTCTCGTATACCACAATGCAATGCGGTCGTGTTTTTCCATAGAAGAAGAAGAGAAGGAAGGCCGTTAGGGACTGCTTTCATTCATAAATGTAAAAAAAAAGTTTAAGTATCTGTAACACGTTTGTAGCATAGCTCTTTAGCGTCTTTTAGCAGCTGTAAACAGCTTTACAGCTTTGCTACTTATCCTCCCGTGTGCCCGGTTTGTTTACGTGACCTGACCAATCAGTAGCCGGCAGTCGGTGACGTCATCTTTTAGTATCGACTCAGCTCGCTTAGAACCAGAGCGGAGTAGGTACTAAAACTAGCTTGTTTTAGGAGATACCAGGCTAGTGGAAACACACTGCAAATCGAGTAGGGCTGAGTAGAGTAGGGCGAAGGCGTGCTAGTGGAAAAGGGCCATTAGTGTTATAGAGCTCAACATCATGGGTCCTGCTAAGTCAAAGTCCCATTCGCTTTGTCTACTAAAATAATTGTTAGCCTTAATACGATAACATGCACTGAAAGTAGACTCACCACATGCTACGTCAGTGTCCTATAAAACCCACAAGTCGCATTACAAAAAAGTTCCAAACACAGGGGCCTTGTTAAGGAAAAGGGAAACACTGTAAAGGCATCTACTTGAGCAAATGTTTTAAGTACTGTAACCTGAAAGTGGGGTAAATAAGAGGCCTTCAGCTGCACCAATTACTGCTTTGTATCATCTTGTGTCAGTGCTCAACTGTCTCCCATCTTTACTAGTGCCATAGGCCTCAAGCAACCTCACTGCAAAAACCTGAACTATCCCTTTAAAGGAAGCACAGCCTCATATGTTTAGCCGTCAGCTGATGTGAGTGAATATAACTGTGCTATTCTGGTCATATAGGTTATCACCGCCTCCTCTTCTTCTACCTCCTTCTTCGCATCTTTACGTTTGGCAGAATTAGAGTAGGAAGTGGTTGGATGACCATGTGTGAAGTCGAAGTGTCTTTACAGCGCAAGAGTCTAATAAACCTCATTATGAAAAATCAGCTCAGTAAAGCAGGAGGCCACGGGGTATTTTTCCAGCCATTGAGATAAAAAGTCCTTTTCTCCACTGCCGCTCCTCGAGGGGGGTGGGAGGGGCCCTTTAGGGTCACATAATGGTGCAGCGGTTCCTCTGTAGTGCCCCCTGCAGTCTGATGGAGGTGTGGTTCTGTCTCATGCCCCTCGCCACGGCGATGCCCAGCAGCTCTTTGAAGAGCAGGACGACGTGCCAGTTGAACTTGGCCGAGCACTCGACGTAGCCGCACTTCCACGTTTTCTTCACCAGCACCGACACGGCCCTGCGGGGCATGAAGCGCTGTCGCTGCAGATCTCTCTTGTTGCCCACCACCAGGATCGGCACCTCGCTGCTGCTGCCTTCCCTGCAGGGAAACATGTCAGAAATTTAAAAAAAAAAGGGGGGGGAAAGGGTTCATTTGAGAGGGCAGAGCGATGGTGTTGGTGTTAGTCACAGTGGCTTTCTTTGCGTGTGAGAGATGTCTATGTGCTGATTTATTCCCCGTCTTTCTGAGGTGTGCGGGGGCGGACCGGAGGATTACAGCTCACAGGCTCAAGGGGCCTCCCACCACACTCAGCAGCAACTGGTTTACAGCGTTATAAAGCAGGATGCTCTGCCAGAGGAGGAACTACATTTAAGATTTGGACCTCTGTGTGCAATGCTAAATCTTAAAGTGTTAATAAAAGAATATGAACATCTCCGAGGAGGTTAACAATTTTAGTCCAACATGAATCTCTACATTGTTACCACTGCCTCCACATTATGAGAGTCATTCTGGTTGTTTTATAATTTTGGCTCACTATGATTCCTCCACCCTTAATTTACCCGTTGATCTGCTTTAACACTTAAAATATTGCTCTGTCCACATTCTGATGCGTAGGGTGGCCAAATGCACATAGTGAAATTCAAATCCAAGTGGAAGAGAGAGTAAGGGACAGCCACTGGGGCTGCAACAACTAATCGATTAAATCGATTAAAATCGATAATTAAATTTGTTGTCAACTAATTTAAATATCGATTTTCATTGGCAACGAATCGCAGGTGTTACGATGCATGAAATTGTAGCTTACAGTCGGTTAGTTAGGAGGAGATGAGCCCGCTCTCTTGCCGTAACCTACGGTGAGAGGTGCGCATGCTCACTAGCGACCGTCACTGCACATAACAACATGCAGAAGGATTCACAATGGCGGCGTCCATGGCAGCATCACTTTGTGAACGATCCAAAACCTCCAAAAGCTGGGAACATGTCACGCTCAACAAAGCAAAGCAAACGATCACCTGCAAACATTGCAAGGCCGACTTCATCTGGCATGGGAGCACGACCTCTATGAAAGAGCACTTGCTGAGAAAGCACGTCGGCGTGTTGGAGACGGACGGAGACTTGCTTCGGTATAAAGATTTTTTTGTTTGTTACATTCAGCAGAACCTTATTTTACTGAATACTTTATAGACAAGACTGATACTACTTTGCTTGCTTTTTTTCAAGAAAAAGGTAAGTCTGTGAGCATTTATTTCGAACAACAGGCAAACAAGTCTATTGTAACGTCCGTCGGACGTAAAAATAAAGGTGACTCCGGCTGGCGAATACACCTGCTTTTATTTAACAGTCACTGTGGGCCGTGACCACGCCAACTACAATTTTAATTCAAATTGAAAACAAAACAGTGAGCAGTAATCTCTAAACCTCCTGCTAGCGGCTCTCTCCCTCCTTGCTCGAACCCACGCACTATCTCTCCCCTTCTGAACTCTGACCCACTCGGTCTGCCTTCCTGGTCCCTTCACTGACCATCAATTTTCAGGAAACATTAACATCCACACTGAACACATAAACAGTAGAACTGCTACACTATTAATGTACTTACAGTTTTGCACAATGAGTCAAGAAAGAAAAAAGCTGTAATAAAATATTATCACTGAAAGAAAAATGTATTTAATTGCCTTTATTGTTGTTTAGAAAATACCTAAAACAACTTTAAGCTAAATTGTAAAGGAAATTGCAAAACTGTGTCACTATCCACTTTAATCGATTAATCGTTTAAGTAATCGCCTGATAAATCGATTATGAAAATAATCATTAGTTGCAGCCCGAGCAGCCACTTGTTCATATTGTTAAAAGACATGCTGTGCTGCCAATATTGATGTTTTTATTATTTTTGAGATTCTAGTAATGTCCATCTTTAGGCTTCCAAATCTACAAGGTCCGTGTTAAACAAAAATGACCTGAAGCCCTAAATCGTGGAATAAGCTTCCCCTCCACATTCACTGCCCACTTTTAAAACTCGTTCTGACCTGGAATAACAAGGTTGTGTTTCAAAGGACAAATGCAGAATTCATTTAAACAGGAGGATAGTTCTGTGGATTCATGTCCACTTTGGGCCTCCATAGCATCCAACCTGACAATAAATAAAAATTAAAAATGGAACATTTGGTTTATTCAAAGCGAAACACAAGTTTTTTTTTCTTTTCATGTCTTGCCTTATTCCCAAGTCCATGACAGTAGATAGACTCCCTTCTTTCAACTGTGTGTGCAGTAACAAGGAAGAGACAGGCAGAGCTTACACAACACTAATTATCTTAGCTCAAACACTGGGAGTCAACGGGTAGCACTAGCCTGTCTCTGCCTACACTCATCAGATAAACTCTTAACCCTCCAACTGGCATTGTAACCGTGCGGTTGACCTTTTGCTACCACCGTATTTAAAACTCTGAAAGCCCATCTTTGTTATTCCTCTTCACTCTCTGAACAGTGTTTCTAACTCTAACATTTATCCACAGGGAAACACTGCTGTACATGAATAGAACTGTTTGAAAATTAGAAAAAAACAAAAGTGAGTTGTCGCTGCATATTTCCAGAGAAATCTAACAGTAAGACGAGGAGTAAGAAAACATCTTTTCACATATTTGCAGATCCTCTAACAATCAAAATTTAGTTTCAGGAAATAGATTTGATGACATACACTTCTATATTATCTCTCAGAAAACTTAGCTAACCACTACATATCTAAATGTTACTCTGTGATGTTTTCATACAAAAAACAAACATTTTGTTGCAGAAATAAAAGAATCCATTAATGTCCAGGATAACCCTTAACGTCCTGACCAACATATTTGCTTCCGGATTTAGTAATCTGAAAATAAATCCTGAAACGTTGCCAAGTGAAGAAGACAGAACACACTTTACCAACAAATAATTTGCTGCAAATGCATTTCTTAGTTTGGAAGTCAAAGAGTTAAGCAACTCTAAACGGTCCTGTTTGCTTGTTGTGACTAATTTTTTAACTTATGTTATTTTATCTTCAAAAATCACCTTATTATCATTTTCTACTGTTAAACAGAGGCTTTCTTTTGCTGACTTACTTCTGCAGTGAGCTAGGGATGTGACGTTTGCAGACGAGTTGAGTCTTTTGAACAGCTCTTTTCAGTGAACAATGAGAACCGATTCTTGGTTGTGAGCAGTGTTGGGGAGGTTACTTTGAAAAAGTAGTGTTTGCTCGTTACTCGTTACTTCTGAAAAAAGTAACTTGTTACTTTACTTAGTTACCCTCTATGAAAAGTAACTTTTCACATTACTCATTACTTTTACATTGCTCGACCTTGGACAGAACCCCATATCTGTTCCTAAATGTGAAGGCCTACAACAAGTTCTACTACAGAGAACATAACAGTTGTTTCTTTTGTGCTCTTTAATTTACAAAATGTCACATACCCTGTGGAATGAGAGCTCCGGCCCAGCGTTTACACATTTTGGTTCTGAAATAAGCAACCTGGTTGATTAAAACAAGCCCAAAATAAGCAACCTCCAACTGTTTCCTTTCCTAATGTGATATGTTACTTTTTAAAAAGAGAAATCTACATAAAGTGTGTTAATTTTCATCTACATTACATTTCAATATCACGGTGCCAAGCATCTATTCAAAAAAAGAACGTCGCTTAGAATAAGCAGACCTGGCAACTTTGGCTCTTGAGCATGCGCCCTGTGCGTGAGTGTGTTTTTGGGGCGTGTGCAATAACCAGGAAACGAGGAAGTGGACAAACTGCCTACCACAGTCGTGTTTTGCTTTATGTTAGAAGCTGGAAGGTAATCAAGGGGATTTAAACAGACAGAAAGGCCTCAAGAAGAAACTTCACGTTTAGAAACAAGCCCAAAAAGCTGTGATCCGTGGCCGTGACTAACGAGATTTGCGGCCCTTAGAACGAGCGGACTTGGCAACGCTGCTCGTGCCAATGCTGGCAGCTGAGAAGGCAGCTTTGGACAGAGCTGTCCAGGGAAAAAGTAACGTCGCACTGCATTAAAAAAGGAACTATGTTTTATTACCAAATTTTCAGTAGCAGTGCGTTACTTTACTTTTCATCTGAAAAAGTAGTTACGTTACTGTAACGCGTTACACACAACACTGGTTGTGAGTAAGCTGTTTGTTTGTGAGCAGTTCCTAAATTTGCAGGCAATTTGCTTTTGAGAATGGCAGGCTAGCTATACCTGTTGACTCCCAGTGTTTGAGCTAAGCTAAATAGCTGTAGGCGAGCTTTGACCGTCTCTTTCTTTTTCCTGGACGCACAATTGAAATCTGCTTGTCATGGACTCTGGATTGAGGTATGACATGAAAGAAAAAACTAGTTGTCCCTTTAAGTTCTTGAAGAAAATCCTGGATTAGACTAAAGAACAGACACTATGAAGGTCAAAATGGCTGAATATTTAACAAGATTAGCTTAAACTTTATCAACTTTATATTTAATTTAATGCCAAAATCACTGGAGCTGAACACTTTAATCATTATTTTTGTGAAAATATAAACACTCTATAGTAGATCAAGCATATTTAACTCAGCTCTGATGATTAAATCAGCTGCTTAATGAATCTTGAAGCAGCAGTTTAATATGTGAGAATGAAACACCTGCTGACTGCAGACATTCACATCAGCTCAGGTGAATATTCTTCAAACTGCTGCGTCAGTAACTCACTTTATCATCTCTGAGGGACAAAATGTTTCACATTGTTACATCATGTCTCATATCCAGATAAAGATTTGACATCTTCTGCATATCTGCACGTCTCTGTGGACAGATGGATGGACTGTTTGTTGACTCAGGGACAGAAATGTACAGTAGAGCTTCAATCCCCGGGGAAAGCTTGTTAGAGATGTTGGTCTGAAAAACACACATCGCTGTAATCCTCTCACTTTGCTCCTCCTCACAGGTTCCTGCTCACATAACAGACTTAAAAATATCTGCTCACATATCTGCTCCAGCTTCAGTTTGTTTGCACAGTGTGATGTTCTGTTTGTGTGCGAGTATGTGTGAGTGCATACAGGAGAGACGAGGCCAACGCCGTCAGTGTTTCCCCAGCTGAAGCTACCAAACAAGGCAGAGGGATAAAAATACACCGTCCGATTTGATTTACGTTCAGTGGATTTTATCTGCAACATTTTTAAGGCTCATATCAACTCAGAAAAGACAGTCAATCGGTTTACAAATTTAATTTAAAGGCCTCTAGAAGTGTGGTAAAACCTGGGCCCAAATATAGACAGACCACCATTCACTAAGCCTTCAGAGCAGATGGACCTGCCTGATTCTGAAATCCTGTATCTCCATCTTGCCAACCTCCATTGTCCAATGAATTCGCTCGGCTAAATGCTTAACAGCCCAATCACGGAAGAGAGGCGGGAGCTGACAGCAACGGGAAGTGACTGCATGTTTGAAAATAATAGCAGCTTCTGAAGCGGTCTTAATATCTGCAGATTTTTATCAGAAATGGACCCAACTTTTTCTTTTAAAAGAGGAGCAAAGAACGTCACTTGAAGCTTGTCTTACAAGAAATCATGTTGTTGGAGTATGTTCTGTATTTAAATGTAAATGTTCTTTATTTATACAGCCTATTACAACAACCCATTCAGTGAAACAAAGTGCTTTACAATAGGTAGTAAGTAAAAGTGATAAATAAAAACAATGAAAAGCAATAAAAGAAATGAAAACCAATAAGCAATAAAATACCATAATATAAAGTAAAATAAAGTAAAAGTAAAAGTGTCACCACTCTACTGGGTATTAAAAACCATCCTTAGTAAGTATGATTTAATGTAAGATAATATTCTTAGGTAGTTTAAGCTAACGGTTAACTGTTGTTAGCTTAGTATAGCTTATTTCGGTCACTTTAAACATGAAATCTCACTTACAAACACTACAGTGAGAAATTGCAAAGCAGACAAGTGTTACATTAGTGCTTTTCCCTGCATTAACTCCAAACAATCAACAAACAATCAGTTTTTAGATGCAGCAGTTAACTGTTTTTAGCCTTTAGCTGTAGCGGGTAACAGCTTACTATTGTTAATCGCTACATCTACACCTAAAGGTGCCTGTACGCCAAACATGACTTGAGTGTCCTCGGCGATCACTCTCCATGCAAAGTCAGTGTACAGCTGCGATGGGGCGGGGTTAACCCTCCTGCGATGCGGTGGCCGCATTCAAGGCAACCACGTCTCTCGTCACGCCTTGCCAAAATTGAAAAACTTGATCTTTTCAGGCGATGTGTTGCTGTGCTGCAACAGCCAATCAGTGGTGTGTGATGGTACCTGTGACAGACAGTTTTTATTCTGGACTACAGAGTAACAATCTATGTCCTTGTGGGAAACATTAGTCAGTAAACTCACAGATGATGCTGCTGCAGGGCATCAGCTGCAGTGTTTTGTGGTTGATAGGCGAGTGAAAAGGATACAGTTGGAATAATGTCAGCTTATACTTCCTATTATATAATATATGATATGATCGCGGTGAAAGTGAGCAGATGTGATGTCACCAAAATTAGGTATTTATGCAACTTCAGCGCACAATGCGATTATGGTCATGAAGTCTCAGCTTGATTGTTGTTAGTCGCTGTAGCTAACAGCCATTGTCACCACCTGATACAACCCTTCTTCAGAATAGTGAAATGTCCCTTTAATTTCTTCTGTAGGAACTGTTCAGTAAGAAACACACCAGAATCAGCCTCTCTGATTCTTAAATAATATCAGTAACAAAAACGCACGTTCATTTAATTTTCTTGAAGAATCTGGTGAAAGCTCACTGCTCACCTTTTCTAAAACGTTGAATGGTTGGTGTGGATTGCTGTAGTGGAAAACAAAATACATTTTGAAGGAAAGGATCTGCAGCCAAATAAATGGCGCCCATATATTTTGCACGACAATGTATGAATCTTTTTGATAGGTCCCAAGAGGGGGGCATGACTCCTTTGACGTATAGTGAGGAATAATTCAGGGATCACTGCCTTATATTATCACAAATAAAGATTTTACTACAGTGGAGTGAGGCAAGACACAAATAGAAAAAATAGTATCTCTTTTAAGAAGGATGTAGCACATGTGTTTATGGGTGATGTACGCAGATAACCTCTTCAGCATTGACAGATATTACCCCCATCATCTGCTGTTGAACCCCCATTTTTAATGAACACAGTCTAACAACAGTCTCCGTCCTTTCTCTGCTCCTTCTGCCTCTTGTCTGACCTCAGACTCTCTCCTGTAGCCCGATCGCACATTTCTCCTGTTTTTCATTCCTCCTGCACTCACCCCACGCTCCCCCAGCTGCTGCTGATAATGGTTTTCTGTCATGGGCCATAAACATTCATGGTAACACGTTTAGAGCTGCAGAATGGGTGCAGATGATCCTTGCTGGCGGTTTGGACATCTACAACACAGCAGAGCAAATGAGGCCACCCTTTGCACCCTTGAATATGTAAATGTATGCAGATGTGCCAGCAGCATGAACCGGGGAGCAGGTGATGTCTTTTCATCCGTCCTCTCCTGCGAGTGTTCGTTTTTTTTGTTTTTTTTATTGGTTGGAAACCAAGCAGGAGAGTTTTATGTCATGACTCCCCCTGGTTCTGTGCGGCTGTCTTTCAGGAAGCAGAAATATTCAGAGAATCGTCTTTAAACCATCGAGGAAGGGGCTGAGGTTTGAGGCAGCTCTCATCCAGAAATGCCAGAATCAAATGTCATTACCTAACTGTCAGGATTCAGGGCGGAGCGAGCAGGATTAAAAGATATCACCACGAGCCGACGATCTATCACTGTCACGCTGTCACTGATGTGTAATTGAACGGCTTTTGTGGCAGAACGGGGGAAAAACTGTCGGCTGTCTCTACGCAGCTGACATGACGGTGTCGACAGAAATGAGCAGTCAGTCCTAACAAGCTGGGTATATGTTGAGTCTCTGCGGTCCATACCTGTGCTCCACGATCTGCTGTCTGATCATTTTGACGTACTCAAAGCTCTCCACACAGCAGATGTCGTACACCAGGATGTAGGCGTTGGCGTTTCGAACTCCTCTGCAGCGTAAATCCAACCACTCCTGAAAAAAAAGAGAGAAACATAAATACATAAAAAAATATATGATGAGATGCATGGCATCCCTTAAAGGGTCAAGTGGTTTGACAAAAAAGGTCACACACTCTTACACTTTGCAGGACCACCTTCAGCTTTGATTACAGCACACATTCACTGTGGCATTGTTTTGATAAGCTGCTTCAATGTCACAGATTTGTCCCAGATCACAGCTCTGCCCCCACAGGCTTGGACAGTAGGCACTAGGCATGATGGGTGCATCACTTCACCTGCCTCTCTTCTTACCCTGATGCTCCCATCCCTCTGGAACAGGGTCAATCTGGACTCATCAGACCACATGACCTTCTTCCAGTCCTCCACAGTCCAATATTTATGCTCCCTAGCAAACTGAAGCCTTTTTTCTGCTTAGCCTTACTGATTAGTGGTTTTCTTAAGGCTACACAGCTGTTCAGTCCCAATCCCTTGAGTTCCCGTCACATTGCGTGTGTGGAAATGGTCTTACTTTCACTATTAAACACACCCCTGAGTTCTACTGTTGTTTTTCTTTGATTTGATTTGGCCAAACGCTGAAGTGATTCGCAATAGTAGGTATGAGAAAAACTGACCCATTTGTTATTAACCAATGGGTTAAACACATTTTAACCTGAAAGATGCCATGAGGAGTTTTGAAGTACACAAAAAAGTCTCACTTTTAGATATATGCCTGATCGAAATACACACTTTAAGATGAGTTTAATAACATCAAAATAGGTTATCTATAAATGCTATTTCTTAGCTAAGTGGTCGGGTCAGACAGCCAGCTACAAAACTACGTCACTAGAAAGAGATACATTACCTCGTCGCTTTGCATCCTGTAAGTTGTTGAAAAAAGAAGTTGTAAAGCAATGCAGAGTTCTGAGGAAGGTCCGAGCTGCATTCATTAGCATCACAACAAACACACGCTTTAGTTTGGGTCACGTCTTTTGGTGCGTTCCAGTTGTAGTCAGAAGAAAGAATTTCCGGGTTCCGAGTAGGAACTGCAACCTGAACGCCCCCTGAAGTCGGAATTCTTTTTGGTAACTCGGTGAAACCTCGCCACCCCCGAGTTGACAATGGAAGATGGATGCCCCCAGTGTGAACAGTTATTTAGCTCCTGTAATAATCCATTTATTTGCACTTCTGACTGGGGTGTGTCGCTCTAGATCAGCTGTATACATAGTATTGTTAGACTTATATTTACAAAAATGCTGCCATAGTGATAATCACATTCTTCATGTGATATTTGTGAACAACAATGCAGGGCGTGCTAACAACAGCTAACAATAGCCTGGTAGATCAGCATGTTTTTTCCGACTTCAACTGGAACGCCGATAAGTCGGAGATGATGTCACTCCCAGTTCCGAGGTTAATGGAACGCAGCATTACGACAGTCGCCGCACGTGCTCATGGGTAGCAGAGTCTTTATGTCGCTGGTAAAAGATTCTCCTCATAGCACCTTTAAATCCTCTGCAGAAAATCATTCAAATTAATCGATTTAATAGATATATATTGTCCAGCCCTACCCCCTGGTACTGAACATTTTCTTCAAAATCAGCAATCCTCAGCTTTTCCTAGAAACAGTCCTCTTAGGAAACTATCTACTGACTTGCAGAACAAAAATAACATGTAAATTAAAGCTAAAGTTCAACTCTTGTCCTTCACTGGACTTAAATCTATTAAAGATGCAGCTTTTAGTTTTGTAAAACCACAAAAAAATCAAGGCAGAGACATGAAGAACTCATTTTTTTGCTCAAAGCCCCTTCAGGCCTGAGGCTCCACCAGCTTGAAATCCATTCACTCATAAAATAGAATTACAGCAGAGGACAAAACATGGCTCGTGTTTCTGTTAAATCCCTCTGAAGCACTTTAACTCAAAGTCAAAGTTCGCCCGCCTCCTCTGCTGCTCAGCCTCCATGAGGAAAGTGCAGAGTCAATAAAGTCCTGGAGCATGCATGACGTCTCGGAGCTCTGAACAAAGTCATAAAACACGGTGACGCTGCGGAGTGGGCCATCAGCCCTGCATGGTGCCCGAGCCACAAGGACAGCCGCAAAGGTTACAGCTTATAGAAGAGAAGGAGATGCAGGAGGAGGAGCACACGATACTGTTTAACTGGGTAAATCTGCAAGACGCAGTACTCATGCAGCGGGGGAAACAGCAGCATTTGTTTGATGCTAATAAGCCTGAGACTCTAATTAAAACATGATTCATAAGAGGGAACAGTTGAACCTTAGTGGGGGACAGAGGCTTGAAGAGAGAAGACAGCGACCCGTTCTTCTATTCATGCTGTTACTCAGACTGCTCTCCAGCCCACCACAACAAGGACTGCCACCGCCTCCGACAGCATGCGATGAATTTATAAGCATTTGATGTGATAAAAGAGGACGAGGCGGGGGGAGAGGAAGATCAGGGGCCGGGAAGAAAGGATGTGCTGAGGGAGGGGATCGAGAAAACAAACGCAGCCCTGAGGGAACGTCGCAAAGATGAAAAAGAGCAGCGGTGGAGGATCAAGAGATGAGCAGTCACTCTGTCAACATAACCTCTGGGGTGCTTACACACTGCTAATGAGGGGGCCTGAGACCCCCAGACTGTCATGGGCTGTGCAGGTTCAGTCTGTGTGGTTGAATTTAACTGAATCTAGCAGGCAAACAGAAGAAGCAAAGATTTATTTATCAGCAGCCAGGTTTACATGCACATGACTTTTTTTCATTCCGGTTAAAATCATTCTGATTAAAGATCTCAGGTGAACTGTTAACATGTGACATGATCTATTCCGATCTGGTGTTTACATGTGCCACAACATTTAATCGGAACAGCTGTTTTACAGACAGATCATCTATTTAAACATCACGTGATTTATTAAAGATGGCGGTACGTAGATGTTTTTGTTCATGGTATATTTATTGAACGCTTTCTCCATTTTTTACATAGACAATAAGATACAAAAACACAACCATGAACGGAATTAACAAGAGCAGAATACATAGAGAGGGTATTACGGAAGAGCATTAGGGCCACCCGTGAGAAAATAAAAATGAGAGGGGGTAGATTTTTTTTTTTCATGCACTTAGGCGAGAATAAAGTTGAAATAGGATGTCGAGAATAAAGTAGAAATGTCGAGATTAAAGTCGAAATATAATGGCGAGAATAAAGTTGAAATAGGATGTCGAGAATAAAGTTGAAATGTCGAGAATAAAGTCGACCTTTTGGGACTAACAACCAGCGCACTGCTTCTACAAAATGCTGTCCAGTCAGTTAGATGAATTAGTGAAATTATACTTCGGACTCGGATTTAATAACAAAGAAATACTTGTAATAAAGTGAGGGAACAGGATAAATAAAGTGAGTCCCTGCATTGTATTTTATTTTGAAACTTCCGGATGCTCCACACTTTGACTTCCGCTTTTGGTGCTTTCTTAACGACAGTGAATTTACGAGGCTTGGAAGCGGCCGCTCAGAAAATCTCCAGCGCCTTGGCGCGCACCGGTGCTTCAACAACGCAGCACGAAACGTACTGCAGAGCACTTTGCTCCCATTCTAGTCTATCAAGCAAATTTCACTCCGGCTACCGCTGCGGCTCACTATAATATGGCGAGGTAACGCTTTATTTATCCCGTTCCCTCACTTTATTATAGTGAGGTAACGCTTTAATAACCCGTGCCGACACTATAGAAGGTGTTCCCTCGCATTAATAAAATATTCTGCACCCTGACAGCTCCGGGGCTCCGTAGTGGGATAAAAGAGAAAGTATTTCTTTGTTATTAAAGCCGAGTCCGAAGTATAATTTCACTAATTCATCTAACTGACTGGACGGCATTTTGTAGAAGCAGTGCGCTGGTTGTCAGTCTCAAAAGGTCGACTTTATTCTCGTCATCCTATTTCAACTTTATTCTCGGCATTATATTCCGACTTTATTCTCGACATTTCGACTTTATTCTCGACATTTCAACTTTATTCTTGACATTTCGACTTTATTCTTGACATCCTATTTCAACTTTATTCTCGCCATTATATTCCGACTTTATTCTCGACATTTCAACTTTTTTCTCGAAGTGCATGATGAAAAAAAAAAGTACCCCCTCTCATTTACTTTTTCTCACGGGTGGCCCTAATACTCTTCCATAGGCTATACATACACATGCATATAAAATAAATGGTTAGTTTAAAAAAAAAATAAGGGTAAGGGGGTCTCAGATATATAAACAAAATACATTCCAGAGCAGTCACATGAGTAATTTCATAGTCATAGGCCAGAAAACTGTTGAACATGCACAGAGAGCTTAGGAAACGTCTTGAGGTTGTAAGTCAAGGCCGTCAACATACTTGAGGAATGGCTGCCACACTTCTTTGAATTTAGACACAGAACCTCGCTTTAAAGGATAAGTTCGATTTCTACAGCTTTCACATTGTTTATAGAATGAAGTAGAACAGTATACTCACCCAGAAGGCTTTCCTGATCCAAACAGTGCTTCAGGAGATATTTAGATCCAAAATCGAGCGGCAGACATCCGTATAATGGTAGCACACGGGGCATGTATAGCTCCGCTCCTAAAACTGCATTAATCGTCCAAAAACTCATTAGTTTCACCAATATTCCATCATGGTCCACTCGGGCTACTCCTCCATTACAGTCTGTGTCGCTCCAGACATGTCTTTGTGGCTGTGCTGACCTCTGAACAGCAGAAGAAAAAGGTTTGCCTCCGCGCATGCGCAGTACTCTCTGGACAGCTGTTCCTGTTTGCCTATGCGTACTCCTTTCAATGAGCTCCTCATCTGTAAACTCTGGCTCGAAACTATAAGGACACCCATCATATTCAAAGTTCTCCTCCACAACATCTTCATCCGATAGATATTTGGCCATTTTGCACAAAACTGGAAGAAGAAAGTCGTTGTGTAGCCGGCGGTCTTCCCCTGAAACAATGAGCCATACTGTGCATGCGGAGGCAAGCGCTCTTCTTCTTCAGTTCAGAGGTCAGCACAGTCACAAAACATGTCTGGAGCGACACAGACTGTAATGGAGGAGTAGTGTGAACGGACCATGATGAAATATTGGTGAAACTAATGATTTTGGACGATTAATGCAGTTTTAGGAGCGGCGCTATACATGCCCCGTGTGCTACCATTATACGGATGTCCGCCGCCCGATTTAGGATCTAAATATCTCCTGAAGCACTGTTTGGATCAGGAAAGCCTTCTGGGTGAGTATATTGTTCTACTTCATTCTATAAACAATGTGAAAGCTCTAGAAACCAGACTTATCCTTTAACATGTGACGTGATCTATTCCGATCTGGTGTTTACATGTGCCACAACATTTAATCAGAACAGCTGTTTTACAGACACGTGAAACACGAGGATCTATTTAAACATCACGTGATTTATCAAAGATGGTGGTAAGTAGATGTTTTAATGAATTATTTGAGGGTTGTGGTGTTTAGCCTTATAGTAACCAGCCTTCAGAGTTTTCCAGCGGTTTCTGTTCTGGTCAATCCCGGCTTCGCTTAGTTTCTCGTGGATTTTTTAAATAGTTCAGTATTTCTTGTTTTCTTACCGTCGAAGCGTGCAATAATGTTTGTTTTTTTGAGAGTTTGTACTAAAATTAAACTGTCAGATGCAGACTGTGCAGTGTTTGGAAGCCGCCATGTTTCCAAGTGAGTAAACGTCACTGCTCGTTTACGTCAAGACTGAGCATGTGCAGACAGAACCCACCCTGACAACTTTCTGATTCACCATTGACATGACAGGATTTTACTTTTAATCTGTTTGGGAAAAGGAATATACTACCTCTGTCCAACCGAATGAAGTTCTTGCTTTTCTCCTCATACTTTCTACTTAAATTCTGTAGTTCTGATTTTTTTCTGCATAATTCGAAATTTAATCTTTGAATTCTGAGTTTTACCCTCACAATACTAAAACTAATCTCAGAATTTAAAACAATTCCTTCCAGAATTCTGACTTTTTACAGACTTAAAAACAACTTCAACCTTAAACATTCTTTTCTTTTTTAAGTTTTTGTTTGCACTTTTGGTCTTTCGTATGTGTGTAGATAAAAATGTTTTTGTTTCAAGGACAGCTTTTCTTCATTTGATACCTTTAACTATTAATGAAACCTCATGCGGCTGCTTCAGGACTGGTGGACCAAAACACTTCATTATAATTGTTTTTATTTCTTATTAGTGTTTTCTTAGATCTGGCCCCTAGAGCATATGTCTTGGTCCTTGTATAAATGTAGTTGATGATCCCTGGCCGAGGGTTTTCTTTAATTCTTCTTGGTGTAATATATTATGTTTGGGAGGGGGTATCATTACTATTTCCAGGGGTCAATTTGTAAAATTGCTTCATGTCATGTTGTCTTCTATCTATCTATCTATCTATCTATCTATCTATCTATCTATCTATCTATCTATCTATCTATCTATCTATCTATCTATCTATCTATCTATCTATCTATCTATCTATCTATCTATCTATCTATCTATCTATCTATCTATCTAGAGTATTTCTAACCAAGTCCATCCATAATCTATCCCATAGTTCGTTAAGTTTGGTTCAAGGGTAATATACAGAAATCATTTTTTAAAAAATGTTCTCCTGGTTTTCCTGCAATAAAGACTTTCAGTTGTTTTTGCCTCTTCAACCATTAAATAAAGGAAAAAGGAAAGAAAGAGAGCGTGCACGGCGATCGACACTTGGCGCCTTCATTACTTGCAGAATAAAAAAAAAAAAAAAAAAAAAACACAAATCAAACGTCTTTACGCTGTTTGCATCTCTAATATTCTTGAAGAATCTGGTGAAAGCTTGCTTCTCACCTTTTATAAAACGTTTATGTTTGATGTGATTGCTGTAGTGGAATACAAAATGCATTTTGAAGTCATAACAAAGAGACAGATCACACAGAAATCACAAAAAGAAGTGTAGCTGCAGCCAAATAAATGGCGCTCATATATTTTGCACAACAATGTATGAATCTTTTTGGTAGTTCCCAAGAGGGGGCACGACTCCTCTGAGGGATATGAGGAAAAATCCAGCGATTGCTTCCTTATATTACCACAAATAAAGATTTTATTACAGTAAATAGTCCTGATTCGTTCAGAGCTGTTTGTGTTTTTGACTGCTGTGCCTCAGGCTCATGATCTGGAGACTTTGTTTCTCTGTTTTTACTCTATACTGCTTTGAAAAAAAAGAAATCAAGGATTTATCAGAGCTGTATTTGTTTTTATTTCCTCCAGAAGCAGCCACAGATCCTGTATTCAAACAGCGTGAGGACGACTGATTCGATCAGAGCTGCTCCACTCGTGCTGTTTACGTTGCTTCCTGCTATAGCTTCTGCAGCTTGAGACGAGAGTGTGAGAAATCCAATTACAGCGCTCTCATGATTGGAGAAAATGTTCTTTTTGATTCAACATGCAACACAAGACGGGTAATCTGCAGAAATAAGATCAGGTGATAATTTACAGAGGGGGCCGAGGGGGCCGAGGGGGCCGGGCGCTGCAGCCTCTAATGGTGATGATAACAGTAATACATCGGTGCGTCACAGAGGAGTAATCTGCCTTCACTCAGGCTGGAGGAGGCCGTTTGTGTTTAGGTGAGAGGGGGAATGAAGAGCCTCACACATCAGCGGAGATAATGAGGAGCATTAAGCACAGAGAAAAACACCAAGATCACCAACAGCAGAGGAGAAGAGGAGGATTAATCCTGTTTTATCTCTTTGGTTTGGATCAGATTGCAGAGAAAGAGGAAACATGTCACCGGATTTATTTTAGTGTAATCTCCTCTTTTCATTTAAATCACCGGGTGTTTGATGGAATGATATTTATTCAGGGGCTTTTCTGCCTTATTTTGAAGAGGACAGCCAATGAAGAGTCAGAGTGTGAAAAAGGCAACACACCAGATCTGAGTTTGCTCAGGAAAACATCACACATGAGGTACACATTCATCACTGCTCCTCCAAATCAGATTTATATGTCAACATATATTTTATTCATTCATAGAAAATGTTATGGTGTTGTATTTGTGCTGCTTTAAAAATGTGGGATTGAATAAGTAGAAAGCACTCGTAGAGCGCAGACCTCTGCCAGCGCCACAGTCCTCCCCCATATTGTGATTTTCATCATAAATATTAGTCCTGTCTTCATTTTGTCTAAATATTTAGATTCATAGACCATGAAAACATACCATTAGCAGTTGGATTCATAATGATATCTTTTTCAGTGTCATAGCTATTCATGAAAATCACATTTTTCATCATGGCGGTTTTCTTCTAGCCTTGCAGAGCAGACAGACCTGCCTAATTCTGAAATCCTGCAGGTCCGTCTTTCCAGCCTCCATTGTCCAACGAATTCATTCGGCTGAATTCTTAACGGCCCAATCAGGGAAGAGAGGCGGGAGCTGCAGAATGCGGACGTGACGACAACTGGAAGTTGAGAGCCAGAAGTTGAGAACGGACATGCTGATTAGCCTATTGTCCTCATGGCTACTCAGTGAAACTTGGTGAAATCTGCCCTCCTCAGAAGTTTACTTGTAGGGATTGTCTTTTACGAGGTTCATGTCACATTTAAGTGTTAAATGAATCATCTGTGTGGTACAATTTAGTGTAATTCAATAGTATAAGGCCGTTAGCAGCTAAGTTAGTGGCTAACGGCTAACTTAGTTGCTATGGCTAACGTCCATGAACTGTTGTGAACTGTTAGCCATTAGTCGCTACATTAGCCGCTATGTATGCTACATTATAGGAGGCAACCCTGCTTGATGTGGATTGGTCTGTGATGAATGTGACGAGCCAAACGATTGTCCAATCACAAGCTTGTGTTTTTTCTTTAACGTTCTGCCCCTGAAAACAAATTCAAAGGGCTCCTACCCAGATGAACTAGTGAAATATTTCTTTGGCAGATTTATCGAGCTGTACATCTGGCTCGTCATGGTGGTTTTCTTCTGGATCTAGCTCCAAAGTTTTTGAAGACACAACAAATCTGATTGAACTCCAGATTTCACAGCATCTTGGCTATATTTTGGCATTTGTTGCAAGTCTATGCCTTTATTTGTTCTCTTGCTATGATAAAAATTCCAAGGATATCTACATTTTTCTTGCTCTGGTTCAGAGAATCCAGAATTTTGCCAGGATCCAGATCAGTTTTTTTTATATCTTGTAGAACCTGTTGGAAACTTGTCCTGTGTTTTTTTTTCCAAATGCCCTGACTATTTTTGGAGGAGTAATATGCACAAATGCCAAAAATGGTCCTATTTCGCAATGTTAAAATCCCTGTGTTCCTTGTGGTGTGTTCCTCCCCTCCCCTCTGTGTCTCCCTGATGATGATGATGATGATGATTCCCTCCACCTGTGTGACTGTCTCACCTGATCTTGATGTTTCCCCTATGTATTTAGGCCCCATCCACACGAAGACAAACCGAGGTCTAAACGCACAAGCTTTTTGCAGAGTCTGCGTATCATCCATACGTAGACAGCGTTTTGGGGGTCTGTAAACGATCATTTTTGAAACCAGGTTCAGGAGTGGAAATATTTTGAAATGCCGTATACGCAGCTCAGTGATTACTGGCTCTCTGCCACTTGTCAGATACGCTTATGTCATAGTTTCATAACTTCATTGACACGCGGCAACGACAACAACGTGGAGCATTTGTGCTGATGGAGCGAGTGACCCTACTATCCCTGTTGCAGCAAAATCTCCTTCTTCTCAATCACCACCGATTTGAACAAACAATTATCGTGGACACATTACGGCACTGTATGATCACTTTATCACAATCTCTGTTTACAACTTTGGCCGCAAGTGCACATGCCCACTGTTTTTTCGTCTGTTTCTGCTTGTTTCCGTCATATCGTTACAGCGCCCCTAGAGGTCTGGCATGTGTTTTACAGCGTTTTCATGCGTATCAAGTGCATTCATGCAGACGCACACATTTTCTGAGATGCCTTTGTCTTTATGACGATCGTTTTTGGAAACTGTTAAGCGTTTTGTCTTCGTGTGGATGAGGCCTCAGTCTCTGTGTTCCCTGTCTTCAGTGTTGGGTCATTGATCGTCTTGCCTGTTCCACTATGTGCTCGAGTTCTTCAGTGTCTCCATGTTTTCAGTGAGATCTCCCGAGTTTGTAGGTAGTCGTTATTTGTTAAGGTCTTTAGTGATTTGATTTTTACTTTGTTTTTGTGTTTGATCCCTTTTTGTTAGTTTAATAATTAAGGTTTTGTGTTTATCTGCAATTGGGTCCTGCACCTTTGCTTTTTGTTAGTTTTTGTTTTTCAAAGACCTTGACACAGAGTGCTTTTCTAGTTTGTTATATTAGAAACCGAATCAAGGGTGTTAATGGAAATGTCTTTTCTGTATATAAGAATAAATGCAAAAGAGATCAGGAATAAAAAGTATTGCTTTCTTGGTAATAGGATCTTGCTCAAGACAGGCAGTTTTCCAATAATTCAGTAAGTTTTGATTTTAAAGAAACTTTCAGAGGATGTTGGTCTTGGCACAAAGAAGAAGTGATTAGATTTTGGAGTTGGCTTGATTCCAGGTGTGGATCAAGACATGCTCTCGGTAAACTGTTACCAGTGCAAGATAAGGTAGTCTCTCACATCCTTTAGAAAAACTTGCCCAACAATAATGAAAATGCTTTAGCTCTCTTAGCATTTCTAGTTTTTCAAAGTGTTTATTTTTACCTCCGCCAAGGAGGTTTTTTTATCGCTGGCGTCTGTTTGTTTCTCTGTTAGCAACATAACTCGATAAGTTATGGATGGATTTCGATTAAATTTTCAGGAAATATCCGGACTGGGACAAGAAACAAAAGATTAGATTTTGGGAGTGATCCGGATCGCCATCTGGATCCGCCATGATGAAAAATGTGATTTTGAACTAAAATAGTTAACATTATGAATCCACTTGTTAATGTTATGTTTTCATGGTCAAGAAATCTAAATATTTAGATGAAATAAAGCTAGGACTAATATTTATAGTGAAAATCACAATATGGGTGAGGACTGTGGCGCTGGTGGAGGTCTGTGCTCTCCGAGTGCTTTTCTAGTTTAGTTATATTAGAAACTGAATCAAGGGTGTTAATGGAAATGTCTTTTCTGCATATAAGAATAAATGCAAAAGAGCTTAGGAATAAAAAGTATTGCTTTCTTTGTAAGAGCATCTTGCTATTCTGGACTGAAAAAAGGATTATGTATACCAAGCTGTTAAATTTGAGCCAAAAATTTTAGCAAAAAAACAAAGATTTATGCTGAAGTGTGGGATCAGTGTATTGTCTCATCCCTATAACATATGAAAGGATGTGCATCCACAGTTTCCTAATTCCCCAAATGGATTAGTAAAGTTCAACCTATTCTAATCTCTAATTTAGAGACATCTACATGTCACGAACCATTTCCCATTTTGTTCTTCTTTGTGGAAATATTTGAGACCCTCTGAAAACAGCTCCACTGCCCACTATCAGGTCCCAAACCAGCAGCTGACAACCCTGATTCAATCCGCAGAACAACCGAGAAAATATTCACCTTTTTCTGCAAAACAATCGAGGAAGAGCGTATCATCTCAGCTCTCAATCCTCCTGATAATTGCAGCAATTGTCGCTGTGAGATGCATGCGGTGGCTTCAGTTGCAGCCTTACATCCCCGTGTGTCTAAAAATAGCAGCTTGTGTTCTCATCTCATATCTCTTTGTCATCCAAGTCCTGTTTTTAAACGCGGAGGAGGGGCCAAGGAACAGGAACAGCATTTTAACAAAAGCCAAAACACGAGGAGGAAACGAAGAAATGGATGGCAGCAGCAGGCCGAGGCTGAGAAAGTGAATTAAGCCGTACTTTAAATGCATGTGTGGGCATGTTTATTTGTGTGTGTGTGTGCTCCCAGGATGTGAGAATGTGCCTGTGGGAGCGAGAACGTGTGGAGCCACTGTCTACCCAACACTCGCCGTCCTTCTTAACAAACACACACACACACACACACATAAAAAAGAGCATCTCATCCATCGCTCTGCACACCAGAGCCAAACAGATCAGGTTTCCCTGGCGACGGCAGGCCGTGGTCACTTTTTAACCGCCTGTGACAAAGCTGTCGTGTCTCCTGGCGTGAGGGGGAAGCAGCTTAACAGTAATGAGTGGCTGCGATGGATCAATACTGGAGCTCGAGGGGAGGGGGGGCTGCTGTAACCTGCAGGGAGGGGGGTGATAAGCAATTAGAGATATGTCACCCATGGGGGCCGCCAGCTGTTTCAAAATTAAAATCCATTATGACCTCCGGGATGGCGCTCCCATTACTCAACGCTGACCTATAGGAGGCAGCCAGTAACATCAGGACGTTGGATTGTCCCTCTGAGTCATTAATCTGCTCCATAAAACTCAAGTCTAAGGAAGTCTGTTAAAGCCAGAATCTAAATACTTGGTCAGCTGTGCCTTGAGGTTACTTGCAGTGCAGCTGGATCAGCCTGATTCACTGTTGCCAAGCTCCAATCAACAACTGTGCTCGGTCCAAAGCAGCACGGCTCAATCAACGAAGCAGTCCTAGTTACATGAGAGACTGTCCGTTATCGTCTTTTGCATAAAATATATTTCGTTTTTTTGGCACAATTCAGCCATTCAAATTTTTTTAAGTCAATGAAACTTTACAACATTTCTGTCGACTAAATCTACTGTAAAGTCAGTCGACTAACATATGAAGTTTATAGTGTAAGGCATTTTATATGTTTCCATAAATTTCTGAAGTCATGTTTTACACTCCAATAAATTTATTTACATTTCTAATTAACACCAACCTTTTAGTGTTGTGCTCAAGACCACACTTTCGGAGACCAAGACTTGCCCAAGACCAAGACTTTTGGGAGTCGAGACCAGCCGAGACCAGGACAAGACCAAGACCATCAAAATCTATTCTAAAAACCATGACAAGTACCGATAAACCAAGCACAATACCGGTAAGGTTTCAGTCATCACAGGGGGAAATAACACGTGAATTGAAGCTTTTTGTGTTTTACCAAGTGTTCCTCCTTATTCACTGAAGAACAGCAGATCAGTGCTGGTCTTGATTGGTCTTGATAGAAAATCCAGAGTCCGAGACTGAGACAAGACCAAGACCTTTAAAATGAGGTCTCGAGACCAAGACTGGTCTTGAGTAACAAAAAACTACAACCTTTTACATAAAAGAGTGACTATTTTATCACCTCATTTTCACTGTCATGGTGTCTAAGCTGAGTAAAAACACAACTCAATTTAAGCTGTGTTCAAAGTCGTCCACTCATTCACTCACTCACTATTCCCTATGTAGTGTAAATGAAATAGTGGACTACGTAGGGGATGACCAAAACACATTTCAGACACTACACTGAAATTTTCTTCATGTCACAGTGTCAGTAGATGAGCCGGATATTCCTGTGACGAATGTGTACGGGCCAACATACATGGAATTAAAGCCAACGAAGCTTTTTTCAAATCAATAAAATTATGTGTTTTTTTATATTTAGAGCTAAAATATTTTGCTGCTGTCATTTTTAAATATGGTATTGAGTAATACTTGATATAATGCTAAAGGCTTCATGAAAGAGATTTAGAGACACTATAATAGCAAAGTAAGGTTGAAAATAACTTACATAAGATTATATAGAACTATTTCTATTGGATATCTGAGTTTTCTTCATATTTACAGCTGCTGGTTTTTAAGAATGAATGGCGGGCCACATTTAGAGATGTGGAGGACCGCACTTGGCCCCCGGGCCGCCACTTGCCCACCCATGCTGTAGATGGAACTGAAAACTGCGCCGTGATAAACCAGACCAGGGATTGAGCTAGGGTGACCAGATATCAATTTACTAGATGTGGGATGAAGACTGTGTTAATGCGGGACAATGTGGGACACTGTCTGATATCATTGCATCAAGGTAGTCTAAAATAACAAAAAAAGAAAAAAAATGCTATTCTGCCCATTAGCTTATATTATTACTAGCCTATATTTCTGCCATCTGGTTGATGACAAAAGTATATTCACTGACTCGGAAGGTGGAATGGAATGGTTTCCCAGTGTTTGTTGAAGCTGCATTTCCTTTTCTTAGCCTGGCAGGTCCCATTTTCCTCTCTTTCCTCCATGTCTTGCGCTGCATGCCGGTGTTGTTCGGATCTGATTTGTTTCTGGTCGTTCTTGTCGGTGCGCGCGCCCTTGAGCTGTGTCCACGTCCGTGTTTGATTGACATGATCAGATAGCCCGCCCCACCCCCTGGTGACAGCTCTCACTACTAATACTACTACACACACAGATAGATGCCATATTATTGAACGCGCATTGCAAAACTGGAGTCTTACTATCAATAACAAAGCGGGACACCGTCTCAATTTACGGGACATGTGAAAAGCAATGAGAATGCATGATCTGGTCACCCTAGATTGAGCTGCAGATCGCTGTTCCAAAAGTTGAATCTATTTCCTGACAGTAAGTCGTGTAACATTAATTTCCCATTAACAACTTATGTAAGCTAAGCTTTGGCACATGAATCCTTCAGTTCTTTGAAAACCTTATTTCTGCTTCATGTGCTCACACACTGGATTTCTGGCTTGTCAGTGAGAGCAGAATTTAGTCTTTTTCTGACACAAAGAGTGATGATTTCAGCCCGTTATCAAGGACGAGATGGACAAAGATATCTCAGAGAAATGTTCAGAGGGAGGTGTGAGTGGGAGGGAGTCAGAGATGCATGAGGGAAGAACAAAAACTAAAAGAAAAAGAAGAAGAATCGCTGGAGACTTTGCTGTCAGGCTTAAATCCATCTGTCATCAGGTCGTATTGACACACGCTAACAGATGCCATCTGAATGCAACACTATCACCGCCTCACAGATACACCGCAGAGCTAACAAATCGTCCCAGTGAAGTAACAAAAATCTGTCTCCGCTGTTGAAGAGGATAAAAATGGCCGTCTACGTGCTGAAAATGAGGTCATGAGTAGCGTGCCAGAACACTAGTGTTGTCCCTCAAATGTAATGTGAAGCAATGAGACGCTGACACGCTGCTCAGGCACGGAGGCGGACTGACTCACCCTGTCCTGCCGCTTATTCATCACAAATTTCAGAGGACATTACAAAAGCTCGTTTGGTTTGTCCTAACGTCAAGGCTGTCCATTAAACTCTGAGCAACCTCTGCTAATTGACTGCAGCAGATTCCTACTGTCTCCTCTTTGGCTCTCTTATTCCCAGCGGTATCCGGAGCCTTAATTCAATCCGCTTTGTGCTCAAAGTAAATTTCAATCAGGTTTCTTTTGTGCCGCTGTCTCATTGTGTCCACTGTCTCTGACCCCGGGTGTGTTTCTCGTGTCTGCGGGGCAAATAAAGACGAGGACGGAGAGTCAAACATGTGAAGAGGACAGAGAGAGAGCAGAGCAGAGGCAGAGAAGAAGAAGTAGAGGCAGCCTCGCTGGGTTGTTCCTCCGTAAATGAGAGTCCATAAATCTGTCCAGGAGAAATGTTGTGGCAGCACTCGCCTAATGGTTTTCTCTGCCTGCCTACCTTCAACAAAGAGGCCTTCAGACAGCAGAACACTCTGAAACTGGCACTGACTTTACACCTAATACCTCGACAGAGTGGTTGAGTTACCATGACTCAAAAATCAATACAACGCTGGCACAAATCACTGATGTTGAGATGGCATCACTGCCACGTTTTCAGAAAATACAACCCTCACACCATTGAAGCTGCATGAGATTCAGTGTTCTTAAATGTCGAAAAAAGCTAAAAAATAGAGAAGATAAAAGACGATGTATTTCTTTCAAAGGGGTTTATTTGAGGAATAGCTGATCCCAAACTCAAGCATAGTACGTACTTTGTTATGTTCAAAAAAATCATTATGTGCATTTATATTTAGGAGTTGTGGCTGTAATTGAAAGAAAAGGGAAAAAGAGGAAAGCATGTGCATGAGGATGTATATATATACAATTATGCATATAAATAAGTGCTGAAAGATATGTCGTTTGAGATATGAACATTCAAGATATAAATATCGAAAAAGCAAAGATATAAGCAATATAGATGTCCCCCTTGCTTGCCCTGCATGTACATTTCTGGAAATCACAAAAAATATCATTTTTACATTAATTGCACCGCTTGGTTTTCACCAAACCGTAGTCATATCGTATTATATCGATATCGAGATATTTGGCATTAATATCGAGATGTGAAATTTTGTCCATATCGTTCAACCCTCATATATATATAGATAAATATATATATATATATATATATATATATATATATATATATATATATATATATATATATATATATATATATATATATATATATATATATATATATATATATATATATATATATATATATATATATCATGCTGTCTAATTAATTACAGGATTTGTAATTAATTAATCTAATTAATCGCATTTTAATCTCATATCTGCTTTAAGTCCCCACATAAAGAATTTGAATTCTAGGACATTACAAAACTGTAGTGGATGATTAATCAAATGAATACACTAAAAAGAGAAGATTGTATATCTACATTTTTATTGGTGATTGAATAAAACCAAAGTCAGGGCAACTTGTCCAGAAAATTCTAAGCTCAATCAGGCAACTCAAATTACACTTTAAGTGTGTTTCATAAATCAAATTCAAAATAAGAAAAAGGTCGAGGACATCCAGCAAACCAATTAGACCTGAGGCATTATCAAAGACTGTAGTACAAATATAGATAAATAAATCCAAAAATAAAATAAGACTAAGTCTAAAGTAGGCCATTCCCGTTGTCATTTCAGCTTTGTTTGGTTTGGTGAGCAACACATGTGTGATGTGACGTGCCACTGCCATGTACGGGTCCTCCAGCTGGCCAATATCAAAATGTTTGTGTGCTACGATTAATCGCGATTAATTTTTTTAATGCATTAATTTGCGTGTAATTAATTAATCTAATTAATGCACTAAAGTGACAGCCCTAATATATATATATATATATATATATATATATATATATATACACTGTATATATATATATATATATATATATATATATATATATATATATATATATATATATATATATATATATATATATATATATATATATATATATATATATATATATATATATATATATATATATATATATATATATATATATATATATATATACAAAAATTGTGAAGCTTAAGTCGGCAGGAACTAAAAAACTTTGCTTCTGTCTGAGCCTTTTTCAGTCAAATTTGTGTATTGTCTTTTCTTTTGCTGTGTTTTTGTTAACAAAACAAAACGCAATGAAATGCAACAAAAGCAAAATGAAAGCGAAACGAAATGAAACAAAATGAAACAAAATAAAATGAAACAACGAACATGTGTCACTCAGTACTGTTTTCTGAACCGTCCACCAGGCCTCAGAGCGACCACACGATTGTCTGTCCCAAGATACAAGACTTCATTCTGATAGCCTGCTCTGTCTGTCAAGGGGGCAAAACTTTGCACCCACCAATCTAATACCACTTTAACACTAAAATTAGTGAGTCAATGCGAGTTTTTTTACCGCGGATTAACCCACTAACAATCGGCAAGTAACTCTTTTCTCACTGCCAGCAGACCCAGGTCTAACCAGCAGCAGATGATGGCTGGATTTTTTCCTCTGGTGCATCAAGCTGATGTCATCACATCGATGACATCATCAGTGCAACGAAACACGTTCACCTAAACAATGGAAAGGAGCATGAAAGACGTGAACATGTTGGCCAGTGGTTTTCTGTTCTTTTGTCCCTCTTTAAAAATGTACAAACTCTGTGCTGACTAAACATCATTCGAGTGCTGATGATACGAAGGCGAATGAGATTTGTTGACGAAATGGCAAAAAGTAAAGTAAGTTACAGATGGAGGGGATGGGCGCCATACTATGCTGTGGCCATGTTACTCCGACGTCATTGCGTAAATTAGCGGGTTGACTCAGGTGTGATAAAACCTGTTTTGTGACGTAGGCATTTGCGACAATAGCTGTAGCTACAGCTGTGAAAGCTAGCTCATTATAGCGAGAAATTGTAAAATCCGACCAACAGTTCAAACAGGATTAATATTTGCTTGATGATATAATAATTTCTCATACTTATGCAGTTCCTGCTCTCTCCACTCTGCCTTCATGTCAGCAGGTGCATTGTATTATACCTCTTTGTTCCAACTGAGGTCCTTCACTAAACATGAAGGTGCAAAACCAAAGGGTAAGACAAGGGCAAAGGGGTACAACTGGGATTCAACGTCAGCCAGTCACCTTCTGTGGACTTGTGGATTATATCTGTGGATCTGTGAAGCAGAATGTTTCGTGTGTCAGGTTGTGAGGTGGCTGCCTGTGTTACTAAGCCTGTGCTTGCTTTTCTTTTCTTTCTTTATTCTTTTCTTTTAAAGGTGGTGTGTAGAAATTGGCAGCATTTCACCAAACAGAAACAGTGAATATGGATATAATGTTTGATTTGTATGTAAAGTCTGTTGAAATATGTTTACAATTATCCTCATAAACTTTGTTTTTCTTTTTATTAATTAAAAAAAAGCTTTTTTTTATCTATGTACAGCAGGTCTCCCCTCTGTGGAGGCTGACATGACGATACGCCATGTTGTCTACGGGTGGGTTTACAGAGCGAAATGAGATTTTGCTTGATTTTGTTTGCTTGTGTTACAAGTTTACAAAACCTATGATCATCCTAACTGACGTATAATCTATAAAACATGAATGACAAATCCTCACCTCATAGCTGTTGTAAATGATGCCCTGTTCACGATCCTTTTTGGTCTTCACCAGCTCTCGTCACTTAGTGATGTGATGTTTTATTAAAGGGGACATATCATGCTTGTTTCTCCTTTTCACTATGCCAGACTAGGATGCCTGTAAAGCATTTCTGCCCTCAGTACAAGTCATTTAGTTCCTTCATTGCCCTACAATTGCGTTCTCAAAATCCTCATTTTAGGCCATTATCAAGCTCTCGTTGAAAAGCTCGGATCCCAGGCTGACCTACAGTTACCTCGCAACGTCACAGCTCTTTGTGCTCTGATTGGTCAGTTCTGTCAGAGCTGCCAAGAGGGTTGAGCCAGCCAGTCCTTCTTCTTCTACTGTATTTTCCGGCAGGCTCAAAGCAGCGACCGCGTATTGAGTCCCCCTACAGGCCAGAGCTGGTAATGAGTGAATGTGAGCTAGGGAGCTATATACTGCTGCTGGTGGATGTGAAAGGTACCTAGTGTCGTCACGAGGATTTAAATCTCGCGGACATCTCGCAATGACCTATTTTCAGAGGCATCAAATCTCGTTCTAGGATATCAGAAAAAATACATTATCTCATTTTTTGAAAATTAAGGGGGTGTAAGATCTTGTTTTCAAATTGATTATATTATATGTAAGTATTAAATCATGCATCAGCATGATATGTCTCCTTTAACAGACGGGCTCATTCCAAAATCTGGATGTCGCTAAAATGCCAATTTCTACACACTGCACCTTTAACACCGTCTCATAAAACTCATATTTTTTTTAACTATGGGGTAAAACAGCTCAGAGACGTCCAGACGGTTCTGCATATTAATCCACGTCTTGCGAGCCGGAGGGGATTTTGCCAAAATTAGACATTTCTGACTCACACGGTTTTCAAGGTGACTTCAGGTGCAATAACTGGCCTCAAACTTGAATTTGGACTTTATTGAAATTTTGATTTTAATCTTGGAGAACATTTTGTTAATAAATCCACACTGTACCCTCCAGATGCTGCAGACTCGACCCGTCTCCCTCCTGCTCTCCCCTCATACCTACATTTTCACACTTGTTCTCTAATGAGGGTTAAGCACCGTTTAGCCAGAACAAAAAAGAACTTCAGTCTTGACCCGGGGTCTCTGAGGACGGAAAACAATGAAGCAGACCTTTAACATCCCGCTCACAAAACCTCCAGCCGAGTGGAACAGGAACATGTAACTCAGGAGGTTCTCGATGTCGATGCTGCGCTCCTCAAACCCACAGGCCTCCCGCTCAAACCCTCTGAGCTCATTTTCCCAGCAGCGCCTCGTCGGTGCTGATAACCACAGCTGTTTGTCGGAGGGGCGAGTGTGAAGCCATCGGGGAGAGAACAAGGGGAAATGTCACAGCTCCGGCCAAGCAGTGGTGACCTTGGAAGATCTCTATCTTAAAGCTTTTCTCCGCCGAGGCTGCGCTGACAAGAGCAGCAAAAACACCTGGAGGTTGGAGAGGACGCTCTCCACTGCCAAACACCACGACCTCACAAGCTCCGCCGGTCCGACCTGCCGGGGTTTGTGAACAAAATATCTAAAGAGCTTTGAGGAATTTTCTCCAACACTGGCACCAAAGAATCTGGGACAGGGCCTGAAGTCCTTCCCGTACTTGTAAACAAAATCTCAAGGGTTTTCTTCAAACTGTCCTCGAATCACCGCTCACGCAAGAACATTGATATTGTTTTTGGAAAGTCCCTCATGTTTAAAGGACAGTTCAACAAGGATTGACAGGAAGGAAGGAAGAACTAAAGAACAAACAAGCAAAATTAAGAATGACAAAAAGAACAAATGAGCAAACAAATAAAGGAAAAAACGGAAGCTGATGAGAGGAGAGCAGCTGAATGAAAGAATGACTCGATAAACAAACAAACCAATGAAAGAAAGACCAAAAGAAGGATAACATGATGAATAAACAAAATAAAGAAATGAAGGCAGAGCAAATTTAATAGATAGCAAAAATAAACAAACAGCAGAAGGAAAGAGAAAAAAAGAAATACTGAAAGAAAGAAAGAATAAACAAAAATTAAGAAAGACAGAGAGATCAAATGAACAAACAAAGAAATGTAGGAAAAAACAGAAGAAAGAACGGAAGCTGATGAGAGGAAAGCAACTGAAAGAAAGAATGAATCGATAGTCAAACCAATAAATGAAAGAAAGAACAAAAGAAAGAAAATACAATTAGTGAACAAAATGAAGACAAGAAGACAGAATAAATGAAATAGATAGCAAAAACAAACAGCAGAAAGAAAGACCAAAAGGAAAAAAGAAAGAAATACAGAAAGAAAGAAATACAGAAAGAAAGAAAGGAAGGAAGGAAGAAAGAAAGAAAGAAAGAAAGAAAGAAAGAAAGAAAGAAAGAAAGAAAGAAAGAAAGAAAGAAAGAAAGAAAGAAAGAAAGAAAGAAAGAAAGAAAGAAAGAAAGAAAGAAAGAAAGAAAGAAAGAAAGAAAAATCAAAATTAAGAAAGTAAGAAAGACAGAACAAACAAATTAAGGAAAAAAACATTAGATGGAACAGAAACTGGTGAGAGGAAAGCAACTGAATGAAAGAATGAATGGATGAACAAACAAAACCAATAAATGAAAGAAAGAACAAAAGAAAGATAACATGATGAACTAGAAAGCACTCGGAGAGCGCAGACCTCCGCCAGCGCCACAGTCCTCAGCCATATTGTCATTTTGACCATAAATGTTAGTCCTACCTTTATTTCATCTAAATATTTAGATTCATTGACCATGAAAACATACCATTAGCAACTGGATTCATAATGATATCTATTTTAGTTCAGTAGTTATTCACAGAAATCACATTTTTCGCCATGGTGGCCAGACGCCGATCCCGATCAACACCAAAATCGAATCAGTTCTTCCTTTTCCCATGCTGAACATTTCCTGAAAATTTCATCAAAATCCATCCGTTACTTTTTGAGTTATTTTGTTCACGGATGGACAAACTCTCCTGAAAACAAAACCTCCTTGGCGGAGGTAACAAATCAAAATAAAAACAGAAAGACAGAACAAATTAAATAGAAAAAACAAACAGCAGAAAGAAAGAAAGACAAAAAGACAGACAGAAGGAAAGACAAAGAACAAGAAAGAGAGACAAGAGAAAGATAAAAAGAAAGGGGGGATGGAAAAAAGATCCAAAGAAAGACAGAAATAGGAACTGAAGAACAAACAAATGAAAGAATGAAAGACCAAGAGTAAGAAATTAAGAAAGACAGAAAGAACAGATGAACAAACAAATGCATGAAAAAAGAGGGAAAGAAAGGAAAGAAAAAGTAAAGAACAAATGTATATACAAACAAATCAAAGAAAAAACAGAAGAAACAAACCAACCAATAAATGAAAGAAAGAAGAACCAAAATAAAGAAAATTTGATGAATGAACAAAATAAAGACTGAAAAAAATAAAAATAAATAAAATAGAAAAAATAAACAGCTGAAGGACAGAAAAACCAATAGTAAAAAAGACAGAAAGAAAAGAAGAAAAGAAGTAAGGAAGAAAGATAACAAAACAGAAAGGAAGAAAGTAGGAACTAAAGCACAAACAAAAGTAAGAACTTAAGAAAGACAGAAAGTATAAATGAACAAACATTAATAAATAAAGGACAAAACAAATGAAAGCTTGAAAGGAAAAGACAGGGACAGAAACAAATGAATAAACAATTAAATGAATAAATTAACAAATAAAAGAATGGAAGCTGATGAACAAACAAACCAATAAATGAAAGAAAGACCAGAAGAAAGATAACATGATGAACGAACAAAACAAAGACAGTAAGACAAAAAAGATAAAATGGATACAACAAAAAAAAACACCAGAAAGAAAGAAAGACCAAAAGTAAGAAAGAAAAAAAAAAAACAATAAAGGAAGACGGAAAGAAAGGAAGGACAGAAGAAAGAGAGGAAGAAAGTAGGAACTAAAGAACAAACAAAAGTAAGAAATTAAGAAAGACAGAAAGAACAAACAAATGAATGAAAGAAGACAAAACAAATGAGCGATTAAAAGGAAGAGAAAAAGAAAAAACAATAACAAACAAATGAAAGACAGACCAAAAGTAAGAAATTAAGAAAGACAGAAAGAATAGATGAACAAACAAATGCATGGAAAAAGAGGGAAAGAAAGGAAAGAGAAATAAAGAACAAATGTATAAACAAACAAACAAACAAATGAACAAATAAAAGAAAAAACAGAAGAAATGGAAAAACAAGCCAATAAAGGAAAGAAAGAGGGACCAGAAGAAAGAAAATTTGATGAATGCACAAAATTAAGACAGGAAACATGTAAGAAAAATAGAAAAAATAAACAGCTGAAGGACAGAAAAAACAAAAGTAAAAAAGAAAGAAAGAAAAGAAGAAAAGAATTAAGGAAGTAAGATAAAAAACAGAAAAGAAGAAAGTAGGAACTATAGCACAAACAAAAGTAAGAACTTAAGAAAGACAGAAAGAATAAATGAACAAACATTAATAAATAAAGGACAAAACAAATGAAAGCTTGAAAGGAAAAGACAGGGACAGAAACAAATGAATAAACAATTAAATGAATAAATTAACAAATAAAAGAACGGAAGCTGATGGGATGGAGCAACTAAAAGAAAGAATGAACAGATATACAAACAAACCAATAAAAGAAAGAAAGACCAAAAGAAAGATAACATGATGAACGAACAAAACAAAGACAGAAAGACAAAAAAGATCAAATGGATACAACAAAAAAACACCAGAAAGAAAGAAAAAAGAAAGGAAGGACAGAAGAAAGAGAAAGGAAGAAAGTAGGAACTAAAGAACAAACAAAAGTAAGAAATTAAAAAAGAAATGAATGAAAGAAGACAGAACGAATGAAAGATTAAAAGAGAAAAGGAAAGAAAAAATAAACTACTGAAAGAATGATAAAAAGAAAGAAAACATGGTGAATGAAAAAAATAAAGACAGAAAAAACGAAATTAAAAAACACCAGAAGAAAGAAAGGCATAAAGAAAACAATAAATAGATAAAGAAACAAAGAAATAAAAAAAGACAAAGTCAGACAGACAGAAGGCTGATGAGAGGGGGATTAACAGTCTCTCCGTCCTGATATAGATCCAAACACAGCAGCTTTGAGAGAGAAAAGTACAAGACTTTAAAGAAAGTACCTGTGGCGTATTGTTGAGCTGAACTTGTTTTTCTGTGAAGTTTAAGTTTGGGAAAGATGAGGCTTCTGTTTGAACCGCTGACGGCTGTATTTCAGTTTTAGTGTGAATATATCATCACAAGTTTCTCAGGCTTCAAGTAACTCCACTTAAGAAAACACGAACTATCCCTTTAATATCTTCCCTCCATTGATTAAAACGACCAGGGCTTCTCTCTTATTGTTTTTTTAGTCATTGACTTCCTGAAGTAGTAACACGTCGAGTTGAACTGACAGTGAAATCTGTCTAGTGTCGTTTTCCTCTGTGAATTATTGATGTGTGTCGCCGATGATTCAATACCTGCATCACACGAGTCAAGGTGACAGTATCGCCATATTGATGCATTTCCTGCCTCTAGTAGCGCAGAATTATATTTATGGATTCTTCCTCCAGCGTTAGACTGTAAATGCTTCAGACAGGAACATTTCCACAGTTGTCTGCTCGTGCATTAACACGACGTATATGGCTGCTATTTTTCTACAAACAGCCTTTATGAGACGGGCCGGAGAAGGTGAAATCTGTCTTCTTGAGCGAATGAATAGTCAGAGAACAGCTGAGATAACTCCTCCTCAGTGTCTCTGCTTTGCAAACAAACTCTGAGCACCGAGCGCTGCAGTGCATGACCCTGCAATCAGATGTGTCTGCAGTTAATGAGCTGTGGCATCTGACCTGTAGCCGCCAATAAAAGGGCAGCTGGTCTATTTTTAAACCTGGATCTTTACTCAGGTGAGGCCTGCAGGGGAATCTGTGCATTATTGTCTCTGCATTCAGGACAGAGAGCAGACTCACTCTACACCTGAATACAGATTAATCAGCTCCTGAATCCCCCTGACTGAGGGGCCGTTTACACCAATATTTGACCATTTGTCTTTTAAAGGGATATGCCAACATTTTTTAATTTATTTGTCTTGCCTCACTCCTGAGCTCATTACAAGGGGACAGACTCCATTCTTCAGACTGTGTGTGCAGTAACAAGGAAGAGACAGGCAGAGAGCGCCCACCGCTAATTAGCTTAGCTCAAATACTGGGAGTTAATGGGTAGCGTTAGCCTGCCTCTGCCTACAATCATAAGGTAAACCCTTCAGCAGCTCTAAATGCTCCTGTCTGCTTGTTTTGACTTGTTTTTTTTACCACATGCATACTTTCATTGACCTACTTGCAAGCATGTGCGTGTGGGTTTCCACATCAATCAATCAAATCAATCAAACTTTACAGGCATAAAATGTAGCACAAAGTGCTGAACATTCAAGGGCACAAGCAGATAAGAGCCAAGGGAAAATAATAATTTAAATACTAAAATGAAATGAAATAAAATATTAAGAAATACAAACCCATCCACCCTCCCAGCACACATTTAACACAGACAGCCACTCACACGCACACTCATGCATTCAAGCACAAACATGCTACCAAACACACACATGGACACTCGTCAGGACTGTTCAACAACAGAGAACTAAGGAAACACTGTCTTAAATTAAAAATGAGGAAACACAGGAGCTAAGACTAACCTTTATTTCATGTAAATATTTAGATTCCTTGACCATGAAAACAAACCATTAGCAATTGGATTCATAATGATATCTATTTTAGTTCAGTAGTTATTCACAAAAATCACATTTTTCGTCATGGCAGATCCAGACGGTGATCAAGATCACTCCCAAAATCTAATCATTTGTTCCTTGTCCCAATCCGGACATTTCCTGAAAATTTCATCGAAATCCGTCCATAACTTTTTGAGTTATGTTACTAAGAGAGAAACAAACAAACAAACAAACAGATGCCAGCAATCACAGAACCTCCTGGCTGAGGTAATTAAAAAACTGTTTAAAGCCCAACACTAACAGGAACCCTGTGGTTAAATTTCAAATTTATTTCTTTTTAAAATTACACAGAAAGGCTGCCATAGGGTTATTTACATTCTTCATGTGGTATTTGTGAACTACAACGCAGGGCATGCTAAAACGGCTAACCATAGCCTGGTAGATCGGCAAGTTTTTTTCCGACTTTCTAACCGTAATGCTGTGAAGTCTGAGATGACGTCACTCCCACTTCCCTCTCCCCAGTTCCGAGGTTAATGGAGTGCAGCAGAAGTTGTGGAGCGATCCAATCAGAGCTGCTCTCTTTATGAATTGATATATTCATGTAGAGCAGGTTCACTGTTTGTTGTCAGTTCTGGTATTGTGACTGAGATGCTCTGCCAGGTAGCCTAAATAAAGGTGACACAAACTTTACGAGCATTCGATAAAGAGTGATACACTACATAAGGTTTACACTTCATGTTTTAGTCGACTAAATTTACATTAGATTTCATTAAATAAAATGTGAAATTTCATCAACTAAAAGTGTCAAAATTAACATTGTCTCTTTTCTTTGTTGATTCAGTCTTTTTCTTCGTTTATTTGAGTAACAGAGTCGTAGGTTGATGTAAAGAATGTTGTAGGACACACTGGTCACCTCTAAATCTGAGCAGCCTTGTTCAAAGACAGACCCATACGTGTGGTGTGCAGATGAACAGTGGGACCACTGACATTTCATAAACACTGACATTAACTGAGCATCAATGTGAATGTAGTAACCACCGTGACTTTTGGTGCACACTCAAATCAGCCGGTCTGAGACCTTCTTGAAGGGGTGGTCTCGATCCGCTCCATCTCCCTACATTTGGTGCGGTTTCACTGGTGTGAAACAAAGTGGTCCAAACCGATCTAGTTTTTTTTTTTTTTTTTTTAATGTATTTTTGGGGCATTTTTGTGCCTTTATTGATAGGAGAGAGACAGTGGATAGGCTTGTGAAAGGGGGTGAGAGAGTAGGGGAAGACACTCTGCAAACTGGTCACAGGTGGGATTTGAACCTGGACCGGCAGAAGCACATACATGGGGTGCCTGGTTGCTAACCACTCTGCCAAACCAGCACCCCCAAACCGATCTAGTTTTGATGCATTATGGGTATTGGAAGCACCGAATTATGGGTAAAGTCCTTCATTATTTACTTCCTGTTTATCCCGCGGTTGAATCTTTGGCTTACTCAATTTGTCGATTTGTTTATTCTGGTTGAGGATTGCGATGATTTACGAGGGTCCAGAAGGTCGCTGATGCCGTCTCAAACACGATAAAAAAACACATTTGAAGGAAAATGTAGAAGAGAGCGAAACATAAACATTGGTTGTTTGGTGTAGGAAATGGTTGCCATGGTAGTCTCTTCTTCGTTCTCCAGGTTTGGTAACCAGTTACGTGCATATCGCCCCCTGCTGTTTCAAACTGAGTAAATACACAAGTGGGTCCGGGCACGGTTCGATGTTGCAAGTGTGAATGCAAACCAGCGGTGGAGGGGGTGGGGGGTGAACTCATGGCGAACTGCGCTGCAGCCTGGTTCGAAACAAGTGGGCCTAATGTGAAACGCCCTTAATCTATAAAGCCAATCTAGGTAACGTTCCAGACTACCTTTCCTCTTTGCTCATCATAAAAGATGGATTACACAACTTGCGTTCATCAGACTTTGTGCAGTTTGTTGCTCCAAAAGTCTGAACTGAGCTGGAAAAAAGGCCTTTAGGTTTTCTGCTCCTTTGGCGTGGAACAACCTGCAGACTGAATTTAAATTACAAAGCCTTGTGTCTCTGAATGTTCTAAATCTTTAGTGAAAACTCTTAAAACAAAACTGTCGAATGCCACCCGCTTTAGCTGATGTTTTATTGCTATTCTACCTGTTGCTTAGTGTGAGCTGTGTGAGTCTGAGGGTTTGATTTTGAAACTGCATTACTGCCTTTCCTGGCCAGACGCCCCTTAAAAAAGAGATTTTTGATCTCAATGGGATTAGCCTGGTTAAATCAAGGTTAAAATAATATATAAATAAATATTATATCATTTCAAATAATTATAATGATGTAAAACTCTCTTGAGGTTCACTGTACAACCCCTCACTCTGGGGAGGAGGAGTGACAGGAAGGCTGAAGACGGGAAGGAGTCGCAGTAGCCAGCATGTAGACATATTTTTAATTATATTTATTGATGTTTTTGTTTCTACCTATCTCTTTCATATATGTGTATTTAACTGAGCTTTAACTGTTCAGGACCCTGGTAGAGCCCTAAGGTCGTCCAATCAACTTTTGCTGGAAGCATTCAGGTCAAAATAAAAACACTGGGGGGGTCAAACCTTTTTCATTTCTGCTCCCAGGCTTTGGAATAAGCTCCCCGCCGATATGCGTCTCATTTCAGACCTGGGCCTTTTCAAATCTAGATTGAGAACTTTAATTTAGGATTGCCTTAATACCCAGTAGTGTGGTGACACTTTTACTTTATTGTATTTTACTGTTCTGAGTGCTGTTATTTGTTTAAACTGCCCTTAATTGTTTTATTTATTGTTTTTTACTCATTACCTTTCCTAAAGCACTTTGGTTCACTGAAAGGTTTGTTGTAAAGGGCTGTATAAGAAAGAATATTTACATTTACATACACTGTTACTGATTGTTGTAAACTTTACAGCGTTTTACTGTAAAATCTGCAGCTACCTACTGTAAACAGCTATGCAGTAAATTACTGTAAATTAGGGGTGGGAAAAAAAATCAATTCACATAAGCATTGAGGTTTCTGTTTGCTGATTTTTCAATCGATTTTTTCCTAATTTAAATGCTTCATTTTAGTCTGTGCTAATAAGCCACTTTTAAATGCAATCCAGGCTTTTGCAGGGAGAGTATAAACAGCTGGTTAAAATATATTACTGAATAAATCCTAAAAACAGACTCACATTTGATGTGTATTTTCCTGATATAGTCTGTAGGCATCATCATTGTTCATCTTTTTCACTGGTGTTAAAAAGGCTAACTAAAGATCGCAAAAATCGGCAAAATCACAATCTAAATCAAATCGGCACCTAAAAAAAAGTAAAAAAATCAAATCGGAAGAAAAGTGTGTCGTCCCAGTCCTTCTGTAAATGGCAAAATATTGTAGGAAAAAATCAGGTTTATATAAAATTTACAGCATTTACCGTAAAATCTAATTATTTACAGTAAGTACTGAAAATGGTAATGGATCAGGAGGAAAAACACTTCCCTTGGAAACTGACCAGTAGCAGGTAACATTTCTTAGGTGATATTTCACATATTCAGGTAAAACCTGTGTTTGAGTAAATGTATTTTATTGTCTAAAAAACTATGTATTTATTTATTTTATTTACAAAATTATATCTTTCTAATAAATGGTCCTTCACATAGTTAACAATATCTTTATATGCATTTAAATATGGCAAGTTCGCTGTAATTTAAAATGCATTAACCCTTTAAGGCCCAAGACCACAGATTATAGCCAGAAAATTCTAATTTCTTGGAGCTGAAATGTTTGTTTCACTTTCTGCTAAAATCCATAAAAATCAAAATGTCTATAAAATTCAACATATAGATTTTTTGTATCTCATTTGATACATAAGGTGTTTTTGGTAACTGATAATCCATTTGAGGACATTTTGATGTTTTTTTTTGTAATTTGTTGATCATATTGAGTAGATAGAGGTATTATAAAAGTATGTATCAAACATGATACAATTGGCTTTATAGGGTTAAAAAGTTGCAGAATAATGATACAGTAAATGGAAAAACAGCGAGGAAGCTGTTTTTCTATGATACAGTAATAATGCTGTAAATTAAAAGACTGTAATGATGCCTTGAATAAAAATACAGAAGTTAAACCGTTTTAGAAAATACAATAATATTCCTGTTAATCTGAATAGCGTAATGCTACCGTAAAGATGTTAACAATAATCTACAGGCATCTTGTTGCCAGTAAATTACTGTAAAATTACTACAACCTTTTTACAGTGTATATCTTTTTATCTGCTTTACAAACTGCTATTGGGATCTTAATTTCCCTGAGCGAGTCTTCCAAAGTGATTAATAGTTTTGTCTGATCTAATCAAATATGAAATAAAAACATGAATTTCTTCGTTTACATCTGAGGAGGGTCCATTAGCAAGTAAAATCACATCTGGAAGGACCCCGATTGAATCTTCAGGGCCATTTCTGTGTGTGGCCCCTATGTTTACCTTCCTTTAATGCTTTGAGTTGCAGCCATGTGATTGGTTGAATTGCACAGCTGAATGGTTGTACATTGTAGAGTGGGCAGTGAGTGTATTTGTGCAATTAAAGTGAAATAAATCAGTTAAATATGATTTTGTGGCACATTTTGAGGCCTTTTTCTCCTCATGCTACAGACATGTTGTTATTTTCTGCCTGTCCGAACATTCTTGACATTTTTATCCAAAATATACGATAGTCACTATATTTAAAATACATTTTAAGGCCCCTTGAGATGCAAGGTTCTTCTTATTCAAGAGCACACTGTAAAAAGGTTGCTGTAAATTTTACAGTAACTTACTGGCAACAAGATTCCAGTATGTTACTGTAAATGTCTTTACAGTAACATAACTCTATTTTAATTTATAGCATTAGTCTGTATTTTCTAACAGTTTTACTACTGTATTTTTTATTCCAGATATCATTACTGTCAATTAACAGCATAATCGCTGCATTAGCAAAATTAGCATCCTTACTGTTTTGTTTTCATTTACAGTATTATTATATTTTAGTCTACAGCTTTTCTAATGTGTATTAAATTACAGTAAGCTTTCTGTATTTTAATCAATATTACTATGTCTTTAACTACTTAACTGATAATTTATTAGGAAGATAAAAAAAAAGAAATGTGCAAGATTTTGTATCACTTATTTCACTCAAAGATATAAAACACTAACAAAAAATTCTTACCAGATATTGGTCAATTTTCCTGGGGAAAAATTCTTTTTACCCATTTCCCTTTTCAGGAACTTCAAGTTTAGACATTTTACAGTTGGTAACTGTAGATTTTATGGTTAAGTAGTATTCAGTTTACAAAAATTTATGTTTTCCCATCATCTTTTTACATTTAATTCCTGTACAGATCTTTACTGCAGGTAGCTGTAGATATTGCAGTAAAGTACTGTTACATTTACAAAATTCAGTTACAGTGATTTATCTACAGCTTTTTAAATGTATTTTAAATTACAGTGAGCTTGCTGTGTTTTAATTTATATTACTATATCTTTAAATATTTTACTGATAATTTATTAAGAAGATAAAGAAATGTGCAAGAATTTTTATCAAATAAAATAGCCTACTTTTAGTCTTTTTTTTTCTCAAAGATATGAAACAAATACTAAAAATTCTTACCACATATTGGTCAGTTTTCCTGGGGAAAAATCCTTTAACCTGTTTCCCTTTTCAGTAACTTTAAGTTTAGACATTTTACAGTTGGTAACTGTAGACTTTATGGTTAAGTAGTGTTAATTTTACAAAAATCAGTGCTTTCTCTGAATCATTTTACAGTAATTTCCTGTATATATTTTTTACAGCAGGTAGATATTACAGTAAAGTACTATTACATTTACAAAAATCAGTTACAGTGTAATTTGCAAGCTGGCAGACTTGACACGGTCAAAGTGAAGCTCTCTCTCTCTTTGTCTCTCCAAGCTTTAAGACAGACACGTCTCCATAGCAACTAGTAGACTGGAGGTATCTTATAGTGGGAGAAGAATAAATAAAACAGGTGATCAGCTGCTGAGGCAGGGATTGAACCAGTGATGGGTACAGCAGAGGGATGTTACCTGGCTGGAGCTGGATGGAAAGGAGGAGATTGGCGGGACGTCCAACACCTTGAGCTCGTACATGTTCCCGTTGAGGATGACGGAGGGTCTGTACACATATCTGGTCCTTGTCGGCGTGTACACCTCCGAGAAGTCGTTATAGATGAACTGGCGGATTATAGAAGTTTTCCCCACTCCGGGAGCGCCGATGACCGCGATGCTCAGCGTCTCCACCATCCCTGGAGCTCGGGTTCAGCACCATGGACCGAGCGGAGCAGCCGGCGTACGGATCACCTCACCCCGGGTTCAGCAGCGACCAGCGAGGGGGCGGATCATCCAGAGCGCAGAAACTTTAGCCACATTCAGAGGGGGGGTTACACAGAAATCCCAGCCATGATCACGCAGACGGAGGGGCTTTCTCTCCCCGTGTGATCCGACACAAACGCACAAACTCTCGGGTTTGGTCATTGGACACCCCCGGGAGAGCCCGTCCCCGGAGAGGAAGCGTAAAAGTCCGAGTCTGCGGTCTCCACACGGACATAATCCCCCACAGGTTACCCTCTGACCTTGTCCACTCGCTCCAGCCCCCCGCGTCTTCACTGAGAGTCTCCTCTGCGCCTCGCGCTCCTCTCCAGCGATGCACCGCAGCCACGAACCACCGCCGCGCCGCGCGCCTCCATCACGGGCAGGACGCGCGCTCAGCAAACGCCGGCCTCGACGGTGAGCTCTCCACGTGCTCCGAAACCACACAAGACCCCATAATCAGTGATTCCTGGCGATGATGAAGAGGTGAGATCACATTCACGAGCGCAAGAGGAGAGGAAGAGCCGCGCGTGGGCTGCTCATGCGCGTTTACAGAGAGAGTGGAGGCATCTGGAGCCTTTTAACGAGGGGCTGCGCGCGTGTGTGTGCGTGTGTGTGCAGTCAGAGACACTGCTGAAGACTCTCTCTCTCTCTCTCTCGTCCAATAGGATCAGTGCAGGGCCACACGCGCCATACATCATCCCCGTGCCCGTGCGTGTGCGTGTGTGCGAGGGTCATGGCTGCAGACCATCATCTCTCAGAGGAAGATGACTTCTTATTGGAGAGCCTCCTCGGGCAGAGCACGAGCGCCTGTCCCATCAGTCATTGCGGTGTGACAGCAGAAAGACTGCGGAGAGTCTGAGGAGTTCATGAGAGAGGAGATAGAGATGAGTCTGCTACGGAGGCCCGGAAGGTCAACCAGTGAAAAACACATACCCTCAAATAAGAAATAATAAAAGTAAAAAAAAAAAAAATTCCCAGCTTCAAAATGTTTATGGATGTCAGAAGTTTTGTGAGTGATTTGCTAAAGGATGGATGTAACACATGAGACATACTGCAAATCACAACCAGCACCATCCCATTTGGTGATATACACAAAAAAGACGCCACCAATAAAAAACAAAGTCACACACTCTAATATATCACTGGACCACCTTTAGCTTTGATTATGGTCACATTCTCTGTGTCATTATTTCAATAAGCTTCTGCAGTGTCACATATCTGTCCCAGATCACAGCACTGCCCCCACAGGCTTGGACAGTAGGCACTAGGCATGATGGGTGCATCACTTCACCTGCCTCTCTTCTTACCCTGATGCTCCCATCACTCTGGAACAGGGTCAGTCTGGACTCATCAGACCACATGACCTTCTTCCAGTCCTCCACAGTCCAATCTTTATGCTCCCAAGCAAACTGAAGCCTTTTTTCTGCTTAGCCTTACTGATTAGTGTTTTTTTTTAAGGCTACACAGCTGTTCAGTCCAATCCCTTGAGTTCCCGTCACATTGTGTGTGTGGAAATGCTCTTACTTTCACTATTAAACACACCCCTGAGTTCTACTGTTGTTTTTCTTTGATTTGATTTGACCAAACGTTTATGTGATTCGCCGATCACCATCATTCAGGATTTTATTCTGATCACATTTCTTCCTCGAAGGATGGTTCCCTACTATCCTTCCAGTTTTTAATAATGTGTTGGACAGTTCTTAACCCAGTTTTAGTAGTTTCTTCAATCTCCTGAGATGTTTTCTCTGCTTGATGCCAATGATTTGACCCTTCTTAAACAGACTAACATCTTTTCCACGACCACAGGATGTGTCTTTGACATGGTTGTTTAGGAAACGAGAAGCTGCTCATTACATCAGCTGGAGTTAAATAACTTGTTTCCAGCTGAAAGATAATCACCCATGCAGTAATTATCTAAAAGGAGGCTCATACCTCTTTGCTTAGTTAAATCCAGGTGGCGACTTTTTTTGGCCAGGCAGCGTGAATCTTTATGTGCAACATAGTTTGGCGGTAAAAGCATCACATTTTTCTTTTGATCAGATTAATTTAACTTCATTAATCCCTTTGGAATACTCCCTCAGGATAATAAGAATTCCAGTAGCAGTTTGAAAAGTAGACAAAAAAAGACATATGAAAAAAGATAGACACTAACAAAAATAGAAATACATATTGAACTAGAAAAGCACTTGGAGAGCGTAGACCTCCGCCAGCACCACAGTCCTCTCCCATATTGTGATTTTCACCATAAATATTAGTCCTACCTTTATTTCATCTAAATATTTAGATTCCTTGACCATGAAAACATACCATTAGCAATTGGATTCATAATGAGATCTATTTTAGTTCAGTAGTTATCCACAAAAATCATTTATTTTTCTTCATGGTGGATCCAGACGCTGATCCAGATCAACACCAAAATCAAATCAGTTCTTCCTTTTCCCATGCTGAACATTTCCTGAAAATTTAATCAAAATCCATCCATTACTCTTTGAGTTATTTTGTTTACAGACAGACAGACTCTCCCCAAAACATAATCTCCTTGGCGGAGGTAACAAATACAATAGAACTCCAGTTTCATTCACAGTAAGTTTTATGATCACATCTTGATTATTTGTTTTAAACCTGTTTATTGTGTTGTATCATTTTCTGTACTGTGGCTCTGTACGGCTGAGTATTGACCAGGTCTCTCTTGTAAAAAAGATTTTTTAATCTCAGTGGAACTTCCTGGTAAAATAAAGTTTAAATGAAAAATAAAAATTTGAGCAAAATGACTCAAAAGTTCCCAAAGATTTGTGTTGGTCGTGGAAAAAGTAATGTTTGGTGGGGACAAGAATCAGGATGTAGATGCAGGAATTAATAAAGGACTTGTTGACATGGTGAGGTTTTCAATATATTCAATAATAAGTTATTGGTAATGTCAGAAATGCCATGTAAGATTTGATTAGATTAGACAGAACTTTATTAATCCCTTAGAAAGACTCCCTCCGGGGGATTAAGATTCCAACAGCAGCATTATATAGCAGTTAGAAAGATATATAGGTAAAAATATTAATATAAATAAAAATATGGCTGCTGCTCCCTCCCGTTTTCCATCTTCCTGTTACTCCTCCTCCCCCTGAGTGAGGAGCTGTACAGTCTGATGGTCTGAGGGACAAAAAGAGTTGTCTGAGGTCTTCTTCTTATCATGATCATTATTCTTTTAATTCTAACCAACAAAAGGAAACAACGCCTCCAGCATGACTTGTTATTCCCATACAGTTATTTTTACTGGACGAGGAAATAAACGAGCTCAGTGTGACCGCGTCCTCGCTCATTTTCACAGCACAGACTCGCGGTGAGTGACAGCGGCGGGCACAGCCATCAGTGTTTGTGTTTGTGATATCTAATCAGAGCGGAGGAGTTGACCTGCACTTTAAACGGATTTCATTCTCTCCTACATGCCAGTCTTATGAAACAGATACTGTTTGTTTAATTGTTCTGTATTAAAGATTCTATCATTTAGAAGGACATTATAATAAAAGGTATAAAGCAAGCAGACATTAAGAAGGTAATAAAGCTGGAGAAACGAGCTAAAACACTCAGATCTGATTTTCAGCTCTTCTCGTCACATCACTAATGTGCAATGAACAAATAAGAACTTATAATTGTTGCCATTACATACATCTTTCAGCAAAAAGATAAAATGTTTTTGCTCCGTCATAAACTTAGTCAAAGTAGTTAACTATCTTTACTTAATTTTTACGTGAAGTTGAACTCTTGTTTTTTTCAGTGAATTCCAGCGTGGAACTGTGATAGGATGCCACCTGTGCAACAAATCCAATCATGAAATGTTCTCGCTCCTAAATATTCCACAGTCAACTGTCAGCTGGATTATAAGAACGTGAAAGTGTTTGGGAACGACAGCAACTCAGCCGCCAAGTGGTAGACCACGCAAACTGACGGAGCGGGGTCAGCGGATGCTGAGGTGCATAGTGAGAAGAGGTCGCCAACTTTCTGCAGTCAGTCTCTACAGACCTCCAAACTTCATGTGGCCTTCAGATTAGCTCAAGAACAGTGCAGAGAGCTTCATGGATGGGTTTCCATGGCCGAGCAGCTGCATCCAAGCCTCACATCACCAAGTGCAATGCAAAGCGTGGATGCAGTGGTGTAAAGCACGCCGCCACTGGACTCTAGAGCAGTGGAGACGCGCTCTCTGGACTGACCAATCACGCTTCTCCATCTGACAATCTGATGGACCAGTCTGGGTTTGGAGGTTGCCAGGACAATGATACTTGTGGGACTGAATTGTGCCAAGCGTAAAGTTTGGTGGAGGGGGGATTATGGTGTGGGGGTGTTTTAAGGAGCTGAGCTTGGCCCCTTAGTTCAGTCAAAGGAACTCTGAATGCTTCAGCACACCAAGACATTTTGGACAGTTTGGAGCTGGCCCCTTCCTCTTCCAACATGACTGTGAACCAGAGCACAAAGCAGGTCCATAAAGACATGGATGACAGAGTCTGGTGTGGATGAACTTGACTGGCCTGCACAGAGTCCTGACCTCAACCTGATAGAACACCTTTGGGATGAATTAGAGCAGAGACTGAGAGCCAGTCCTTCTCGTCCAACATCAGTGTGTGACCTCACAAATGCTCTTCTGGAAGAATGGTCAAAAATTCCCATAAACACTCCTAAACCTTGTGGACAGCCTTCCCAGAAGAGTTGAAGCTGTTATAGCTGCAAAGGGTGGACCGACGTCAGATTGAACCCTATGGATTAGGAATGGGACGTCACCTAAGTTCATATGTGACTCAAGGCAGGTGAGCGAAAACTTTTGGTAGTATAGTGTATATGAAGTAAGAAAAAAATATTACTTGATGAAAGAGGAAGTACACACATCAAAATATATATAGTAAATTAAAGTAAATAAACAAAAACAATACTCAATAACTGAAAAAGTTAAATTAGTTAAAGTAAAATAGATAAACCACAACTAATTAGCAGTTTCTGAAATTCTCAGACCAGGCTGTTTGGCAGTGATGACTAAGTCACATTAAAAGTCTCTGCTCTGGGCAGACATTAGCTCAGTTGGTAGAGCGTCCGCCCATGTACGGGGACTTCCAAACCCCAGCAGCGGCAGTAAGTTCGAATCCCGGCCACAGCCCTTTGCTGCATGTCTTCCCCCCTCTCTTCACCTGCTTTCCTGTCATTCTCCAGCTGTCCTATCAATAAAGGCCAAAAAGCCCGAAAAAATAACTTTAAAAAAAAAAAAAAAAAAAAAGTCTCTTCTCTGTTCTGATGCTCAGGATGAACGTCAACAGGACGTCCCCAACACACTGAGCATTTGTAAGGGTGTACCTAATAAAGTGGCCACTGTGTGCATATTTATTCTAGCCCTTAGCCATAAATATGTTCCTGGAAAATGAAAAGCTGACACATAGAACGTGAAGATCTTTTCAAAGATGTTCGTACGTCTTGTTCCTCCTCCTGGGAGCTCTAGGGCTGGGCAATACGACCTAAAAATAAAATCCCTGAATTGAGTTTAATCATTTTTCTCCCCCTCTCACAAAAGATAAACCCTCCAAGTGACACAAAAATTGCCCAACCCTTTAACTCTCAGCTCAGCTGTTGCAGAGGTCAATAATTCAGGATATTTAATGTGTTAAAAACCTGACACATCATCGTTTGTTCTGTCAATGTTAAAGGATACGGAGAAAAATGGAAATATTCAAAAGAATTGTATTTTCTTTATGTGGGATTTAAAGGCTTAAAAAGATACAAACTATTATTATTATTACCATCATTATTATTTTAAACATTTAATTCAACCGTTAAATGATATTATTTTTATAAATATGATATTCATCAAAAACTGTCAAACTCAATATCATCTATTTAAGTTATTTTTGCTGTCTTTTCTAATCGATTTTGTCCCCAAAATATGTGCATTTTTATGTCATCATGTGATCAACTGTTAGCTTTGAAAACTTTAAAATCCCCCACAAGATAATATCAAGTTCTTGTTTTTTGTATTTTTTTGTGTTCTCTGAAGTGTTTATGGGACTAAACAATGATTTGATTTGTTTTGTTTTTTAAAACATTAAATTTCCCTGAAGTTGACGACCTCTGCCAAACAGTTGAGCTGGAAGTTAAAGGGTGAAATCAAGTTCTGCCTTTATGTTGTCAAAATATGCTCCAAAACTAAACAGACTTTCCCTCTTCTAGTTTAAATACATGTTGTAATTTTATCATAATATGCTGATAAAGTAGTTTGAACACTGAAAGCTTTGCTATTTTCACATATATATGGATAATCATCGTCTTAACAATGAGTATAAACTTTTCCCTCTGGTCTAAGACTAACCGTGGAGAGGAGGTAATCATGATGCTTTTTCTCTGCTTTAATTTGCTGTTTATTCTCCTTTTATTGTTGCATGTACTCTTTTATTAATCTGAACTGACTTGCAGTCTGTGCACCTTGTGATTGTCTTTGGTTGAGAAAAAAGTCAAGATTGTGCATTTTAAAATCTGCAGAATTAATTCAGACTGATTAACCCTTTCATGCATGGTGTCCACTGCAGTATATAGATATTTGGATGAATGATTTACCCTTTAGTTTGCAGAACCACATCCAATTACCAGGTGGTAAATTTCCAAATCCTTGTCTTAAGCTTCATTAAATATTATTCTGCACATTTGCACCACATCGAGATATTGCATCATAAATCTGAAACAGCTGATGAAGGGCAGAGTGGGTATAATGCCTGTTTTCAGATTTCACATAATTTTGTATTTTTTATTTTAAATTTTGGTGTAATACACAGAAGTGAATTGTTTGACTGACAAGCACCAGTACATGGAGTTCACATTTCGCTTTTTCTTTTATTTAGTCAAATAAATGTTTTTCAAAGACATGTTTGTGGATCTTTATTAAGTTCCACTAAATTACTGCTTAAACCGTGTATGCATTAGGGATGGGATGAAATATCGTTTGGCAATATATCGCGATACAGCACGTGATGAAATGCATCGAGTTTGAAAAAAATGGATCACGAAATAAAGACGCCACGTCCAGTAATAGCGCATGTGACCAGAAGTGACGACAACAAACATTAGCACCAACTACCTTGTCTCCAAAAAGCCGAATGATGGAGTTGAATGAGGTCGAAATTGAGGACGCTCCGCCTGGATACAAGTCATCTGTCTGGCAGTATTTTGGCTTTCTCATTAAAAAAGACGAAGACGGCGAAAACGAATTTACAGCTCGTTAGCATACACTCTCTCTAACCTCTCTAGGGTTAGAGAGAGTGCTGTTGTTTGTGTTTGTCCTGTTAGGCCTTGTGTTTTCAACTCAAACAAGAATAAGTTGTAATTACACAGTAATATTTTTTCTTTTTTGATATTGTATCGTGACATATCGTATCGTGACCCGGGCATATCGAGGTGCAGCGTACCGTGAGTTTAAGTATATCGTCCCATCCCTAGCATGCATGATGCTCACTGCAGTGGAAAATGTATAACTCCCTCAAAATATAATAATTTAAAACATGACCATGGTTTTTAACTTGTTTGAAAGTAAAAATAAACATTTAAGAAAAGTATTCCTTTGTGAATTAATAATTCATAAAAGGATTAAATCATTGTTCAGCCCTGCTTGGAGTGGATATTACACTCCCTCAATAAATTCATCTTACTGGGAGGAAAAATAAATTCATGTCGTCGAGTCCAGCTGGGAGCACTGGTTTGACTGGGCTGAGCCCCTGACCAAAGGCAGAGCAGTGGCGCCCCCTGTTGGACTCCACGGCTCACATGGATCAAAGTCATCGATCAGTCCTCAAAGGAAAGATGAGACTGTCACAGCTTCAGAAGAACGACTCTCTACGCTCGTTAGGTCTGGATATGTGAAAGCAGCCGATCTTTAGGACTCAGACACACTGACCTGAGATCTGTCGGGTGTTCAGTGGAGCAGATGAAGTCCTGGTTCAGACTTTAAAGACCTGGATGGAGCTCAAAGGGGCCCTCGGCTCGGGGTCACCTCCAGCCTCAGTTCATTTCTCCAGGATGAGCAGCACTCCAGACTTTGTATGTACGCGGTGGAGCGGAGCGGGCCTGAGAGGGAGCAGCGAACGCCTCAAAGGTCATCAATGATTATAAAGTATGATGTGTGAAAACAAGACACGGCAGCTCCCGGGGACTCGGGGACTCGGGGAGTGTGAACTCTGCCGAGCAAACAACACTGAGATAACGCTTAGCTGACTGTGACACGAAAACAAACGTCTACCTGCTGCAGCCACAACACTTCAGCGTTAAGGTGAGAAAACTGAAGCCAAATCAATGAAGACACAATTATCAATACACAACTGTGATTGGTCGATGGTCAGAGCTGTTTCCTCTCATCTTATCATTTGTGAGGTCAGACACTGATGTTGGTTAAAAGGCCTGGCTCACAGTCTCCACTCTTATACCGCTGTCACACTAAAATTAGCAGGACAACACATGCTTTTTTTCAATGTAGGTTAACCCGCTAACAATTGGCAAGTGACTCTTTTCCCACTGCCAGGTGACTCAGGTCTAACTGGCAGCAGACGAGCTGTGTGGCTGTTTTTTTTCCTCTGGCGCATCAAGCTAATGTCATCACCTTTATGACATCATCAGCGAGACGAAACACGTCCATGTAAACAATAGGAACATGGAAAATAGACATAGTTTTATTTACTTTGTACTTCTGTCCCTCTTTAAAAATGTACAAATGCCTTGAGCATGTTACGCCGCAGTCATCCGAATATTAGTGGGTTGACTCAGGTGTGATGTTCTAGCTGAAGCCGATAGGAGGCAGGTCAATAAAAACCCACGTTCCTAACAGGGTCAGTCGACCCGGGTCAAAATGTCAATTAAACCCTTTCAAACTGCCGACAGGAGCTGATTGTTACCGGGTTTGAACTGCTTTTTTTGGTCAGTTGGAAAGGGGTATATTTCATCCCAAATGCTATCTATCGGGTAGAGGTCAGGACTCTGTGCAGGCCAGTCAGGGTCTTCCACACCAAACTCTCTGATCTGTGTCTTTATGGACCTGCTTTGTGCACAGGCCATATTGGAACAGGAAGGGGACATCCTCAAACTGTTCCCACAGAGCTGGAGCATGAAATCATCCAAAATGTCTTGGTGTGCTGACTGGAACTAAGGCGCCGAGCCCACCTCCTGAAAAACACCCCCACACCATAATCCCCCCTCCACCAAACTTTACACTTGGCGCAATGAAGTCCCACAAGTATCGTTCTCGTCCAAACTCAGACCGGTCACTCCAGAGAAAAAAAAGTCACCACCTGGATTTAACTGAGCAAACAGGTTCGAGCCTCCTATTGGATGATTACTACATGGGTGATTATCTTTCAGCTGGAAACAAGTTATTTAACTCCAGCTGATGCAATGAGTAAATCCTCGTTTCTTAAACAACCATGTCAAAGACACATCCTGTGGTCGTGGAAAAGATGTTTGTCCGTTTAAGAAGGGTCAAATCATTGGCATCAAGCAGAGAAAACATCAAAGGAGATTGAAGAAACTAAATTGGGGTTAAGAACTGTCCAAAACATTATTAAAAACTGCAATTCAAGGCTGAAATGTGGTTGGAATAAAATCCTGAATGATCAAGATCAGCTAATCGCTTAAACGTTTGACCAAATCAAATCAAAGAAAAACAACAGTAGAACTCAGGGGTGTGTTTAATAGTGAAAGCTGTGTAGCCTTAAGAAAACCACTAATCAGTAAGGCTAACCAGAAAAAAAGGCTTCAGTTTGCTAGGGAGCATAAAGATAGGACTGTGGAGGACTGGAAGAAGGTCATGTGGTCTGATGAGTCCAGACTGACCCTGTTCCAGAGTGATGGGAGCATCAGGGTAAGAAGAGAGGCAGGTGAAGTGATGCACCCATCATGCCTAGTGCCTACTGTCCAAGCCTGTGGGGGCAGTGCTGTGATCTGGGACAAATCTGTGACATTGCAGAAGCTTATCGAAACAATGACACAGAGAATGTGACTGTAATCAAAGCTAAAGGCAGGACAATGAAATAAAAGAGTGTGTGACTTTGATTTTTGGCTAGGCCGTGTATTTAGTTGTGAGGAAATTTCTTGGATGGCTTACACTTGAAGTAAACTTTCTTGTAATTCCAAATCATGCCAAAAAATTCTGTATCAGAGTCAAAACTATGACTAAAGAAGAGATACAACAGTGCTGTTCTTTTTAAACAAAGGCTTCACATCAAATTTCTACTTTTCATCCATGTGTCAAACCCTGTCGTGTTTTGGTTGAGGCAGTGAATGAATGACAGCAGCTCACTCAGGGATTGAAGCTGCTGGCCGGTGGAGTAAAAGTGAGCTTGAATGAGTCTTCAGTCGATAAACAAAAAGACAAAACGTGATCGATATGAACAGAAAAAAAAACCCAGAACAGTGCGCTATACTGAAGAGAAGAGGGAGCGTGTGAATTCATCAAGACTTTTAATAGGTCTTCTCTCAAATGATGTACACACAATGAAAAAAATCAAAAGCATCTGATTAAATATTTGATTTTTATACAGCATATGAATCAGCAATCACCTCTCACACACACACACACACACACACACACACACACACACACACACACAAAGACACATAGCCTCCTCTGTTATCTTAACAAGGTGTTGAGTAAGTGCGTACATCCCATCGAGCTGATAAAAAGAGCTTCAGTGTAATGATTCGGAAAAACAGATCCGAGTCTGGATGTAAATCTGGGGCACTGAGAGCCTCCTTTGTGCCTCCTGTACGTTCGCCTGTTATCACTCCAGTGTGACGAATCGGGATATCTTTGTCTCTTTAAAGTGTGGCGATATTTCACCTGAGCCTTCATCTCAGGTGCTGCTTTACGGAGCTGCAATCAGGACACAGAGGGGGAGCAAAGTGGCTGACACTGACGCAGAGGCAGAGAGAGGAAAAAAAAACAAAGCCCTCGACACCTGGGGCTCTCTGCCCGTCTGCCACATGGACGCTAACAAGGCTCAGACAGAGCGTGGAATGACTGAGGGGGGTTTACACTTTGCATTTACATCCATTCTGAGACTTTGTGTGCAAATAACTGTTCATACATCTGATCTGTGTCACGACCTTGATTACAGGAGCCCTGGCAGGAAATACGCAGTGACGCTCCGTTGACAAACCAAACCGCGGCTCCGTGACACCTGAGGGTGATTCAGAGGCACCAATTAACCTAACAAGCATGTTTGGGGTGTTTGGTAGGACACTGGAGTGCACACGCACAGGGGAAACATGCTAACTTCACACAGAAAGGCCTTTCTGTGATAAGGGAGGCGGAACAGCAACCTACTTTCTATGAGGCTATCAGCCCTGTGATTGGCTCGCAACCAGTCCAGAGTGTACCCCACTTCCACCCAGTGAGAGCTGGGATTGACTGCACCCCCTGCCCCTGTGGGACGGATGTTTAGATGAACGAGGCAAAAGGATAACAGCACTTTTTAACAGCTTTTCTTCCTCATTAGAATAAACATGCTAATTTAGCTCATGATGTTTAACTTCTCCTTTGAAATTGAGAAGGACAACCTCAGTTTTCAACAATAACTCTCTTTGGGGAGCAAAAGAAGCCAATTAGTTAGACAGTTCTCTTTTTCTCATTAAGTTTAAATGGTCATAAAAACCCAAACGGTGGTAAATTCAAGGCCAGTACAAAGTCAAAAACCTTCTTGTTTACAAAGCGGGTCACAATGATTATCAGCAATAAACTACAGCACCCCATTAACCCTGGAGAAACGAGCTTTATAGATGAATGTGGGATGGATGTTTGGATTAATGGGCCACTGGCTAACAGGCTAGCAGCACTTTTTAACAGCTTTCCTCCCTTGTTATGTTATAAACATGCTTATTTAGGAAATGATACATAACTTCTCCTTTGAAGTAAAGAAGGGCAACCTCAGTTTTGCAACAACAGCTCATTTAGGGGAGCAAAAGAAGCCAATTACTTTTTTTTATTTTGTTGTTTAATGCCATACAACCTCAAGTGATGGTAAATTCAGGTCCAGTTCAAAGTCAAAAACCTTCTTGATCTACTAATCTGATTACAATGATCAGCTGGGAAAGACTATAGCACCCCATTCACCCAAAAGGGAACAGCTGTAAAGATTGATGTGGGACAGATGTTTGAATTAATGGGCCACTTGCTAACAGGCTAGCGGCACTTTTTAACAGCTTTTCTTCCTCATTTTGTCATAAAGATGTTTATTCAGGATATTACTTAGAACTTCTGCTTTGAAATGGAGAAGGGCAACCTTAGTTTTCAACAACAGCTCTCTTAGGGGAGCAAAAGAAGCTAATATGATAGTTTTCTTTTCCTCATTTTTGTTGTTAAACAGGCATAACAGCTCAAATGGTGGTAAATTCAGGGTCAGTTCAAAGCCAAAAACCTTCTTGATCTACAAATCTGATCACAATGATCAGCTGGGATGGACTACAGCACCGCATTAACCCAAAAGGGAACAGCTGTATAGATTGATGTGGGATTAATGAGCCACAGGCTAACAGGCCAGCAGCACTTTTTAACAGCTTTTCTTCCTCATGTTGTCATAAAGATGCTTATTTAGGATATTATGTAGTACTTCTGCTTTGAAATGGAGAAGGGCCACCCAAGTTTTTAACAATAACCCTCTTAGTGGAGCAAAAGAAGCCAATTAGTTTTCTTTTTCTCATTTTTGTTGATAAAAAACTCATAAAAGCTCAAATGGTGGTAAATTCAGGGTCAGTTCAAAGTCAAAAACCTTCTTGTTTTACTAAGCAGATCACAATGATCAACTAGGATAGACTACAGCACCCCATTAACCTAAAAGGGAAGAGCTTTATAGATAAATGTGGGATGGTTGTTTGGATTAAGGAACCACAGGCTAACAGGCTAGCAGTACTTTTTAACAGTTTTCTTCCTCATTTTGTCCTGAACATGCTTATTTAGGAAATTATGTTTAACTTCTCCCTCGAGATAAAGAATGGTAACATCAGTTTTCAACAACAGCTCTCAAAGGACAACAACAGAAGCCAATTAGACAGTTTTTTCTTTCTCATTTTTGTTGTTTAAACAGCCACAAAAGCTCAAACAGTGGTCAGTAAGGTCCAGTTCAAAGTTTTACTACGTAGATCACAATGATCAGCTGGGATAGACTCCGGCACCCCCTCCCCCTTAAGGGATGAGCTATTTAGATAACTGTGGAATGGCTAGCAGTCCTTTTTGACAGCTTTTCTTCCTCATTTTGTCACGAACATGCTTATTTAGGATATTATGACACACAATGTAGGAAAAAAAGACTTTCTAAAGTTTTTGAATGAGTAATTTAAGAAAAGAACAGCCCCCTTCAATACTGCTTAAACTGAAACAGTTTTTGCAGGGTAAGTGCACGAAAACTGTTACATATTGAAAAGCAGCATTAATTTCTGCATTTATGTGCTTTCATAACCACTAAAATGATTTGGGGAATTTAATGTGTGTGAATGGGATTGCTTTCTAAAATGGCGAAGGACAACTCAGCTTTTAATAATAGCTCTCCCAGGGAACAACAGAAGCCAATTAGTTTGAGAGCCAGTTTTATTTTTCTCATTTTTGTTGTTTAACAGGCGTAAAAGCTAAAGCGGTAGCAAATTAAGGGCCAGCTCAAAGTCAAAGACCTTGTTTTACTAAGCAGACCACAGCGGGAAGGGTTTCTTAAAGAGCTATACAGCTGGATGGACGTTATGGGTCCAAGTAGATCTAGATTCCAGACCACTTCTGTCTACAGTCTGAGATCAGAAATCACGATCATCAGTATGGATCAAGTCATGTCCACAGCAAGTCTCCTGGTTTGGATGTTTGGATGTTGATGCAAAATGTAAACAGGGTCCAGGAGAGCCGGCAGCAGAAAACTGCTGCATATTTAAAAAAAAATCCATAAATGAAAGAAAGATTAAAGAAAACACACGTCAGAACAGTCTCCAAGCACACGGCACACATCCTGCTTTAATGAAGCAGCCAAGAAACAAACCCAGAGACGCTAAATCAAACTCTACAGAACAGACAAAGACGACAAATATGTGAGAATTCATTTGACTCCCAAGGCCTTCGCACGGCAGGAGAGGGTTAAAGCCGGTAGCATTGGAACTGAGAGTACCCAAAAATAAATGTGCCGACGGCGATGGCTCACCTGCTGATTTGCAGATGCTAAAAATAGACTCAATTTGCAGAGAAGTGGGGCTGGATAACGATTAGAGAGCCTCATGCAGAGAAAACAGACACCGAATTCAAGTCCCCCTGACGTCTGATGTCCCAAAAGAATCACTGGATGGCTCAAAAGGAGTGAAAGTGTTCATTGAGAGAAAGAAACTGAAGCTATGTGTGAAAAAACAAACTGAGAAAGGACACAAATCAGACATCCTGGGGCTTTACGGAAGGAAAAGTAGAAGAGAAGGGTGGAAATGAAACAGACAGTATCATTAATCCTAGTTTAGATGACACACAGGGAGCAGCCTCCAGGTTCTGACGCAGCAGGAGGAGGCTCACGCTCCGTGTGAAGGTGTAATATGGTCGGCAGGTCAGACGAGAAAGTGTCCGGGGTCTCTGAGGGCAGCAGCCGGATCGATGGAGGGTCGTCTCCTCAGTTCTTCAGCATGGCCTCGTAGCTCTGGAACACACACTGGGAAACTTCTGGAGCTCTGCACTTCAGGGAGACCTGAGGGAGAGGGGGGAGAGGAGCGAGGGTGAGCATGATCTGACTTTCAAGTGAAACATTAAAATGCAAGGTCCGGAGATGCATCAACACGGCGCAGGAGTTATAAATACCTGCTGCAGGACATACACGAGTTAGTGAAGGTGAAAACGAGCTCCAGACAGAATCAAGAAGTGAGAATCAGTGTGGTGGAAAAGGCCTGAGAGTGTGAGAAGAATATCCCAGCGCAGGAAACATTTGTTTAATATTGATGACCATGTGAAGTGAAGCTGGAGAAAAAGACGAGCGTGCAACCAGTGAACAAATAAACTCACGACTTTCTGGAAATTTACTGACTGGCATGCTCGGAGCACAGGGCTGCCTCATTACCCCAAACTCAAAATGAATCATAGCAAAGTGTACTCGCTAATAACCGAGTCACTTCCACTGGATCATTTTACTATTAAAGGTGCTATGAGGAGAATCTATTATCGGCAACATTAAGACTCCGCTACCCATGAGCACGCAGTAATGCTGCGTTCCAGTAACCTCGGAACTGGGAGTGACATCATCTCTGACTTATCGGCGTTCTAGTTGAAGTCGCACACAAATGTCACATGAAGAATGTGATTATCACTATGGCAGCATTTTTGTAAATATAAGTCTAACAATACTATGTATACAGCTGATCTAGAGCGACACACCCCAGTCAGAAGTGCAAATAAATTGATTATTACAGGAGCTAAATAACTGTTCACACTGGGGGCATCCATCTTCCATTGTCAACTCGGGGGTGGTGAGGTTTCACCAAGTTCCCAGTAGGAAATTCCGATTTCAGGGGACGTTCCAGTTACAGTTTCCTACTTGGAACCTGGAAATTCCAACTTCTGACTACATGTGTGTTTGTTGTGATGCTAATGAATGCAGCTCAGACCTTCCTCAGAACTCTGCATTGCTTTACAACTTCTTTTTTCAACAACTTACAGGATGCAAAGCCACGAGGTAATGTATCTCTTTCTAGTTACGTAGCGGTAGTTTTTGATGTGTGACAACGAGCAATTTTTGGAAAACTTAGTATCGTAGTTTTGTAGCCGGCTGTCCGGCCCGACCACTTAGCTAAGGCATAGCATTTATAGATAACCTATTTTGATGCTATTAAACTCATGTTAAAGTGTGTATTTCCATCAGGCATATATCTAAAAGTGAGACTTTTTTGTAATTACTTAAAAACTCCTCATAGCATCTTTAACTTCCTCCAAGGCCACATATGAATCTTTCAATTCTGCCCCAGATGACCTATCTCTGTCCCTTTTGTGGGAGTCCTGCCAACAAAGACACAGTTAAGCACTTGGATTTGTTGTAGATGAGGAGTTGGCCAGCTGCTGTGCACATAATCAACACACAGCTTGTTTTATCTTATTACTACAAAAAGACCTGAAAATAAAAGATCTGGTTTCGCAGGGCGTTTTTTAAGACTTTGAGCAACTTGGAGGCCGACACATCTGGCTGCAAATGTGGTGACTGATTAACATTCTCTTTCTTACATGAGCAATTTTAGTGAACTTTGCAATCTGAAATTTATCACGTGTACATGAGAACGATAACCCTTTCATGCATGGTGTTCACTAAAGTAGACATATATTTGGAATAAATTTTATTCCTTTTAGGTTGCAGCATGTCCAACGACCAGTGGGTGAATTCCCAAACCATTGTCTTAAGTTTCCTTAAAATTTTACCATATAATTATATTGCATCATAAATCCAAAATAACAGATGAGGGGAAAATTGGGTAATATGCCTGTATTCAAATTTCACAGAATTTTGCTTTTTTTATTTTAAATTCTGGTGTAATTTACAAGTGAACACCTTGACTAAACAGCAATAACACATATACTGAAAATGTTGCTTTTTATTTGATTTACTCGAAAAAATTTTTTGTCAGACTTAATTTTGTAGAACTTTATTAACTTCACTACAATACTATAAATACAAATGATGCTCGGTGCAGACTGTAGTGGACAGATACATAACATTTAAAAAGATTCATCTTTTTAAGAATCTTTTTAAGGACTTTAAAATCTTCAAAAAAATTTAATCTTTTTAAACATTTTTAATCTTTAAAAAGATAAAAAAAATGGCCATGCAAACACCTAATTCTGAATGAAAATGATAATTCAGAATAAAACTTAATTCCGAAGTAAGTGGCTGGTTTATTCTGATTTTAAATCCAAATTAAATAATTCCTCAGTCATCATCTCAATCATTAATTTCGGTCATTCTGTGCATGCTTGTGTCCTTTGTCCTGCAGTGATGAGGCACAGGACACTTACGGGAACAGGAAGGCTGCCCGAAGCAGGCGTGGGACTCCATTCAAGTTGAGACAGTTTATAATTAGAACTTTAGAAGATTTGGAAGTAATAAAAATGTGGATGGATGTAAGCAATAAAATGTGGACCTTTTATAAGCTATAGTGTCCAAGTTGGACGAGGTTTCCCTGACAGAGACGCTGAACTGGAATTTTTCTTCTGGTAAACGTAAATACGTCACTACGTCTCGTCAGCTTCTGTCCAATCAGAACCATTCTCAATCGCCAGGCCTTGAATAAAGGTGAATAAACGAGTTTTCCATGTAAACCTTTATTCAGAATTTTAATTTCCATGTAAACACGAAGGAGAAAACTTCAATTCTGAATAATTAATTCCGAATTAAAATCATCATGTAACTGTGGCCATGGTGACTTCTCTTTCTTAAAGTACTGAAGCTTTGTTTAATGTGATTGATGACTGTGTGTGTTCGTCTTAAAGTCTTAAATGTGCTGCTGACTTGGAGTCTTTTAGTCTCAGTGAGGTTTTTCCTGGTTATAAAAAGGTCAATTATAAACAAATATTTATATTATGCCACTGTGGCGTGGAGCCCAAAGTGTTTCCACATAGTAGCTTTGCCTGTCCTGTTTTCTCCAGGTGTACTTCCTGTTGTTCAGGTCATGAAAGCATTGGATTATTGGGTTGGATTCATAGGACACTCTGCTGAACAGTCATTTTTTTATTTTGAGTTAACTTGTAGTAAAAATTAAGATTTGAAAACTCGACAGATGAGGAAGAGGGAAGAACAGAACAGCCATGCTATAGTTCCACATTAGCTTAGTAATAGCTGTTCACTCTTGATGATTTTGATTAGGCTCAAATGCTGTGATAAGTGGATTTATGGGTTGTTTATAGGGCTGAAAGATTGATCATTTTAGGGTTCGGGTTCAAAACCACAATGCAATCGTGAACGCCAAAGCTTTATTTTTTTGCAGTGCTCCTGACTCACACAGGATCTGTTGTGTTTACTGTTTTACAAATTTTCAGGCAACTTGTTTTTACAGAAGTGCTGGTGAGCAGGTCAACAACACAAAGTCTGTTTAGGAGTAGAAGTTAAATTATGATAACAGATTATCATCAATATTAAATGATGAATAATGTGTTACGTGCTTTTGATCATTGATTTCCTGACTGTTGGCTTTACTGTAAACATAGTCAACACTGTTCTGAAGCTTGATTTGAAGAAAATTGTGAATTCAATTGATATCGCAATATCTGAAAGAAAAATTGCAATTCGATCTTTTTCCAAAATCACTCAGCCCCGGGGTGTTAAGATCAAAAGAGAAGAACATACATGTTTCATAATGTTTTGTTCGCTACATGGGTTTTTATCAGCATTGATCCAAAACACAGTGAAAAATCCAACAAGTTTTTCATGGGCTTGAAATCGAGGGAACCAACGCAATGCTAACTTCCACATTGGCCAACAAAAACTTGCCCTCCCTGCATCACTCTACTGTAGAGTTGGAGTCTGGAGAGGTTCCTCATCATCCAAAATAAAAATCATCCCAAACAAGAGAAGATTTATGGAGGAAATTTGGAGGTCAGTGTCACTCACTGGCACATGTTTTGGGATTTTTGACCGGTTCAGTCCCAGCTCCATTTTTAAGCCTTCTGCTTGACAATTATATATTTAAAAAGAAAAGAGTGTATCTCTGGAACCACAAGGTCAACTTGAATTATATTGGTGTCATAATGAAAGCAACACTTGAGAGATGTGTAATTATCAGTATATGTGTCACTGGGACAGAGTAAATGAAGATAGAAATCAGAATAATTTCATCTTCGCCTTAAAAAAAACACAAAAACTACTGTGAATATCTCCTTCAAATGATCCTTGAGATCAAATAAATAACACATTTTTACATTATCTCTGCAAAGGACTATTGTTATAATGTGATGCAAAATTAGACAGGTTTTATAACGATATGGTCGGGCGAGGATTTTGAAAAACTGTGCATATTGAGCAAAAGGTCAAAAATATATGTATTTGTCAAATTAAAGTCAAAATTAACAAGTAAATTGTTTAAAATGTGTATATAAAGCACTTCCTCCACATATTTAACTCTTTTGGATCGTTGTTCTTCAATTTTTTTGTTCAAAATTGTCCATAAATAAGCCTTAAAACTGTAGTATTTGATAATCTGACACCTCCATTGAGGCCTAAGACGGCAAAATATAACGGGCTATATCTCGGCCTGTTTTGGTCGTAGAACAACGTATTTGGTGTCTATGGAAAGGTCTCGGTCTCAGCTTTCTGCAGATTTCTTGTTTCTGTGTGTAGCTTGCTGTAGGTCGGAGCTAGAGGCAAAAAGGGGTCTAGTATGATGCCAGGTTTCACCAGGTGGCACCCAACAGATTTAGATTTTTCTTCTCCTTTTTTTGCTTTGTGTTTTGTGTTTGTTGTATGTAATAATGGCTCATATGTTCATGTGGCTTAGTTTTTCCTGTTTAATTTTATGTGCAGCATGACTATATTTCTACATGAATAGTTCACTTTTTCTTACGTTTTTGTTGGAGAGCGTGAAAGCATTCCTGAAAACGGGTACTTACTTAAGGTGTCAAAATCTCTGGTTAAATTACCACAGAGAAGCCGACATGGAGCCTTAACTCAGATTCAAATACTCATTTTTAAGACTGCACGGGTATGTTCACTATCAGCGGTCTGATGAATACCTGCTCCTAAATACATATTCAGTGAGTCACTCACAGACTTCCCCTCAGCAGGCTGCCTGGAGATATTAGTGACTGCCAAAATATAATCAGTGACCCATTTAAGGCCTTTTGTTTATTCAACCTGCTGAGAGAACAACAACCAGGGATGATTAATCAATGAAGGATCATCCTCGACTCTCCAACGTTTATCCCTGACAGGAGGACCGGCTCACAATCACACGCTCTGCAGGGAACAGTGTCCTCTGATTTTGAGCATATTTTACATAAACTTAGTATTTAAAAAGAACAGAAATGACACACAAAAGGGCAGCTGATGCAGCTGACACAGGAGACAGTGCTGTACGGTTTTAATGTTGACAGAACTTTATAATCTAGTTTAAGTCTTTTGCCCCAATATCTTTTAGCTTCAGTCATAATTTAGTCAGCTAAATTGTTTTAATTTTAGTAAAGTTTTTGTTGATGAAATTTCACATTTTAGTGACTAAAACATGAAGTGTAAAGTGTAAGACATTTTTCCGTTTTCTTGAATTTCTGAAGTCCTGTTTTACACTTGGATAAAATGAAACATCTAATAACCCTTTACTGAATGATAAAGTCTGAATGTCTAAATGAACAGAAACAAATGTTCCTTCAGTGTGAAATGCAGTCTTCTTTATTCAGGCTACCTGGCAGAGCATCTCAGTTACAATACCAGAACTGACAACAAACAGTGAACCTGCTCTATATGAATATATCAATTCATAAAGAGAGCAGCTCTGATTGGATCGCTCCACAGCTTATCCCACCACCACCAAGCTAAGGCAGCTGTGATTGGATATATTCCTAACTTGTCTCTACTTCCTACATGACCAAATTAGGTCTGATTGGATCTGTCAAACATTTTAGTCTAGTTTTTATTTGTTGATGAAAATGTCAGTTAATTTAGTTTGAGTTTTTGTCCATGTGCTCTTGTTTTTATTAGTTACGGTCTAGTTTTCATCAGGGGATAAAAGGGTGTTGACGAAAACTATGACAAAAACAATTAGTCAAAAAAATTAACACTGAAAACAACTCAATATCAGCCTGGTAAAGAGTCCATAGAAAGTGTTTGGGAACGGGCAGAACCCCTCTACTTTGGAAAGCGACCTTGGGTTCCTTGAAAGGCGCTATATAAATTGAAGTTATTATTTTTAGAAGCACATTTGGCAGGTGACGGGCTGATCAGATAATGAAGTAGGTGGAGGATGTGCTTTCAGTGTTGTTTGTGTCACTTAACAAAGAAATGTGGTATTAATCTGATAAACTGCGACTGAAGCTGTTAGCATCCATGCTAATTTCTGCTGCTGTATTACTCATGGCTCCCCTCTCTTCCTGCTCTAAAGGACTGATTTTCTACTGTCACACAGTGCAGTCATATTATGTCCCGATACAACTGTTTCACCTCCGATATGACGCCGATATTGCAGCCTTGAGTACTGGCTGATACCGATATCGATACAATACAATATCAGCAGAAATTGAACATAGTTTCATTACGTATTTTGTAGTATGGACAGCAAGAAAAGGCTTGATCAGGTGAGATTACTCAAACAGAGAACAGCAGGCAGCAATAGTAGGCATGAGTAAAAATGACCCATTTGTTATTAGCCAATAGGTTCAATACATTTTAACCTTAAACATAAGAATATAGTACAATTAAATAAGATAAATAAAAAATAAAATTTAAGACCCTGAAAAGTAACCTCAAGAAATCCAGTAAAAACAAAAACATATATTTTAAAAATTGCAAAATAACCACTGTGTTTAAATTAAACACGATCATGTTCTACAACTAAATTAAATAGATAGATAATGAATTAGAATGGACCGCTTGTGTCAGAGTGCTTATATCAGAGATTTAAAATGCAGGCCTGACATTGTTAACGATAAGAGTGTAAATTTCTTTTCCTTGTTTATTGCCTCACTTTGCTTATTCTATGTATTTATTCCTTCATAAGGAAGTTGACAGAGGTTTAAGATTCTGCATGCTGTTTTTATGTCTTTATCTGATATTCCAACTGCAATACTGGATATAAGAGCAACTATTTCACCTTGAGGATAATAAAGTATTTCTAAGTTAACACCTGAACTGGAACTTTAAATAATAATTAAAATATATATATAGATTTTGATCTGTGAGATTTGAGTTGTTATCAAATCTCTGGTTTGTAGAGTTCTCTTCATGTCATCCCTAATCTACTTTCCATGCGACCTCTTTGCCGTCCACCATCTGCTGAAGAACTTAGAGTCTAAAAGATACCAGAAAAACAAGAGAATAAATCATTTAAGGCCAAAGAGAGGCCTAAAAGTCTGCAGTGTTTTCTCTGAACTCAGTACTTAGTTTGTTCTGTCTCTGCTCTGTTTGTCAGTCTCGGAGGGTCTGTTCCTGCTATCTTTAGCAAACTTTCTCTGTGACCCTGCTGACTCTCCAGTGGAAAAAAATGACAGAAGAACGACGGTGATGAAAGCTGAAAGAACAGATCAGAGAGAGGCAGAGCTGCTCCATGTGGACAGATGTCTCTGTTTGTTTCTACCGGTTAACCCTTAGAGGACAAAGAACCATGCAGTGGAACTTCCACAGGGTTTAAAAACGGCACCCCCAAGTCTCTTAAAGGGCGGCAGAATCACGCGACTTCATCCAGACAATCAACAAAGGTCAGGATACATTACAACTCGAGCTGAACGATATGACAAAATTTCATAGCTCGATATTCATGCCAGATATCTCGATATTGTACTGGGTTGATTCCTGCGAGCGTGATAACCAGGAAACGGGGTGAGGAAAGGACAAACGAACAACCACACTCATGTCTGCTTTGTGGTGGCAGCTGGGTGATAATCATGTGGGTTTCACACAAGTAGAAGAGCCCAAAGTCACTTTAATGAGCAGACTTGGCAACACAGTAACTGTTGTCTTAGCCTGTGTTCAACCTGCTCCCTCACGCTTTCTGCTTCCTACACGGCTGCAGTAATAACCTTTGTTCTAGTAGACTCACAATAGTCAAACACTGATATCAGCCACATTTTCAGGGACAGCTTTAACCGGGGACAGGTCATCCAAAACAGGGGCTGTCCTCGAAAATCGAGGACATCTGGTCACCATACTGTTGATGCTAATGTTAGCAGCTAAGTAGCCAATTAGCTCATTGAGACGACTGTCCCTCTTCGTCACAAACCGAATCAGCCACGATTTGCTTCCTTTTCAGATGTTTATGCATCACCGTTGTTCTGCCATGGAAGGAAAGTTCAGCCTTACAGATTTTGCACATTGTTCTCTTTTGTTTTGGTAAAATGCTCCCAAACTTCAAGCTAAAACAAAACTTTTACCCTCGATGGGTGATGAGCCGTATATGGTAACTTCGTTGACTTTGATTTGCAGCACTGTAAAAAAGGCTAGTTGTTTTAACTTAAAAAAGTTAGTGTCAGGGCTGCCTTAAAATTTCAAGTTTTCTGAATTTAGAAATTTAAGTTCAGTTGAATTAAGAACGATTCAGATCAAGTGAACTTCTGAAGTTCAATAAACTTGCTATTACGTCAGCTCTACTTGAATTGTTTAGTTTAACAAACTTCTAAAAGCAATCCAATTCCAATAATATTTTTTATGCCAACACAGTAATTGAACTTCTTTAAACTAAACTTTTAAAGGTAAAACAACTTGATCTGAATTTCAGGTCACTGATCCTCATCCACAAATGTGAAAAAAGAAATAAAACAGTAAAAGATGTGAACTATAACCTCGTTTTCCACCAAACGAGCCATCATGCAAGCCAGAAGAATTTTAGTAAAAGTTAAAGAACATTTGTGGATGAGGATGCATTTTTCCCGCAAGCAAGCACTGCATATGTATCTTGAATCTGTTCTGAGCAGTTTTGCTGTCCACATTGAACGTGATAAAAATTGCCAGTTGTGTTATTAAAGCATGAAGAACAGAAGTTGTTTTGGTTTGTCTGGCAATAATACCCTTTAAATACTAGACCTTAGTTTCTGCTTTTAAGATTGTTTTTCTTAAAGCAAATATTAACTTTATTTTATAAACCTTTGTCAAAGCAGAACAAAATGAGTAAAAGTTTAAGATTAAGTTAAATCCAAATGCAATAAGTCAATTTAGCTCAAAATCATCAGTGACCTGAACTTTAGATCAAGTTGTTTTACCTTTAAAACTGTAGTTTAAAGAAGTTTAATTACTGTGCTGGCATAAAAAATATTATTGGAATTGGATTGCTTTTAGAAGTTTGTTAAACTAAACAATTCAAGTAGAGCTGATGTAATAGCAAGTTTATTGAACTTAAGAAGTTCACTTCACCTGAATCGTTCTAAATTCAGAAAACTTGAAATTTTAAGGCAGCCCTGACACTAACTTTTTAAGTTAAAACAACTAGCCTTTTTTACAGTGTAAATATGAAACTTTTTCTATAGTCAAAAAGGAAAAAATGTCGTCTTATATCAACTAATAACACTCCAGGGTTGTAATTTTAAATTTCCAAGTATTTCAACAAGTGTCCTATAAAGGGTTAAAGAAAACTACTGCGAGTGCACAGCTGGTTTAAACGGTGCTCGGGTTAATAAGAGAAGCACTTAAAACATCCACCATCACCGTCCTCACTGTTTATTCGTCAGTTAACAGCAGCGTCCTGACACCGTATGTCCTGATGTAATAAAGCGCGGCTGCCCGGTGTTTCCTGAGCGTGTGGCTCTGAGGAAAGAGAATCAGCATCATGATCACTGATGGGAAAAAGAGAGCTCGCTTTCAGAGGCTGAACTTCCTCCCAGCTGAGATGTACTTCAAAGAGGAGGATTAAGAGAGGCTGCCTCTGGATCTTTACTGTTTATGTTCCTGTTTTCCTGTCTGATACCGCTGAGCGAGTGAGCGAGGAGACTGTGACAGTGTTTATTTAATCTGAAAAATATCGACTTTGTTTGCTGAAATCAGGACACTTACATTTATACAACTTCTTAAAGTGACAGATGAGAGATCTGGACAAAACCATGTGATTATTAAAGGGATACTCCAACATTTAGATAGACACAATCTTAAAGATAGACACAATCTGTAACAGCCATTTGTATAATACAGATTATTTGATTAATAACTAAGAATTTATTTTATTTGTCCAGATTTCAATTTGGAATTAATAAGACTTTTAATCTTCAACATTTGGAGAGCACAATAGTTTTTGACTGTGTTTGCACTGAGTCCAGTTTTTTTTTTTGTTTTGCATTATCTTTTTTCACATTTTAATAATGCACAGAAGCCTAAACAGTCCTCACAAAAGATTAAGGACTACGGTGGTGTGTTATGGAAATACGCATCAACTACATGCTCTGGTTCGTCATCTTCAGACATTAGATGGAGCTGCATCAACACAATCTTCACAACAGCAGTAACAAGGAAGAGACGGGCAGAGCTCGCCTGCTGCTAATTAGCTTAGCTCAAACACTGGGAGTCAATGGGTAGGGTTAGCCTCTCCGCCTGCAGTCATTAGATAAATTCTATAATCTGTGTATTTGTTGTGGCTTGTTTTTCAATAGGAATACTCATGTTTACAAAGAAAAGTTTTATACATATATGTATTAGGGATGCACAATATAATCACTTTAAAATCATTATTGGCCAACATCAGCCTAAAAAAGTTCAGAATTGGATCAACCGACATTGAAATTTTTGCAGATACCTAAAGCCAATATATCGGCCACACATATCTGCTGGAATATCAGCAAATTACACAAATGTACAATATCAATGCATCTTCTCATCACTGCATGGGAACATTTTAGTACAGAGGGTTTTATTTTTGGAACAGTTAAAAGATGTTTTTCTTGCTTTACATCTGTTCCTCACAATAAATAAACTGTAACACTGAAAGAAGCAAGTCCAATTTTGTTAAGTGCAGAGTTTGCTCTCTTGACCAGAAATATCGATGTGGGTGATAATTAGGGATGCACCGAAATGAAAATTTGTGGCTGAAGCCGAATAAAATATAGACGCTTGGCCAAATACCGAATATCCATTATCCATTATTATAGTGCATAATTAGCTTAGAATACATTCTTAGACATGTTTTTAAAAGAAAGTAATTGTTTATTGAATATTCCAGTAGCCTTTGCTTTTCAAAAAAAGCACAGCAAAGTTTTTCATTCATATCAGGCCTTCAAACAAAACAAAACATGCATTAAAAAAAGAAACTAACGTGCATTGAAGCAGATTAACCTGCAACAAATGAATAATTGTTCTTTTGACACAAGTCTGCTTAGCCACAAACACACGCAATGATGTATTTGATTTCGTCATTGCGTCACACAGTACTATTCGGCCTTACTATTACCTCACTCCACCAAAATGAGGGTTTGGCAATAGCAAGAGCAGCATCAACTTTTCTTGCTATCCACCAAAACAAGCCAAATATGGCTTTTTTTTGCAATATTCGGCCAAATATATTCGGTGCATCCTTAGTGATAATGAACTAAAAAATATTGGCATACTAAATATCAGCAAAATTTGAATATAGTGTCTCTATAATATACATATACACACACGTATATGTGTGTATATGTATATAAATTATTAACACACAAACTAAATTAAATAATAGGGCAGCACGGTGACTCAGCAGGTAGTGCACATGCCTCACAGCAAAATACTTGCTGGTTTCATTGGTCAGGGTCTTTCTGTGTGAAGTTTTATGTTCTCCCTGTGCATGTGTGGGTTCTCTCCGGGCACTCTAGCTTCCTCCCACATGCTCATTAGGTTAACGGTGACTTTAAATCGCCCTTAGGTATGAGCGTGACAGTGAATGGTTGTGATTGGCTTGTAACGGGTTCAGGGTGTCCCCTGCCTCTTGTCCAGTTTCAGGCGGGATAGGCTCCTCCCCCTCGCCATGACCACAAAAGGGACAAATGATGTACTTAATTCAAAGAAAAACAAAAGCGAAGACAAACACTAAGCTGAACTTATCAACTTATTTAAGTTCATACAATCAAATTTTATATTTAGTGTTATAAACATGCTCCCTGACTGTCGTCCACTTTCCCTAAAGCACCAAAATAAGCACCGAGCTCATTAATCCTCACATCACATTATTAAAACGTCCGTATCTGCTCCCAGTATTGTTTGTTTTTAACTTCTTCTTTGGCACTTCTGAGACCTAATACTAATATTTTTCAATTAACAGATCCTCCAATTGGAATTTATGTTCCATTTTTCTCTCTAAGACCGCGCTGTGATAATAATTACCCCATCAGTTATTCACCAGGGACCTTGGGAGTGCCCTGGATGTCTCCATGAATGCTAATATCAAACAAAAGTGATGAAGAGGGTTGTTTTGGATACCACAGAGCTGCAGAGGAGTGAAATGTTAATACTGGCCTCTTCCTTAAGTGTTGCCTGTGAGCGTTCAGGGCTCTTCACTAATGCATGCTGCTGCTGGCAACATTTAGGCAGCCGCTCTCCTGTCAGCATGGGGTAAGAGATGTGAGGAAACGCTCCAGCCGCTGTGCAAAAAAAAACTGCTACAAGGAGAGCTGGAAAGTGCCGCATTCATGTTTTCTACTTAAGGCTCACTGCTAAAATGTTATTAGGTTGAAATTATTGGAGTCAGGACATAAAATGAGAAAAAATAACAAGAGGAGAGAGCAGAGTGATGAAGAGTTTTTTTTCTTTATGTAGATTAAAAAGAAATCCAGCTCAGTTTCATCAGTCACAGAAAACAGACTTAAGATCAGGTTGTACGTAGTTAGTGAATCAAAATACTATGTGATCTAAGGAGAGACAGAAAATCAAATCTGTATTGGTGAGCCATGAGCAAAAACAGGCAGAAAATACTGCAGGTGTTTTTGGGAGGCTTTCATCATCTCTGGACCGAAAGCCCCTGCAGTCCTCTGATGCAGGACTGCAGCACAGCAGAGGGCAAAGGAAAGAAAACCGGCTGCTCACTTTTAACCGGGATAAGTTTGGGTGGAACTTTGAGCATGATCATCCTGCTTTCCAAATGAAAATAATATTTTAAATGGAAATAAACTGCAATTTATGATCAGTCATGAGTAGAGCTGGGTTAAAAAAATCTGTTTAATCGATTTTCCTTTCTCTGGTTCATAATCGATCCATAAAATCCAAAGATGAATCTTTTAACTTAGGTAGTTTTTTCTTCTTTGGATGTGCAGAGAAGCAGCCTGTGGTATCAACCCTGCTAGTCTCGTGTGATCAGCGTTTAGCGTTGCTTTCTACTGAACAAGATCTGATGAGATGTTACTGCAAACAAACATGGTGAAGCACTATATGGGCACCACTGGCAAGTTTAAAAGCTGATGTTTGGATGTACAGTATTTTAGATTTAACAAGTACAAAGGAAAATACAAGTTGGACAAAAAACAAGTAATATGCAGAATATGCATTAATGCATATCATTAAAATATGATTAATGTAACTGCTTTGGGTTTAGTTCTTCATGTTAAAACAATTTTTAATGATGTACTAAGTTAAAAGGTCACTTTTTAAATTTACAACACTATTTTAACTAAGATACCCCAGACTGAACAAATATCGAAATGAATCGTGAATCGAATCGATTTGAGACCTTGTAATATCGAGTAAAATCGATCTAGAAAATCTGAATTGATACCCAGCCCTAGTCATGATCCTTCTTTAATTTTATGAGTATTTTGTCTTTGTTTTTTTTAACTTTTTTGTTATTTAAAGGTGCTATGAGGAGAATCTATTTCCGGTGACATAAAGACTCTGCTACCCATGAGCATGCGTGTCGTAAAGACGTGACCCAAGCCAAAGCTTGTGTTTGTTGTGATGCTAATGAATGCAGCTCGGACCTTCCTCAGAACTCTGCATTGCTTTACAACTTCTTTTTTCAACAATGTACAGGATGCAAAGCAACGAGGTAATGTATCTCTTTCTGGTTACGTAGCGGTAGTTTTTGATATGTGACAACAAGCAATTTTTGGAAAACTTATTATCGTAGTTGTAGCCGGCTATATATCGCTACTTACAGCCCTGTGCTCTAAGACTTGTAATATAAATAATAAAATAATATAAATTTGCTCTAGTTTTAATTGTCTTGTTCCTGAAGTTGAGTATCCAGGCCAGTCCAGCCCTGTCCGACCCGACCAGAAGGCTAAGGAATAGCATTTATAGATAACCTATTAAGATGCTATAAAACTCATCTTAAAGTCTGTATTTCCATCAGGCATATATCTAAAAGTGAGACTTTTTGTCATTACTTAAAAACTCCTCATGACATCTTTAACTTCCTCCAAGGCCACATGAATCTTTCAATTCTGCCCCAGATGGCCTATTTTTGTCCCTCTTGTGGGAGTCCTGCCAACAAAGACGCAGTTAAGCACTTGGATTTGTTGTAGATGAGGAGTTGGCCAGCTGCTGTGCACATAATCAACACACAGCTTGTTTTATCTTATTACTACAAAAAGACCTAAAAATAAAAGATCTGGTTTCGCAGGGCATTTTTAAGACTTTGAGCAACTTGGAGACCGACACATCTGGCTGCAGATGTGGTGACTGATTCACTTTATCTTTCTCACATGAGCAATTTTAGTGAAATTTGCGATCTGAAATTTATCACGTGTACATGAGAACGATAACCCTTTCATGCATGGTGTTCACTAAAGTAGACAGATATATGGAATAAATGTTATTCCTTTTAGGTTGCAGCATGTCCAACGACCAGTGGGTGAATTCCCAAACCATTGTCTTAAGTTTCCTTAAAGCATACCATATCATGATATTGCATCAGAAATCCAAAATAGCAACTCCTCACAGTCCCTTTAAATGTGACGATTTAAGGGGTAGGTAAAGAAACGTGTGAAATGTTTAATTCACAAAGAAAATTGATGTTTGATAAAAAGTTATGTAATTGGTTACGCCTAGTGGGGAGGGGCTACTGCTTTAAAAGATGGCTGCCTTGGCCTGCTGGATGATGGGAACTGGTTACAGAGCAGGTAACAGCTCCAAAGGACATAAAGTTGAGTTATTGAAGAACTCTGAGATTCATGTACCTGATTTTTCTCTTTCTTTGTAAATATTGTACATTCATTTTTTTCACGTCATTTTTTGTTTGTTTGAGTTTCTTGCACTGCCAGATGGGAGGCCGGTAAAATAAATAACACCAAACGCATTCTTCAGACTACACCTGTGTTGTGGAAATTTTGGGGTGTTTTAAAGAAGGACCCTGCGACATATCTATTTTAATGTCTTTACATGATATTCCTATTGATTTACTGTGTATAAGAGCAACTGAAACTGGATTTCCCTTTGTGGATAATAACAAATTTCTGATTCTGATAGTTTGTGTTTTTTCTGCTTTCTGTGCTTGAGGAGCAATTCAGGTTTCATTCATTGCTCATTAAAACAGCCCATTGTTAAGCTTAAATCAAATTTCTCATCTATTAATCATTCATTACTCTGGTAAAATTACCTTTAAGACCTTAAAATGCTAAACTGTATTATCTTCCAAACTCTTAAGCAGCCTACTCTATGATAATATTTCTATCTGGGAGCTATAACAGTGGAAAAAGCTTCCAGGAAGACTGTGTTTCATGAAATGAGTATTTAAATCCAGCGTGAATAAGTATGTAAGGAGTGTGGAACTGGGGCACAGTTGGAGCTGACGCATCATGAGAGAGCTGCAGCCAATCAAGTTATGAGATATGAGGAAAAAAAAGCTGAAAGAGCATGTCGAAGCAGCTGTTACATGTCCCCTCTTCCTGCAATTATTTAATAATCTTCTTTATCTTGTCTCGAGAACCACAGTAATAATAATAATGATAATAAAAAAGTAGGCAATGACAGGCTTTGCTCCTTCAGGTCTAAAAATAGCAGCCCGACAAAAGGCTGGAGCGGTTCGGCTCTTCTGCCAAGAGAGCGCAGGGACCATTGCAGCAGCCAGCGACGCAGAGCCGAGCAGCAGAGAACACGCTGTACACGCGGCACGGTGAACTCCAACAACCTCGTCCGCTCTTCACTAAACAGCTCATGATCCGCGCTGAGGAGACGAGGGGCCGCCCGCAAACAACGCTGCAGAAGGATCCGAACAATAAAATTAACATGGAATCAAAAAGACGGCGGGAGAACGCTTCAGAATTACCCCTGAATTAATGAGATTACGACGGTTATTGACACTCAGGGGAAATAAAATGCAATCAGTGGAGAGTGAGGAAATGAAACACGTGCACTGCTGCAAGCTGAAGGACGTTTTACTCAATAGATTTGTTACAAATAATCGCTTAGTAGAGTAAATCATACTACAGCTCCTTGAAATGATCCTGAAAATGGAACACGTATGCACAGAAAAAAGAAGAGTAATTGGGACAAATAATTACCTTAATTTCTCAAATATAAGGCACATTTTTTGTTCTCTTAAACAAGATCTAATTTTCTGGTGCGTATTGCACACAAGCACAAGCAAAATATGTACAGCACAGGCCAAAAGTTTGGACACACCTTCTCATTCAATGTGTTTTCTTTATTTAACATTGTAGATTTTCACTGAAGTAATGATGGCCACTCGTTTCTCTTAACTTAGCTGAGTGGTTCCTGCCATAATATTAATTCTAACAGTTGTCTAATAGGGCTGTGGGCTGTGCATCAGCCTGACTTCTGAACAACACAAATTATGGTCCAGCCCCGTTAATAAGGCAAGAAATTCCATTAATTAACCCTGGAAAGGCACACCTGAGAAGAGAAAACCATTTCAGGTGACTACCTGTTGAAGCTCATAAAGAGAATGACAAGAGTGTGCAAAGCAGTAATCAGAGCAAAGGGTGGATACTTTGAAGAAACTAGAATATAAGACATGTTTTCAGTTATTTCACACTTTTTTGTTAAGTACATAATTCCACATGTGTTCATTCACAGTTTTGATACCTTCAGTGGGAATCTACAATGTAGATAGGGCTGGGACGATTCACTTTTCTCCCAATTCGATTTATTGCGATTTTTTTGGTGCTGATTCGATTTAAATTGCGATTCTACGATATTGCCGATTTATGCATCTTTAGTTAGCTTTTTTAACACCAGCGAAAAAGGTTAACAATGATGATGCCTACAGACTATATCAGGAAAATACACATCACATGTGCGTCCGTTTTTTTATTCAGCAAAATATTTAACCAGCTGTTTATGCACTCTTTTCAAAAGCCTGGATTACAATAAAAGTGGCTTATTAACCCTTTAGGCACCAGAGGTTTTTCAAGAAAATATTCAATTTTTAAAAAGGCTATAGTTTCAAAGTGGTTCGTTTTCCCACCTATCATCATCACTGTAATTTACGGGCTGAGCATGAACGCCTCTGCTGCCTTCGCTGTGCTTTTTACTCCCGGCTTCCCCCTCGTCTGACCAGAGCTCCGCGGTCTTTCTCATTTCCGCTAACACTGTCACTTTTTTGCGGTGTTTTGAGCTTCCCTGCATCCCAGACCACGTCCTCTCCTCGGCACGTGCCAATTACTTTCACCCGGGCAAAGCATCGGCCTCGGTATGTGCTGCTTGGGGAACGTAATGGTGTGGCCACACCGGACGCGAATTCGCAAATTCGTCTAGATTACATACAAAGTCAATGCAAAGACGCGTTTGGATGCAGATTCGCCCCGGGCAGCACGTCGGACGCGTTTGGCGCGGCGCGTTTGGAGCGTCAAACGCCTCGACGCTTGAGTTGAAAATATTGAACTTTTCATTCATTTGATGACGTGTGACGCTCCGGCCTCCTGCTCAAACCCCTAAAGATGGAGGAGAGGTTGATCTGCACTGTTTGCCATCATCCGGAGCTATACGATTCGATGTGTGTAGTCTACAGAGACCGGAACAGAAAGGAGCAGGCTTGGGTGAAAGACGCTAAGGAGACAGGTTTTGAGGGTAAGTTCTGTAAATATTCGTTTCCAGCTGGATTTGCCTGCACGGGTCATCACTGAGTCCGACTGGCTCTGGCTCTCTACTCCGCCAGCGCAGTGACGCGCGTCGCCCCTCAGCTTGTCAAAATGGTCCAGCCTCGGGCATTACGCGCGGCGTGTCACAGGCGTACGGGCCGTTTAAATTCGCCAATTCGTGTCCGGTGTGGCCGTAGCATAATGGGGCACGAACCCGGTCCCGCTGCGCACACATGCGCCACCAGTTCATCCTCACTGGACGACTGACCGTCATCCTCAGAGAGTAAATATTCCTCAGGTTCAGAGTCTCTCTCTCTGCTCCACTCCAGCCACACTCATGTCCCTCGGTCCGGTGTGTGTGTTTCATCATAAATAAATGCCAAAACTGTGAATAAAAAACCTGTCACCTGTCCACTATCTGCTGGTGAAAAGTAGTAACACTATTCAGCACTAATTTAACAGCTATGGCCTGTTTTATTCAGCAGTGTGGCTTGCTGCAATTTTGTGACTTCAGCGCCTAAGGGAATTTATTCTTAATGCTTCTTGAAATTGCAAATTACTTTTCACAAGAAGAATAGGACCATTAGGAATACATTTCATCACAGAATCAAATTCAGGCCTTGAAATATGATCTTTATTTTGTAAAAGCATGTGTTTCAAGGTTAAATGATCACTGAGGGAGGGACAAAATGATGGCCATTTAATGAATAAACTAAATTTTCAGGTTTTAAATGTTTAAATATTGCCACAGCTTACAAGAGGAGAAAGAGAAAGTCAAGGAGAAAAAAAATCTCCTTTTAACTCTAATAGATTTAATCAATGGTTTTCCCAGCCCTAACTTAAAATCTGGTTGAGTTTCTAATGATTCCAGTCAGGATCCAGTTTAAGTTTCTTATTAGTTACAGAGTTAATTCACCAAGAGCACAGCACAGAGCACCAAGCAGCATTTAGCAAAGTTACTGAGGCAAGAAAAAACAACAACAATTTCAGATTTAACAATCCACTGAGCAGAATAAGACTTATCCTGAATGATGATATGCTAAAAACTGTTTGGGGTGTGAAAAATGAGAAGCAGAGAGAGAGGTGGGCAGCGAAACACGGAAAAGGAAAGAAAAAGGGATGATTATGATCAATTTAAGGTGGCCTCAGGTGACGGTAAAGCAGGGTACACACATAAAGATTATTCAGCTGTCTTTGTCCCAACTTCTCCAAGGACTGCAAACGCCAGATTATCTTGTGTTTTCTAAGATTATCCTTTAAGATTATCCTGTGGTCTCAGTTTTTAAAGGTGAGTTTGTGCTGATAATCGACTCAAAAATGGGCAATAATCGTAAATATTAAACATGTTCAACCACATATCTTCAAGTGTGTGGGGAAAGCTGGCGAATCATGACTGTGAATTGTGACGTGTATTTAGTCCATCAAGAAGCGAGCTGACTGAGGAACAAGGAAGTAGGCGTAAATAAAAACAAGCATGGCCAACCTGAAAGATGAAATTTTGTTGACCTCAGAAATGGAGGACCAGGAGGTCTCCACGACTTTTAAAACAGTCTTTTCTGTTATTTAGTTCAGGATATTTCCATCATAAATAGTCCCAAGACCACCATTATCACCTCACACAGGGAAAAAGGGTTGATGGTGAGGTGGAAATGTCACATACATTTATTATCTACCTAATTAATTCTGTAACTTCAACTGTACTGCTGTGTGAATGACCTGATGAACTCTTCAGTTTTACTACCCACGGTAAAAATCACCCTCTGAGCACAGAAGTCAGGGAGATCTGGAATCACTGGAGATTACACCGAGAAGTAATTTCCTGAGGAGAATCTCCATCTTAATTTATTGTACCTCAATAAACAGCTGATAAGGAGCTCTGTGATATTGCTTTTTTTCTCCTCAGTAAGCCAGAGCCTCCTTGAGATGGTATAAAAGGGAGTGTCCCATTTGTTTCAGTGGGACAATACTCTGAACTCTCTGCCGTGTGCTTCTCTGTGTTGTCTCTGTGATGTCTATGATGAGATGTTAGTGTGAGCCTGTACCTGTAAAAAAAAACATGGCTCTGGACTCTTTAAAAACTTTGCTATGGTGTTGTCTAGGGATGTATACCGTGGACCGGTCCCTAATTGGGTCGGCACCCGAATACAGTTAAGAATCTGGAAAAACGGCACTAATATCGGTCTCTTCAACTGTCACGTAGTTATGACACTACCGCCGTCGACAGGTGATGACGCAGCTGGCTCAAGCATGTCGGTGAGGGCTAAGCGCTCGAAGGTTTGGGCTCACTTTAGCAAAGTTAAAGGAGACATATCATGCTGATGCATGATTTAATACTTACATATAATATAATAACTTTGAAAACAAGACCTTACACCCCCTTAATTTTCAAAAAATGAGATATTGTATTTTTTCTGATATCCTAGAACGAGATTTGATGCCTCTGAAAATAGGTCATTGCGAGATGTCCGCGAGATTTAAATCGTCGTGACGACACGAGGTACCTTTCTTTTTATTGGAGTAATCTGATAAAACAGCTCCTCCTCTGTGATGTCCGTTAGCCACAAAACCGTCACCGAGGAACACATCCACCAACCAGCAGTATATAGTTCACTAGCTCACACTCACTCATTACCAGCTCTGGCCTGTAGGGGGACTCAATACGCGGTCGGTGCTTTGAGCCTGCCGGAAAAAACAGTAGAAGAAGAAAGACAGGTTGGCTCTACCCTCTCGGCAGTTCTGATAGAACTGACCAATCAGAGCACAAAAGGCTGTGACGTTGCGAGGTTACTGTACGTCAGCCTGAGAACCGAGCGTTTAAACGAGAGCTTGATAATGGCCTAAAATGAGGATTTTGAGAACGCTATTGTGGGGCAATGAAGGAACTAAATGACTTGTACTGAGGGCAGAAATGCTTTACAGGCATCCTAGCCTGGCATAGTGAAAAGGAGAAACAAGCATGATATGTGTCCTTTAATGAAACTCGGTCCGATGCAATCTTTGTCAGAGAGAAGTTGCGTCCAAGGGGGGAAATACTAGAAACATCACCAAACACTTGGAGCATGCGCATAGCATAAAGCTAAAGGAGTGCGGGCTGTTTGATTGCTATAGCAACACGAGTAAAGTTAGCAGCCCGGCTCACATTAAAGACTGCAGCACCGTGGCAACGGCACCCAGTTTTGTTTCTGCTATGTCAAGTCACCGTAAGTTTTTTGTCCAGTTTGTAGTCATCATTACAGCATCGATTTTAGCACCACTGATATATGGGTCTGTCTGTACATGCAGTCTGTTAGGCGGCAAGAAGGGGTTTTGCCATCTCCTTAGCTTTCTTTTTGCCTCTGAGAAGCATTTGTAATGCATTACTTCTATTCTGTTGAAGCTTTATTATTACCTTATGGTGATAAAAAAGGTTGAATCTTTTAATATCTTGTAAAGTTTCTATTTTTTACACAAAATTACGTGTTGTAGTATCAATAACAGTATCGATAAGTATCGATACCAATGAGGAGTATCTGTATCTGTATCGATAAAATCATAACGATAGACATCCAAGTGTTGTCTCCCTCTCTTGCTGTGACCACCTGAGCCAGGTCATGACAAGTGGGGGCTCATCCGGGATTCTGACCTGGGACCTCTTGTACCCCAAGCGAGAATCTTACCCCCCTTCTCAGGAGTATAAAGACTTGGTGCATTGCTAACTTTTCAGTCTCGTTTTTTGACTCTCCACAGGCAGATCATAATTTTCCTCAACAACGGAATCTATGACGAAAAAAAAATAGTCAACAAAATGTGAAGCAGAGAGAAGCAGAGAGAGAGGTGGGAAGAGAAAAACACAAAAAAAGAAAGAAAAGGGGATGATGGATAAATGATGGATGAATGTAAGGCGGCCCCAGATGACAGCTGTACCACTGGACATCACTGCTGATGAGTGGACTAAAGCTAAAAAACTCAGCTATTTTTATGTGAGAGTTAACCCTTTAACTCCCAGCTTAACTGTTCGGTAGAGGTTATTAAATTCAGGAATATTTAATGTGTTAAATAAACATAACACGTCATTGTTTGTGTCAATGTTTTATGATAAAGAAAAAAAACTGCAAACAAACTAAAATACGTGATATTTTGTTTGCAAGATTAAAACTTTAAAAAGCTAAAAGTTACAATTATTATTACCATTATTATCATTTTAAATCCTTGACTTAACCATTCACTGATATGATGATATATGTGTACATATAAAGTCTGTTATTCACCTAAAATATTTTTGGTGCTTGTCAAACTCAATTTCATCTATTTTAAGTTATTTTTGCATTTTTTTAAGGTATATTTTTGCCTTTTCTAATAGACTTTGTACCAAATATTTGTCAATTTTTATGTCATCACACAATCAACTGTTGGCTTTTAAAACCTTTCAATCCCACACCAAGAAAATATGTGTTTCTTGGTTTGTTTGTGGCTTTCTCTGTTCCCTGAAGTGTTACCGGAACCAAACAATGATTTGATTTGCTCCGTTTCTCAAAACATTAAATAGCCCTGGATTTATTGATGACCTCTGCCAAACAGTTGAGCTGGTAGTTAAAGGGTTAAGATGGTGCAGCAATAGAAACAGCTGACTGTGAGGGTGTCTGCACTCAGGATAAAAATACCAAACCACATCGGTTATGAGTTTAAAATGAGCTCTCAGTTTCCAAACACAGGTCCTCTCCCTTTCATGAACCAAAACATTTCTATAACTCACATTTTCTCGAGAAACTTCGTGAGCGGTGGCGTCTCCCGTTATCACAGGAGACCACACACAGACTAAAAGCCGCTTTATGAAATAAAAACATCATGTGAGAGCAGACTGAGTGATGAAGAGGGTGCAGAGTCGCGCCAAGGTCACCGCTCCTGACTAGTCATGCAGAATTTGTGAGCCAAACACAATCCATCACTCTGCGGAGCGAGGCGTGCTGACAAAGCAAAGACACGCCGACACAATGGAGAAAACAAACACAGAAATTTGTACTTGTTCGCGCAAACAAACGCGCTCGCAGCCGACCGAGTCACCCGCAGGAGCACACTTCAGCCTCCACCTCTCAGCACTGTCACTGTTTACAGCACGTCAGTCCTCGTCACGTCTCCGCTCGCTCACATCAGCTGCTGCTCTGTCGTCTGTCTTTATCCATGAAGCTCAGGCATGACAGCGCTGCGTTTGCTGCATCACGCTGATTTAATTCAACATGTCAGCCTTTTACTTTGACTCAAGTGGAGAGAAGAAGCAGAAATCTTCTGTGCTGTCGAACTGAATGTTCTGCACGTCTTAGATGGACTTCCCTGTCCTTACATATGCTGAAACACAAACGCAGTCTTGTTTAAAAATGGATCTGGTCTTTATAACTTTGTAATCTACATCAGTCAGCAGAGAGCAGGAGCTCTGAATCTTCAGGACCTTTTCTTACCGTCTGTTTCAAAGGTCAGAGCTGCACCAGGGGAAAAAGTCTGGAACTCCTTCAACTTTTTAAGAATCACAGAAAGACCTGAAAGTGAACACTGGATACTCTGGAGGTACTTCTGACTGACTTGAAAGTAGGGCTGGGAAATGTAGGGATTACCATATTTTCTGGACTGCAAGTCAAACTTTTTTTCATAGTTTGCTCCTGCGACTTATAGTCAGGTGAGACGTGCACACAATATTACCAAAAGTATTCGCTCAGGCATCCAAATAATCAGAATCAGGTGTTCCAGTCTCTTCCATGTTCACAGGTGGATAAAATCAAGCACTTCAGCATGCAGAGTGCTTTTACAAACATTAGTGAAAGAATGGGTCACTCTCAGGAGCTCAGTGAATTCCAGCGTGGAACTGTGATAGGATGCCACCTGTGCAACAAATCCAGTCGTGACATTTCCTCACTCCTAAATATTCCACAGTCAACTGTCAGCTGGATTATAAGAACGTGGAAGTATTTGGGAACAACAGCAACTCAGCCACCAAGTGGTAGGCCACATAAACTGACGGAGCGGGGTCAGCGGATGCTGAGGCGCATAGTGAGAAGAGGTCGCCAACTTTCTGCAGAGTCAATCGCTACAGACCTCCAAACTTCATGTGGCCTTCAGATTAGCTCAAGAGGGCAGAATCTTGTCTGTGTCGGCTGGTTTTATGTGACATGGCTGTATGGGGCTGTCTTTGGTGAAAAAGACTGACAAGTGGGCCTGCAAATTTGTTGTAGATATGAAGTAAGCCAGCTGCTTTGCACATTATCGAGCCGGGTCCTGTTTGTCATTTTTGCCAGCAGTGGTGTGGAGCCCAAAGTGCTTCCACACAGCACTCTGTACTAGGTCTGAACGATATGACATTATCATATAGAGATATGAACATTCAAGATATTAATATTGAAAAAGCAACAATATAAATAATATAGATTTATTTCAAATAAAAGTGCACTTTCCACATCCTTTTTGCATTATGATGTTGTGTCGGTGGCGCAGTTGGATAGTGCGCTTGTTCAGTGATCGGGAGGTTGCAGGTTCAAGCCCAGCTCCAGGTGACACATGGCGATGTGTCCTTGAGCAAGACACTTAACTCCAAGTTGCTCCCACTGCTGCGTCAGTGGTGTGTAAATGGACATGAAAGGGCGTGGGTGTGTTAGAGATACTGATGGATAACTAACATAGAAACTCAGAACCATCAGTAAGTAAATGTGAGAGTGAATGGGTGTAAATGGGTAAGTGTGACCTGTGGTGTAAAGCAGCTTTGAGTAGTCTAGAAAAGCGCTATATAAGCATTTACCATTTATTTTTCTGAAAAATGCTTGCTTTTCACTGAACCCGTAGTCATATCGTATCGCATTGATATCGAGATATCTGGCATGGATATCGAGATATGAAATTTTGTCCATATCGATCAGCCCTACTCTGCCGGGAAATTTAATTTTTTTCTATGCTCATGCCTACAAGTGACCTTATGTGACCTGGTAACATCTGCAGCTGTTGTGCCTGTTTGGTCTTCATTATTATTAACCAGACATAGGGCTGGAAAATATATCATATATACATATACATATACATATATATACATATATGTATACATATATATATCTATCTTTCTATCTATCTATCTATCTACCTATCTATCTACCTATCTATCTACCTATCTACCTATCTATCTACCTATCTATCTATATCTATATCTATATATATATCTATATATATATATATATATACATATACATATATATATACACATATATATACACATATATATATACATATATACACATATATATACATACATATATATACACATATATATACATACATATATATACACATATATATACATACATATATATACACATATATATACATATATATATATACATACAAAAAAAGAGATTTTTTTCATTTACCTACTTAAATTGTAAGTAGTTGCAAAGTTTTTAAAAAATATAAATACTGAAACTTTACAGTTTTCATGATAGTGGCCCTGTCAGGTTTTGCACAAGAACTTTTTTAAATTAGATTAAATATTGATCAGAGAGAAACATGTTAACAAGCTGAAAATTCCTCAGCTTTCAGTGTTTATGTAGGCAAACCTGCCTGCGTTAGAACTACATAATCAACATTAAAAACATTTTTCCCACGGGACTATAATAAAGTTGAAGTTGAAGTTGAAGTTATCTGACACATACTTTAATTTTAAGAGGGAAATTCTGATTGGTTTAGGAATATATTTTGACATCATAAAGGCAGAACTGGATTCTTGTTATTTTGGTGTTACTTGGAGATTTTTTGCTTTGAGAGGAAAAAAATGGATTTAAATCATAAATCGAGTTTTGTGGGGAAAAAAATCAAGGATTTTATTTTTAGGCCATATCGCCCAGCCCTAACCAGACATGATGTTCTTGCCGTTGATTAAGATTTTTCATGGTGTGATTTTCAGTTAACTGCTTAAAACTCACAAGTGATGATTCAGATCCTTAATTTGCCTCCAACATACAGAACATTCTGTAACAGCTCCTCCAATTTCTTTATTGCCTGCTCGGAGTGGTTTAGCCTGTCCTCCATGTTTTTTAAAAGTGGTACTTTCTGTTGTCCATCAGCGGATGGTCTGTTTCAGGTGCCCTGATGTGCTGGAGAACTGAATATTTCCAATTCAAATGTATGTTTACAGTTTGCTTTGATTGCCTTGGCCATGACCATATGCCAGAATGCACTGAGTTTCAGCCATGTGATTATCTGATGAGTATTTTCTGTGATTGAGCAGCTGGAGAAGTGTACCTGACAGAGTGGCCAGTGATTTGTACTCCAGACAAAGCAGCATTTCTTACGTTGTGATTGATTTGCACGCCCTGTTCTGAGCCCCGGTCTAGACTCCAACTTTCAGAACATTACTCGAGTCTCTCTCATTTTATTCACCTTCCTCCGAGACAAAAAGGAATAAAACAACCTCCCCCAAAAAAGGAGAAAGTTCAGCCTTGTTAAACTGTGTTAAATAAATAATAAAACACATGATAAATGAGAGGGATCAGCATCAGAGGAACAGAAGTCCTCGTTGGACTTTTACCCGTTGAAGTGACCTCTTTGATTTCTTGTGAGACAAATCTTCTCTGGCAGTTTTAATTTATAGTCGTGGACGTAATTACTGCTTCTTAAAATAGCTTTTCGGTGCACTTCAAAATACTCACTTTAGAGAACATGAAGGTCAATAATGTGCCTGGTTAAGTTTATTTAATGATAACTTCTACTCGTGAGGACTTAGTCTTGTAGAGTTTGTAGAGTAAAATGTTAAAGTTAGTTTACCTTTGTAAAGTTATGAGCCTGTTTTGAGCCTAATCCAGCAGCATGAGGTAGCCCTTATCTCTACTGAAATTTCCTTCTGTAGAAATTTTCTTTCTCGATAAATACACTATTTTAAGTGGCAGCCACGAAGACACTAATGGAAATAACTGAAGTGCCACAGATAAGAAAAAATTAGAAATAAGAAAAAAAAAAAGACTTTTTAAGCATATTTGCTGATCTCAAAAGAGTCTTTAATGGCATAGATCTTAATATAGTTCTTTAAAAAAAATTGGTAATTAAGGAAAAACAAAATCACCAGTGGGGTACCTCAGGGGTCAGTCCTAAGACCTAAACTATTTATTTCATGTATTAATGACATTTTAATGTATATAAACTGAGTACATGCAATCCTTTGCAGATATTACAACCCTGTTTTGCTTTTGAAAAAACTTAAGGCAGGAGTTGGATGTGGTTAAAGCAGAATGAATTCAAGAAAATGGTTTGATATTAAAAAATATAATTGAATTTTACAAAACAAACTTTATGATATATGTATAGTAACAAAAGGGAAAACATTAATGCCTTATTGTTTGGAGATGGTGTTGTAATTAATAAAGTAAAAGAAATCAAGTTTTTAGGAGTCATGGTTGATGAAAATCTGAACTGAAAATCACAAATAAAAGACAAAAATGTAAAGTACCAAAAACAAATGCTCTGACTGTGTGAAGTTTGGGAAGTGCTTGTGAAAGATAAACTCACTGAATAATTGTTTTACAAAAAAAGAGTTGTAAGAGTGATCAGCAGGAGTCAATACAGAGATCCATCAAACCCTTTATTTGTAAAAGTTAAGTTGTTAAAGTTTGACAGAATAGTGGATTTAGATATTCTTTAAATTATGTTAAAAGCTCAGAAGAACACAGTTTGTGGAACAATCTCAACTGAGAAGCAATCAAAAAAATTAAACTTCATAATTAAAACTAGAATAAAATCCATCATGTAGAGAAGATAAACTATCTGAAAGCAAAGTTTTGTTCTGTTTGTGTCATATTCTTCCGTTCACTATTTTTTTTAACCTTATTTTTTTGATTTAACATAAACTGAATCATTTTTCCTCACAGAGAGCTTCTCTGACACTGTGTCTATTTGATTTAAAGTTTTTGTTATTGATTATGGACATTGTTAAGTGTCTTGTAAAAAAGGGGCAGATCATATCAGACTGCACTTCTTTCTGCTCCTTTTCATTAATTATTTTTGCTTTTCTGGATTGAAATGCTTTCTTTTATCAATAAATGAAATAAACATTGAAATGAAATGGCATCTATGTTGAATCAGCACTTCACTGAAGTACTGTAAAGTAGGAGCCATCACCTTAAAGGAAACAGAGGGTGTACCAAGAGCACCCTACTTTAATAAACATCAGGGAGAACTCACTGTGTAGCTTGGGCTTCCCGCCTGCACCCGCAGCTCAGCCAGCACCCAGATACCGTTGGTGAGCTTCATGGACTGATACAGCATGTCCTGCCCCTCCACTGTCCGCTTGGCGATGGTGAACACGTTACTGCCCTGAAGTTTGTTGGAGGCTGCATCTGTTCGGGGATCACACACCAGAATCACACCAGTATCAAATATCTTGTGAGCAAGGAGACACAAAATAGCTGCAGTGTGATTGCTCTTTTATTCAATTTTATTGATCAAAACTTTGAATAAGGGGTGCTGGTTTGGCAGAGTGGTTGGTAATCAGGTACGTCCCATATACGCATTCATTTCTTCCCGTTTAGACTACTGTAACTCACTTTTCACCTGTCTCAGTAAAACATCCATAAACCGTCTATAATTAGCACAAAACGCTGCAGCTAGACTACTTACCAGGTCTCCAAAAAGGTCACACATCACACCTATTCTGTTTTCACTCTGCTGGCTTCCCATACATTTCAGAATACATTTTAAGATACCTTTGCTCACTTTCAAAGCCCTCCATGTCCAGGCTCCAGCATACATCTCAGAACTTTAAAAACACTACATTCCTGATAGGTTTCTCCGGTCCAATGAGCAAAACTTGTTGGTTGTTCCACACTCCAGACTAAAAATTAAAGGTGACTGTGCTTTTAGTGTCATGGCTCCAACTCTGTGGAACTCGCTCCCCTTGGGTTTAAGATCGTCTGAAACAGTTGATTCTTTTAAAAAACAACTTAAGACCTACTTGTTTGGTCTGGCTTTTGCTTAATATGTCTTGTGTGCTGTGTTTTCTTTTATGGTACCTTTAAAATTGCTTGTATTGTTTTTATTTGTTTTGTGAAGCACTTTGTGACTTTCCTGTACTTGAAAGGTGCTATATAAATAAACTTATTACTATTATCATATATATACTTCTGGCAGTCCGGGTTTGAATGCAGCCTGTGGCCAGTTTGCAGAGTGTCTTCCCCCACTCTCTCCCCCCTCTTTCACAAGTCTATTGACTGTCTCTCTCTCCGATCAATAAAGGCAAAAATGTCCTTAAAAATGCTCAAAATTATATACAAATTAATAAATACATAAATAAAACATTTTAAAGAAAAGTAATCTTTGAGATGTCTGAGAGAGTAAGGTTTGGGAATAATTTGGATGCGTGTTATATTTGAGTAGGGATGTAACAGTTACCAGTAAAATGGTAAACTAGGGTAAAATTTCCCACGGTAATTACCACGTCCCATTAAAACTACCATTAAACTGTGTTCGATCACCACACTGTGTCAATAACTCATGGTGATGCTGCAAATAACCCGGAAATGCCTGAACTATGTGTGTCTGACCCTCGATGAAGGAGCCTCACGCAGTTTGCAATGTTTGGCCTCTTAGTCTGAGAATTTTTCCACTTCAAACGGACTCTGAAGTCTGTTTGAATTTTGGATTTTTCCGAGGATGCTGAGGGGAAACTGGTAGAGGACAGTCAACCTGTATAAACATGAAGCTGTGTGGTTAAAACTGCTTTAACTCTGCGAGTAAATGAGCTGACTGAGCCGTAGAGGCAGAGAGAGAGAGAGGATTCAGTGAGCCATACCTGAGAGAATTACAGGTGGTTTGCCAGTATCTCTACGTAAATAATGTATAAATCTTGTAAACAACATTATTAGTACCATTCTGGAGTGTGTTCTTGCCGTGTTTTGAAATCGATCATCTTTTTCCATCAAAGTTCATGTTTTATGGATTTCATCAAAGTAATTTGGAAATTTTAGAGGAGAAAATATCGAGGATATCTGCCAGGGAGAGGGGAGACCAGAGGAGAGTCATGAAGGTGGCTAACTGCTTCACGGACAATCGTTGGTAAAAAAAAAAAAAAAAAAAAGCCTGGACAAGGTCTAATACAATGAGCTGTAACGTGGACACTAATGCTGCAGGCAAACTAAAATGTGTGAGTGTTTGTGAAATAGGTTAAATTTATATTTTGTCATCTTGAATTTTGAACATGTTCATTTGCAACGGTTTATAAAGAGAATCCTGTTTTAAGTTCAAATCTGTTTTTTCCTTTTCTTATAATTACACACAGTTCAAACATTTATGACATAATAATGATGAATACTTGCTAGAATTATTTACAGTTAATTCTCATGAAAAAAGGTTAAAAAAATGTACTCAAAAGGCATTTCTTGACACTTTTCTTGACAAAAAGACAAAAATACCTGTTATAATTATAATATTAAAGGGGCTAAATGATTTCAACTCAGTGTAAAAGTTCTTTTTGATCATTTTGAGCACACTGCACACAATAACCGTGATATGAAATTGTCATACTGTTATATCCCTATATTTGAGTGCAGTGTTTTTCAGGCAAAAATGGTGAAAATATGAGGTGTGTGTTATAACTGAGTGTGTGTTATAATCAAGAAATTACAGTATTTTTTTGCTATTTGCTCCACTCTGAAGAGTCATACAGTCTTGTTTGTTGGATGGTAAATGTCTATATAAATTAATTTCCAGCCTAACAGCCATCCTCGTCTCACTTTATGCTCGATTTCTTTCCTGTGTTATCATGTGCTGAAATTTCACTCTGGGCTGCCTGCAGTCAAGACTTAGTCACTAATTCTGAAAAATCTTTTCAGCTCAGACTCTGTCTTGCTGCTTCGCCTCAGCAGGACGTGAATCCTCTCTCTTTGTTCACAAGAAGAAATTCAATCTGCGGGAGGAAATCTCTATTAAGCTGTCATTAGGAATTCTTCTGCAGCCCGGCTGCTCTCACGCTCGTGTAGAACTAAATTATCACTCATAAATAGGGACTGCAGCTGATGAGAGCTCATCAAATACAATTTGCTTCATTAGCAGAGCTCTGGATTTGTATGGTCACTGCTGTGTTGGAGTATCTCACACATTAACGGGCTGCAGGACGTGACTGCGGTGCATGTCTGGATTCATCCCTCACCTGAGCTGAGATGGCAGTCTTTGATCTGAAACTGGGACTCGTTGTCGTTGGGAATGTCTTTCCATGTGGCGAGGAACACCTGTCGCTCTGTGGATGAAGAGACAATCACAGGATGAGCCCAGAGACGAGGGACACACACTGAGAACAGCACAGTATGACAAAAACAATTGGAGATGAGAGAATATCTGTGAGGCCGGAGAACAGCTGGCGGAACATTTTCACATCGTCTGGAGCTGTAGTGATTCGGCGGCGCTGGCAGGAGGTAACACAGACAATATAAAACACGCATAAAACAATTTACTTTACAATATTGCATTTGAGCAGCAGCGCACTTCTCAGCACAGGAAACCGATCTGCTTCAGATCTTAAATGCAGCCTTTAAAAGCTGCTTTACGGTTGCAGCGAGGTTATCAAATATTAATACTGCAGTACTTTTGATACGCTGTGCCTTTTACGATACAACTACCATAATTTTACATTTAATGGTTGTAAAAAAAAAAAAAAAAACAGGAAAGGGACAAGTGACAACTGCTGCTGCCAAAATGACATTAAAGGAAATAAAATGAATGGATCTCTTTTGCCAGTTCAGCTCATGCACTGAGTGCTTCGTCTCTCCTCGTTAGTGCTTCTGACATCAATCATGATAATATGATGGAAGTTAAATGGATTGAGAAGAAGTTAAAAGCAGGAATGAAGGCTGCGTTATAAAGTAAAAACATGCTAAGAGACAAAAACCTTTTAAGAGGTAAAACAGACACTAAACTGTAGGCAATAATCACATTCATTTACATTTTAATGACCAGCTCATTTTAAACTGTTCAGCCCTAAAGTATACGATTTTGGCAATGCTCCGATGTTCTCCAACAAAAGAAAAAGTGAACTGCCCATGTAGAAGTGTTATTATGTTGCACAGCAAATTAAACAGGCAATTTTCAGATAGACAACCATATAAGCCATTTTTACACACCAAACGCAACTTCAACACCAAGCAAATGAAATATCTAATATCTAAATCTGTTTCACTTTGATTCAAACTTGAGTTGCTTTGTATGGATTTCTTTAGATTAGAAAATTTAAAGAGCTCTGGTTGATTTTTGTCCTAAAAGAAACAAAAAAAACATGTATAGATTTTTATGTTTTTTTAATATTTTTTTTCTCGAAAACAATCAAAAACTGCCATGGGTAAGTAGAAGAGGATAAAAACAGTTGTAATTTGGTGTAATGAACACCAAAAGTGACATAAAAGTGAAATCTAAAGTTTGGTATATCAGAAATGTCAAAAGGGACTAATGGAGCCAAACTGTGCCAAGATTGGGCCTGACCACTCTGTAGTCAAACCTCTCTAACTTTGCTCTGCATCACTTTATCAGACTCAAACTTGGCAGAATTAATGTTCACATATTTTGATATTCATTCATAGAGTTCTAAAGCTGCAACTGCATCATTCCAAAGAGATATTCACAATAAAAACATATTTTTTTTTAGGCGAGGATGAAATTTTCAAATTATTCTGACTATCTTCATTTACTCTGTCCCAGTAACACATATACTGATAATTCAACATCTGGACAAATCTCTCAAGTGTTACTTTTATTACGATACCATAATAATTCAAATAGACCTTGTGGTTGCAGAGATACTCTCTTTTCTTTATGAGTATGTCATTGTCAAGCAGAAAGTTTAAAAAAGGAGCTGAACAGGTTAAGTTAAAACAATTCTATGGTAATAAAATTCTCATATTAATTAGTAGTGTATGATATAAACTGAAATGTTTATTGCCTTTTTTGTTTTTCTGTTTACCCAGTAACTTCTAAGTAATTTTTTTTTTTTATGTAATTCACAATTTACTGCCTTTTCGAACATTAACAACAAAACAAAAGTTAGACATAATAAGAAAGAACTTGACTAAAAATAGTATGCTAAAATAAAGGTAAACAATATTTACCAGACCTATTCCCTATTCACACTACCGTTTCAAGGCGTACGATGCACGGGCACGTGGCATCCAAGCCATATTGCATCGTGAATTTATGTGCCATAAGACGGGCACTAGGGAGCGATTTGAAACTTCCTCGCCCCCCTCCAAAAAATTTTCTGAAATCCACTGTGCTTTAAATATTTAAGTGGAATAAGCTCTCGGTCAGCTCATGCAGAATACAACATAAAAACACATTTAAAAATATTTGTACAACTGAGTTACTGCAGACGATCACTGGAAAACTAAATCTGCTTACATGTAAATTTTTGTGTTATTGCTGAAATGTAATTATGTAATAATTTCATCCTGTTGTAATTATTACTACTTTGTGTTATTTGTGTAATTTTGTGCAGCTTTACACAATTTTATATTGTAAGTTTTGTAAATGACATATTTTAAAGGACCCCAGGAAGACTGGCGGCCATTAAATGGGCAGCTAATGGGGATCCTAATAAATAAATAAATCAAAATGCAAATGTCTTTAGACCTCATTGCAGTGATTTTGTGTGAAGGCACCATGAATAACTGTCTTACATTTAATAAAGAAATGTGGTCTATATCTGATAAAACTGCTACTGTAGCTAGTAGCATTTACGCTAATCTCTGCATAAGAAGTCGTTTTTTTAACCAAACGATGCAAAATAATGAACAAAAGCGTATTTATTGTGGTTCTTAAAGACCTTTAAAGCCAGAATTCAGTATTTTCAATGTTCTCAAAATACTGAGGACACCCTGAATACCTGCTGTTGTTTATGTTTCAATGACTTTTCTTCTACTTTCACGACTTCTTAGATGATTGTGTTGCTCTCTGGAAATCTGTCATCTCTCCTTCTCTGCTGTTTCTCAAAAAAAACCCCTGCAGTAACGCGGCCTTATTAAAAAAAAAGCCTTCTGATTGGATGACCTGCGTTTGCACTCCTAATCAAACCTAACTGTGATTAGAGAGCAGCACCTACTGTTCGTATTTTAAAGGAAAACTCAAGACCAACCTTCTTAATCTGGTTTTTAGCTGATTATATTTATATATTTATTTGTCATGATATTTTAACTTATGTTTACAATTTTATTCTGTTTTATTTCTGCATTTCAGTTCAGATTCTTTTATTCTGAATAGTATTCCTTGATTATTGATTTTCTTTTTTATTATCCCATTTTGGCTGATTTTATTATGCACTTAGTGTTAGGTTCTCTCATTTTACTGTATTATTTACTCACATTTTGTTTTATATTTTTATTATATTACTTTATTTACGTATTTACTTACTTTACCCTATAGTATATCTATTCAATGTCTTATGATTTTTTATTATCATTTTAGTTTTTGCACCTGTGTTTCCTCATTTTTAATTCCAGTAAGTGTTTCCTAAGTCCTCCAATTCTGTTTTCTGTCAGAATTTCCATTTTATGTCTTTGTGTTTGAGTAAGTCAGTGTGTGTATTGAATGTGGATTGGACGGGGTGAGTCCTTATATTTTCATTTTATGAAATTATGCAAATGAAAAGTGCTATAAAAATAAGGTTTGTATGATTGATTGATTGAAACCTTCTTTCTGAGATCTACAGCAGGGCAATATATTACCATAAAATTAAGCAACGACATAAATATTTAACACTATTCCATACTTTGTTCAGATGAAAATAAGGTTTAATAAAAATTACTTAGATTATCATATAAATAACAGAGTATAACAGAGTGTTTACTGTAGTCTTGTCTTCTTAATAAGCCATATTTAATCTGTGTTCCACTTAAACACACAACAATAAAAATGCCTAATGTGGAGGGTGGGTGGTTTAATTCCATGTTAAACGTGGGGTCTCCTGCTGCGGCTCAGCCCCCAGCAGCCGTCCTGCTGCTCGTCGCCCATCAGGAGGCTCCGCGGGGAAAAGTGCCAACATGGTTTCACCGAATAAATCAAACAAAAACACACAGAGAAGAGAAACAAGGCCAAACTGGCACTGGAGCAAAATGTAGTGGAGACGGTGTAGCTGAAAAGGTAGACGAGCACGAGCAGGCGCACATCTCTCAGGCTTTGAACATCTCTCATCTCTCACCTCTCACAGTCACCTCACAGAAAGACCGATGTGTTCGTACGACTCTGACGTCAGCGGGGCGACTGACGCTCACCGGGGAAGAGATTTAGCCAAGTGACACTCACCCATCTTGCCGTCCTCCACGAACAGCATGCTGATGGGGTACTGGCAGCTGAAGTAGAATACGTCAATGTTGTTCTTTACGGCCACCTGCGAGAGTGATTACATCCCAGAGAGGAGGGGGAGAGGAAGGAGACAGGGGGAGAAACAAGAAGCAATGTATGGGTAATTACTTTTCGAGTACCCTTCAAGAGCAGACAGAGCAGCCTTATGTGTGCTGTTTACCAAACAAGATGGATACAGTCCTTTAGGCTGCTCTGTCTCAAACAAACAAACAAACAAAGCTGAAGAAACAGAGTGTTCCTTATTTCACAATCACAAACAGGGTGTTTAGAAAACATCACTTAAAAGTAGGGATGTACAACATTATTTCTGCCTATGTCTGACATGCTGATATTTTGTAAACTCATTATCACTAGAGGTGCCAAATTATTGCGTTAATTGCAATTAATTAATTTCGGTTGCGATTAACATGTTATGCTTTTTTACTTGTGTTAATCTTATTTTTAATCTCATTTCTATGTTTTGGTATTTTTAAGGTGCGTACACACAGCACGCTACTTGTACTACCTCAGCGATCACTCTTCATGCATAGTCAATGTACAGCCGCGATGGGGCGGGGCTAACCCTCCCGCGATGCGACAGCCGCTTTTCACACTACCACATAGCTTGTCGCAGGATGTGAAAGTAAAAAAAAGTTGATCAATCAGTGGTGTGTGCACGTGTGACGGTACCCGTGACAGACAGTTTTTCATCCGGACTACAGAGTAACAATTCATGTCCGTGTGGGAAACATTAGTCAGTGAGGACATTAGTTCCGCCTAGACGGACTGCGGGAAACTCACAGATAATGCTGCTGCAGGGCATCAGCTGCAGTGTTTTGTGGTTGATAAGTGAGTGAAAAGGATACAGCTGGAATAATGTCTGCTTATACATCCTATTATATGACATATGATATGATCGAGGTAAAACTCGAGCGGATGTGACGTTGCGACGGCCAACTGCAACGGTGACCAAAATTAGGTATTTATGGACACGCGACGCTACGTCAGTGGGTGACGCGATTTTGGTAGCTGGGTCGCTTGCGGTGTCAACGCAGCATTAGATAGCAGAACCTTAAAATACCAGGGCAGCTGGTGATTAGACGATCAGTCAGCTTGTCACACTCTTCACAGACCAATCACATCAAGCCACAGTATGATGTAGCAGTTCAACCCTGTTGTTAGCTGTTAGCTTAAACTTAGAGAACTTTAGTCCTTAGACTATCGTCTTATCATACGTGAAATAATACCACACTGATGTGTCATCTGCCTCTAATATGTGACATGAATCTGGTCTAAAACAAAACTCACCAAGTTCTCCCCAAAAAGTTCTGAGGAAAGCAAATTTCATATTCTGGGGTAACCATGACTACAGCATTGTTCGTGCGGCATGTCCGCGTCTCTCTGGGGAAAAGGAAAATCATAATTTCCTATAAGAAAGCTTGAAGTGACGTTCTTTGCTCCTCTTTTAAAGGAGAAATCGGGTCCATTTCTGATAAAACAACCACGCTGCTGTTGTTTTCAAACATGTCATCACCTCCTGTTGTCGTCACATCCGTAGCTCCGCCTCTGTCCTCTGATTGGCCCGTTAAAGTTGGAGAGCTTTACGCACTGGGCTTCTCGTGCTTCAATTTTTGTGGGGTGGAGAACAATCTTGTGATCTTCCACAATAAAATAACAAGTTTCAATAAAAACACCTCAAGTTGAGGCTTTTTTAAGCAATTTTTAAAGTTAGAGAAAAAAATAGATTAATTTGATTAATTAATTACAGGTCATAATAGCACTAATTATCACTAATGCCAGTACAGATATTTTTTTTTTCAAATGCACAACATCTCCAAGGAAGAACCAAAAAGTATCTCCAACAATATTACTTAAAAAAGCACTTAAATGCATTGTAGTTAGGTGGCTGAAGCTGGACCTCCTAATACAAATTATGAGGACTGAGAGAATATAGGAAATATATCAGATGGAGAAAATAATTTACTCTAAGACTCCAAAGACCAATTTATTAAAGGTGGAGCTGTGCTATGAGCATGCAATATCATTGAGGAATGCCTGTTTACATTCTGAATTCAGTTTGTATTTTTAATAGTTTTATCCTATACACATATATAGATTTTTAATTTTATTTTTCTTTCAATTATTATATTTTCTTCCTTATTCTTTGAATTATTACTACTTAATTTCTTTAAAATATTTTAATTTATTTTTCATTATTTCTGCTGTTATAGTCCTGGAGGCTTTTGTTGAGTCTTAATTGTCATTAATGTTACCTTCTACAAAAAAAATACCCATGAAAATGTCTTTTATGAAAAATTGGGGCACTAATGCAACAATTTACTTTTAAATATTCATAAATCAAAAACTGTCAAAGAAGTAATTCAATTGTAAAAGTGAAAAGCGAACAAAAGTAAGGTAAAATGTCCTTTTTTTAAAATCACTTGACCTACTGGATGTCAAATCTATTTCTTACATGTCTTTTTTGTATTTTATGACCAGTTATTATTATAATACTAGGTTTACCTGTCTGAGAAATGAGGCATTAAAAGACATTAATAAGACAATGCTTTTTCCAATTAATATGTTTAACCACCACAAAATATAGATGGCCTTATCTGTTTAAAAAGATTGGTGCATTACTGAATAAGACAGTTACTCAAACCTTGGTTCAATTACTTGTATGAATCTATTAATACTTCTCTATAGTGTAATTTAAATATCTGTATGTTATTGCATTGCTCTGCTCCAGAGTTTGACCCACTAACAGAAATGCTCTTTAAAGTTCACCACTTAGATCATAGCCCTCTCTCTTGATTTGAACATCTTTTGTAAATTACCAGGTAACACTGTTCGTATTTCTTTAAAGGCCTCTTCAAATTTACTGTCTCCTCATCACCTGGACAGTGACAACGATCCAGGTGCTCGCAGAAGAAGTGCTGAGTAAAGAGCTGGAGTTCAGCCAGAGGAGAGCAGAAGGACTCCTGAATTATTCATCACCGAGTCTTATTCCTGGTCGCAGTGCAGGACTGCCAGTAACATGGTGCGTCACACAGCAAGTGCGCGAGCTTCATTCTGTTAGCGGACTGAAGGAGCTCCACCGGGCTTCGTACTGAGTGAAAAGAGCTTCTCACTGTCGGGACAGACACTATATTGCCAAAAGTATTGGCCTGTTTGCCTTCATACACACATGAAGTTGAGTGATGCCCTATTCTTAATCCAGAGAAGGCGATCTATGGGGTTGAGGTCAGGACTCTGTGCAGGCCACACCAAACTCTGTCATCCATGTCTTTATGGACTTCAGTTGTGCTCTGGTGCACAGTCATGTTGGAAGAGGAAGGGGCCAGCTCCAAACTGTTCCCACAAAGTTAGAGCATAAAATTGTCCAAAATGTTTTGGTGTGCTGAAGCATTCAGAGTTCCTTTGACTGGAACTAAGGGGCCAAGCCCAGCTCCTGAAAAACACCCCCACACCATAATTCCCACTCCACCAAACTTTACACTTGCTACAGTGCAGTCAACAAGTACCGTTCTCCTGGCAAATGCCAAGAAGTGTCAAAGTTTAATCTGATCCACACCTTGATCAGCACTGTTGCTGACTGGAGTCCTTTAAGAGTCACTTGTACAAAAAAAGTGCAACTGGTGTACACAGCAATTAAGTTTACAATAAATTAAATAACTAAAGAAGCATATAACTATAATATTCTCCTATTATTTCTTACTCATGAGTAATAATTATTGTCATTAAAAGTAAAAAGTTCTGTTGTGAAGGACAAGTTGTTAGTATCCCTTAGTGCATACTGAAGACACCTCTTAAACTTTTACAACTTTCACACTAAAATTAGCGGGTCAATGCAGGTTTTTTTAAAAGCGGGTTAATCCGCTAACAATCGGCAAGTGACTCCTTTCCCACTGCCAGTAGACCCAAGTCTTATCTGTAGCAAACAAGCTGTGTGGCTGTTTTTTTCCCTCTGGTGCATCAGGCTGTATCATCACGCTGATGACACACGACCACGCAAACTATGGAAAGAAGCATGGAAGCCATGGACATGATGATCAGCTGTTTTCTGTACTTTGTACTTTTGTTCCTCTTTAAAAATGTACAAACTCAAGGCAGACTGAATGAAATTCAAGCGCTGATGATGCAAAGTAGGATGGAATTTGTTGCTGAAACGGCAAAGAGTCGTGTTAGTTACAGACGGAGGGGACGGGTGCCAAATTATGCCGTTGGCAGATTACGCCTACATCATGATGTAAATTAGCGGGTTGACCCAGGTGTGATGTTCTCACTGAAGTCGATTGGAGGCGAGTCAATAAAAACTTGCGTTGTTTGCAGGGTCAGTCGACCCGGGGCAAAATACTGATTAGACCCTTTCAAAGTGCCAACAGGAGTCGATTGTTACCGGGTTTAAACAGGCCTTTTGTCAGTTTGAAAGGGATGGTCAAGGAATGAGAGGAAAGGAGAAAGTACTGACAAAGAAAGACAGAAAGAAAGAAAGGCACAAAGAACACGAATAAGAAACAGATAAATAAATAAAGACAGAAAGATAAAGACCAAAAGAAAAACAGAAAAAAAGAAGAGAAAATGAAAGACATAAAGAGAAAAAGACAGAGAGAAAGAACGAGAACAACAAAGACAAAAAGACAGAAAGACAACAAAAAAAGAAAGAACGAACGAAACAAAGAAACACAAAAAGAAAGAAGACAAAAAGACCGAAAGAAAGAAATAAACACAAAAATATAGACAGAAAGACAAAGACAGAAACACAAATAAATAAAGACAGAAAGAAAGAAGACAAAAAGACAGAAAGATCGAAACAAAGAAAGACAAAAGAAATAAAACACAAAAAAATATAAACAGAAAGATAGAAAGAAAGAAGAAAAGAAAGTAAGGAGGAAAGAAAGAAAGAAAGAAAATATGAGATCATACATGGAAGTAGAAGGATAAGGCAGAAGGAATAAAAGATGGATAAAAAGGAAAAATGTAGCACAGAACAGAGAAGAAGGAAGAAAAGAGGTGGAAGAATTAAAGCATGAGGAAGGACAGATGGTATGAAAGAAGGAGAAACAAATAAAAAAAAAGGAGGATCAGAAGAATAAAGAGAGAGGGAGGATAAAAGAGGAAAAAAATCAGGGTATGAGGAGAAAAGGAGGATTATAAGGATAGAAAGAAAGGAAGAAAGGTAGGACTGAAGGAGGAGAGGAAGGAAAGGAGAACAAATTAGGACCAAAAGTAAGAAAAATGAGGAACTGAAGAAGAGGAAAAGGGGGGAAAGGAGGGATGATGGGAAGTAGGGTAAAGAAGGAAATAAGGCAGGAAAGAGAGAAACTGGGGCAGAACTGCAAAGCAACGAGAGGAGTAAGGAAGGAAGGGGAAAGGATGATGCAAAATCAGAAGTTGAAAAGGGAAGAATGATGGGTAGGAAGGATGGAAAGAAAGAAGAGAATGTAGAATGTAGGAGACAGAGAGTGTCATGTAGCCTCCTAATGCACAACAGGATTGTTTAGGAGAATAATGCAAATTTAGGGTCTGTAATACTCCTTATCTTTGGGTTAAATTGGTGACTCCTGCTCAAAAACATATGTGCTATACTATCAGAAATGGTAATGAAGCTGCTTCACCCACAGTCAATGTTTTCAAGTTTCTGAATTTAAAGTCAGTGTCCTCTAAACGGCCCTTCAGTGGCAAAAATAGTGGCTTCAAAGTATCTGAGATATTTCCCTGCGGTGTGTTGTTAAGTGATGAAAGGGTTTTATTGACCGTGGTGCTACATAAGCATCAGCAGTAAAGAGCTCTAAAAATAATATCCTGAAACATCATCCACCACCAAAACATCTCAGAGGCTCTTAAAACAAAACGTCTGAGAAAATGTCAAAAGAGACAAAAGTACCAATCAAAGTGGAGCCTTCAGGCAGCAGAGAAGAAAGAATAGCAGGTCTGCCGAGGCCGCTAAAAAACAAAGGAGGCATGTGTTATGTGACCACTAATGACCGCCCCGCCCCGATCGTCCCCCTCTCCACGCTCTTATCTTCTGCCTCCAGCTGCACCGAGCGGCCAAGCACCATTCTGCCCAGTTAAAAGAACCACCGCGATCAAACATCCACGTGTCTGCCGCTCTTTTTATTTGCTCTTTATCACGGCTGCTCTGAAGGCTGTTTCATGTTCCAGGCCTGTTATATCCACAACACTGTGACTCAATGACACAGAGGACACAGCACAGCTCCTTAAGACACAAGGTTATATCAACACGGGTGGAAAAATCACGTTATTTCAACCAAGAGTTTTAAAATTTTTGATTTGTTCATTTGTTCTACACCACACATTCTAATGCATGATCCTGGATTTGTTTTAATTTCCAAAATATCTCTCAACTCGTCATCGCTGATTACCTCCAACAAGAAGGTTATGTTATGCCCACGGCTGTTTGTTTGTTTCTCTGTTAGCAACATAACTCAAAAAGTTATGATCCGGATCACCGTCTGGATCCACCATGGGGAAAAAGTGTGATTTTCGTGAATAACTACTGAACTAAAATAGATATCATTATGAATCCAATTGCTAATGGTATGTTTTCATGGTCAAGGAATCTAAATATTTACATGAAATAAAGGCAGGACTAAAATAAGGTTCGGTTCAGGGTTACATTTTATGTTTTACCACTTTTTATTTCTTTCTTCAATTACTTTTAATGTTGGGTTTTTAACAGTTTTATTTTTTTATTTATCAGCTTTAAACACTTTAATATATCTTGTTATGGTTTTATCCATTTAGCCTTTGCTCCTGTGTTTCCTCATTTTTAATTCAAGACAGTGTTTCCTCAGTCCTCTGTTGAATAGTCCTGACGAGTGTCCTTGTGTGTGTGTACGGGTGGATGGGTGGGTTTCATATTTTTAAATATTTTATTTTACTGTAGTTACCTCCGCCAGGAGGTTGTGTTTTCGGGAGAGCTGTTTGTCTGTCTGTGAACAAAATAACTCAAAAAGTTATGGAGGGATTTTGATGAAATTTTCAGGAAATGTTCAGCATGGGAAAAGGAAGAAGTGATTCAATTTTGGTGTTGATCCGGATCACCGTCTGTATCCACCATGACGATGAATACGACTTTCATGATTAACTACTGAACTAAAATAGATATCATTATGAATCCAATTGTTAATGGTATGTTTTCACGGTCAAGGAATCTAAATATTTAGATCAAATAAAGGTAGGACTAATATTTATGGTAAAAATCACAATATGGGAGAGGACTGTGGTGCTGGCAGAGGTCTGTGCTCCCCAACTCACAGAGTATTTTTATTCTTGGACTGTATGTCATCTATATTGTTGCCTTTTAATATGCTCTGTCTGATTTATTTCTATCTTTGATGCTTGTTTTGCTTTGTATGTGTTGACACCAACCTGCTAATGCCTGCTAAACCTGTTGTGAGCAGTGACAAACAGGATGGTTTATGTCTGTGCCAAAAGTCAATATCTGAGAGGACATTTAGGCGAGACACTTTGTAAACATGCTAAGGGACATCTGGGACAAGAGTTACACACAGGACCTTAAAACAACTGCTGCAAGCAAAAAGAGAAAGAGCCTAAAGAAGAGGCAAAAGCTTTGTCAATGTATCTTACAGTAAAGAGCGCAGTCGAGGTGACTGACTGAGACTTTATTCACAAATATGCCAGTACTTTTGGAAAATCTTTCTTTTTCTGTATGTTTGGCCTTTTGCACCCACACAGACCGGGTTTTACGTCACTGAAACTCCTGCTGGGGTAAACCCTCCAAAAGTTCAGTTTACCTTTTTATGGACAGTGGAGAGACAGAGGAATCAGAGAGTGGGGACAGAGAGTCGGTGAAGGCATGCTGGAATCAAACCCAGACCGCTCGCTCCAAGACAAGAGCCTCCATATGTGGGGTACAGGAAATCACCCACAGACGTCCTGCTTAAATTACTCACTTACAGATAAAATAAGACTTTTGAGCCTCACTGAGTATCTTAATCACTTTAGTTTCCTGAGAGTGGTGCAGTAGTGGATGTTGCTAATTGGACTTTTTGCATGCTAACACTTACACACAGTTACTCTCTCATTATGTTGACAAACAGGGACACCTGAGGGGGCCACCGAGGTCGCTGCTGCTTCATACAACACTGACAACACAAGGCCCTTCGACCTTTGGATCACACCTGGTGTTAGGGTCTACAGGGAGACCGTGTTAACTCATGACCTTTGGCCGTCTGTGTCTATGGTTCCCATAATTAAAACAGCAAAGTACGGATAAATAACTCTTGTTCTTATTAATAAGCAATAGCAATAGCAATAGCTCAAAAGCAAATCAAAGAGGTATTTGAGATTAAACCAGTTAACATGGTAACATATTAAACTATATCACTGGTTCAGGTTGACGGGACACCTTCAAAAAATCAGTCAGTGCAGGAAGAATTCTGTTTAACTGCAGGGGGATTGTTGCATGTGTTATATTGTTAGCACTCCAAATGCATTCATGGGTTTAATGAAGAAAATATATTTCAGGTAGGGATGTAACGGTATGAAAATTTCATATCACGGTTATTGTGACCAAAATTATCACGGTTATCATTATTATATTTTATTATATTTATCATTATTATATTATATTATTAAAAAGTACTTTTACACAGTCTTGAAATCATTTAACCCCTTTATTATTATAATTTAACATTTCTTTTGCCTTTTTGTCAGTAATTGTGTCAGTAAATGTCATATAAGTACATTTGTTTAAACTTTTTTCATTAGAAATAAAAGTAAACAATTCTGTCAAGTATTTGTCATTACTATGTAATAATTAAACTGTGTGTAATTACAAGAAAAAAAATGTACTTTAAACAGGTTTCTCTTCATAATGAACATGTTCAAAGTTTTGAGACAGCCAAAAACTATATTTAACCTATTTTACATACACTCACACATTTTTAGTTTGCCTGCAGCATTAGTGTCCATGTTACAGCTCGTTATATTAGACCATGTCCAGGACTTTTATTTTTTGTTGTACTAACGATAGTCCCTGAAGCAGTTAGCTCCCTTCATGACTCTCCTCTGGTCTCCCCTTTCCATGGCAGATCTCCTCCACATCTTCTTTAATATTTCCAAATTATGATTGATTAAATCCATAAAACACGAACTATGACAGAAAAAGACGATCTATTGCGACGAAGCGAAACACGGCAAATAAACGGCACAAGAGCAACAGGAACTCACTCCATATTGACACTAATGCTGTTATTTACAAACTTTATACATTATTTACACAGAAAATCCTGATAAACTGCCCACAATTCACTCAGGTATGGCTCACTGAATCCTCTCTCTCTCTGCTCATTTACTCGAGGAGTTACAGCAGTTTTAATCACACACATTTTAGTCTTTCACCACAGCTTGGTGTTTTAGACAGGGTGACTGTCGTCAATCAGTTTCCCCTCGACATCCTTTAAAATCCAAACTTCAACCAGACTTTAGCCTTCAGCTGTTTGGAGTGGCAAAACCTGTAAGAGTCTGAGCGAGGCTCCAACTGCTGAGGCCAAACATTGCAAGCTGCGTATGTGCTCTTCTGTCGGCTGCTTCATCGAGGAGCAGATGCTCATAGTTTCGCCTTTCAGTCAAAGAGCAGCATCACCGTGAGTTATTGACACAGTGCGATGATCAAACACGGTATAACGGTAATTTTAAAAGGACACGGTAATGATTACCGTGGGAAATTTTACCGCTATTTACCATTTTACCAGTTACATCCCTAATTTCAGGAAATTTAAATCCTAGTGGACTGGATTACTTTCAACACTAAAAACTCCCACCAGCAGACCCGGTGAAAAAGATTAAGAATACCTGCAGTGCTGAAACCTTGGCCTTCGTGTTGGAAAGTTAGGACAATAAGAAAGGGTTTACTGGTCATTTTTAATATGTAGATAAGGTAAACCGTTGGGTGTCTTAGACCTTTTTTGTGTCTATGATGTTGAAATAACTAAAGAAATTGACTTTTTTTTTAGAATTATAAACAAACCTGACATTGTGTCTGTTTTAATTTCAGAACACAAAGCTTCTAACCCATAAAATCTAGTTCATGAACTATTTTGAAGCCTCAATTTTAAACACTTTGAATGTACGTAAGAAGACAAATTCTTATTCCTGAAATCACATCATCAAACTCTTAAAAGGTATTTAACAGAATTATCTGAAATTCAACACACACTGCAGACATGTGTGCACACTGCCAGCTTCAGCAGAGCACTGTCACAATGTTCAGGGCTCAGTTTGCTATTTTTATGCTATGAAGCACCAGCACCAGGGCAGAAACAAATTTAATTACTTATTTCTGAGTAACAAAGTCACAAGATTATTTTGAAAGGATTACCAGATCCTTGCATATCAAAATATCGAAGCATCAAACCCATAAAATCAACCTGATGAACCATTTTAGTGTCTCACTTTTAAAAATCTTGAATGTATGAAGCCCAATAAATATTCAGTCTTAAGGGAGATTTAACAGATAGAATTATGTGAAATTGAACATGCTCTGCAGACATGTCTGCACACTGTCAGCTCTCACTCCAGCAGAGAGCTGTCTCAATGTTCAGGGCTCACTCTGACGCCATGTTAGGACAGTTTTGAGGGTCTAACACTCATTTAGAGGTCCCATATTCAGCAAAATAAAGCTTTAGAAGTTTTAATACAAAATACGTAATTCTTTTCTGCAAGCCCAACTTAAATGAAGTTAAATTCCTCCTCTTGCTCTTTTTTGACAGGCTGTTAAAAAAAATACCCCCAACTATGTTATGAGTATGAAAATAGTACTGCTATGAAGCACCAGCACCAGGCCAGAAACAAATTTATTTTAATTACTCATTTCTGAGTAGAAAAGTCCAAAGATTTTTTCTTTTTTTGGAAAGGATGACCAGATCCTTGCATATCAAAAGATCGAATCATCAAACCCATTGAATCAACCTGATGAATCATTTTAGTGTCTCAGTTTAAAAAAACTTGAATGTATAAAGCCAAATAAATATCCAGTCTTACAGGGGATTTAACAGATAGAATTATGTGAAATTCAGCATGCACTGCAGGCATGTCTGCACACTGTCAACTCTAACTCTAGCAGACATGTCTCACTGTTCATTTAGAGGTTCCATATTCTGCAAAATAAAGTTTTAGAAGTTTTAATACACAAATACATGTGTACTTCCTTTCTACAGCCCCCCCCCTAAATGAAGTTAAACTCCTCCTTTCCTCCTCTTAATTAAATTTTGTTTCGGGCCTGGTACTGGGATTGAACAGATGAAAATCTCTGAAGTTCAACATGCACTGCAGACATGTCTGCACACTGTCAGCTCTAACTCCAGCAGAGAGCTGTCACAACATTCAGGGCTCAGTCTGACGCCATGTGAGGACAGTTTCCTCAGGACTCCGTGTCCTAATAAGACCAGTGTCACAAAGTAAAACTGTTACACAAGACTCTGGGCTTCCAGTCTGTATTCATCATCTGATGATCAGCCTGTTTAAAAGAACCAAGCTTGATCAGGTGACCAAATATTCAAACACTGTCCCCCACATTACCCCAACAAACTCTGCAAACCTCGGTTTACCTGCAGAACCACGTGCGCAGCAAAGTGCCATTGAGAAAATCTTCAGTTTGTATAAGTTGTATTTTGAAATATGATGACAGAGGTCACAGAACCTGACAGCTCAGTGATGTGATTGAGTCTGTATCATCCTGTAAACACCTCGGGTTTGTGATCGATGATTCTCTGTCGTTTAAGCTTTATACTGAGCAGCTTGGAAAGAAGCTAAGGCTGCGGTTGGACTTTTACTCCAGAAATAGTTTTTCTTTTGCTGCAAAAAAACCTTTTTTGTTGCTGCAACTTTCATGCCTCTGATTGATTATGGTGATGTTTTATACCTGCATGCTTCTTCTCAATGTCTGAAATCTTTGGATACTGTTTATCATGGAGCTCTAAGGTTCATAACTAATCTGAAGCCTTTAACTCATTGTTCTCTGTATGAGCGAGTTGGATGGTACTCTCTTACCATCTGTTGGCTGAATCATTGGCATATTCTGATTTACAAGGCTGTACTCGGCCTGCTTCCATCATACTTAATTGGGCTGAACGATATGGACAAAATTTCATACTTTGATATTCATGCCAGATAACTTGATATTGATATGATGGTGAAAACCAAGCATTTTTCAGACAAATAAAAACATCATAATATTAAAGAATGTGAAAAGTGCTGTTTTGTTTATAAGAAATTTATATTGTTTATATGGTTGCTTTTTCGCAATTAATATCTTGAATCTTCACGTCTCGATTTAGATACAATAACGATATATCTTTCAGTCCTAATATCTAAGTAACTACATTCACATGAGAAGTTATGGAAGCTACAGCCTTCGTTCTGTGACTCAGCCACAAAATCACTCCTGCTCTCTGTCCCGAAATCCGTCTGGAAACGGATAAAAAGAGTTTTAGATATGCTGCTCCTGCAGACTGGAATCTGCTACAAGAAAAACTGTGTCTTGGAAAGCTGGTCTCTTTAAATCTTTTTAAGTGCAGGTTACAGGCAATGGAGGAAGAAGCAGGCTGTAGATGTTTGACTGTTAAACTTGACTGATAAACCTGCTGCTCTGTGACTCTGACTTAATCGGTTCATAGGTATGTTTTTTTTTTTTCTGTAATTGTTTTTTGTCTTTAATTTTGTAAATGTGCTGCTGGCTAGTGCACACATTAGATCTATGGTTTAAAGTACTGAAAATGTACAAGATCCAGAACGATGCAAAAATATTAAAATGGGTAGCTTACGATAGCAATTTCAATCCGGCAAAATATGATCAAAGATTTAAACAATGGACAGGAAAAGGATTAACTGCTTGGTGTGTACTAGAGAACAAAGGGGAGCTGGTGAGTTTTGAAAATCTCAGAAGAAGATATGAATTAGATACACACGAAATCTTCAGATACTTTCAAGTAAGGGATTACTATAAAAAGGAGATCAAGTCAGATTCTTTCAGTGAAGTGAATGACATAATCAAAATCATAGTTAAAGCATATCAGGAAAGTAACATAAGAATAATTTCATCATTATATAAAGGATTGAATACCAACAACAAACATTCAACTATATATATCAAGGTGAAATGGGAGGAAGAACTCAATGTAGAAATTTCAAATGAAGAGTGGCATAAAATGTGGAAGATACATCACACATCTACTAATTCACGAATTTGGAGAGAATTTACATGGAAGAATTTGATCCGTTTTTTTATTACACCGAAAATGAAAAGTAAGCAGTTACACAGGCGCCAGAAATGTTGGCGAGGATGTGGTTTTTTCAACGTAGACCACTCCCACATTTTTTGGAAATGTCAAAAAATAACTGTATTTTGGGAAATGATAAGTAAGGAGCTACAGCAAATATTAGGATATTCAGTTCCAAAGACTTGTTTGGTGCTGTATTTATGCAAACTCTCAGAAGAGACGGATATCACCCGTGATGGATACCTGATTAAAATATTGTTGGTGGCAGGCAAGAAAGCCATCACTAGGAACTGGGGAAAGGAAACCCTACCAACAAAAGATCAATGGATAACAATTGTGGAAGAAATCTTTTTAATGGAAAAATTGACACATATACTGAGGCTACAGGAAGCACACCTGGATAAAAAATGGGAAAAATGGACCCTATACAAGACTCTAAAGGATAAAACTGGACTGGAATAATAACTGATGGATATACCAATCTACAAAACTGTAAGAATATAATGCTCTTCCCTGGCAGCTTTTTGTCTAGTTCATCTGTATTGTCTTTGTTATCACATAATTTGTCAATAAAAATTTAAGTGACAAAAAAAAAAAAAATGTGCTGCTGGCTGTCTTGGCCAGGACACTCTTGCAAATAAGGTTTTTATCCTCAATGAGGCTGTTCTGGTTAGATAAAATTCATATTAGGGCTGGGTGATATGACCGTTGGAGTTCTAACTAGGGCTGAACAATTAATTGCGAATTAGATTAAATCGCTATACAGCTTGTTGCAATTTTCAAATCGCAGAAGGTTCAATATTTTTAGACCAAAATGTGTTGAGTTGTTGTTTTGGCATCGTCATGTAGTTTTTTGCAATTTAATGCCTTTTTTTTTTTTTTAAACCTCTATTCATACTTTTTTCCCCACTTTTGGAACATTTTTACCATTTTTAACCCTGTTTTTTACAACTTTATGCCTATTTTGCCCCCATTCATCTTTTTTTGGCCACTGTCAGAACCATTTTTGGAATTGTTTTTTGCAATTTCATACCTGTTTTGCACCTATTTATTAACCTTTTTCCGCTTTCATACCATTTTTACCCAGTTTTTACAATTTCATACCTATTTCGCTTCTGTTCTTCACTTCTCCACTTTTTCTCAAATCTTTTATCCTTAGAATAATTCAATGTCATATCGGTTTTACTATGAAAAGATCTGCTGCTTATGTTTGTTAAGAATACATAAGATGAGGAACATTAAAACAATTGCAGAATAAATCGCAATATTGGGGGGAAAAAATCGCAATTAGATTATTTTCTCAAATCGTTCAGCCCTAGTTCTAACGCCGGCAGGTTTGCCTACATAAACTCTAAAAGCTGAGGGATTTTCACAGCTTGTTAACATGTTTCTCTCTGATCAATATTTAACCTAATTTAAAAAAATAAATACAAGCCTATAAAAGTGCTTCAGCAAAAATTGACAGGGCCACCATCATGAAAACTGTAAAATTTCAGTATTTATATTGTTTCAAACTTTGCAACTACTTACCATTTAAGTGAATGAAAAAAATCTCCATTTTTTTTTGTTAATCTTCTGCAGAAAATAATTTAAATTACGTGAATTAATTGATGTATTCCCCAGCCCGAGTTCATATATACATATAGCAGTTAAAGAGGTAATAAAATGTAACTCTGAGGAGCCTTAAGCTGTGTTGAACATTCAGTTATTCACAAGGAAATCTGTTACAAGCAGCCTGATGCATCATTAAGACTGGAGGCTAAAATTTAATCAAGTCCCTTGGAGAATACATTCAGCTTAGAGCTCTCACCTGCAGGTTAGTGAGAGGCTCCATCTTCATGACGGGCCCCACTGTGCTGAGAGGAAGGCTCACTTCGATGTTCTGGTTCGGGCTGAGGGGAGTGAGAACCTGGAGCGGTCCAGCTGGAGCGAGACCGAAGCTGAAGACGAAAACACAGGAGGATTAAAAAGTGACAAAAGGAGAGTAAAACCACAGCACAGAGCTGAGCGTGGGACCTTACCTGTTTCTGTTAAACTGGATGGCAAAGTCAGTCATAACACTCATGGCTTTATTAGTGAGGGTCATCTCCATCTGGATGACCCCGGCACGGCGGGAAAACGTGCCCGATATCTCCAGACCTTTAGCCTTCATGGCGGGAAGCCAAACCTGAGCAGAGACAACATCAAACATTCAGGTGTTTTTTTCACCTACAGCTCGGTTGTTTTGTTTGGACTAAGCTGAGAAATGACACAAATTTCCTTTTTATTGTTTATTAAGGCAGCAAATTCACACAAAAGCAGAGTATGCGATGAGTACGAGTCACACACTGCATTACTGGAGGGAAGATAGCAGGTTATGCTAAGCAGAAATGAGTTGTTGAAGAGTGGAAGTCAAATGCCTCATTAAAGATTGTACATATTGAAAAACTTAGATATAACGGATTCAAATCCAGAAAGAAATTTATTAATACCTGGTGTCCATTTTTAGAATTCACTATTTCTCTCTCGTTTCCTCCAGCTGTATGAATAGCTGGCCTCCTCTTTACAAATCCATTTTTATAATACTGTCTATCAGCGCTTGGGTAAGCTTCAGTGAGCCTGGTTGCTGGGTGTTGTGCAGTTAGGTTTCCACTTCAATGTGTTGTGTTGAATAATCAAGCAATGGTGCCCTTTGTGAATGACTGCCCCTCCTATTGCAGGATACTTGCACTTATGGACACGAATAATTTTCCAGCATATGTTGTGTATTATTTTTCTGTCTCCTATACATTATTACTATTTATTTATTTATTTTATTTATTTTACTTGTCTTTGTCAGGTGTCTTGATGTGGGTTTGTGGGAAGGGGGGGGTTCTGTGTTTTGTTGTATCTCTTTTGGTATGTTCTCTCATTTGTTTGTAAAATGTGAAATACTATAAATGAAGTTAAAAAATGTATCACTGAATAAATCCTAAGAGTGGAAAACAAGAGATTGTACATATTTATAAATACTGAACAATACAAACCTGAACAAACTAATATCACAGAGAACAGCTTTAACACTTGGTGGCATCTTCAGCAGACTATAGAGGACACTTGATAGCATGGTAACTAACTGAACTGAAACACCTGTATAAGTTTCAGCAGAAAATCTGCCACTCTTTTAGGTTGGCTTGGCGTGGCTGTTTGGACTTTAACAGGGATTTTTGTGTTCATATGTATTGACCTCAATACCAACCTCTTTAGTTTGGCTTTTACCTGAATTTAATGGACTCATCTTAATCCGCCTCAGTAGTTTCAAGTTTATCCCTGAGAATGACTGAAAATGCTGCAGTTCGCACGCCTGGCCTGTCGTTGGTGTTGTAGGTTTGTAGTGAAACAGCAGTGTTATAACACATGTACGCTTTCACAAACAACAATGGAATGGACGCAGGAGTTTCTTGTCTCCATAACGACACTCTCTGGATGTTGATGATGATTGCCAAAGCATGCCACTGTTTTCCCTAAAAACACTGATTCCTGTTTACACGGAGATGGATACCACAACATTTTCAAAACTTTTCACTCTGGACCCTGGTTTCAAAGGTTTGCAGACTCAGACACTCTCACCGTTCTCGTGTAAACAGAAGCCGCAAAAGTAACGAAAACTCTCCATTTCTGCTGATTTGGTAACGTGCAAACTAAGTTATAAAGCAGTTTGATAAGACTCACTGTTTTGGGGGGACTGTAGGCTCCCATGGGCATACCAACTCCACCTCCAAGATCAAACAGGTCGTCCAGCCCACCACTGGCCGGGGCGTTGAAAGAGGCAGGCATGGCAGCTGGAGGAGCACCGAAACCAGCTCCCATCTGTGGGTAACAAATGAGCTCATTACACATTTATTGTCACTCAGATGGAGAAATTAATCCCAACAGAAGGTCAAACTTACAGCTGCACCTCCACCAATGTCTCCACCAAGCTAACAGAGAGAGTAGAAGAGAAAAAGTTAAGTATTGAGTTGTTGGTAATCTAAAGAGCTGATGGAAGGGTGTGAGGGCTGAAATAAAGTCTCTGTGACTCACAGCTATGAGGACTACACAGGAAACAAGCAACAACAGGATGAGTGATCAATGAAGTTGTCCTTTGACTGAACTTTAAAGCTAGGGTTGGTAATTTTGGAAAAATAGCAAGAACTTGAATGTAGCATCTCCGCCTAGCCCCTCCCACTCCACTCACATGCACGAGCGCCGATGACTCACAACCAGAAGACTGATTCAACTCCAAACCCTCAGCACAGTGTTTTTGTTTTACACTACACCAAGTCATGTCTCAGTCAGCGGTAAGAAAACACCAAAACAGTATCATAGTAAAGATAAAAAACAAACATGTAAAGTTAGTTAGTGCTCACAGCCCGATGTTGATCGGGGTATAGGTAGTTCCTCTGCACATAGCTATCACATCTCCCGTTTTGGCCGTGAAACTACCGTATTTTCCGTATTTTATCCTCTTTCCTGACGTCCTCCTGTATCAGTATTCTCCCGTAAATCTCCCGTGTGATGATATAATAATAAAAACATTCCTCTGCCTCTCCAAACTGAACTCTGTCTCTAGCCTGAATGGGGCGGTAATGCTCCAAAATGATGAATGCCAACCGCCGTAAAACCAAAGAAGAAAAAGCCTTGCGAGAACGTCCACCTGCAGTAGCCTGGGTGGCAGCTGTCGTGAGATTAGAGCAGCAAAACAAACTTAGAAAAACAAAGTGTTTATTTTAGATTTTTTGTACACCTGTCTTAAAATGTGAGGGATGCTGGAGCTTGGTTGGGGTTGTGGGACGGCTCACAGCGTCATAGTCTGTGCACGCCGGTTAAATGTACAAGCAGGAGGCGGGCGGAACGGTGATGGGAGTTGATTGGTTTAATAAATTCGGAATGAGTCGCTGTGATTGATTGGTGTTTTCCCTGTTTTACTCCTGCAGTAGATAGTGTCTGTTTTTGTTCTTTTTTAAGAACACATAATGCAATGATTCCCATCAGGACATGACGATCATTTTAATTAGGAGAGTCCCGATACAACTTTATCACCTCTGATACAATACCGATAATGCAGCCTTGAGTATTGGCCAATACTGATATCAATCAAATACGATATCAACAGGAATCATAAAGACTTTAATTACTTATTTTGTAGTATGGACTGTAAGAAAAGGCTTGATCAAGTGAGAATACTCAGAGAACAGTAGTCGGCAATAGTAGGTATGAGAAAAACTGACCCATTTGTTATTAATCAATGGGTTAAAATAATTTTAAACTTAAACATAAGAATACAGTACAATTAAATAAAGTAAATGATAGATAAATTAGAAGACCTTGAAATGTAACCTCAAGAAATCCAGTAAAAACAAAAACCTATATTTTTAAACTGCAAAATAACCACTGTGTTTAACTTAAACATGAGCATATTCTACAACTGAATTAAATAAACTAAAAATAAACTAGAATGGACTGCTTGTATCGGAGAGCTTATATCGGATATTCTGATTGCAGGTCAAATAACCCAATTTTTTTTTTTGCTGATATCGGACTGATATCAATAACAGTTCGGGGCATCCCTAACTTTAACCAGTATAACAAAGAGTGTATTTAAATCAAATTACCAACCCGAGCTTTAACTCTTGGGACTGTTTGAACCTTAATTTTGATTAAATTCTCTTTCACATTACATGTCTACTGTGGTGGTGAACAAAGATATGCTAACTCCACACTGTGACAAACCTGAACTACAGTGCATCAAAGATAAAACACAAGCTTTACTGACTACAACCACACCCACGTCAAGGAAATAAAATAAAACTACACAGTGTAAACAGTCGCTGAGGACTGCTGGAAGGACAGTGTCACAAGAGGGGGCCACAAGGGTGCTCTAGGGCCTTTACTGGACCAGCTTGGTCCCTTGGACCGACCTCAGTGGGGCTGTAATCTGGGGGCGATGGGGACTGATGGAGCTGAGGTGACTGAGGAGTGTCCGTCCGCTGGGGGATGGGCGGCTGATTGAAAAATGAAACACATCCAGAGCCCAGAGATGAGCAAAAAGACGGACTGGTGGATTAAACAGCACGTGTACTGTGGCTATACCAGGAGAATGAATGATGGTGGTGATGATGTGGTGTTACAGGTCTGACTGATGTATGAAATCTACACTTAGACAGAGGGGGTAAAATGGCCTGACATATAAGCTGTGCCCTCTCCCTCCATGTAGTTACCGGCTCAGACTCATCCCCCATCTGCAGGTGCAGCATTGGACAGAGGAAGGAAAACACACACAGATTAAACAGAAGAGAAGAAGAAAAAGCACCAAAGGCAGAGAAAAAAAGACAAAGAAGCCTTTTTCACTTTGTGGTATCGGATCAACACAACTTGACTTTACTTGGTTGTTTTGGTTTTTAGGATTGTACCTCAAACCTGAGCGACACTAAACATGACGTGGAGACACTGCTGACCTCGAACAGGGTACTCTCTCTTTCAAGAAATCATTTCCAGGACTTTCCAGGACATTTTCACCCCCCTTTAAACGTATTGATTTCTAACTATTGGGCATTAACACAGTCTGCGAGCTATCTTTTTAGTCTGGCTTTTAAGCAGCGTCTTACCATCATTAATTTATGGTTTAAACAAATTTTATTTACTCTGCTAATAATAAATATATTTTGCTGATTTACTGTCTTTCTGAGCTGTAAGTGTTTAACATAATTTTAATCAATCACTGAGGTTGTTTAAAAATTTTAATCTGAAAACCAAAACACATGTACACTGTGTTTATTTTTGTATATACTGTATTTAATATTTAATAAGTCTTTTTGTTTCAAATACAAGCACACTGCTTAAATTATTTTTTCTTTCTCTCAGTTCAAAAAATGTTTGACTACAAACAGGAAGAATATTATTTACTGCAGCAAAATGTATCTACAATGTTTTTTTAACAATGTCTTTAAATTTTAACATAGAAGATCCAATAAAAAACTGACTAGTGGGTTCCAGATATCCAACGTCATTGATTATTCTGATGAGTCTTTTCTGTAGTTTGATTATTGGGTCTAAACTAGTTTTTTTATGTGTTTCCCCAGATTTCAACACATAAGGCTGAAAAATTGCAGTTTATGGTCCAAGACCACAAGTAAAAACTTTGTTTTATGGACTCTTTAAATTTCCACATCATAAAGATTATGCTTTACGTTACGGTTGGTTTGTGTGCCACCAAACATGAAAAAACTATTTTATTTCATCTGATGGTAACATGTTTTAGTCAAAACCTGTTTTAACTTAATACATTGTCCTCTGATTCTAATAAATGCTTCATTCAATCCCTAGAACAAAAGCAATCGGTATCATCCACAAACATTAAAATTTTGAATTATAAGATACTCTACAGATATCATTTAAATAAATAATAAATAATTTAGGTCCTAAAACTGAGCCTTGCAGGACTCCACAAGTTATTTTTCTCAGATTTCATTCATTATCATTCATTTTTACAAATTGAAACATATTATCTTAATAACTTTTCAACCAATGTTGATGCTAAAATGTAACACATGAACTGTTGTCAGCTCGAGGAGGTCGTATGACTTCCCAATAGTGTTTTGTTTTGCTTCATAAAATTGTCTCTTGAACAATTTTTATCTTCTAACTGTTCCAAAAAAAGACAAAGGGGTAGGCAGCTCTATCACCTTTGTTGTTTTACGCTGTCACCCCATTACGGACCTGATAACCTACTCAGAACCGAGCCGAGTTGAGCAGATACCACAAGTGGAAAAGCACCACAGCACAGTAATCCTTTCCCACCACTAAACCCTCCAAACAGAAAGTCTTTTACTACAAGGTGATTTTTGAGCTCCAGTCAGACTTTGATGTGAAGAAAACCTACCAGGCTGTCCAGTCCCCCTCCAAGAAGATCCATGGCACCCAGCTGCATGCCGGAGGAGGGGGCGGGTGGCGGTCCGGTGGTGGTTGGTGGCGTCAGGTCGAGATTAAGGAGATCACCCAGAAGGTCACCTTGGGATGGGATGACAGCAGGAGGCGCCTCAGTAACTCCAGCAGCAGAGGCAGGGTCGGGGCTGTCAACACTCTCCCCACTGATAGAAATAAAACAGGTAAACTGTTTATAATACCAAGATGTTGGTGTTCAGACTCACAGAATCCTCATTAAAACTTTTTTTAATGTCAACTTTTCAGTTTCAGACTAATTTATCCCCCCCGGCCCACCCAGACATTGAGTGATGATGAGGTCAGGCATTATTGTACATTAAGCCGATGAGATTTTTACAATGACGGTTGCTCAATTATTGATTAATTTGCCTGATATTAGTACCAAGATTATGCAGCCTGATTACTCATTGATTTCCTGCATTGAGCTGCAGCTACAGCTGTCAAATGAAAAGAGGGAGGAAGCGCTTCATCCACATAGTAAAGTGAGCACGGCATGCAGCACTGTGATCGTCTAATGGGGATTTCTTTGTTTTTGTCACTGTGGGAGATCACAGTTGTATTGAACAAATAATGAACTTCTAAACCAAATACCTGCCACAACCAATCGCATGCTTTTGCATCCCTTTAAACAAGTTTCACATCCCATGTACGGCAGCCCTTCTCAAGTGTGTCTATGAGGCACAAATTAGCAAGTTAACTTTGATTAAAAATAAAAACAAATCTGTTGTGTATGCACTTCCTACTTTTTTTTCATTTGATTTTGTTATCATTTTCAGAATAAATGACACCCCTGACAGAGGACTCTTTATAACTCATTGTGAAAAATAATAAATGTTCATGATGGTGAGAAAGAAATGATTTTACTTTTTTAAATTAAAGTATTATAAATAAATACTTGAAATATGTAGGATAAATAAAATAAAGTAAAAAAATAAATGATAAATTAGTTATTGTATTGATTTTTAAAAATAATTAAAAAAAATGTAGGAGAAATAAAATGTAATAAAATCATAAATGATAAATTAGTTATTCAACTGATTTAAAAAAATATTTAAAAAATGTAGGATAAATTAAAATTAAATAAAATTATAAATGATAAAAATTAGTTTATTAATAGATTTGAAAAGAAGATTTTAAAAATCAAGGATAAATAAATGAAATAAAATTATAAATGATAATTTAGTTATCATATTGACTTAAAAATTATTCTAAAAAATCTAGGATAAATAAAATGAAGTAAAATTATACATGATAAATTTATTCTCTAATCTTAAGTACATTTTCTTATAAATCTCTGAATAAAGAAACCGTTTTAAAGGGACTTGATGCACGCCATTAGTTGAAGAAGACATTTTTATTCTCCCGTACAGCAGTCTCAGCTGCAAACAGGTTTGTCAGTCTGAAATCTGACGGTGATGCACTGGTCTGGGAGGAAAACGTGAGGATGATTCACCAAACTTCAGGGAAAATTGAGGGATTTGGAAAAAACTGAGGCTGCACTGAATTTGCGAGGATTTTATATATATTTATATATTATATATTTGATTGTTGCTAATGTGAACCTGTTTCATGTTGTGTTGTAAAAAAGTAAATGTTATAAGTCTTTTAAAGAAATTGAAGAACTTTTATATTCCAACATTTTCCTTGATTATTTGGTACAGTCTGTGATTTATGTGGTGAAAACCCAATCTGTCGCTAAAAAGAAAGCACTTATTTTAGTCAAACCTAAAAATGAGAATCCGGCTCAGAGGCAGAGTTCGAGGCTGGAGGGATCAGAGCACAACAGCTGCACAGTTTGACACTGCTGCATAGAGTTACTCAGCAGATTTACCGGCGAAGTCCAGAGGCTACATCGACCCACTTCACTAAACAAACTCCAGCGAGAGCGTCAAGTACCCAAAGAAAAAAAGAAACAGAGCGTGACTCACGATCCGGCACTGCCAGGAAGCCTCTTGTGCTGAACTCCACGGCTGCCCTCCACAAAGGCGCTAGGGGGCTTGTGGTAGACCGAGGCCAGAGTCCCGATGTGGCAGATGAGCTCCTCCAGCAGCGTGGGCTCGATGAGGTCCGTCTCCTCGGAGATCAGGGGCTTCTCGGCCAGGACCACCTCCTTCGCCGCCACGGGGTCGGTGGAGAGCAGACGCCAGTAGATGTAGCCGCGGTCCCTGAGGTCTGGGTTATCAGAGTCCTGCAGAGCGAGAGGGAGAGACGGAGCCATTAGGAGGATGGATTATTATTATTCATGGAGCTTTTTCAATTAATACTTAATGTTAGACTCTTTCTATCTTGGCTTAGTGATGAGGGAATAAGCAGCGATTCAGATTAAAAATGACACTCTTGGTGGTGCTTGGACCGGGGATGAGGATATTCATCTCCACTGATACTGATGGCACAATAACGATTCCTAAATGACCCAAGTATTTATCAGTACAATAAGTGGGAAGACATAATGATCATTTGTACTGAGCAGGAAATCTAAAATGATTTTAACAATTTGATTTGAATATATGCTTTCGAAATGGCATATTATGTTTACAGCTGATCAGAGCTTGTGTTAGGATATTAACAGGCCATAACTAAATCTATCATTTTATATTTTATATAACAGGGGAGAAAACAAGTTCTCAACCAAATGACTGTATTTATGATATAACAGTATCATCTTTAAATATACAGGGGGCATTTTGTTGTGTGTTGCCTGGACGCTAGGGCTGTCCCTCATACTTTATACTGGAATATCCATTCATGCAAGTGGATTTAATTAGGGTCCTCGCCCACAGGGGAAGGACCTCTTCTACCTAGAGCTAGAATCTATCGATCTATCTGCCTATCTGTCTGCCTATCTATCTATCCATCCATCCATCAATCCTGCTCTATCTATCTAAATATCCTTCACTATCATCTATCTATCTATCCATCTATCTATCATCTATCCATCTATCTATCTATCTATCTATCTATCTATCTATCCATCTATCCATCTATCTATCCATCTATCCATCTATCTCTCCATCCATCAATCTACAAAAGTATCTACCTACCTACCTACTAGGGCTGGACAACTAATCGGATTTTGATCGTGATTTCAATTTTGCCATCTGACAATCATAAAAACATTATAATCGAAGAAAAACAATTAATATGCCACACAGTGTGGAGTGCCATGTATGTAAGTTCCTACGCTTCATACAATTCTGTGTTCCACGTGCAGCCACAGCGAGTGTGTGTGACCTATGTGGATCAATAATACTGTATGTGCCACTTGCTGGTTCTTTAAAGTTGTGTTTAAATCAATACTGAAGTTTTTAAATAAATGAATAATTGTGTATATTACTTGTGATTTCAATATCGTTTAAAATAATCGTGATTCTTATGTTTACCACAATCGTCCAGCCCTATTACCTACCTGTCTGTCTATCTATTTGCCCATATATCTACCCATCTATCTATCTACCCGCCTATCTTTCTATCTACCCACCTATCTATCTATCTATCTACCCATCTATCTATCTATCTATCTATCTATCTATCTATCTATCTATCTATCTATCTATCTATCTATCTATCTATCTACCTATCTATCTATCTATCTATCTATCTATCTATCTATCTATCTATCTATCTATCTATCTATCTATCTATCTATCTATCTATCTATCTATCTATCTATCTATTTTTTATAGTTGGACCTGTAAACATTTACAAAAACTATAGACTAAGAGCACAAACCTCCACTAGGTAATTGGACAGTAGTATTCATAGGCTAAAACATTGTTGATTTTCAAGCCTAAAAAATTGCTGAACCTTGTCCTTAAAAATGCCAGGTTCCGATAGGGCTGGACGATATTACCTAATCTCAGTATCATGATTAATTGAAGCTCTTAAGTCAATTACGATGAATGAACGATAATTTTGTTCTAGCTGGAAAAAATTGTTGGTGTTACAGACGGTCGTCAAAACAGTATTTACACTTAGTTTCTTTCTGCTCAGGGTCCTCTGCACAGAATCCAATGTGCTCAAACAACGGAGACAACATTTTTCTTGGCTAAAAGGTTCTCTGAGAGATTGGCACTTGTGTCCTCTATGTTGGCAGCGTATCCTTTGCTCTTGGTGAATGTAAATGTAGACTGAATGGAGGGGGTGCAGTCACGTGACTATTTACTTGTGTCAAAATAATATAATTGACACGAGTAAATTACTTAGATTAGAGGGTCTAAATGTCGATTTTGATTATTTTTCGATTAATTGCCCAGCCCCAGGTTCCAATCATCCTTCCCCCAATGACTCTCCGCTCATGTTTGACACACAATGCATTTTCTGCACATTTTCCCAATTCATTACCCCTTAACACCGTGTGCCATCAAGCATTATTAAACCTCTCAATGGGGAAAAAAAACAGCTACAAAGGTGCAACAAATCAAAGAGGAAAGTCAGATATCTATGGAGAAAGAAAATGACAGGCTTTCAACAAATGATATCCCCACCTGTGTAGCCAGGCTCAGCACCTGCTGCACCAGCTCCTGGGTCTCAGTCGGCTTTTTCAGGAACAGCTTTACGATGGCTGTCAGAAGCTGCAGCTGCACCTACAGAACAAAGAGACAGAAACAATTCATGTTAGAGCAGCGTAGAGCTTACAGAGATATTATAAACACAGCCAGGAAGAAAAAACAAAACAGAAAGACAGTTACACATCAACATGGTGAATGTTTACATCCTTATTTCTCTTAATCTGGCGCTGTCCTCACATACCCCTTTTCCACCAAGCTGGTTCCAGAGCAGGTGCTAGTGCTGGTGCTAGAGCCGGTTCACAATTGGTTGAAGTGCAAACCGGTTAAGAACCATTTGCTCTTCCACAAACGGGTGCTGGCCAGAGAGCTATGTCATCACGTCAATGTATACGTCTGTATATGTCAATCTGGTCCCTATATTCTTTCTTTAGCTTCTTCAGCTTATTTATTATTTGGTCGATGGTTCTTCTGTTTTTCGCTTACTCCAATCTCGTCTTTTTAAAAATGGCTCTCTTCCGTGTTTTTACTCTGCTAATCCCGCCCCCACCCCCTGACGTAAGCCCGTAGCCCCCGACGTGGTTCTTTCTGCTGGTCCAGCAAAGACTTGGTGCTTGCCAAGCAACGGTTTTGAGAGCCAGCAACCGGTGCTTAGTCTGTGGAAAACCAAAGAACTGGTGCTAAGTCTGGCTCTAGCTCCAAACCAGCCCTGGAACCAGCTTGGTGGAAAAGGGGCAACAGAGACGAAGACGTTTTGGTTTTAGAACCTTCTCAGTAAAGACCACGTCAATTAAAGAAATCTGCCTGTCCACATGAAAACACGGTAGTACACATGCCAGGCCTGTAGGGGGTGCTGTGTGCTGCTTCAAACATACACCAAAACCAGAGAAATAGACACAAACTCTGGCATTTGCTGTTCTGTTTCCTCTTGTTGGTCACGGTGGCCGTATAGACGCAGAAGATTTTGCTGTCAAAGACAAAACAAGCTCAAAACTTCTGCAGCATGAACGAGACGCCATATTCTGCCATTTTTCTGTTGCTGTCAGGGTTTGCAAATGTGGTTTGAGCCAGAGGTGGGGCTATGACATCATAATTTATGAAAATATCTATAGTCTAAAACACTCTAAATCTATGTGGATGATAGGGATGGGAATCAAAAATCAATTCCAGTTGAGAATCGTTAACAGCTCCATCAAAGAATCGATATCATGAGTCTTTTTTCTAATCAATTCCTTCCACTGACAGAGTTCAGAAGTGTGTGTTAATTTTTGACAAAAGGCGCCCACTGCACATCCTATAGTGAGTGGAAACACCAGCAACCTACAAATGCAGTTATCTATGCTGTGACGTGTGTTTGACATTGTTGACACTGAAATCTACAGGAATCAATAAGGGAATCATTTAAGAATTGGATCGATTAGGAGGATTATTAATAGCACTGGTATCAATAAAATCTTAAAAACTCCCATCCCTCGTGGACGAAGTGCCTAAATAGTATTTGTCTCCATGTGGACGACCCCTTAGGAGGGACTTTCAGAATCATCATTTTCTTGTAAATACAAACTTTCTTTTTTTTATTTTTAAGTTTACAGTGCCGTTTTTTTTTTTGGTCCAGTAAAAGAGACTCTTTTATTTTCACATGTTACAACCCTGGCCGTATTTGGTGATCTTGTATTGTATTCATCATTTGGTGCTCTCAAAGGGTTGGAAAAAAAAAGGTTCAGAACCAGTTTTGGACCCACAGTAATTGGTACCCTGAATCTAAAGGCCACGAGATGATCCTGTTCACACTGCCCTTGAGTTAGACCTGGGGGGTGTCTAAGCACTTTTCTATGATTTTAACTGTTTTAACTTATTTTATTTTAACATTTGTATGGTTTTACTATGTTCTTAAACGGTTTTTACTGTTTCCTCATTATGTGATTCATTTGATGTTACATGTATATCCCATTTTAAAACCCACTTTTTAAGACTTGCTTTTACATGATCCTTTTTTTTTTTTACTTGTTTTACTATTTTAAGTTCTACTGTTCTTATCCTCCACACGGTTTCTCATCATTTCTCATCTGTTTTTACTCTTTTCTTGTTTTGATATCCTCAGTTTTTTATTATCATTGTTTCTATTTCACTTTATGTTATGTATTGATTTATTTATTAGTAGTATTTATTATTATTATTACTTTTATTCTTTCTCTTTTACCTGCCCTCTTCTTTTCTATTTTCCTGATGTGATGTTGTCAACCTTCAACACTTTATAATTTATGTATCTTTAAATCCATTATCTATCTACTGTCTTGTCATCTCCTTGTCATTATGCATCATACCAGCTGTTTCAATCCTATCAGTTTATTCTATTTTCTTTCATTTTGTTGCTTTAGTTAACACGACCCTCTGTGCCTTTTCCTCTGACTCTCGTGGTCTCTGATGAACTGATTGTTGATTTTATTCTGCCTTTTTCTGCCTGTTAAAGGTGCTGTATAAATGAAGTCGTTCCTATTATTATTCATATGTATGTCGGGTGGTTGTTGTCAATATTGTATATTTGGATTGCTGAGTTCCCCAATCTGTGAAACAAATTTACTGTCTGGTACTAGTAAAGAAACCTTGAACCTTGAATTTGTGATTTGTGGAGATTTTGCTCTCTATTTTGTGTGTGTGTGTGGGAGTGAGTGCTCTTTCAACAGGAGGATCTATGCAGAAATCCAGGTGGCCTCCTGTGATTGGCTGGGGAAGTGGGACCAGTGGAGGAAAAGCGGCTCTCCCATTGGCCCAAGAGGAACGACGGCACATTTAAATATCCTCAGCGGGAGATGGACACTGCTGTCTCTCTAACAGCAGCAGCTCGTGTCACTCTTTGGCTCAGATTTGTGCTTCGCTTACCATGTGAACCTTGAAGATTGTTAGTTTTGTAGGCTTTTTTATTAGTTAGTTTTGATTGCAAGCTTATGCTGCATTTTGTTTCAGAACTCTTTTTTTTCAGCTTTTGCTTTTGGAAAATATTGTGTACTTTTTGTAGCGTGCTTTGTCACTGTTTAACGTTGGAGAGCAAGAGTGAATTTCTCTTTAATCCCTTTTTTTAATCCTTTAATATGTGTACCTTAACTCTAGACTGCTGTGTAACATCACAATTACTTTGTTTTTATGACCATGTATAATAAGGTGCTTTCTCTGTTATCCACGGGCATCCCAGCTTCCTCCCATAGATCAAAAACTTGCTCAATGGGGTGACTCCAAATTGCCCTTGAGTGTGAGTGTGGGTGTGAATGGTTTGATGATTGTCTCTCTATTTAACCCTGCGATTGGCTGACGACCAGTTCAGGGTGGTTCATTTTATGGACAGTAAAATGAGGCTGACTTTACTGTAGCATTGAATAATTTTTTCAAGACCACTGTCTTTATTTACTCTTCTATCGATCATGTAATCGCGATAGGAAGCAGGATTTCTTGAGAGAGAAGGGTAATTTTTAGCTATCAAGCTAGAAATTGAGTAAAGATAATGATGGTGTGTGTCTGCTTTAATTTAATTTGTGAATAAATGAATTGAACTGGATTGAATTAAATTTAGCTAAGCTCTAAATCCTGACAAATGATAAGTAAGTTCAGATCTTGAGAACAGGAGAAAAACTCCTCCTGATGACGGAAAATTGAGTTAAAGTGGCGTCAAATAAAATCTTTAGAGCAGGTTTTGCCTCTGAAGAGCTTCCGTGGATGCAGCCATCTGCTGCAAAGTAAATATATCAGCAACTAATGCAATCTGTCGTCACTAAATCACACAAAAGTAACTTTCAATGCACAATAGATTTCTCTCCATCCACAGAAGCACTTAAAGACAAAAAGGAAATCCTCTCTAAGGCAATAATGTCAGAATAAATCTATTACTTAGAGGTAATGTGTGTGTGAAGCCCGGTGTAATCTCATAACAGACTGTGCCAGAACACTCTGAAGACTTAAGGCTGGCTTTCAGTCAGAAAACGTAAGTGAAAGCAAAAGAAAATGAGAAAATGAATCTTTACAGCATTTTAAACACTTGTCATTGCAGTGTAGTGCTGTGGAGATAACTGAATTTCAATTCTGATCACGATTCTTATGCTCAAAAACAGAGTAATCGTCATTAGAGGATCACAGCGCAGCATCTCGCTCAGTGCCAAAGCTCAGTTCAGAAAACACAGGACAGATGCTAATGCTGCACAATGCTGTAAATCAAGGGTCACCAACCTGTAGATTTTGATTTAGAGTAGCAGTTTTTAGTAGGGCTGGGTTAAAAAAATCAATGTAATCGTTCTCCCTTTAAATGGTTCATAATCGATTCATAAAATCCAAAGATCGATCTTTTAACAGGGGTAGTTTTTTCCTTCATTGGACATGCAGAGAAGCAGCCTGTGGTATCAACTCTGCTAGTTCTGCGTTTAGCTCTGCTTTCAACTGAACAAGATCTCGTGAGATGTTACTGCAAACAGTCAAAAAAACATGGCGGAAGCGAGTAGCACTATAGGGTCACCACCGGAGAGTTTAAAAGTTGATGTTTGGACATATTTCAGATTTAACAAGCATGAAGGAAAAGACAAGCTGGACAAAAAACAAGTAACTTGCAGAATATGCATTAATGTATATCATTAATATGTGATTAATGTGACTGTTTGGGTTCAGTTCTTAATGTAAAAACTATTTTAATAATGTACCAGGTCAAAAAGTCATTTACAGCGTTATTTTTACTGAGACAACCCAGACTGAACAAATATCGAATCGTGAATTGAATCGATTTGAGACCTCTTAATATTGAATCAAATCGATCCAGAAAATCTGAATCGATACCCAGCCCTAGTTTTTAGTATGACAGATAAACAGTTACACCAAAAAAGATAGATATAAATAAAAATAAATAAATAAATGTTTTTAAAGGCTGACTACTGCTCCTTCCTGTTCTTAGTCTTCCTATTACATACCAGTTTTTGTAAAAAATACAGTAAGATGTTTTGTTTGAAAAAAACATACAACTCTCTATGGGGGGTTAAAACTTTAGTCAGCACCGAACCAAATCTTACATAATGCTGCTTTGTTGATCTGTAAGGCATCATCATGTACAGCAGACTGTATTTTAGCATCTTCTGATCATGTCTTCTCATGTGAATTTTCTCTGCTGACATCTGGAAGTTGTTAAATTTACTTTTCTGTTAAACTAACCACACTTTTAAATCATTAATCCCCTCTGTGATAAGTTTACTTAGTTCTTAATCCTTCAGTTTTACAGATTTTTTTATATCTTCTACTGACATTTATCTTTGCCACTGTGCATTTTTTTAAACTGACTGATCTTTTTATTGTTCATTATTTATATTCTTTTATTGTCTTTTATAAAATCTGATCACTTATAAACCCCCTTTCATTATCAGAGGGACTTGTTTTCATATTTTTCAGCTTAATCAAGTTGTTTGTACCTTTCCGTGGTTCGTTTCTGTTGTTATAAACAAGATGCTCCAAAATAAAGTTGTTAGAACAAAATTGATGTTCCAACATTACAAGGCTCAAGAATTGGTACACCTTTTCCAGAAGACAGTTGTACTAGACAGAAATGAACCCATCAAAATGGTAAGAAGACTCCTTTCCAATGTCTGAACTGCACAAACACAGAACAAAATTACTCAATCTGGTGCCTTCAATTTTGATTTTTGTAGCTGCGGTATTGAAACAGGTATAAAACTATATATTTGTATCAACTGGCTTCATAAAAAGGAATACAAATCTGGTTTGAAAACAACATCGAGTGGCTGTTCATCATAATGCAATAAACTCAAACTATTTCACACATCAGTTATCGTTTTCATTTCCCTCACGTTGCTTGACAGAAGCTGTGCGGAGGATTTAATCATTTCCAGCAGCAGGAACTAAAGTCTACTGTTCAGTGCCAGTGCTGACGGTTAATGGCTGCTGCTGCCATTAAAAAAATTGGACTTCATGTTTTTCTGAATCACAGCCTCCCCGCACTCTCCTCAACACACCTGAGTGCTTTCATCGTGGAATCCCTCCAAAAAGCTCTCCAGCAGCTCATCGGCGTTGTCGATGCGCTCAGCGTACTCTCCAACAATCCAGATCATGGCAGCTCGTGCCTCGGGCTCGTCCAGGGAGTCCAGGTTTTCACACAGAGTGGCAATCACGCTCTCATACCTGCAAACACAAAAGGAAAACAATGTTTTACTGACGCAGATGTTACAAATACTAACAAAAAAACAGTCAACAGCCTATTCAAATTTAATCAGCAAACAGGGCTGGGAATAATGAGAGTTCTTAAACATACATATTCCAAAACAAGTTATCAGGTAAGACTATAGTTTGAAGTAATATGCTCATTTTCAAAAACAAAACAAACAAGTCTACTACAGCCATGGTATAAAAGAGAGAATGGGAGACATAACAAAGAACAACTTGATGTCAAGACTTTATTTTTGGGTGCTAAAGCAGGAAACATCCAAACTTCAGCTGATAAATATTTAATGAGAATTTTACTTATTGGAGGGCAGAAAGCTTTGACTAGAAAGTGGTTACAACCCAATGCATCAAGAAAGGAGGACTGGTTTGAAATCATTCATGAAATTTACATTATGGAGAGACTAACTTTTTCTATCAAAATGCAGTCAGAGAAATTTAAAGGTTTTTGGTCAAAGTGGGTTAAATTTATTGGCTCACAGAGACCCGATTTGATTTAACAACTGATGAACCTATTTTTAATTCTGACTATTGAAGAAACTGGTGTGAGTAGGCCTGTCACGATAAAAACATTTTGCTGGACGGTAACAGTCCAAAAAATAAATAAATAAATAAAATAAAATAAAATAAAAAAGGCCAATTGATATTACTGTCAATACTATTTTGGAATTTTTTTCATGTTTTCATTAATGTAGTTATATGTCATAATAAAGTGAGTACACCATATCAAAAGCAATAAACTTTAATTTCTTAAGAGTATTTAACTGTAAGTGGAAGGTCAAGAGCTTTTAAATAAAATAAAGTAAACAATATAATAAATTTAACAAACAACAAAAGAGAAAAAAAAAATGAAAAAAGACCCTGTCTCTATGAAGAAAAAATTAAACTCCACTAAAAACACACACAACAATAAAGACAATAAATAAAATGGAGTTCATACAGGTCCTGAATTGTTTGTGACATGTCCTTTCTCCCAGTCCATTCTTACTGTCTGTCAAACGCTCGTATCATTTCTGGCTTTTCAGCTGTATTGAAGGGCTGCATTTCTTTTGCAATGTAGCAAACAACACTGTCTGTGAGTGCACCATTTTGCACTTTTATCTATCTTTACTTTGCCGATCAAACGCTTCAGTAAGTGCTGACTGTCAGGACAAAGGCTCCGCTGCACCTCCTCTCCTTCGTCGTCACTACTTTCAAACAAATACGACATATCGGCTCGCCGGTGTTCATGAGCTCACACCTTGTTCATTCTGTTTAAGACCAAAATATTCCCACACTGGGGCTGTGGCAGTCGGCTTAGGAACCGTAGCTTTCATGCTATCATTCATATTAGTGTTTGTTTCCTCATTACTCATCGCAACGCTCACTTCAGCTCTGTGTGTGTGTGTGTACGCACGAGTGGCTCCGCCTCCCCCACAAAGATTGAATAAAAGACAGATGGCTCACTCCGCTTTAAATCTGCTATAGAACCGATGCACCCCGGTGTTAAGAAAGATGGACAGAGTGAGCCATCTTCTCATTCTGCCTCTTTGGTAGAAAGAGAGGAGGAAAACAAACATGCATTCAAGTGACAGCTTATCAAGGCCAGCAAACTTACCGAGGACGTTTTTATTTATCATTCGATTAATTGATTTATTGATTATCGTGACAGGCCTAGGTCTGAGAGAATTTAGATCTGATGAACAAGTGTGACATTCTTTGTTTATGTTTGATGTGTTTTCATTGTAGAATACAAAAAAAAGCCCAAATGTAAGGGAGAATACTAGCTGAGGAAAATACTGTTGTGACAGCAGGATGATTCAATTACTCTGTCTTTTATATATACACCTATTATGTACTTATGTGCATTCTGTCTCTAGTTAAATGTTGCAATATGTTTGATGTCCCTGATAAAAATAAAATAAATAAAACAAACAGGTAGGTAAACAGCTTGGGCGGCATGTAACCAAATCATAAAGGCTTTTTTTTCCTTCCAGTGAAATGCAGACTGACTGAGGTGTTACTTCTGAGCAGTTTGTTCAGTTTGTCTGAAATGTAAATCCAATATTCACAGACAAATATCCAGCGTGGGCCCGTCCTCTCCTCTGTTCGTCACTCTCCACGAGCCAAGGTCCTCTGCAAAGGTTAATACGTTCTTGTGGAAGTTCTCATTCATGTAGAACGCTTCATAAGAACCCATTACATTTACATAATGGTTTTATAAGGTGAGATATACCGCGGCAGAAGGATTAAGTTGATTTCTAATTAATAGAAAAGGCAGAAGGTCGAGTGGGTAGTGACTAATGCAGCTAAAAGGCTTGAGCTGTGCTGAGCTGGAAGCTGCACAAAGCTGCTCCCTCTGAGACTTACGACTCAACAGCGATGCGTGGGAGAGGTTTCTGTCTCACACAAGAAGTCAGTCTGTCAGAGCTGAAGGCAGAAGTCACGCTCTATTCAATGTAGGGGACCTTTGACCAGGTGAACCTGGGGCAGGTGTTAGAGCTGTGCACTGCAGACGCTTTTAGAGACAGTTATCTAGGATGTCTTCAAGCTCTACAACATACATTCAAAACACTGAAAGACTTCTTCTGTGATGTGAGCCTCTGTTACAAATAATTAAAATTACACATCATGAGGGTAAATAGAGGTAAAACTTTGGAACATGCTTTCTTTTTGGGGCAATTTTTCTTAGCTGCTGATACTGAGATGACATTTCATATACAGAAATGGAAAACAGACTGCTCAGCACTAACATTAACAAACACTTGTGACACTGGGCAAGACTGGTGTTACTAAAAAATGACTAATTTGGATCAGCAGGTAAATGCTGTCCCTGAATCCAGTTGTTCTCACCTGAGGCTTAAATTAAACCTGTTTTTTTTTCCAAGGATTCTTAAGTATTTAAGACTGTTTAGTTCGCTTTCAGCTTAAATGGATGTGCACCGCCTTACATCTCTGATTTTTAAAAGTCTGATGGCCCCTTTCCACTCGCCCTACTCTACTCTACTCTACTCGCCTTGTGCTGCTTTTCCATTAGCCCCAGTCGCCTGCCCAATGGGGTGCAGTGTCGCTGTAAACAGCTGAGTGGCACTGCGGTGACATCATTTTGAGCGCGACACAACAATCTGTGGCTTTTTGTCACAAACCGAGTAAAAAAGGAAAGCAGAAGAAGGCTGCAGATGGTAAGAAGAAATACCCCTTGAGAAGCACAGGACAGTTTTGGAAGCTAAACAACAGAATGAAGCCGAGGACGAGAGCAATCAAGCTGCAAAGAAAAGACGTATGAGGGTAAGCTAATGATAGCTACCGCTAGCATGCCAGGTTGTCGCGCTCATGACTCATCGATGACGACATTGTCTGACCAATCAGTAGCCGGCAGTTGGTGACGTCATCTTTTAGTATCTACTCAGCTCGCTTAGAACCAGAGCGGAGTAGGTACGAAAACTAGCTTGTTGTAGGAAGTACCAGGCTAGTGGAAACACGCTGCAAATCAAGTAGAGTAGGGCCAAGGTGTGCTCATGGAAAAGGGCCAAAAGCCCGATCAAGATCTTCGAGGTCTGCAGAGAAGCTCCTTGTTGTTGTCCCTGAGGCCAAACTTTAAACCCAATGTAGTCAAACCTTCAAATCTCATCTTAAAACCACTTTTTATTCACTGTCTTTTAATGCAGCATTAGAGTTGTGTGGTCTCTGTTTTTATGCTTGTATGCTTTATAAATTTTTCGTAGTTGTATTTTATCTTGTGGTCTTACTCTGCTGTATTTCATTTCTAACTGCAGTAACTCCGGTAAGCTTAATTATTTTTAAACATCTGCTATAAAAACAAAGTTGATTGGATAAAGAAGCTTGGAGGATGGAGGTGATTCTGTAACTTCAGCATTAAGGCTTAAGTAGTGTTTAAACTTTAAAAAAGTCTGAACATTTCTTTTTAAAATCCACCACTATGACAGGGGACTCCAGCCGGAGGAGCAGATTAAAGTCCAATTAAGGCATTTTTAATTTTTTTTTTCTACAAAGGCTTAAATAAAATGCTAAAACAGACAACCTGCAAAATCCCAAATATCGGGCATGTTAATTAACCAGGCCATTAATTGGTAGTAAAGAGATGAATTTTGCTCAAGAGACCGTTACAAACAACAAAAATAACATACTAGTTAATCCAGAGGAGGGTTTGGAGAGTCATTAAGCACAACAGAGCAGATAACAGGAGGTGCCAGATACCCCCATTTGTTGTGGCGATATTCTGACCATTCAGTGCTCAGCACTCTTTGGCACATTTTAATCTGAGCTCAGCGCACTCGGGATCTCACTGTATATGAATAAAAACCTATGCTGATAAATGTAGTGGAAAATTAGTGTAGTGGAATTATCTGGATGGTTAATAATATGGCAGTGGCCCATATTAATGTCCTGGTGGACCAACACCAGGTAGACTGGCATGATTGACATGTAATGCACAAGCTTATCTGTGTTTACAGACATGGATCAGGTCCTGTGTTTGGTCAGAGTAACTCTACACATGTTTAGTGGTCAGCGATTGTTGGTTGAGAGCCAGACTCTCCCTCTATCTCTCTGCACCATAATTCATACATGCAAACAGAAAAACTGAAATAATATATAATATATGGTAGATTTAAATACATACATTAATAGATAACTTACATACATGTGGAGAGCAAACTTAAAAGACCAAAACTTTTCAGGATTGCTTGTGTGCCAGGCTGAAGTGAATGAGTAACTATTGTTTAAACAACAGAACAAAGCAAGTCCGGCTCCTAAAAACGATCTAAACAAATAACCAGCTCATATACACAGAACCAGGCGACGAAGTGTTAACAACAGAGACAGTTTGTCTCCGCGTGAACCTACTTGTTAGGGTACTTGCGGAAGATGTCCTTGATGACCACGATGGCCTCTTGCACCACATAATTGACCTTGGTCTGGATGAGGTCCAGCAGCGTGCTGACACAACGCTCTGCTGATTGCTAAAGAGGAGAGAGGGCGAGAAATCAGTCATGATGGTCCTGAGGCAGGAAAATATACATGAATATACATGGATACTGCAGTATTTGGAGTAGGTACGAATTCAGCTCATTTTTCAAGCTGTGAGTCATACCGTACAAAAAGAAGCCTGACACTGATTTTAATTAATAAAACTTAAAATTCAAATTTTCTGCTGGAGCTCTTATATTTTAGTTTTGCAAGATCAAGTATGCTGAACAAAACTGCAAGAAAAAAAAAAAAGATCCAAAGCTCTGCATGCTCTTGTGTCAAAGGTAAAATAAACTTCATTTAATCACCTGTTTTCTAAAATGTGGTCAAACATTTAAAAAGACATGTGCCAACCCAAAGAATTAAGAACTAAATAACCCTCTTAAAGACTAAAAAAAGAGAAGGATATACAAACTGCATTTCCAATAAAGCTGGGACATTGTGCAAAACTTTGATAGCAACTAATAAAAACCTTTTTCAACTGTTATGTAACTGAAGACACAATAAAGACAAGCTTTTTAATGTATACATTTTTTCTGGAGCATTCAGTCAATAAAGCAGTTGTTAAAAAGTATAAATTAGGGATGCAAACAATTAATTGTTGATAAGAAATTACTCGATTAAAGTGTATTAATTGCAATTAATTGCGTTTTGAACCCGTAATTCCCCTCAAGCCCGCATGGGGGCGCGCTTGATGCCAGACGTCCTAGACACACTCGCGGGAACACAAGAGAAGCTGGCCTCTGACAAACAACAATATAACCCAACCTGTGGGGGGCAGCATTACGCTTCCTTGCATACAGCCTGCCGGAACATTAGAAGAAGAAGAGGACGACAACGACAAGACAAACGAGAGGCGGTAAGCTGGCAGGATGAAGAGGACAAGACGGAGTTCGGTATGGAACCACTTTATGTCACATTCAGCCGTGCTGCAAGGAGCGAGTAGCTCTCAGCCTACAATCACCGCAGCGTTGGGACGACGAGTATGTGACTCCACGAAGGCAGAGGGCATTACCCAGCGGATATGTGACATGATTACTACAGACATGCTGCCAATAAAAGGGCGATTCCGCCAAAAGAGTGACATTTCTGTCCCCAGCATACTGTTGTATATTAAGTGTATAAACACAAGTAGTAATATATTACAAATTGTATTTTACTATTATATTAAACACCATACACATTAATATTTGTAGAAATTACAGATATATAATTTTTTAATACTTAAAAATGGCATCCAAAACACTAATACAGAGCATTTCTTGCCTGTCCCCACAGCCAAACACTACACTTTACTACAATGCATCATGAACAAAATCCTTCCAAAGCAAATTTTCTTGCATTTAAGTGTGACTCCATATTCTATCCACACTTATTTATTTTCATGTTTCAAGTAGCCTCAAAGTAGCCTTGTTATTGCATTGTCCCATTTGTGAATGTGTTGTTCCCTGCTGTGAAGAATAAATCTTTAATTAAGGAATATGATTTGCATTTTCTCTTTCATAAGAAAGATAGCATTGTCGTAGAAAGGAACCTATTGATTCAGAGGGAAATTCAGCTTTGCAGAAAAATTGCCGCTTATCAATTAATCGATCATCGATCAATAAGATGAACCAACTATCAATTAATGAATTACTCGATAATTTGCATCCCTAGTATAAATATAATCTGAAATATATTTTTTCTGCTGATATCGGGGCACCCCGAGCAGAAACACTGACACAAATTGACGAAGCAGGACCAAGTATTGAAGCTTTACCTTCTGGTAAAATGATAGCCCTGCTATTCACACTGACCCATATTCAAAGTGCTTTGTAGAGTCAAAATTAAAAAAATCTAACTCTAAAAGCAGTCAAGGGCATACTGTATGACACCAAGCCAAAAAAAGGAAATCTCTAAAATAGAAAATCCATTAATCCTCATTAATTTGAGCTCTGTGCTGAGTTTTATCTGCCTGTCATTTAAACAATGAGCAGGAACACAGAGAGGAGCCTTAATTCAACTGTAACCTGATAAAAAAAACAAAGTCTTTCAGTTTAATTCAGTTCATGCTGAGACATCAAATGTAGCCTGTGCTCGTTATGAGAGCCCAGCAGCTTTGTCAGACAGGTAGACCTGATAAACTATTCACGAGTCGGCTCTATTATTACACCAGACAGGGAACAGCGAGGACCGAACAAACACATCAGATCAGGTGACGGTCTGAACTCAACTCACCTCCACTTTGATGGCACAGCGGCCGATGGCTCGGACCGCTTTACGGACAAAGTCCACGTCCACTTCAGTGGCGTATTCCTTCAGCTCAGCCAAAACCTACAGCGTGACACATGAGCAGAAATCGTTTAGATCATTTTTAAGCATTAATATCAAAACATCATGATGCTTTTCTAACTTTTTAAACAGACATCAGTTGGTGTTACCTGGGCTATGTTAGCTTGAGATGCTAGGCGAATCATGATGTCCAGCTTCTCCAGTTTGACGTAGATTGGGTCATTGTACTTCACAAAGAAAACTTTCATCTCATGTTTCAGGATCTCTGGGCTAAAAGGAAAAATGGACAAGTTTAGCAATTCTGTTGGAGGTAGATTATTCCCATGAAAGCCTTTTTATTGGTACGTCATATTGCAAAGAAGCTCAGCTGTCATAGCCCCTTAAGATTAAAGTGAGTACATGCCATTGGAGTCAATTTACTGCGATATACGGCCTTGGGAGAGGACAAGAGAGTGGGGTGCAGTGGGCTTAGCCTACTTAGCCTACACCAACTGCTGGCTAGCCTGGTATTTGCAAAGCACTGCACTCCCCCGCTGGCACCATATGCTCCTGTCTCCCCTTTACTCTGCCTATGACACTACATCACATGACATTCAACCTCTATGCCATTTAGAGTGAAGGCAAAATGTGACAGGAGTGGAAATATGACCGATTTTGGAAGACTGAACAGAGCTTAAGAGTTGTTACATTTTCCCCAAACTCAGGTTTATTTCTATTATTATATTTGTTTTTGTTAGCTTGTTCGCTTGTGCCCACGAGCACCCTTTAGCCTGGCTAAATTAACTGCCCTGACGTCACCTCCTGCCACTTACCGTCTCTGCACGATGAGGTTGATGTTCCTCAGAGCGACATATTGCAGCTCTGGCTCAGCAGAGAGCAGGGTGACCAGAGGAGGGGCCAGCTTCTTCAGCAGGGTGCCGTAGTAGTCCAAGTCTTTGGGCAGCATCTCCATGAACTTCATCAAAACCTTCACCGCTGACAGCACCACGGCAGAGTTGGCGTGCGAGAGGCGCGGGGTCACACGCTCACAGATGCTGGCAGATGGTGATGTTAATAGAGGAGATAGACGGAGAGTTAGTCTGAGCTTTACTGGAGTTTTATTAACCTGTTCAGCTCCTTTTTAAAGCCTTCTGCTCGAAAAGGACACACTCATATAGAAAACAGTGTATCTCTGCAACCACAAGATCTATTTGAATTATTTCGGTGTCATAATAAAGTAACACTTAAGAGATTTGTCCAGATGTGTAATTATCAGTATATGTGTTACTGGGACAGAGTAAATGAAGACAGAAGTCAGAATAATTTGAATATTTCATACTTGCCTAATAAAAAGACATTTTTTATTGTGAATATCTCTTTGGAATGATACTGGAGTGGCTGTAAAACTCTAACAATTAATCATAAATTATTTTTACATCATCTCTGTAAAGGACTTGTGTTATAAAGTAATGCAGAGCAAAACTGAAGATGTCTGATAACAATGGAAAAATAGTTCACTTTTTCTTACGTTTTCTTTAGAGAGCATGCAAGCATTCCTGAAATCATGGACTTTAGGTCTGTAGAGGTTAAGGCACTGTGCACAGGGCTAATAATAAAGTTCACTGTGGCACAACTTGCAAGTTTATTGACTGCAGAAGGAAACTAGAGTGAAAATGGCAATAAAATTTCATCCTCGCCTAAAATAAAAAAAGTTTTTATTGTGAATATCTCTTTGGAATGATGCAGCTGCAGCTTTAGAGCTCTATGAACGAATGTCAAAATACGTGAACATTACTTCTGCCAAGTTTGAGTCTGATAAAGTGATGCAGAGCAAAGTTAGAGAGGTTTTACTACAGAGTGGTCAGGCCCAATCTTGGCACAGTTTGGCTCCATTAGTCCCATTTGACATTTCTGATATACCAAACTTTAGGTTTCACTTTTATGTCCCTTTTGGTGTTCATTACACACAATTACAACAGTTTTTATCTTCTTCTGCTTATCCATGGCAGTTTTTGACTATTTTTGAAAAAATAAATATATGATTTTTTAATTCTTTTCGGAAAAAAATAGAGTTCTATGCATTTTCTCATTTAAAGAAATCCATACCAAGCAACTGCAACCCAAGTTTGAATCAAAGTGAAACAGACTTCTATATTTGATGATTCATTTGTTTGGTGTTGATGTTGTGGTTGTTGTGTAAAAATGGCTTTTACGTTTGTGTAGGTGAGAATTTCCTGTTTAATCTGATGTCCAGCATGACTATATTATGAACTGTTCACTTTTTTTTATGTTTTTGTCGGAGAGCGTGCGAGCATTCCTGAAATTGGGTACTTTGGGGCTGAACAGGTTAAAGACATTCAGAGTTAATGAAGGCCGTGTTTGCCCTCACCTTTGGGACTCTCGGTCATCACGTGGTGTGTAATTGGCCAGACAGTCGAGGATGAAGATCTGCCCCCACTCCGTGCACTCGTTCAGGGCCGTCAGCAGCTTGTTGATGGTCTGGGGGTTCAGGTCCATGAGGTTACTGTTGGGGTGAGACTCGGCGATCTCAGAGAGCGCTGCCACTGCGTTAGCTACGACCTGAAGAAGAGAGGAGAGTTTAGATTAACGCACACTGCAGAAAAGGAGCCACAGTCAGTGAGATCAATGATAACGAGGGACTGGCAGGCTCACTGGAGCAGGGCACAGAGAGGGGGAAAACTGGACAGGGATGGAGCTGGTTTTGTAAATATTTAGAGAAACAAAGCTTTACTGATTGGTGGGACGTGCCTGAACACCTCACCAGGGAGGCGTCCTGATTAGATCCCTGAGCCACCTCACCTGTTTCCTCTCAACGCATTATTAATATTAATATTTAGTGTTTAAATCTTCCTGATGTATTTTCATCTACTGACGCATGAATTAATTTATTTGTTCCTGATCTTGGCCTGGATGAATTCTGTTATTAAGAGGCAGATCGTCTTGTTAAACTTTTAAGGGCTGAAGAAGCTCACAAAGAGGTTTTGTGACCAGTTTGGTATGAATTCAATTTGATCAGAGGCTCCAGCCGAAGTGAGCCCATTCTAGAAAGAGACAATATCCAGAGATGACATTCTGATTTGCCTTTTTTTGTTTGTTTTTAATCCTTCCACATTTCTCAGTGGGGTTGAAACTACGTGATGGTGATGCTCGTCTATTTGTTACAAATTTTATCAAAGAGATCGACCACAATAAAGATCACCACATTTCTGATTTTTTTATTTTGCGTCTCTCTACATCCTGTAATTGACTTAATTTAGTATTTAGCACTTTGTATTTAGTTATTTTGATTAAACATTATTTATTTCAATAGGCTCCCTTTTTTGACATGTATCTTCTCTGTTTCTTTTTAGATTATCTACTTGCCTGAAAACCTGGAGCTAATTGGGGTTCCCACTCTTTTCTAAAAATTATTTTCAGACTTTTTTTGACACCCAACCCCTTAAACCCACACACTAGAGGATGACATTTTTCGGAAATTCCCGTGGGTCACGTGATTCCCACGGTATGGGCGTCATTTTTTAATTAATCCCGTGATCGGGACAGGGCGGGAAAAAAAGCAACGGGAGCGGGCAGGAGCGGAAACGACATTAACAGATGATCATTTTCAGGCGTGTTAAACAATCAGACGAACAGATGTGTCCATTTTTGTAGTCATCTCTCAGTGAGAGCCAACACTCTTGACCGAGCAAGCAACACAAAAGAACTACAAAAGTGGTTTGACTTCCTGTCACCACCGGAAGTGAAAAGCAACTCGGAGCGGCTACCAGGGACACACATTGTTTACACTGACCGAATGTTAAACTTAAAGGCAAGGCCTTTTATATAAACTGCACTTTTACCTAAAATAAAAGATGCAACATTTTTTCAACATGTTTGGTTTAATTCAAACAGGAACGGGACAGGAGTGGGAGTCATTTTGAGTGGGAGCGGGAGTCATTCTACCGGAGTGGGAGAAGGACAGGATTAATTTTTTTACTCCAGCCCGGGATTGGGACGGGGCGGGATTTTTTCTCTGGGAGTGGGACAGGACAGGAGTGAACATCCGCTCTCGCGTCATACTCTAGTTCGGTGCAGCAGTGGCTGTCATAAAAATGTTTTAGTCACAAAGACACAACATTGCTGTAAAATGTCCTACCATGGGGTTGGAGTCAGAGATGAGGTCTTTGAGGGTGTCCAGGAAGCCTTGGTCCTCCACCAGCTGGGCGTTGATGTCGTGGAGCTTTGCCACACACACTGCTGCAGTCTTCCTCACGTATGGGTCTTCATCCTTCAGACATTTCCTCAGCGGCTCACAGAGGTACTCTGTGATCTTGTCCACACGGATGCAGCCCATGGTGCGGACCGCAAGGGCCCGGATCAGAGGGTTTGGGTCTTCACAGTCCTAGATGAATAGTTCAGGAAGGTTAGACTTTTTCTACAACCTTGTATTAATTTGGGGTGCTGGTTTGGCGTAGTGGTTAGCACCCCATGTACATGCTTCTGCCGGTCCAGGTTCAAATCTCGCCTGTGACCAGTTTGCAGAGTGTCTTCCCCTACTCTCTCACCCCCTTTCACAAGCCTATCCACTGTCTCTCTCCTATCAATAAAGGCACAAAATGCCCAAAAATATACATTTAAAAAAAAAAAAAACTTGTATTCACTTATGGATTAAAACACTCCCTGAAAAAGATATTTAAAATGAGTCTGACCACTGTTTGCATTTGTATTCAGTAAGTGGCTGTAACTGATCACTGGAGGCTGTCTCATCTTATTCAGGGCAGGTAACAGGACAGGAGAAACAAACAATCTTCAATAATTCTGCTTCATTTAATCCAAACTGATACCTTAACAATAGATAATCATCTAATTCAAGTCAGAGACATTCAGTGGGAGAAGAACGGCAATTTTCTTCACACAGCTGAACAAACAGGAGAGTCCAAACAGCATACATAAGCAATTTTAGCTGTGCAAGGGAATGTTTGTCTTTCCAGGCAGAAGGTGATTTAAATATTTGGTCAGATCTATGAATACAAAAATGGTTTTGTTTGTTTTTTGTTTTTTATATATGTATAAATTAGGGCTGGTTGATTATGGTAAAAATAAGAATCCTGATTATTTTAAGTGATATTGAAATCACAATTAATATACACAATTATTCATTTATTTAAAAACTTCAGTATTGATTTAAACACAACTTTAAAGAACCAGCGAGCGGCACATTATTGATCCACAGAAGTCACACACACTCACTGTGGCTGCACGTGGAACACAGAAGCGCTATGAAGTGCAGGAACTTGCATACACAGCACTCCACACTGTCTGGCATATTAATCGTTTTTCTTCGATTATAATGTTTTTATGATTGTCAGATGGCAAAATTGAAATCACGATCAAAATCCGATTAATTGTCCAGCCCTAGTATGAATGCATATACAATATGTGTATCCAGAAATTGAATATGTCAAAGTCCAGTGATGCATCCTCACCGCTTTTTTTCAATGTAATATTTTAACAATCTTTGATATTTATATTCTTCAAATAAATCGCTTTATTTTCAAAGTCAAACACATGAGTGCTAAACTGCCCAAAAGCTTTGGATGTTTTTTCAATTCAAATTCTAAAATTAGCTTTTATTGAACCCGACAAATGAATAACCTATACCTACCAAAGTGTCAGACATCTTAGGACAGTACTCAATAAGATATCGTGGAGCTAGGGCTGGGCAATATATCGAATAAATCGAGTGATTCAAATTATTTTCTGCAGAAGATTTAAAAATTAAAAATCTGGATTGTATTTCCATTCACTTACTTAAATTGCAAGTAGTTGCAAAGTTTGAAAAATAGACTGAAATTGTACAGTTTTTTTGATGGTTCCACTGTCAGATTTTGCACAAGCACTTTTATAGGCTTGAAATTATTTTTTAAAAATTAGATTAAATATTGATTAGAGAGAAACATGTTAACAAGCTGTGAAAATCCCTCAGCTTTCAGTTTTTATGTAGGCAAACCTGCCTGTGTTAGAACTACATAATAGGGCTGAACAATTAATTGTAAATTAGATTAAATCACAATATGGCTTGTTGCAATTTTCAAATCACAGACAGTACAATATTTTTAACCCAAAATGTGTTGAACATTTTGGCATTGTGATGTAGTTTCTTGCAATTTCATGCCAATTTTAACCTTTTTAACCCAGTTTTTACAACTTTATGTCTATCTTGCTCCTTTTCATCTTTTTTTTTTTGGCCACTGTCAGACCATGTTTGGAATTTTTACATGGTTTTTGACATTTAATCCCAATTTTGCTGCTATGATTAATTTTCCTTAGTCACTTTTGAATGTTTTTTGGAATTTCATACCTATTTTGCACCTATTAACTTTTTTCCGCTTTCGTACTTCTTTTTTTTACCCATTTTTTTTTTTTTTTACAATTTCATACCTATTTTGCTTCTATTCTTCACTTCTCCACCTTTTCTCATTTTTAAAAAAATTTTTTTTTTAATAATTGTTTTATTTTCATTGTTCAAACAACAAAAATTACACGGTTGACAATAAAGATACACGATTATAATAAAAACATCAAAAATGAGAAAACAAAATAGACTAAAGAACAAACAAAAACCCAGACATAAACAAAAAACAAAACCAAACAAAACAATTACACAAAAAATAAATAAATACACAACACAAAATTGTAACAAACCCACAACGAAAAACAAACAAGTTCAACCTCCTAATTTCAACTCCTTTATCATGACATTAATCTCTATAATCCAGTGAATTAAATATGCTCATGTTAAACAGTTCATTAGATGTCACTTATTTTATACCATGCTATTAATTTATCCGCTGAATAAAAAAAATATTTCATCAGCACAGAAAATTCATACGCAAACCACTGGAGGAACCAGAATACTATATTAATAAAACACACCTATTTGTTAAACACAACTTTATGAACTCAGCGCTTGTAATATTTTTCCCCATATGTTTTCAAATTAAGTCACTTTGTTTTTTTCAGTGGCTATAAGTTTTTCCATGTTCAAATAAAAAGACAGTTCATTTTTCCAGTGTTTAAGAGATGGAGGATATATAAAATTCCAACGTTGTAGAATAAGTTTCTTTAATATCAAAGATGAGAAAAGAATGATCCATTTTTGTGGAAAATGAATGTTGTCTTTTCTCAAATCTTTTCTCGAATCTTTTATCCTTAGGTTAATTTAATGTCATATTGGTTTTACTATAAAAAGATCTACTGCTTATATTTGTTTAAGAATACATAAGACGAGGAACATTAAAACAATCATAGAGTAAATTGCAATATCGGGGAAAAATATCGCGATTAGATTATTTTTTCAAATCGTTCAGCCCTACTACATAATCAACATTTTAAGACGCACCTTAATTTTAAGAGGGAAATACTGATTCATTTAGGAATATATTTGACAACATAAAGGTAGAACTTGATTCATGTCATTTGTGTGTCACTTGGATTTTTTTTTGTCTTTGAGAGGGAAAAAAATCAATTAAAATCGTAAATCGAGTTTTGTGGGAAAAAATCTGGGATTTTATTTGTAGGCCATATCGCCCAGCACCACGTGGAGTTCAATATCTGTATTTACTTAGACATTTTGTCATTTTCTAAATAAAAAAAGAAACTCAGAAAAGCTTTGATGGCAGAAAGGTTTGTCATCAATAGCAAAATGTTGTGATTTTATGCTTTTGTCTTCATAATACACATCCTCATGATCTGTTTTTGCTCCATTTGTAAATTTAATACCATGTTTGTATGTAGTGTTTGTATGAAATGTTGAATAAGGTGAATTGATTTGTGTTAACTAATATTCTTACTTTTGCTGTAACTTATTTTAAATTTTGTTTAATTGCTGAAGGTGAGGTTTTGAGACAAGTCCCCATGGGAATAAAATGTTGTTTTTCTTGTTTTATATCTTACATAGATAGATTGTTACAAAGACTGGAACAGATTAGTTTCAGTAAATTATAGACTCAGGACTCCTGCCAAAAAATTTCTGTGACAATGAGTTTAAAAATGTTGGTAAGTCAGAAAAAAAATCGAGACTTCTGCATCCTGAATTGTTTATTTTCACGTGCACAGCGGCACTCGGCTTGCACCTCTTCTTGCCGCACCCATAACAGGTCGGGAGAGGCAGTGAGGTGTCGAGACACGGAGGGAAGATAATTATTTTTCCATTAAAAGCTGCCCTCAAAGTCAGAGGCTGAGCTAAAGTGATCATTTCTGAGTGTTTCGCCCCACAGCTGCAGCACATCCATGACAGACTGATTTTTACCTTAACAAAGGTGTTGACAGCCATGATGGCCATGTCTGGCTGACTCTTGGCGTAGTTCATCAGGTAGAGGTAGACCAGCTTTTTCAGCTCCAGGTTGTCGGTCTGCATGCAGTTAACTACATCTGGGAACAGAGCGCTGAGGAGAGGACAGGGTGTCACATCGCTGCTGTCCCACGGCGACGGTAATATGTGATGACTCTGGCATTATTACTGACACTCACCTGACATCTTTCCCGACTGTCATGGAGGCAATGACCTTCTTCACAGCCTCCTTCTTCTTCTCTTTCTTATCGCTGTTCAGCTCTGCCTTCAGCTCAAAGATCTCACCTGAGAAGAAAACATAGACAGCAGAGTCACACATCCAGCTGTGACAGAGGAAGTACACAAAAAATATTAGAATATCAGATACCCAAAACATGTAAGGTCTTGTATTTGGGGAATTCGTCACATGATATAACACAAAAAAAGAAGGAGTATCTTGTTAAAATACTATTATCAGCAAGTAAAAAAGTAATCACCAGATTGTGGTACAAAGTAGAACCACCAATTTGGGAGCAGTGGGTGTGCACTGCCGAGGAAATATTTGTGATAGAGAAACTCACGCACGAATTAAGATTACAGGAAACACAATTTGTGGAAAAGAGGGAAAAATCGACTGTTTTCAGGAGGACTGAAGAGGACACCACCACTTTCACTGGACAATAAGGACATTGATGTGAGGAGGATGGATAAATGAGATGGATTTTGCTGTGCCCTGATACTGTAACTGTTACAAAAACAAAACCCAATAAAAAATGAGCAAAAGAAATAGCGGGTCAGCGCGGGTTAGCCAGCTAAAAATCAGCAAGTGGCTCTTTCCCACTGTCAGCAGACTCGGTCTAATCGGCAGCAGACGAGCTGCATGGCTGTTTTTTTCCTCTGGCGCATCAAGCTAATGTCATCACGTTGATGACATCATCAGCACGACGAAGCCCCTCAATGTAAACAATGGAAAGGAGCATAGAAGAAGTGGACACAGTTTTCTGTACTTTGTACTTTTGTCCCTCTTTAAAAATGTACAAACTCTGTTCAGATGATACAAAGACGGGTGGGATATGTTGCTGAGACGGCAAAGAGTCACGTTAAGTTACAGATGGAGGGAGTGGGCGTGATGTTACGCTGTGGGGACGTTACGCTGGCGTCATCCATAAATTAGCGGGTCACCGGGTGTGATGTTCCCACTGAAGCCTATCAGAGGCGAGGCGATTAAAACCTTTTAAACTGCTGACAGGAGCTGATTGTTACCAGGTAGGTCTGGGTGATATGGCCTAGAAATAAAATCCCGGATTTTTTTCCACAACACTCGATTTACGATTTTAATTGATTTTTCCCTCCCTAAAAGAAACAAAACTCCAAGTGATAAAAAAATGAAACAAATTAAGTTTTGCCTTTATGTTGTCTAAATGTTTCCCTCTTAAAGGAAAAGTTCGGTTCCTGCAGCTTTTACATTGTTTATAGAATGAAGAACAACAATATACTCACCCAGAAGGCTTTCCTGATGCAAACGGTGCTTCGGGAGATATTTAGATCCAAAATCGAGCAGTGGACACCGATATAATGGTAGCCTGTAGGGCATAGATCGCCGCTCCTAAAAACTGCATTAATCGTTCAAAAACTCATGTTTTTCACCGATATTCCATCATGATTTGCTCCGAAAGGACCGCCATTGCAGCCTGTGTCTCTCCACACAGCGCTGTGTGGCTGAACTAACCTCTGAACTGACGAGCTGTTTACATGCTCTTTGCGCATCGCAGTACTCTCTGGAGCGTTGCGATCGCTTCCTTATCTGTATATCTGTATACTGTGGCTCCAAACTGTAAGGACGTCCATCATATTCAAAGTCCTCCTCCACAACATCTTCATCCCATAGATATTCGTCCATTTTGCACAAAACTGGAAGAAGAAAGTTGATTTGTAGCTGCCGATCTTCCCCTGAAACAATGAGCACTTTTCTTGTATGCTTGAAGAGCATGTAAACAGCTCGTCAGTTCAGAGGTTAGTTCAGCCACACAGCGCTGTGTGGAGAGACACAGGCTGCAATGGCGGTCCTTTCGGAGCAAATCATGATGGAATATCGGTGAAAAACATGAGTTTTTGGACGATTAATGCAGTTTTTAGGAGCGGCGATCTATGCCCTACGGGCTACCATTATATTGGTGTCCACTGCTCGATTTTGGATCTAAATATCTCCCGAAGCACCGTTTGCATCAGGAAAGCCTTCTGGGTGAGTATATTGTTGTTCTTCATTCTATAAACAATGTAAAAGCTGCAGGAACCGAACTTTTCCTTTAAAGTCAAAGTCTGGGTCATAAAAGGTTGATTATGTAGTATAAACATGGACAGGTTTGTCCACATAAACACTAAAGGCTGAGGTATTTTTACAGTATTAGCATGAAACTCTCTGATCAATATTTAATCTACTTAAATAACAAATACAAGCTGATAAAAGTGCCTGTGCAAACCCTACAAGGCCGGCCATCATGAAAATTGTAATTTTTTTCAAAAATTGCTGCTACTTACAATAGGACTAAGGCAGGAGAAAAAAAATCTACATTTTTAATTTTTAAAATCTTCTGCTGAAAATAATTTGAATTAATCGATTTAATCGATTCTTTGCCCAGCTCTATTACCGGGTTTAAATGGGTTTTTTGGTCAGTCTGAAAGGGGTATTAGAGGGACTTTATTAAGCAACAGGTGATGTTTTGGACCCCACTGTTCTTTCCTAGACTTTCCTACAAACAGGGGAACAGCTGCTCTCTGCACTTAACAATAAATAAAAAATACTGTATTTGGGGGTGCTGGTTTGGCGGAGTGGTTAGCAACCAGGCACCCCATGTACTTGCTTCTGCCGGTCCAGGTTCGAGTCCCGCCTATGACCAGTTTGCAGAGTGTCTTCCCCTGCTCTCTCACCCCCTTTCACAGGCCTATCCACTGTCTCTCTCCTATCAATAAAGGCACAAAATGCCCAAAAACATTAAAAAAAAAAAAAAAAAAAAAAAAAATACTGTATTTGTATTAGACTTTACATTTTCGCAATCTCAAAGTGCTACAGAGTAAGATAAAAACAATTAAAAACAATTTATAAAAGAGTCAAGATAAATAGATTCTTCAAAGAATAGAGAACCCATTAAAAGGAAATTAGCTTTTCTTTAAATAGATAGGCTTTAAGATTTAAATGATATATAATCATGTCGAAATTTTAGTAAACTTCGTCTTCATTTCTTATTATTTTTGTTATAAACTAAACTGAACCATTCTGATGAGCAGGAAACATTTTCACTGCCGTTCTTGATCTAAAAATGAATTATAAAATAACATTTATGCAGCGTAGGTGAGCTTAAATGTTCAAGAGTTGAAAAACCGCCTCCATATGTTGATGTTTTTATCAAGGAGTTAGCAAATCACAAAGTTGGTGATTAAGGAGACACTCACCGCTGCTCAGAGATTTACGTAAGCTCCTTCTGCCACACAGACAGTCAGACGGACGGCTGCATATTTACATCCAAGAGTGTGTTCACAAAGAAAACATCATGACGTAAACTCATGATGGCTATTCTGGGATCAGTGTACATCACTCATAGGTCAGCAGTCACATAACGAGCTCAGAAGAGGGACTGAGACGGTTTTTTAATACAGATAAAAAATAGAAATGCAAACTTGATGTCGGATTTTACATAAAATGTTCAATTACCACTTTGTCAAACCAGCACCCCAGAAATACTTTATTGATCCTCAATCTCTTATACACAGTACAGCAGCAGGAATATCAGATAAACACATTAAAATCAGGGATGTACAATATCGTTGGCTCACTATCCATGTCAGCCAATATCAGCCAAAAAGTAAAGTACTGATACTAGCCGATATCGAAGTTTTTGCAGATATTTACAAGGGTTAAAACAATACTGGATTTTTGCTCGTATTTTTTTCATTCATTATCGCCAATACCAACAGCAATACTTCAGGCCAAGAGCTCTGTGCTTGATTAAATTGCATATAATCGCATGAACAGATATAAAACAAAATTAAAACAGCTTTTAACTCTTAAAAAAATGAAACCTAAGTATTTAAAAATACCCATGCAGTGATGAAAAGGTGCAACAAATTTGAACATTTGTATAATTTGCTAATATTTCAGCTGATATATGGCCGACATGTGTGGCTGATATGCCGGTTGTAAAATTCTACAACAGTTTCAAGATTGGCCGATACAATACTTAATTTTTTAGGCTGAAACAGAACAAACTGATAATATTGTGCATTCCTAACACTTACAGAAAACTGTATAAATTAGGGCTGAACAATTAATTGCAAATTAAATTAAATCGCAATATGGCTTGTTGCATTTTTCAAATCGCAGAAGGTTCAATATTTTTAGCCCAAAATGTGTTGAACATTTTTGGCATTGTGATGTAGTTTTTTGAAATTTCATGCCCATTTTTTTTACCTCTTTTCATAATAAATAAATAATTTGTTTCTTTTTTTGAAAAAAAAAAAATCAACCAAAACTCTTAACATTTTTCAGTAAAAAAAAAAGAAAATAAATAAATAATTTGTTTCTTTTTGGAAAAAATCAACCAGAACTCTATACTTTTTCCTACGACGGAGGATTAGGGCCACGTTGAAAACTAAAAAAAAAGGAAGGTTACGAGAATAAAGTCATAAAGTTACGAGAATAATCTCATAAATTACGAGAATAAAGTCGTAAAATTACGAGAATAATCTCATAAATTATGAGAATAAAGTCGTAAAATTACGAGAATAAAGTCGAAAAGTTACGAGAATAAAGTCATCTCAAACTAGGAAACATCTGCTTGGCTTTATTTGGAAAGATATTCACAGATTCGGACTTTTTGGCTCAATAAATCATCAACAAAAGAACATAGTTCCAAACCAGATCCATGTTTTTGATCACTGTAATGAAGACTGTGAGCTATAAACTCGTTTTCATCCAAACGAGCCGTCAATACACTGAAGCTGATGGCTCGGCGGTTTAGGGACTATCGGCAAATTACCATATCAGAGCAATAGTGTGAAAGAAAATTGAATAACTTCCCCATACTGAGAAGTAAAGTTTTCAAAATCACAGCAAATACAAAGGATCGTATGTTATTCATACTACGGGTCATATTTTCTTTTAGATTTATTTAAATTAAAATATTTTCCAGGACTTTCTGATTGAAATTAAAGCAAATGCCATCAAAGTAATGAGATCTACCAACCAAGTCATAACAAAACATGAATGGTGATCTCTTCTTTAAACTACAGCTCTTACTCCAGCGGGAATGTTTTGATTTGATTTTAATGATGATGTTTTGTTTATTTAATTGTGTTAATTAATATGCATGGATTTCTTTCACACTATTCCTCCGATATGGTAATTTGCCGATGGTCCCGAAGCCTCTGAGCCATCAGCTTCAGTGTATTGACGGCTCGTTTGGAGGAAAACGAGTTTATAGCTCACATTCTTCATTACAGTGATCAAAAAGAGGGGTCAGGTTTGGAGCTATGTTCTTTTGTTGATGAATTCTTGAGCTGAAAAGTTTGAATCTGTGAATATCTTCCTAAATAAAGCAAAGCAGATGTTTCCTAGTTTGAGATGACTTCGTTCTCGTAACTTTTCGACTTTATTCTCGTAAATTTATGAGATTATTCTCGTAACTTTTTGACTTTATTCTCGTAACCTTCCTTTTTGTTTGGTTTTCAACGTGGCCCTAATCCTCCGTCGTATTTTCCCATTCAAATAAATCTAAAAAAAATAGTTTAAAATAATTAAATAAATACAAGTTTCTATTTGTTTCTTTTTTGGAAAAATATCAACCAGAACTCTAAACATTTTTCAATTAAAAAAATTAAATAAATAAATAAACAATTTGTTTATTTTTGGACAAAAATAACCAGAACTCTATACATTTGCCCATTCAGAGAAATGGAAAAAAATATTTTTCAAAAATAAATGGGGTTTTTTTGGGGAAAAAAAATTAACCAGAACCCTACACATTTCCCATTCAAAGAAATCCATACAAAACAACCCAAGTTTCAATCAAAATGAAACAGATTTTGATATTTGATAATTCATTTGATTGGTATTGACGTTGTGTTTGGTGGGTGTAAAAATGGTTTATATTGTTGTGTAGCTGAAAATTTCCTGTTTAATTTGATTTGCAACATGACTATACTCATATATGATATGAATGTTCACTTTTTCTTATGTTTTTGTTAGAAAGCGAGCAAGCTTTCCTGAAATCAGGTACCTTGGGGCTGAACAAGTTAATAAATACCAGAGTTTAAAAAAAACTGTGATAAAAAACATGACAAACGTTTACTCTGTAGACCCTGACAGTGATGAAGGCAGGAGTTATAAAGTCTGACGGTCACAGGCAGGAATGACTTCCTTTGGCAGGACGAGCCTCGCACTGAATGTTGCAAAGAGGAACTGTCATCCACTTTTTCATGGACGCTTTCGGGGACAGAAACTCATTATTGCTTTGTTTGCTCGAGTCTCACAGTCTGATTCAAACTTCACAAACACTGAGTGTCAGCACACTGTCAATTTTGGGCTTAACTTTGAGTCGAGCTACTTAGAGATTTAGAGATTTCCAGGCACTACAAACCACTAATCACCCAAAATCTTCTTCAGGATGTTGGCAACAGACTGCACACAGCAAACACAGAGTAAATCAGAATATGAGCAGAGAGACTCATTCTCTTTGACATCAAAAGCAATCCTGACAAACAAACTGAATCCACACTTCTGATTTAAAGGGATTTGTCTGCATCTCTAGACCCTGTTTCTGACAATATGAGCAGATTTAGTTGAACAAGGTATGGCTTCTGAAAAATGAGACTGCTCACATGGTTCACGGAGTGATTACATTAAAGCAGGGATCATCAACCACACTTATACAAGGTCCAGTTTCTTCTTTGGCATATGCTCTGATTTGAGAAAACACCAATAATAGTTAAAAACAGTTATAATGAAGTGTTTTGGTCCACCAGTCCTGAAGCAGCCGCATGAGGTTTCATTAATAGTTGAGGGTATTAAATGATGAAAAGCTTTCCTTAAAACAAAAACATTTTTACTCTGCACTTTTCCTTATGTTTAGTATTTTTTAGAAAGGCGTTTAACCCTGACTAAGGCTTCTTGGTCTTATATTCATGTCATTTAGTTTTATTTTCTTTTATCTTTTCCGAATGGCTTTATGCACCTTGCTGCTGCGTCACACCTCCGGTTGCACTTTTATGTTTCTTTTGCTTTTATGTATTGTTCTCACGGTATTTTTTTATGTTGCTTTTATCCACAGTGTTCTTATTTATGTTCTGACACTGCTGTAAAGCACTTTTGAGGCATTTTGGGTTACTGTAAAGGGCTTTAGAGATAAATACTGATTGATTGATAGTAATACAAAAGACCAAAAGGGCAAACAAAAACTTAAAAATGAAAAGAATATTTAAGGTTGAAGTTGTTTTTAAGTCTGTAACAAGTCCGAATTCTGGAAGGGGAAAATGTTTACATTCTGAGATTAGTTTGAGTATTGTGGGGGAAAAACAGAAGTCTGAAATTTAAGCAGTATGATGAAGAGAAAAGCAAGAATTTTAAGAATAATTCCACAATTAACATTGCATGTATTATTGATTTTTCACAGTCAAAGAAAAAACCAAATCTCCTCTAAAACTTTCTTTGCAGTGGTCCAAATCCTCTTCTGTAAAATAATAGTCAGGGGGCCGGATGGAAAGGTCTGAGGGGCCTGATGTGGCCCCCGGTTGATCACTGCATTAAAGGTTTGGTATTCAAGCAGTAAAACAGTAAGTTTACAATTAGTCTTTGGTTTATTGCAAGCTACTGACTGACGTGGCATCAGAAAATGATCGGCTTAAAAGTTGAGCAACAAATTAACTTGAATTTTTTTGTTATATTGACCAACAAGTTGTGCTCAGGTGTTGTTTTTAACTTCTTCTTTATTTACTTTTAAAATAACTGTAACTAAATCAACAAACATTTTCATTAACAGATAAAAACTAGACTAAAATGTCTGACAGAGACTTAATCCAATCAGTCCTAATTTGGTCATGTAGAAAGTACAGACAAGTTAGTAATATATCCAATCACAGCTGCCTTAGCTTGGTGGTGGTGGGATAAGTTGTGGAGCGATCCAATCAGAGCTGCTCTCTTTATGAATTGATATATTCATGTAGAGCAGGTTCACTGTTTGTTGTCAGTTCTGGTATTGTAACTGAGATGCTCTGCCAGGTAGACTAAATAAAGGTGGCTGCATTGAATGAAGGGTTATTAGATGTTTTATTTTATCCAAGAGTAAAAAATGACTCAAGAAATTTAAGGAAACATAAAAAAGGCCTTACACTTTACATTTAATATATTAGTCGACTACATTTATAGAAGACTAAAATTAAAACAGTTTAGATCACTAAATTCTGACTTAAAATGAGGGATATTCTGGGGACAAGACTAAAACTAAATTTAAAAGTGCTGTTAAAATTAAAATTGCTGCACACCAAATCAGGACTAATTTAGTGAAGCTGAAGTGACGACTCAGTTTGAGTTTTGAGTTCGATAAATACACCCGAAAATTTAAACATGACAAAACTGTGCCAAAGCTGAACCAAAACTTCTGACTCCTGATCAAAAGGAAAAACACATTTGTGGAGACATTTTGGAAAAAAACGGAAGGAAACTGAAGTTTTTTACATGAATAGTTCACTTTTTCTTACGTTTTTGTTGGAAAGCGTGCAAGCATTCCTGAAATTGGGTACTTTGGGGCTGAACAAGTATACCTCCATGTCTTGCTGGTTCTTTAATGTTGAAATGTATCATTTTAAAAGTATATATGTTTAATGACAGCATGTGGAGTGTGTTTTATAATTAGTGAGTATTTTTTATGCTCACTAAATTGAGAGATGAAATAATTGTGATTATGATTTTTGGCAGAAGTGAGCAGTTCTACTCATTTGTTGGCATCAGTGATAAGACATACCTCGTGTTATTTTATTCTTCTTAAAGGTGCTATGAGGAGAATCTATTTCCGGCGACATAAAGACTCTGCTACGCACGCGCAGCGACTGTCGTAAAGACATGACCCAAGCCAAAGCATGTGTCTGTTGTGTTGCTAATGAATGCAGCTCGGACCTTCCTCAGAACTCTGCATTGCTTTACAACTTCTTTTTTCAACAACTTACAGGATGCAAAGCGACGAGGTAATGTATCTCTTTCTAGTTACGTAGTGGTAGTTTTTGATGTGTGACAACAAGCAACTTTTGGAAAACTTAGTATCGTAGTTTTGTAGTAGGCCATATATCTCTACTTACAGCCCGGTGCTCTAAGACGTGTCTGACCCGACCGCGAAGCTAAGGAATAGCATTTATAGATAACCTATTTTGATGCTATAAAACTCATCTCAAAGTGTGTATTTCCATCAGGCATATATCTAAAAGTGAGGCTTTTTTGCAATTACTTAGAAACTCCTCAGAGCATATTTAAGATCAAATAACATCATTGTGACACTGAAAGTTTGAACATTTGTATTTTCTCTGGAACCACTACATGGGAAATTAAATTGAGATAATCTAAAATTAATTAGACAACTTAATAAGGCCGCCTCTGAAAAGGATAATTTAGCCCCAAAATGCCAACGGTGTCACAGAAGCTGCAGAAAAAGCACTCCGTGGATTTTGTTAGAAATCAATTATCACAAAAATCAATGAGCAGCGAGCTAACAGACCTTTCTTGGTGGTGGTGAAGTACTTGGAGTCTGTCATCTTGGATCCAAATTGTCGATTCTCCTGTAAAAGATGGACACACAGATGGAGAGGATTGTGAATCCTTTATCCTGAGTGGAAACTTGGAGAATCACGAGAGCAACAGGAAATACTAGAAGTGCAGGCACAGGGAAAAAGGAGGAATTCCTGTCTTCTCCTGAACGACTGTCAGAGAGGAAACAGACGAGTGTATCTCCTCTTTAGACTTGGATCCTTCTGGTCAGAAAGTCTGTGAAACTACAACACGACTTCAACATATTAAAGATGTTCCTGCAAAGCATTTATTCCATTTATCAGGCAGACAATAGAAGTAGATCACGATGGTCAAGCTGAATTATTGATAGAGGGTTTGTATTATGTGTCACTAAAAAGATCTCAATCCTCATGAGTTTACAAGACGCTGAAATACAAACAGGGAGCTGCAACAAGTCATCACATGTCACTATGACACTGAAGCTCCTTTTACAGCTCAGTCTTCATCAAACATTAAGCTCAGTCTGACATGCTCCCACACATAAAACCTGCAGCAAAAATGATTGCTCTCCTAGGGCTGGGTATTTCCTGCAACCCCACGATACGATATGTGACCCGATACACATATATTGGGAACATTGACTGCACTTTTAATAGAATTCCCAGCAACTTTTGTTTTTATTACAAGACGCAAAAGAACAAGCATGAGCTTTACATAACTCTTCAAATTAAGAACTTTAATTTATTTTATTTATTTTTATTCAGGTCCCCAAAGATCGTAGATCTAAGTTCAAACTTGGAACATGTGTTTTATCATTTAGTTTGGCTTTTACTTTGAACTGTGCCATTGTTAATGTTATCCAAAGTGTACTTACAACAACTGTTCAAACATTGAGGCTGTATCGATTCTGTAGAATCCATATCTATACACGTATCCCCAATAAGTGCATGACGATATTTTGCCGTATCGATATTTTGAGCACAGGCCTATTCTCTACTGAAGCACAATTTTAGTTTTTCATGATGAACCAAAATAATTAAGATATCAGCCCTAATGGGAACCCTGTTTTAGCACTTTTTAGGCCTTTTGCACAAGCAGTTGAGTGTAGAAGCTTCAATATGACCCTTTGCTGGCCACAGATATCAGCACACAGGGTGTCCTGATACAACTTTTCACCTTTGATACAATATTTATTTAGCAGCTTGAGTATTGGTCGATACCAATAGCAATCCGATCCAATATCAGCAGGAATCCTACATACTTTTATTAATTATTTTGTATTATGGACTGTAAGAAAAAGATTTATCAGGTGAGATTACTCAAACAGAGAACAGTAGTCAGCAATAGTAGGTATGAGAAAAACTGACACATTTGTTATTAACCAATAGGTTCAATAAGTTTTAACCTTAAACATAAGAGTATACTACAATAAAATAAAATAAATGAAAAACAATTAAAAGACCTTGAAAAGTAACCTCAAGAAATCTAGTAAAAACAAAAAGATATATTTTTAAATTGCAAAATAACTACTGTGTTTAACTGAAACATAAGCAGATTCTACAACTAAATCAAATAAATAAAAAATAAACTAGAATGGACAGTTTGTATCGGAGTGCTTATATCAGAGATTTTAGATTCAGGATGATATTTGTTTTTTCGCTGATATTGGACTGATATCTGTTGCTGCTCTCCCTCTCAGCCATCTGATCCTCAGTAGGATGTTTTACCAAAAAGCACATTGCTTATTGTAATTTTAGATGGACTGCTGAATCTTCAGGTTTGACCTCACTTTCCCTGCAAATCATCTGTCCTCAAACCAGGGCTAAAAGATTCTAGGAAAAGATCTAATCTGGATTTTTCTAGCAGTAGAACAATTTAAATTCTGTTCTTGATTTTCTTTAAATGAAGCTTCAGTGCAGCATTCACGATGTTTACAGTACAGACAACAGTGAGGACATTAATGATCAAAACCATATGATATGGATGATAAAGTTTTCATTATTTAAGGGATATGTCAACTTCTACTCCTAAACAGAGGCTTTGTGTGGTTGCACAGACCCTGGGTCAGTCGGCAAAAACTTATAGCTTTGGCAATCACCTGGACGTGTGGTCTAAAATTGCAAACATTACCTCTAGAGATCATTTAGGATTACAACTAGGGGTGCATCGATCATAAGCAAAACACACAATAGCCAAATTCTGGAAATCTGTTACTAGACCTAGTCCACACTCTCTTGCCCTTGAAAAACTCACATTTACGATCAAGGGTAAATATTCCACCTTTGATAATTTACCGGTACGTTTTATGTCATTTCTAGAAGGGAGAAGGTTACATCTTGTTTTGATTTTTGACAAAGGTTTATATGGGGGGATATTCCAGAGCCTACTTTTTACTATGAGCCTTTTAGAGGCACCTAATGTGAAGTCCTACTGCAGGAAATGTAACATTAGAGAAATTTACAGTTGTATAATGAGACCATGTCTTACTGTGTTTGTTTTGTATTGTACCTTGTCTTTTGTTGTTGTTCTGTTGTATTATTTGAAATATACAAAAAGCAACAAACATACATGCTTAGAGGGGTACATCGATCACAATTTTCTGGCTGATCAACGATCTTTAAAAAGCCTGACCTGCAGATACCGATTTTGCAGATATTGATGTTTTTTTGCATAACTGACCGCATACACCTTCAATGTTCCAATCTTATTTTATTGAAACACATTAAACAATACCTGTTACAACAATACCTTTTTTTAACTGCACGAGGTAGTTCTGACAAATACAAATGAAAAGTTTTGAATATTGCTGTTCAAACGACTAAATTATATCAGTTCCTTTAGTCTTTCATTTTCCACATTTCAAAACAAACAATACATGAGCAAAATGTGAAACTGCAGGCCTGTTTTGAGCCTCTTACCAAAAATAAAGTGAATAACAGTATTTTGCTTTGACAAATCAAGGAAATCACAAAGTTTGAGGTAGTTATTAAAATAATTTACAGGACAAACTAACAACACAACTTAAAGCACTAATAAAGCGTCCAGAGTTCTAGGTTTCCTTGTACTGCAAAAAGAAAAAAAAATGCCCAAATGCAGCATCTTTGTGGCTTTAAACGTAAAAACACTGCAGGTCAATCAGTCTGGTAGAGGAACAAGCTGCAGTGGCTGACTTCAGACCTTTGAGGAGGTGGATAAGATCGATGTCTCATGTAACGATTGGCTGATTGCCCAAAATTTTAAAAATTGGCACTGATCAAACGGTGCATGTTTTATTACAATACAAAGACATCTTACTAACAGTGCTTGTGGTATGAGATTGAATATTGCCATATATGTTTTTTTCCACAAGCCCAATGTCAAATGGGACTCAGTGCAAAACCACCCCCAACAAAAAAGAAAGTAACAGTACAGGTTTTCAAACAAACACCAAATAACAGACTTACACAAAAGGCGGGGATGCACAACATTTTTAAACAACAGTGATAATGGCAGATTATCATCTGAAAAGTCGAAAATCTGTATCTACTGATATGGAAATATTTCAGCAGTACATTCTGGTCGTATATATTTGTCTAAAATACTGGCAGGATGTACAAATGCATCATACTGGCTAAGCACTGACTGTCTGCTTTTTTTATATCATTCATTAAAGATTAAATGACATTTTTCCTGTTTCAGACCTGCTTCAAACACATCAAACTGTCACCATGAAGTAGGGGTGTGCGATATGAGGATATAAAAACGTTAAGGATTATAACATGGGGATGATCTCATAAAGCAGAAAGATCGTTAGATCGTCCGTGTGGGTGCAGAGACTTTGAAAGAAAGTTTCTTTGGCTTTAATTTTCTCTTTTCTCTTTTAGGGTTTTACGTGTTTTATATGATAAACATAGGGAAAAAATGGTCAAACATGCAAATTAGTCTAGAAAAATCAACATAAAAAAGAATGGTGATGAAATCGTGATTTTATTTAAAAAAAAATCGTGATATGATATTTTTGCCATATCGCCCACCCCTACCATGAAGGATCAGGTCAGTTTAAGTAAACAGGACGATTCAGGCTACTGAAAAAAGTATTGATATGGACCATGAATAGTTTCCAACACACAGATCTACAACTATGCTTCATCCAATCAAAACTGCATGGGAACTTTTAAAAACCAAGAGTTTTGTTTTATCAACAGTTAAATGTTGTTTTTCACGTCTGTTCATCAAATAAATGGACTCACATTGAAAGAAACAGCTGAATTTCATAAAGACTTTGTACTCTTGCCAAAAAAATTCTGACCACCACTTATGAGTTCAGAAATATCAGCATATTGTGCATCCTCAGTGTGAACTCATTTTTATGACACATATTTAATCCAGTCAGAAGACTATGTGTTCAATAAATATTGCAGTAATATCAGCAAAATAAACAAATGTACCATAAAGCTTCACCTTTTCATGTATCTCAAAAACAAGAAGTTAGTTTTTCCACGGTAAAACGGTTTCTTTTAGAACGTCTGCTCCTCACATTGAAAATAAGTTATATTTCTTAAATAAAAGACTTTGTGCTTTTGAAAAAGTGACAGTGAGTTCAGAATGGTGCTGAAAGATTTATTGTTTTAGGGTTGAAATCACAATTTCAGACAATAAAATCATGTGACCGCCAAAGCTGCAATCTTGACCGAACCAGGATCTGTTCTGCCAACTATTTTATAAGTTTGCAGACAATGTTCAGAAGTGCTGGTGAGCGGGTCAACAACAACACAAAGCCTCTGTTTAGGAGTAGAAGTTGGAGTATCCCTTAAATAATGAAAACACATTTTTTATCATCTATATTTGATGATGAATAATGTGCTATGTGCTTTTGATCATTGATTTCCATACTCTTGTCTATACTGTAAACATAGTGAATATTAAACTGAAGTTTGACTTAAAGATCTCTTTCTAAACTTCTCCAGCAATAGTTAAGAAATATCAAACATCCCTAGTTTTGGGTCATATTCATTATGACTCTTTTGTGTTAAAATAACAACATTACACATTGTGTGACAGAAAATGTACACATGATGCAAACTATTTAGACAGTCAGTTGACAAAGTAAAACTTAGACATTTGTAAAGTGTTGGTTTTGTATTTATTCCTGGTCTGCCTGTGATATTAAAGTAAATATAACTTATTACGTTAAAGGTCTAAGATCATGTGTCCTATTATGTGAATGAATGAAGCTTCGGACTGACTGATGTAAACAGCTTTTTATTTACTATAAACCTTCACGTTTTCAAAGTTAAATTGATTCTAATGACCAATAACAGAGCTGGTGTTAATAAAACAGGGTTCATTAGATAACTCACTAAAGGACAAACTGATTATTTCACATCTGAAATGTTTTAGCTTCAACTTCTTCTGATAAAATCTAGAGACGTTAGTTAGCTTAGTTAGCTAACAGCCTGCGGTGCAGTTTTACGACATTTTACTTAAAAACAGAATATTTCAACAAAAACCCTGAATACGTATCTTGAATTATTGCTATACTTCCTATAATATCAACTTTCACAGGCTGACTTAAAGTTATAACTCTACTTTAACTTCAGCGACTCCAGTGAAGGCTCGCTAGCTTGTTAGCATCGAGCTACCACTTTCATGTTAGCATATCTACGTGAGGGTCTTAATCTGAAATATTTCACTCGAAAATCTGTCTGTAAACTATAAAATAGGTTTGCTACTCTATAAAGTCCTATGAGTCTACTCACGCATAACTGATTGGCCCATTCTTGCATGTTTGCGGTGTTGTTGGTTAGCTGTGAGATGCTAAGTGCTAGCTGTGCGCTGCAGTGCTGCTGCTCTCTCTGACCTTCTGAGCAGAGGCTTAAGGAGCCTTTGCCGGGTTAGTTAAGCTCTTAATCTATCAGCCAGATTTAAACCTTACCCCGAAGAATTAGTGGACCTTCTGGAGTTAAAATTAGACCGGCCTCACGGTGAATTGGGGGAGAAAATGCGCTCAGGCGACTCACCGTGACAGCAGGCAGGCTGGATGGATGGATGGATGGAGCTGCGGTGGCCTTCGTCTCCTCCCACCTCCTCTCTCCACTTCCGTGTTTGTACCAGAGTGACGTCACAGTGCACGAGAGCAGAGTCAGCGTTCAGGTACAGGTGAGTAGGGTTCAACTAATGATACTGAACCAGCAAATAACAAATAAACACTGTAATAATCTGTTAAACAGGAGCTCTGTCAGGGTGCAGCTAGTGTTCATTTTGTTTATTAATTATTTTCATAATAGTTTTCATCAACAACCTTTTCCCTCTGACAGCACATGGACAAAAACTTAAACTGACATTTTCCTTAACAAATAAAAACTACACTTAAATGTTTGACAGAGCATTGTAGCTGTAAATGCCCCACATTTAGGGAATTTTGGTTACAGGTTTGGCAGGTCCAGCAGTTTGTATCTTTCATGCATTACTGGATCCTGAGTTCTTTATATTAGACATCTACCCCAAAGACGCTGATAAAACCAAGCTAATGCTTTTAACCAGATCAAACACAGAGTCACAAAATGTTCCTGCGCTCTCTACTGCTGCTTGAAAGCAGATTGAGGTTGTACACTGCTTTACTAATATTGTACTGATTGATGACTCCCTTAATTTTAAATCACGTGCATTGTGTCTTGTCAAAAAGTTGAGACTAAAACTGGGTTTTTATTATAGAAACAAGCTGTGTGTTGTCATATTTTCAATCATTGTTTTTCTGTAAAATGCTGAAACTCCTGGTTAATACCGGCTGACAGGTGGATTTCTGCAAAACAGATCAAATTTGAAATTATTCTCAATAAAACTGTTTCAATTAAAATTGTTTAGTAGGCTGTTTAAATGCTTGTAGAGACAAAACAACCAAAATATCCGTTCAACAGCAATATGTTTTTCCCCTCTTATGCTCAAAATTTAATAATACTATGAGGGCCAAATAGGAAGCTGTGGGGGGCCTGATTTGGCCCCCGGGCCTCCAGTTGCTGATCACTGCTCTAAAGTTAACATCAGGGACTGTGATGATAAAAGGAAAGGTCAAATCAGAAGTCTGAGCAGTTTGGACAAAGAAGTCGTCTGTAATCTGGACAACAGGACGATTACTCTGCAACATTTTCAGTTAGATTTTTTTAGAAGAAAGAGTGATCACATTATGACATCATAATATAATACCACAGGTTGGAAATGTTAATTAGGTCAGTCATTCCTCCTCTTTAATAACACCAACTGGCATTGTGTTTGATATTGTTGGAAAGCCTGATTAGTCACCTTAACAACCAGTTCAACTCGTAATGTAATAATCAGGCTCCTGTGGGGTGAGCAGCACAGCTAAACGTGTGGGTGGCATCCAAAAAAACCTGCCAAAATACTCTGTAACCAGACGCTGGTGTTCTGGCAGCTTTATTTTGAGTCAGATCTGGTACCATCTCCAATCTCAGGTGACCTAGAAAGACAAAACCACATAGATACAGCCCACTGTTTCTATATTTATATCATATTTAAACTGTTAAAATGTTCAGTGTCAATCTGTGCAGCTCCTTCACTGCAACTTCAAAGTGCTTTACATGAGAAAAAGATAAAAATGAAGTAACAATAAGTGGAATGAAAAGCAGAAAATTGCATAATTCCATAAAATGAAAACATAAGACCCCCACAATCCCCCCTCCCTCAATCCACATTTAATATCCACACTCACTTTCTTAAACACACAAAGACATAAAAAAGAAATTCTGGCAGAAAGCTAAACTAGAGGACTGAGGAAAGGCTATCTTGAATTAAAAATGAGGAAACACAGGAGCTAAAACTAAAATAATAATTAAAAATACTCGAAAATACAAGAGGGTAAGATAAATAAATGTGTAAATACATAAATGAATAAAATAATATAACAGTATAGAATAAAAGTTGGATAAATAATATAGCAAAATCAGAAAGTGTAACATCAGGTGCATAATAAAATCATTTAATTGTATATTTTTTTACATTTTTGGTATATACCGAAGTCAGTTTTGTACTTTATTTCTACCTCTTTTTTTGTGATAATTTTTTTTTTAAAGATTTTCAACAGTGTCAAAAACAAAGTTTTAATTCTTCTTCTAGGCATGCAGTGGTCCCAGGGCAAAGGAACATGCCATAAGGCACCATGATAAAAACATAGAAGGGAGGAGCAACCAACCCAGAACAAACGGCAATAAATAGATAAATAAATAAAAGTAAAAATGCACAAAGACACATAACAGAGTGGGCTTTACATTCAGAGACAGACAGAGAGCTGGAGATAGAAAAATAATCTTACTTTTCTGCCTCTTTTTACTTTATTTTATTCCTCTAGACCATTATTTTTTATTTTTCTTATAATATATTGACTGTTTTAGCATCAGTTTACCAAGTCAAATTCCTTGCATGTGCAAATGTTAATGGCAAAAATATCATTCTGATTCTGATTCCAAGGAAGACGAGTTTATCTCGAATGCTTCACTGAGGAGTTTTAGACTTTCTTCCAGGGCAGAGGAGATTTTAGTACATTTTTTTTGCTAACACTTAGCTCATGTTTGGCTGTGCTGCTCATTCTATAAATGTAAAATCATCACAAGTTGTACCTCAGGTGATTAATCAGGCTTTTTAACAATATAAAACACAATACCAGTGAATGTTATTAAATGGGAGAAATAATGACGTTTATAAACTATTTTTAAGGACTGTATTAAATTGTCTCTTCTCCAAATGGCTCCTTTCCTTCCTGGGACCAGAGCAGCTTGTACAAACTCCTTCAGGAAATAAAAGAAAGATCTGCATGTTTAATTCAGAGGAAAGTTTTTAATACAAGAAAAACTTGACAGTATCTTAACTCCAAAAACAGTGAAATGTTGCAGTATTGCTATTTCATAGATACAAATCCCACAATGTCGAGCAAACTGTACATTAAACTGAAGTTTTAGTGAAAGAAAAATCAGCAAACAATGACGGTCTGATCATAAACATTCAAATTTCCTCTGATGGGGGATAAAGAGGAGGAGAGAGAGTTCCTTAAAATGTTTGTGCTGGACAGAAAGCAGGCTGTGGATGGACAATCACTCTTTTCTTTTGTGCGACTAAACATTATGGCATGTTGATGGTTCATTTCTGTTTTAAACATCAGCTGATCAAAACACAGATGTGTTCAAAAAGCCAGAAGGAAATAAAATTTAAATGATAAAAATACATCAAAAAATAATTTATACAAGCGAAACTCAACTTTCTACATGACGAGAACACATGTAGCACTAATATTCTGATTTATCTTAATTTTTTTGGAGTGTAAAATTTGGATTTTTTGGGGTATTTTATCAGAACATAGAAAATGGGCCAAATATGTTTATGTGTGTAAGATTCTTTTTCATGGGGCAACATTTCTGCAGGATTGTGTCTCTTAACTACAGAAGCCCTCAGACGACAAGCTCCCTTTTCTCTTGATAAAAGCAAATGTATTTTTTCTAAAGATTTCTCAATCTTTTTTCCCTTTGATTGGGAAAACAAATGCTTGTATAATTGTTCCTTTAATTGTTTTCTTGGGAGATCATTTTGTTCTCTTTTGTCCTTATTAACATGTCCAATTTAACATTTTATTTAAATTAAACTAAACATGACAGTCTGATGGAAATAAGTTTTAATGTTTGAAGCAAACATTTCTATCCCTGTAAGTATTTTTTTTTTCTATGCAGACCCGTCTATAGGGGAGCTTGTGGGGATTTTTAATTAAAAAAACAAACAGATCTGGAGAAAATGTACAAAATGGTTTCGTTATCGGAGAAGAAAGATGTTTGTCTACTGAGGGCTTCCATACTTTATAAACTGCTGAGAAAGTCCCCATTTTCCCAGCATGCTTTTCACTCATTTATCTGCATTACAGAACTGTTAGTCCAACTCAGTGAGACACAATTTCATAAATAAATAAATTAAACCATCATCACATCCCTCCTCACTCTCACTCTTCTGTACATGTCCTCTAACAGTATGTACACAAACATATGCACAACCTTTTCTCGCCTTATCGTGTCGGCGCCCTGCAGAGAGCTCACACAAAATGTGGACGAGAAGTTCCTGCAGGGCACAAACACTACAATTCCCAGGTTCCCTCTTTCAAATAAAATCCTGTCGTTGACCAAGAACTACGAGCTACACTGTTTGGGTTCAGCCTCTTAGACCAGGGATGGGCAACTTTGTTTACAAGAGTGGAATTACCTTCGATGACTGAGGATAGATTTTAAATAAAAAAAATATATAAAAGGGTTTAATAAGTTACTTTATCAACATTTATAAACACAAATGCAATCACAAATATTCAATCTAATGAGCTAAAATCCAAATTCAAGCCAGATTCGCCATTTTTGATTCAAATAACAGGGCATTTATCAGAATATAATTTACTTAAATTTCTATTTCTGTTCTGAAAAATTCATAAAATTGAGTTTCGCAAAAGCCATCACAGACAATTATAGATCTATTTTATTGGAAATGTTGCAATCTTTACCGCTTTAATGGAAGATTCAGTCAGCTGTTCTTAATGAACAGGCACTTTTACCTCCACCAGGGTTAGGGATAGAAATCGATATGATTTTATTGATACCAGTGCAAAACAATCCTGCTAATCGATCCAATTCTTTAACGATTCCCTTAGTGATTCAACAATGTCAAACACACGTCACAGCATAGATAACTGCTTCTGCCGGTTGCTGGTGTTTCCATTCACTTAAGGTTGTGCAGTAGTGGCTTAATTCTTTTGTAAATTAAGCCACAATTCTGCCGCTTCTGAACCCCGACAGTGGAAGGAATTGATAAGGGAATTGATCAGCAAAAAGATTAATGATATTAATTCTTTGATGGAGCTGTTAACGCTTCTCAACTGGACTTGGTTTTTGATTCCCATCCCTAACAAAGGCTGATGGTTTGAATCAAAAGTTAAGAACATTGTTTGTTCAAATGTCTAAGAAATGCTGGCATAAGGGAGGAGTGATTTGATTTTGGCAATGCTTAGAATCCAAATGTGGATCAAGGATCTTTTTTTAAAACATATTTATTAATAGTGCAAGAAGGTAGTTTTCCACCTTTTCTACAATATGCCTGTGCAGAGGTTTGTGCTCTCAGATCTTCTGCTTCTGATTTTCTAAACTGACTGTCAGGCCGCAGTAAGCTTCTTTCTAAGCGATCACCTGCCTTAGGACAACGGAAGACATTTAGTTATTGTTCCAAATCTGGCATATTTATTGTGACGTGTATTGCGAAATTGTTAACTGATGTGAACTGTCCTAATCAAATAAATTAAATTAAGTCAAGGAGGAGGCCACATGTGGCCCCAAGACTGTCAGTTGCCCATCCCGGTCTTATGGGTTTTATATCCACATCCAGTTACAGTAAGAATCTTTTGTGCCTTGATGGGCATCGATAGAAACTGAAGCTATTTTTCTACATCTTTTCATCCTAACTTCGTCACATCAATGAGGTTGTAATGATCCCAGAATTTTCTAATATAACTAAAATGACATTGACATGCTTCACCGGCACAGGAACAAAGATACAGGTCCAAGGCTCCAATGTTAAGGTCGATTTTATGTTTAAATTATCACAAATCACCCTCAGATTTCTGCAAATGACACAGCTTCACCACTGCTATAACATTGCCCACCATTTAGTCAGTGTGCAGGGGCCTGATTGCACTTCCTCGTGGATTAACTTCTCTCCAAAGCATGCTACATTTTTGTGAAATTCAAACAAATTGCTTTGCGCCATCTGAACTACTTGCACAAATAAAATGGCAGTGCTGCAGCAAAGGTTTCCAATGTTTGTGCCCTCTTTAGCAGCTTTTGGTCAAGAATGTGATTGGAGATAACAAAGCGTCTGAACACTGGAGAAAGTCTTGTTCTTAAAGCATGTGGTATCGAGAAGCATCAAATTTGACATCCATAATTATTCGTGTTTTGGCCTCAATCAGCACCAGTTATGCAAGATCACTGGGGGAAATATGTTCCCATTCTCTTTTTGAGCTGCATGTCTTTCTTCTTCCACTAGAGGTCACCAAAGATCTTTCCACGCCTGATTATCCTTCTCCAAAGTGGCCCAACAAAACAACCATCAGGATCCAGAGGTGTTTAAAAAGTATTAATCATGATTTTTCCACCCATATCAAGTATGATCTGTAATTGAATTGGCAATATTCCTCACTTTTTCCACACACGTTGAGCGAAAACATTCAAAAACTAACCTGTGATAATTTTTCTTTAAGGCAAAGGGAATTGTCAAGGCATTTCAAACACCAAATATTGCATAGCTAAGGCCGCACAGAACTGTTACAGTTAATATGTACATTAAACATATTTTCAATCCCTATATTTACATAACACCCACTGATATATGTGAGCACATCGACATGTATTTACACATTCATCCTCTCCACTTTTGTACATGATAAATGTGGTTTGTTTTTTTTCCAGAGAACAGTTTGGTCAGAGGAAGAGCTCCTCGAGTTTCTGTTTCAGTGATAATGACACAAAAGCAGCACGGTCGGCGCTGCTCCTTAAACTCTAAATCCACTTAAAGCAAGAATCTGGCGAAGATGTTTAACATCAACAGGAAAATCTGTAACACCCTCAGCAATTAAAAGCTAAAATCAGTAAAGACCTTTGTAAGAAGTGTGATAAAGAGAAATTCAACACTTAGAATAGACAACTGTACAAATCTCTGTAATGCACAAAGTGTTTATGAATGATGAGGGTACCTTTGAAAACTGTGCAGTGGTGGACAAAGTACATTTACTTTGGTACTTTTTATTTTATCTGTAATTTACCTCAGTTGGACTTTTTTGGAAACTTAATGTAAACTGATCTGATCCATCAGATGATCTGCTTCATACCAAATAGGCTAATTTCCCTCCTACATCTTTGCACGAGAAAGCAGGACCTTTAAAAAGCTTGTATTTTGCCTTTCCTGTAACTGGTCAGCTCAGCAATGCTCTGTGCCATGTTGTCAACAACTCTGAACCCTTTAACTGTTTGTTCAACTGTTTGGCAGAGGTCAATAGATTCAGGAATATGTATTGTGTTAAAAAAAAAAACATCATTGTTTGTAGCTGGCAATGTCTAAGGATAAAGGAAAAAAACTGAAAACAAACCAGAAGAATTGATATTTTCTTTGTTTGGGATTTAAAGGTTTAAAAAGCTAAAAGCTGTTATGATTAAATTATTATTATTTTAAATACTTAACCTAACCATTTAATTATATGATGATTCATATTTATGTATATTAATAATCTGTTATTTTTCAAAAACATTTTTGATTACAAATATTATTTAGAAACAAATGCCTTTTCTAATTGATTTTGTCCCAAATATTTGTGCATTTTTATGTCACCACATTATCCACTGTTAGCTTTTAAACCTTTAAATCCCACACCTGGAAAATATCTGTTTTTTTGTTTGTTGGTGTTTTTTCTATTCCCTGAAATGTTAACGGAATCAAACAATGTTTTAATTTTTCTGTTTTTTTTTAAAACATTAAATAGCCCTGAATTTGTCGATGTCCTCTGCCAAACAGTTGAGTTGGTAATTAGAGGGCCAATTAATTCTGCGCTGGGCTTGCTACCCTGAGCGAATGGGCTGAATCTGACAGTTTCTCATTTATGATGTCACAATGGTAGGTCTATCCAGGTGTTGGAGACTGAGCTGTTTACAGCAGATACTGGGAGGAAGCAGAAAAAGCCCTGACGCCACAGACTTTTTGCCTTGTTCAATGAAGTGTTGAGTCATTTTTATGTCACTTTGAGGGTTTTTTTTCTTTTTTGAGAAGGAAAAAATAATTAAAATCCTAAATTCGAGTGTTGTGAAAATATTCTGGGATTTTATTTTTAGACCATATCACCCAGCCCGACTGAGATCAGACTAGGGCTGAACGATATGTACAAAATTTCATATCTCTATATTCATGCCAGATATCTCGATATCAATACGATATGACTACGGACTTGGTGAAAACAAGCGGTGCATTCAAGGGCAATCGTTAAAATGAAATTTGTTGTGACTTCCAGAGCTGTACTAGCCTTGCAGAGCAGCCGGACCTGCCTGATTCTGAAATCATGCATATCCGTCTTGCCAGCCTCCACTGTCCAACGGTTTCACTCAGCTGAATGCTTAATGGCCCAATCAGGGAAGAGAGGCGGGAGCAGCGGGAGCTGTGGGCATGACGACAACAGGAAGTGACTTAACAGGAAGTTCCTGTTGTACAAATAATGGAGGCTAATGTCAGTTAGCTATCGTGATTACTCAGCTATACTTGGCGAAATCTGCTCTCCTCATAAGTTTACTTAGTCGGGATTGTCTTTGACGAGGTTCATGTCCCATATAAAAGTTAAATGATACATCTGTGTGGTATAATTAATGTGAAACGATAGTCTCAAGAAAGTTAAGCTATTGGCTAGCGGCCATTAGCCGTAGCAGCTAACGGCTAACAAGGGCAAACAACAGTTGGCCGTTAGCCATAGCAGCTCACAACAGTTAGCCATTTACTGTTGTTTGCCCTTGTCAGCCGTTTGCAGCTATGTTTAGCCACTACATATGCTACATCATAGCAGCACTGCTTGATATGGATTAGTCTGTGATGAGTGTGTTGAGCCAAAAGATCGTCCAATCACAAGCTGCTGTTGTATTTGAATGTTCTGCCCCTGAAAACATTTTCTCTGGGCTCCTCCCCAGATGGATTAGTGAAATATTTTCAATATGGACCTGTCCATCTGGCATGTCAGGTTAGAGCTGTACATGTGGGACGAACGCGGGGGAAATCTACATCGTTTATATTGTTGCTTTTCCATATTAATATCTTGAATGTTCATATCTCCATATAGATAAGAGAACAATATATCTTTCAGCCCTAGATCAGACCATAGAAATGGACAGATGAGGTAGTAAATGCTTTGAGTTTCATATTATGGTTGTCGGAGGGTTTTGATGTGCCTTTTTCAGGTGTTCCACCATGTTGGAATTTGGCTGTACTGGAGTAAAATATGATGAGTACTACTTTATTCTGTTTTAAGTAAAGACACTTTGCACCTTGTCCACCACTGCCTATGAGTCTACTGTAAATATGAGTCTATAAAGTCACATATGAAGACCACTAATGACTGAGAATATCAGAGTGAGACCAGTATTTAGACTATGAAGGCAAGCAGAGATACCGTGGCACACCACAGGAGGGAGCTGCTCCACCTCACTACATGTTTCCTCTCCATCTTTCCATCCCTGGCACTTCACCATGCCCCTCAGTGGGGCTCATGGCAGCACATATGCTCTCCCTCCATGTCTGAATCATCCACTGGAATTTCACGAGGGAAAAAAAAACACCTTATGATTGGCAAAAGCATCCCCATGCACACAATAAAATTACAGTAAAAGCAATAATAAAGACCATTCCTTTGGTAATAAATAATTTGGCTTGAGTGCAAAATAAAAGCAAAGTGAACCCCTGCTGGTCAGAGGACGTGAAAAAGAAGGAGTGTTAGACATGCAGTGAAACAGTCCGTCGCCCAGGCTTTAGTCTCTTTTTTACACAGTAGTCAAAGTTCACCATGACGCCACAAAGTTCACCTCTGCTACATCCAAGCTTCGGAGTCCAGGCTCGCCGACTGTCCCGAGTACGAGCGGTCTTTGTTCCCCATGTTTGCAGTGCACGGTTGTGTTTGAATCAGATCTGCGAAGGCTTGGTGCATGTTCTTGTACGTGGTTGGACGCCTGGAGCTCTGGGGGGACATGGGCGGCGTGTGGCAGGGGGACAGCGTGTTGTGGGCCTGTGTGTCTCTGTAGCTGCGTGGCGTGGGGATCCGTGAGGGGCTGTTTTCGGGCCTGTTGTCGGTGCGAGGTCGGATCCTGCCTCTCAGTTTGTGCTTGGAGGTGGGCTCCGACTTCCTCTGCCCGCGCCGGGTCTGGATCACCTCCGATTCGCCATCCCCGTTGGTCATGGGGGAGGCCGGTGGGGGGGATTCGGAGTGGGATTCGCTCAGGCTGAAGCACATGGAGGAGGTCTCGCTGGAGGAGTCCTGGAAGGAGCAGTCCACGGGGGATGGGCAGGCCTCTGGGGGAGGGAGTTCGTCGCAGGGGTCTCTGTTGTCTAGATCGTACGGTAAGTTTGGCCGGTGGTTCTCCAGAGGAACATCCCCCTCAGGACCCCAGTTAAGCTGCCCCTGCTGACCTGTGAGCCCCCCATGATCCCCGTTCATGTTCCTGCAGGGGATCTGATTCATCAAACTGTCCGACTCCGTTTCTCCAACATCAGGGCAAGGCGATGGGGGCTCCTTTTCCTCTACGGAGCTCGAGATGGCTGGGAGCTTCTTGAGGCCCCCTCCTCGCTCGCCCCAGTGCTCGGGCTCGCCAGAGTTTGGTCCGTAGAGAAGATTCAGAGGGTCGTCCAGTTGGAAGTGACGGGGGTGGTGTCTCCTGGATTCCCTGAGTTCAGGCAGAGCTCCAATCTTTGCCCCCACGTTCAGGGATGAAGAGGAGGAGTTAGAAGAAGAGTAGGCGGAGTCAGTGACGTTAGGGTCTGGTTTTAGGTGTGTCCCGGCTCCACCCTGGGCCCTGCTGATCACACCTTTAACCTGCTGAGTGTTGGCAAGGAACTCGGCCTCAAAGCTGCGGTACAGGTCCTGCTCTCTCTGGGGGTCCAGGGCCGGAAGCATCTGGAAACCCAAGCCGGGTCCTTCCTCTTCAGGCTCCTGGCGCTCCATGCCTGACCAGTTTCTATGGTGGCCTCGCCCAGCGGAGCGAGGACCCTGTAGTGTCCGAGGGGGGCGGATGGCGTGGTGGTGAGCGTTGCGGGGGGAGGAGTGCGGTGAACGCCGACCTCCCGAGGAGACCGGAGGAAGCAGTCGGCCCTTTCCCATGGATGGGGACCGAGGGGCAGGAGGTCTAGGGGTGGTGATGGTCTTCTTGTTTGGGCTGCTGGTGCTGTTCTGAACACCTTTAACAGGAGAGTTGGAGCACGAGGAGGACTGCCTCTTGGTGAAGCCCCCACTCACTCTGGAGGAGGCCTGGGGCCCCGGTTTGGCTCGTAGCTCCTCTCGCCTGTCTGGGTGTTGGGGCTGGAGCTCTCTGTGGCTCCCGGCAGGTCCTGGACTCGGGTCACCGGCACGTGTGCGACTCGAGGCTTTACTCTGACTGTGGGAACGTGGAGCATGGAGCCTCCTGGGGCCGTCGTTTCCAAGGGAGCGTCCCCTCTCGGTGCGGGACGTCCGTGATCCGTCAGAAGATCCTTGTGGTGGGTTTGGTTTGAGGATCGGAGCGATGGTAGAACGTTCCCTGGACTGGCTCCGGGCACGAGGCTGTGGACGCACAGGTGGGGATCCAGCTGCAGGCCTCTCAATCAGATGCCTCCCCTCTTTTCGATTAATGAGCAGGACCACCTCTTCACCAGAGCGCCGCGACGCACCGCCGAGCGAGTGCCGAGCTCCTCCTCCTCCGCCTTTAGACGAAGCTGTGGAGGAGTCGCTGTCTCCGGACAGACGCCGTGTCACCGGTAACATGGTCTCCTTATTCCTGAGACAGAGAAGAGAGAAAGAGACTTCTGTTAACTTAAATACAACTCTGTCTGACTCTGGCATTTTCTAACTCACATTTAAGTCAATCAACAGTTAGTCGAGGCAACGTGTGTACATCAGACATCTGCATATGCCAACAACTACACTTATTCATGTGATTACATACACAAATATGTCACACAATACTCTGCTTGTGCTCTTATTAATTTGCAAGCACCTCCGAAAAATATTACTGTATATATTGAATATATATCTATACAGATCTATGCATCATACACTGATATATAGTGTATACTAGGGGTGTCTCAATCCGATATTGATCAGATTATATCAGTCTGCATCTAAAATCTCCGATATAAGCAGTCCATGCTAATTAATTTCTTTATTTACTTAATTCAGTTGTAGAATATGCTTGTTTAAGTTATTTTACAATTTAGAAATATATGTTTTTTTGTTGGATTTCTTGAGGTTACTTTTCAGGGTCTTCTCATTTATTTTTTCATTTATTTTATTTAATTGTACAATATTCTAATGTTTAAGGTTAAATTTATGGAACCCATTGGTTAATAACAAATGGGTCAGTTTTTCTCATACCTGCTATTGCTGACTACTGTTCTCTGTTAGAGTAATGTCCTTTAATCAAGCCTTTTCTTACAGTCCATACTACAAAATAAGTAATAAAAGTCTGTTTGATTCCTGATGATATCGGATCGGATCGATATCGGTATTGGCCAATACTCAAGGCTGCAATATTTGTATCACATCGGGGTTGTAGATGTATCGGTACACCCCTAGTATATACGCATATTTAAATAAAATCTGTAATGTTTGCATGAATACTTATTTAAATGCACTCTTTTGTATTAATAATCACATATCTCCTTTAAAAGTATATACAAACAATAAGCCTCTTCACAAAATATATGTTCTAAACTAAAATTTTATGGTTTTAATAATAATTATTTGCAAATATTAATGATGTTCAGTGTTAACATTAGGGGTGTCTCCAATACTATACCGTAAAAACAAAAAACAAAACACATATTTTTAAATTGCAAAATAAACACTGTGTTTAACTTAAACATAAGCATATTCTACAACTATATTAAATAAATTAAAAAAAATTAGAATGGACTACTTGTATCAGAGTGCTTATATCAGATATTTTAGATGCAGGCCGATATAATGCGATATTTGTTTTTTAGCTGATATCGGACCGATATCCAACATCAATACTGGACGGTTAGTTAACATATAAATACTGAAAATTAATTATATGTTAACAAATTATTTAGGTTTAAAACCAAGTTATTGTTTAATTACTCATATAAATCTAATAATGCTTGTTTATAATGTAATTTAAATATTTGCCTATTATACATTTTTAAAGTGACATCCAGGCTGTTCCAGAGTTTGACACCACAAACAGAAATGCACAAACTTTTAAGAGTTGTATGGATCAACGGAAAAATAAAATTATGTTCACCCCTTAAATTATAGCCCCCCTCTCTGACATCATTCATAAAACTTTCCTTTTTAAGTAAGACAACTTCATAAATGATTTCACTAATGCAGTAATTTTCCAAGACAGCCTTCTATGAATAAAAACAGTTGCTTTTCTGTTCCCCTCTCTCCTTGACCCTCATCCAGGAAAATACTCCTGTTATGGCGGACATGTGTGAACAAGGAACTAGCAAAGAATTTTCAGATCATGTAAGTGAACGGCTCCAGTGCATTAACAAATGCTTCTCTTTGTACCTGATGCTTCAGAAATATGAATCTAAAGCTGTTTTCGGGCACACACACTGGACCAATGCTGGAAAATTACAGAAGCTCCACCCTGAAAATTTCCCCAGTAGCATGTTGACACTGATTCCTCTCGGCTGTTTTCCTGTCAGGTAAAAAAGTATGAGGGAAGGCAAAAAAAAAACTGTGACTGGAGGCAATAATTGTTGAAAATGACGTCCTTTTCCTATCAAATGTGCAGCTCAACCCCTAAAAATGGACTGTTTCACATATCCATGGCACACATCTCACATCCATCTTGGAAACATCCCATAGTAGGTGATTGGGAAAGGCAGAACTTTTCAAGAAAAAATCTGATTGATTTTTCTGGCAGATATTGTGATTTCAATTCACCTCTCAATTTTCATCAATTCAAGCTTCAGTGCAATATTCTTGATATTTACAGTATAGACAACCATAGAGAAAACCAACTATCAAAAGCACACAACACATTATTCTTCATCTAATACGGATGATAAATAATCTGTTTTCATTATTTTAGGGATACTCCAACTTCTACTCCTAAACAGAGGCTTTGTGTTGACCTGCTAACCAGCACTTTGGCGGTGATGTGACGTTCGTGAACGAGTCGACTTTTGAACGGCTCTTTTAAGTGAACAATGAGAACAGAGTTGTGAGCGAGCCTCTCCTTTCCGAGGCATTCTTAAATGCAAATTGCCAACAAATTTGAGAAACAGTGTAGTGTGTAAAGTAGTTGACACAACAGAATCTTTCAACCTGTATATTTACTACAGCATTTTCATTGTTGTAATTTGGACAATCACATTTCTTTAATCTATGACATCTTACAGAGAAAGTTTTCATCTCCCTGTGGATAGCTTTAAGCTGATTATAGTTTTTATTATTTCTTATTACCTTTTTTATTATTTATTTTTAATCCTCTTTATCTGTTTTATCTCTACATTTCAGTTCAGATTTATTATTTGGCAATTTATTCTCCATTAACTTCTTTTCTTTTTACCATCCTCCTTTCAGCTGCTTTTATTACACATCTGGTTTTTATCACAGTTTACTACCGAAGAGAATTAGGGTCATGTTAGACGGAGAAAATCATTTTAGGGAAGTTGACATTAAATAAAAATGTCGAGAATAAGGTTGAAATGACAAGATAAAAGTTGAATAAGAATTTCATGATATATGGAGAATAAATTTAACATACAAAATATGTCGACTTTATTCTCAATATTTCTGCTGTTTTTCTCGACACTACCACTTTTTTGTCAACATTTTGACTTTTTCTTGACATTCCAACTTTATTCTCGAATTTTTAACTTTAAAAGTGATATGAGGAGAATCTATTACCAGCGACATTAAGACTCTGCTACCCATGAGCACGTGCAGCGACTGTCGTAATGCTGCTCTCCAGTAACCTTAGAACTGGGAGTGACATCATCTCCGACTTATCGGCGTTCCAGTTGAAGTCGGAAAAAAACATGCCGATCTACCAGGCTATTGTTAGCTGTTGTTAGCACGCCCTGTGTTGTTGTTCACAAATATCACATTTCTCAGAACTCTGCATTGCTTTACAACTTCTTTTTTCAACAACTTACAGGATGCAAAGCGACGAGGTAATGTATCTCTTTCTAGTTACGTAGCGGTAGTTTTTGATGTGTGACAACAAGCAATTTTTGGAAAACTTAGTATCTTAGTTTTGTAGCCAGGTATATATCTCCACTTACAGCCCGGTGCTCTAAGACGTGTCTGAATAATATAAATTTGCTCTAGTTTTAATTGTCATGTTCCTGAAGTTGAGTATCCAGGCCAGTCCAGCCCTGTCCGACCCGACTGTGAAGCTAAGGAATAGCATTTATAGATAACCTATTTAGATGCTATAAAACTCATCTTAAAGTGTGTATTTCGATCAGGCATATATCTAAAAGTGAGACTTTTTGTAATTACTTAGAAACTCCTCATAGTCCCTTTGACGTCGACTTCCCTAAATTATTTTTTCCATCTAACATGGCCCTGATACTCTTCCGTATTTTACCATATTATTTATTTAAATTTTATTTTTATTTTCCTTTTTATTTCTTTCTGTGTTTGATTAATTGAGTGTGCGTTGTATGTGAATTGTGACACATACAACGTGTGGGGTCTTTTATTGTTGTTTGTATGCATTTTTCTACTTTTTATGCCATTTATTATTTTATTTTAGTTTTTATGTGAAGCACTTTGTGCTACACATTTTAGTATGAAAAGTGCTATACAAATAAAGTTTGATGATTGATTGATAGGGCCCTAGATTGACTCCTGGGAAAAGTGACCACCTCTGTCCAGTGTCAGAAAGGCCAACAACCCCATGACCTCAAAAGGCATAAGCGGTATAGATTATGGCTGGATGGATGATCCTGTGACCTAATCTTTGGACTCGTAACATCGATTCAGACTTTTTTACGGCCGCCAGGAGGTTATGTTATTGCCGACATCTGTTTAGTTGTTTGTATGTTTCTCTGTTAGCAACATAACTCAAAAAGTTAGGGATGGATTTCAATGAAATTTTCATGAAATGTCCGGATTGGGACAAGGAACAAATGATTAGACTTTGGGAGTGATCCAGATATCCATCTGACAAAAAAATGTGATTTTTGTGAATAACTACTGAACTAAAATAGATATCATTATGAATCCAATTGCTAATGGTATGTTTTCATGGTCAAGGAATCTAAATATATTTACATGAAATAAAGGTAGGACTAATATTTATGGTGAAAACCACAATATGGGTGAGGACTGTGGTGCTGGCGGAAGTCTACGCTCTCTGAGTGCTTTTCTAGTTTTCAATGGCGGTATATCCCTACTCTTCACCATGTCAGATATCACACTATGAAGGTCATATATGAACAAAACTGGACAAATTAACAGCTTGACTGACTTGAGACTTTCCAGATATTTATAAAAATGAATACTTATTAACACAGGTAAGTAAGAGTAGTAAGTCTATTTCTCACCTTATCATGTGAGCATGCTAGCTTGTCTGTTTCTGCTTTAAATTAATTCAAAATACTCCGAAAACATTGTACAAAACTGTCGACTATTCAGCGCCTGAGCAGTTGTTCAAGGTGAGAGCACGCATCAGTCCAGCAGCTAAGTACTGAGGATAAAGTTTGTTTTAATTTAGCTCACAGCTTTTGTCTTTAATTAAAGTTTTGTTACCTCAGACTTCTAAATTTACCCTCAGAAATGAGATTTGCATATATTCTGGCGTGGTAATTACCCGGCACGCAGCCCACCTGTTGACCTACTTCCACAGCGAGCGGCGACCAGTTGTCACACAGGGATAGTTGTCAGATTAGTCTTTAGCTAGTCTGGCGAACTTGAGGAGATATGCCCCACCCACATAGGGGTTAATTCCTATGAGCTGATGCCTTGACGTCTGGTCTGAGCCATCACATAGGAGGAAAAGAGTCCAAAGAAAGTACATGCAGCTCTGAAATGTGTTGAACAATGGCAGCAGTAAATCTTTAAAGGGTGTGATAGTTAACCTTTGGGCTGTTACATGAGGAGAAAAGGCAGATTTTATCTTAAAAAACATGAAAAAACAGCTTAATAGTCTGAAATTAAATAGTTGGGCCACTCCTCTATCACAGCGTGCCTCTACAGGAGAGAAAACTGATGTGTTGTTTCATCTGTTGGAGCTTCTTACTAATTCAGACCATCTGTTATGTGTGGCAAGAGAAGACAGGCAGCCATCAGCACCAGCCTGCACAGAATCAGAGACATTCACAGATGATAGAAACAAACTGAATAAAAGTAAAAGACTAACAATGGAGGGGGGACATGGCTTAAAAGAGTTTTGGTTCTGCTGCATCTACTGTCAAATTAAAAATGCCTCCACAGCATCATCGACTGTTGAGCTTCTCTTCCTCTGCATCAGCTCATAAACATTCAGTCTCTGCTGCCTTTGCATGTTTGATTATCGACCATAATGTCAAAATCATCAATGCAGACCAACAACAAGATACCTGGATGTGTAGCAAAGGTAAACACACCAGTATTTTTGTTGCAATTTATGGTTTATAGTATTTTGCTTTATTTTATGCATTACTTTTTAAACATTTTAAACAAATCAGTTTAAAATGTGTCCCAACTGGGCAATTTGACACAAATGAGGCCATATTTATGAATGTAGTAGGGATGTAACGATATGAAAATTTTGTATCACGGTTATTGTAACCAAAATTATCACGGTTATCATTATTATCGCGGTATTGTTGCAGTGTGCTCAAAATGTTCTAAAAGTACTTTTACACAGAATTGAAATTATTTAACCCCCTTATTATTATATTCATAACAGTTCTTTTGTATTTTTTTTTTTATATTTTATGCATTACTTTTTAAACATTTTAAACAAATCAGTTTAAAATGTGTCCCAACTGGGCAATTTGACACAAATGAGGCCATATTTATTAATGTAGACATTCTTTTTAGCTCATAAATTACTTAAAACACACATTGTTCCTTAAGGATTTGTTAATCAATCAATCATGCAGACGTTATTGTCACTGAACAGAGCAATGAAACTTTTCTTTAGAGTATAACCCGTCCAAGAACATACATATACATCACATGCATGGAGAGACAGGATCTGGAAGACCAGTGCCCCGTTTTCTTAGATAGGAAAAGGGAGACATCAGGGAGAGAGGAGGAGAAAAAAAGGACAATCCCACACTATGCCTACAGAGCACAGTGTGAGATCAGGAAAAAAAACCTCAGCATGTGAACATGATAAGACAATTTTAACAAAAACTCCAAGACCAGCATACATGATGGGGGGCAGGGCCGTGGAGAGGGGGTGCCAAGAGGACAATTTACCACATTTAAGCAATAAGTTGATCAACAGGGTTGGGAATGCTTTGCTGAGGTTTGTGCTTTAAAGGCATATGTAGTTTTTATCCTGTTTTAACTTCTTGTATTTCTCCAAATACAACTGTTCCTGTTTCCATCGTTCTGTTCACATGTGACTGGATGTACAAAATGCTAAAATGAAAACAGCTCTGCAGGAGTGCTGTTGCGTTTTAACTTGTTTTATATAAGTAACACAGGGGAACAATTTGAAAAAAAAAAATGCGTTGTTAGATTTTTGTGCATGCTGATTCCAAAACTGTAGTCGGTTTTTTTCTAACACGACAAGTTTTTCTCCACAGCTTACCGTCCAGATAAGTTTAATTCCACTGATTAGCTGTAATAAGACTTGCCAGCTGATTACAATTGGACTCATCTACAGCTACATGGCACCTTGTCTGTGCAGTCACAGTTGAGACAGTGCAGTGAGAGGCGTGTGCAGCTCCTAATAGGTCAGTCCTATCAATATCTGTAAACAGAAAACTAGCATAGTAGGAGTTGTGGATTTGTCCTGGCTTTTCTCTTAACCTTGTAACTATGGGCATACCATTTTAAAGATGCTATGAGGAGTTTCTAAGTAATTACTAAAAAGTCTCACTTTTAGATATATGCCTGATGGAAATACACACTTTAAGATGAGTTTTATAGCATCAGAATAGGTTATCTATAAATGCTATTCTTTAGCTTTGCGGTGGGACAGGGCTGGACTGGCCTGGATACTCAACTTCAGGAACAAGACAATTAAAACTTGAGCAAATTTATATTATTCAGACACGTCTTAGAGCACCGGGCTGTAAGTAGCGATATGTTGGCGGCTACAAAACTACGATACTAAGTTTTCCAAAAATTGCTTGTTGTCACACATCAAAAACTACCGTTATGTAACTAGAAAGAGATACATTACCTCGTCACTTTGCGTCCTGTAAGTTGTTGAAAAAAGAAGTTGTAAAGCAATGCAGAGTTCTGAGGAAGGTCCGAGCTGCATTCATTAGCATCACAACAAACACACGCTTTGGCTTGGGTCACGTCTTTACGACAGTCGCCGCGCGTGCTAGTGGGTAGCAGAGTCTTTATGTCGCCGGAAATAGATTCTCCTCATAGCACTTTTAAGTTCCATTTCTTTTTATGCTGTTTATTTAGTTTTCAAAGCCTGTAAGTATCCACCTTAGTGTTTTATTTACATAGTTATATATTTCTTTTGTTTCAGATCATGTCTGCTGTTACTTCTCGTCGTAATGCCTAAACAGCCCCGACTCCTTTTGCTGTATTTGTGGTAGTTTCTCCAAGTCAGAAGGCAAACATCAGTGTATTTGTCAAACATGCATATTTTGCATATATTAAAGTAAAACTCAGTGATTAAGATAAGCCATGGGGCCCTCTCTGCAAGCAGTGCGTCGAGAGTTTATGGATGTGGACCAAAGGAACACATGAAAAGTTGGCATTTGGTATCCCCGTGGTTTGGCGAGAGCAAAAAGATCATTGCACAGACTGTTACTTTTGTTTACTGAAAATATCAGGATTTAACAAGAAAAATCAAAGTAAAATAGAATATCCTTATATTCTTTTTTTCTCCTCCTCTCTCCCTGATGTCTCCCTTTTCCTGTCAGCTACAACACCCATGCCTCATTCAGCGGAAATTCCAGTGCCAGTTTTCGAACAACTTCCTCCTCTAGAAGATATCAGAGACAGCAATGCGGCAAATTTTGAAATTCACATGGATTCAGTTCGTAGGGGATTTTATCATCATGAGCTGAATGATTTGACATGTGATTTGGGCCTGTTAAGTACAGTATTTTTCATACTTTTTAAGAAAACAAAGATCCTATAGTTAAAAAACTTGACGTGATAGAGAAAAACTGAGATTAGTTTTGGATTCAGCACCCAATAATTAGTTAAAAGTAGCTGTCAGACCTAACTCAACAAAAATTGTTTTCCCCAGTGTAATAGTCATGTTTATAAAAATGTTGTGCAGGAGTGCTGTCACGATTTTAACTTGTTTCATATAAATAATAGTCATGTATATAAAAATGTTGGGTTTGTGTGTCAAGCCTCTGGGATGAGCTGCGTGGCGGCTGCGTGAGACAGATTTATCTGGTCAATGTCACCTGAGATTAGATAAATCTGCTCTGGTCTAATCTGTAGCTTCCTGGCAAGTGTATTTGTGTATTTGTGTATATTCCCATTTCCCGCTGTGTGTTTATGTGAGTGTGTGTCCGTGTGTGTGTGTGGCATCCTGGCAGCCGCCTCGTCTGTGGGCACAAAAGAGCAAGCATCGAAATCCCGGCGTGGCCCGCCAGGCTACTGAAGGGATTAATTTCTTATCGTGGTCACACACTTATTCCCACACTTGCTCGGACGTGCGGTCACCTGAGAGGATTAAAGTGGCGGGGTTCGGAGCGGTCCCGCGGAGGCCGTGGGAGAAGAGTGCGGCCGGAGGCAGAGTCCGGCTCGGAGGGATTCTGGGAGCGCCCGGGTCGGGTGGAGGAGGATGAAGAAGTGCTTTGGGCTGACGGCTTGTAGGGAGCGATGCCTTCGTTCTTCCAGTGTGGGCCGGGGCTGGTGGAGCGGGACGAGTGGGTGCTCGAGGACTTGCTCTGGGCCCCCTGGTTCTGACCGCTGGCTTTGGCCTGGTGATAACGGTGAGCTGAGGAGACAGATCGATAATCAGGGTGTTAAATACATCCATGGCAAATATAATCAAACAGCCTCATAGTTAAAGTAACAAAAAGGCACAGAAATAAATCCAAATATTTACCACCAATCAATCAATAAAGTATAATACAACATTAATCAATCTGATATGCTATAAAGTCCCTATGATACAGCACAACACACTTCATTGACCCTCCTGAAGAAAAGTTCAATAAGAGACAAAAAAAACAACAAAATAAACAACACTTACTGGCCACTTTATTAGGGAAACATTACTAGTCAATCAATCAATCTGTGAAACTTTATTTGCATAGCACTCTTCAAACAGGACTTTGCTTTACATGGGAAATTAAACAAAAGACCAACTTACTCACTCAAACACACAAACACATAAAATAGATATGGAGTGCCAAATTACAAAATAAATGTATAAAAGAAAAAGCAGAAGAAAGTGGAAATACAGGGATGGATGCATGAAAAAAATTAATAATGTGACTACATGAAGCATTATTAATTTAAAAAAAATGAATCCATACAACAAAATGGTAATAAAGTTAAAATATAAAGACTAGTTAATTAAGTAATTTAAACAAATAAGATGAAATGTGCTTAGAAGTAAATAAATAAATAAATAAATAATTTGGTTGTATGAAGCAATAATCAAAAAATAAATCCAGAAAAGACAAGGCTAATAAAAATAGAAATATAAAGACATTTAAAAAATACAATGAAACATGCTTATCAATAAAATGAAAATTAAATATGTATATATGTATATATACATATATATATATACATATATATACACACACACACATATATATATATATATATATATATATGCATATATATATATATATATATAGATATATATATATTTATATATATATATATATATATATATATATATATATATATATATATATATATATTTTTATATATATATATGTATTTAGAATCTCTTTATATTTCTTATATTTCATTTTGTTTTACTTATTGCTGTCCTTGTACAGCACTTGGTAGGATGATTTTTAAAAAACGTCTTTATTAATAAAGGTTATTGTTATTATTGAGTCGTGAAATAAAGTGAACAGTCCATCTAATTTGTCAGGTAATGGACCCTGAGCAAACCCACTTTAAAAAAAGCCTGAACTATCCCTTTAATAAATTTGATCATTTTTCCCACTTTTCTCTAAGTTGGTTTCACTTCAGGAAAGTCTTGAAAAAAAAACATCGAGGATGTTTCTTTATCTTTAGTTTTTGGATTTCCTGTAAATAATTGTAAATCTCTTAAAGTTTTTAAAATGATCTTTATATTTTGTTGGTCCTTGCCTATGATTTTACAACCTGCCTGTTGTGTTGTATGTAAGGAAATGTCATGAAATCTCAAGCTAAAAAATATAATTGAGGCTGTTTCTTCCCTTGTTTTATGTGTATTAAGGTTATTTTGATCGAAGACAGCAGGCAGGTAAAGTTGTACACATTAAAATTGTAAAAAAAAATGGGAATTTCTCTACAGTCCTGATTTTATTTGAGTATATTTTATCTTTTTTTTAATAGCAAATGAGCTTCAGTTTTTGTGTTTCCTGTAATGTTTTTCAATGATCTTTCTAATGTTTTTGTCCTTGCCTATGATTTCCAACCTGCCTGTTGTATTGTAAGTAAGGAAAAGTCATTAAATCTTAAGTTAAAAAACATTATTAATGGTGTTTTTTTCCTTGTTGTGAATGTCTCAAGGTTATTTTTAATCCTAAAACAACAGGAAAGTTATTTGGACATATTCAAGTTGTTAAAACTTTGTGAAAGTTCTGAAACAGTCTGTTCCTGCGTGACATAACTCTGCACATTTATAGTAAACATCTGAAATGACAGAAGTTTGAATCAGATAAATTATTCCTGCTGCTGTTCTCAGACTGAATAACAAATAATGTGTCAGCCTCACTGATCTTCAGCGTCTGCTCCCAGAACAAACGCTCCACATCCTGCCTGAATCATTTGTTTATGATCTTAAATATATTCTAAATTATGCAACGCAGAGACACAACAATGGAGACGTTTCGTAAGAGGGAGGAGGAAGTGACCTCACCAAAAGCAGCGCAGCGACACGGGTCATGCTTGTCCAAATAGTGCTCCAAAGTGTCCCAGCCCCCTCCAACGCGCACCATCACATGAGTGCGGAGGACCTGAGGGAGAAGAGGAGAGAGAGGGGGGCTTCAATGGGCGGACCACCGAGCTCATGCACAAATAAAACAGACAAATCTATGGACACACACAAGTCAGTGCATATGCAGATTCCACAGGAGGGCATCCCACTGAAGGCTGTTACGTAACATCTACATGCACCCCTGCCTGTGCCCCTTCCTCCCTTTTCTCCCACATCACCCCCCAGCTGCTGCCGTTCTGAGGGCCGTCCGTCGCCGTGCCTGCCCACAATGAGGAGAGTATAATAAAGAGCCGAGTGCTGTGAAAGGCCTCCCTCCCTCTCAGCTGGTCGCCTGTGTGTTCAGAGGCTGAATTAGCATGGTAACAACCCTCCCCGTCCACCCGCCCGCTCCTCAGCTGAGATTTCACTTATTAGAGAGGAGGGGGATTCAGACCAAAAGGGTTCTCAATTCACTTTAATTAAATGAGAAAACACATTTATTCTAATGAGATGCACGATAGTATCTGTATAAAATCAATATCAGCCAAAATCAGCCCAAAAAGTTAAGTATCATATATTTATTTTACTTTTTAAGTTGTTGCAGATATTTACAGCTTAAACAGTACAGGCCAAAAGTTTGGACACACCTTCTCATTCAATGTGTTTTCTTTATTTTCATCACTATTTACATTGTAGATTCTCATCGAAGGTATCAAAACTATGAATGAACACATGTGGAATCATGTACTTAAAGGTGCTATGAGGAGAATATATTTACGCCGACATAAAGACTCTGCTACCCATGAGCACAAGAGGCGACTGTCGTAATGCTGCGTTCCAGTAACCTCGGAACTGGGAGTGACATCATCTCCGACTTATCGGCATTCCAGTTGAAGTCGGAAAAAAACGTGATCCAAGCCAAAGTGTGTGTTTGTTGTGATGCTAATGAATGCAGCTCAGACCTTCCTCAGAACTCTGCATTGCTTTACATCTTCTTTTTTCAACAACTTACAGGATGCAAAGTGACGAGGTAATGTATCTCTTTCTAGTATTTCTTTCTTTCTAATATTTTGGAAAACTTAGTATCATAGTTTTGTAGCCGGCTATATATCGCTACTTACAGCCCGGAGCTCTAAGACGTGTCCAAATAATATAAGTTTGCTCTAGTTTTAATTGTCTTGTTCCTGAAGTTGAGTATCCAGGCCAGTCCAGCCCTGTCCGACCTGACCGCGAAGCTAAGGAATAGTATTTATAGATAACCTACTTTGATGCTATAAAACTCATCTTAAAGTGTGTATTTCGATCAGGCATATATCTAAAAGTGAGACTTTTTGTAATTACTTAAAATCTCCTCATAGCATCTTTAACAAAAAAGTGTGAAATAAATGAAACATGTCTTATATTCTAGTTTCTTCAAAGTGTACACCCTTTGCTCTGATTACTGCTTTGCACACTCTTCATTCTCTTTATGAGCTTCAACAGGTAGTCACCTGAAATGGTCTTCTCTCCTCAGGTGTGCCTTTCCAGGGTTAATTAATGGAATTTCTTGCCTTATTAATGGGGTTGGACCATCATTTGAGTTGTTCAGAAGTCAGGCTGATGCACAGCCCACAGCCCTATTAGACAACTGTTAGAATTAATATTACGGTAAGAACCAATCAGCTAAGTTAAGAAAACGAGTGGCCATCATTACTTCAGTGAGAATCTACAATGTAAATAGTGATGAAAATAAAGAAAATACATTGAATGGGAAGGTGTGTCCAAACTTTTGGCCTGTACTGTATAATGGCCACACATTTCAGCCATATATCAGCTTGGAAAAAGTGGACAAGTGAAGAACAGAAGCAAAATAGGTATGAAATCGTAAAAACTGGGTAAAAATGGTATGAAAGCGGAAAAAGGTTTATAAATAGGTGCAAAATTGGTATGAAATTGCAAAAAAATTGGGAAAAATTGGCAAAAAAAAAATCCAAAAGTGGCTTAGGAAAATTGATAATGGCAGCAAAATTGGGAATTAAATTTGAAATTGAATTTCAAAAACCATGTAAAAATTCCAAAAATGGTTCTGACAGTGGCCAAAAAAAGATGAATGGGCAAAATCGGCATGAAGATGTAAAAACGGAGTTTAAAAAAATAGGTACAAATGGTCCAAACGTGGGAAAAAAGTGTATGAGCATGAAATTGCAAAAAAAAAAAAATACAGCACAATGCCAAAATGTTCAACACATTTTGGGCAAAAAATATTAAACCTTCTGCGATTTGAAAATTGCAAAAAGCCGCATTGCGATTTAATCTAATTTGCAATTAATTGTTCAGCCCTACATCATGCCTGCCATTTAAGACTAAGTCAGTATCATCTCAGAACTGGAGTGTTTTTCCAGCCCTATCAGGAGGGCGTTGGAGGATCTGTCACTTTCTTCCCCTCTCTCCTCTCTGAGAATCACACATCCACAGAATCAGAGCAAAGAGCCGCTCCCCCCGGGCAGAAGCTGCCTCAGCTGAGGCAACAGGATCCGACTGATGTGGACGCAGCGGCCTGCCTCGGGTTGTGTAACAGGGTCTGCCAGCCACATGTTTTAAAGGTTGTACCCGTGTCTCAGGGGGCAGCCGGGGAGAAGCCTCGGCCGTGCTGGCAGACTTTATTTCACTGAATCACGACACGGCATCGCGTCTGTGATCAGACCCTCAGCTTCAAAGTCTGACCTCACCTCCTCTCTCTCTGATTTTCACTCTCTGCCAATCTACTACACGCCTATTTATCATCCTCTGCTCCATGAAACAACTGATCTGCTTATCTCCATCAGACCGGAGAGCAAAAACTGATCACTCCACAAACACTGGCCTGCACCTCTGTCAGCTCCAGGATAACTGTTTGGTACCTCAGCCAAGGAGGTGATGTTAGCATCTGTTTGTTTGTTTGTTTGTTTGTTTCTCTTTTAGCAACATAACTCAAAAAGTTAGGGATGGATTTTGATGAAACTTTCAGGAAATGTCCAGATTGGGACAAGGAACAAATTCTAAGATTTTGGAAATGATCCGGATCGTCATCTGGATCCTTTTTAAAGGGTGTCTTTAACATTCTGAGATAGAAAAAATGGGAAAAACACACAGGACAAGTTCTCTGATCTAGATCCTGGCAAAATTCTGTATTCTCTGATCCAGAACAAGAAAAATATAGATATACTTGGAATTTTCGTCATAGCAAGGGAACAAATAAAGGCATAGACTTGCAATAAACACCAAAATATAGCCAAGATACTGTGGAATCTGGAGTGTTCAATCTGATTTGTTGTATCTTCAAAAACTTTGGAGCTAGATCCAGAAGAAAACCGCCATGACTAAAAATGAGATTTTTGTGAATAACTACTGAACTGAAATAGATATCGTTATAAATCCAGTTGCTAATGGTATGTTTCAATGAATCTAATGGCCCTTTTCCATTAGCCCTACTCTACCCTACTCGATTCTACCCGGCTCTACTCTACTCGCCTTGTGCTGCTTTTCCATTAGCCCCAGTCGCCTGCCCAACGGGGTGCAGTGTAGCTGTAAACAGCTGAGCAGCTCTGCGGTGACGTCATTTAGAGTGCGGCACAACAATCTGTGGCTTTTTGTCACAAACCGAATAAAAAAGGAAAACAGGAGAAGGCTGCAGGTGGTAAGAAGAAATACCCCTTGAGAAGCACGGGAGAGTTTTGGAAGCTATACAACAGAATGAAGCCGAGGACGAGAGCAATCGAGCTGCAAAGAAAAGACGTATGAGGGTAAGCTAATGGTAGCTACCGCTAGCATGCTAGGTCATTGTGCTCATGACTCATCGATGACAACATTGTCTGACCAATCAGTGGCCGGCAGTCGGTGACATCATCTTTCAGTATTGACTCAGCTCACTTGGAACCAGAGCGGAGTAGGTACTAAAACCAGCTTGTTTTAGGAGGTACCAGGCCAGTGGAAACACGCTGCAAATCAAGTAGGGCCAAGTAGAGTCGGGCCAAGGCGTGCTAGTGGAAAAGGGCCATAAGTGTTTAGATAAAATAAAGGTAGGACTAATATTTACGGTGAAAATCACAATATGGGTGAGGTCTGCGCTCTCTGAGTGCAGTATCAAGCAGTATTCTCTCTCTCTCTGCCCCTTTATCCACATGGGCACAGTCTGTTGAGGTAATGTCAGGTTGTCAAGGACTCTGCATTCATTCTTTCCCCTCTGTTCTGGGTTTGCTGACCCAAGGGACCCAAACAATGGTAGGATGTCACACTAACGTCCGGATGCTGTAGACTTTTTGCCTTGCTCAGTCATTTGAGGAGACATTTAAAAAACACTCAACAGCATAAAAAGCTAAAAAAAGAAAAAAAGAATGCCGGCCTTTCCTTTAAGGGTGGATGGACACTGAGCATCCATGCTGACTCTCACCACCCACCATAAAATCCAGACTATCCTCCTCTTCCCTCTTTATCACACAGCCATCACAGCCCAAACAGCAAGGTGATAAATGTGGCTTCATATCTGCTCATTATTAATCTTTTATGACCTGTAGTGGGGGTGCAGAGCTCGTAAATGTGAACAGCTCCTGGGAATTTGAATAAATATGTTTGTGTAAGAGGAGGGGAGTAATCACACGGCTATAAAGAGAATTATATTAAGGCTGTAAAATGATAACAACAGTACAAAAATCCAGGCTGTCAGCTCATGAATTAGAGGTTTTACCCTATTAAAATCATTAAAACAGGGGTTAAAAGGATTAAAACATTTATGATTATGTTTCATAATAAACTACGACTGCAGCAGAAACAGTGATTAGATGATCAGAGTCTCAGTATTAAGCCAAAGATCTGCAGTTTCTGTTTGCACATCCTGCGCGCCCCTACTGCCTCTCATGTTTTATGAAGACAGCCGCAGCTCTTCTGAGGACTCTGCTGCAGCTCCAGGATGTTTTGGGAGCATGCTTCAGACTCAGATCTGTTATTTAGCTGCCTAATTTCCCAACCACTAAAGGGGCATCACAGCCTCCACCAGTGTAGACATCCCTGTTTCTATGCCAACCGCGAGCAGGGAGATTTCTTGTCATCATGGCGGGGGCGTGCTGAAACCGAGTCCTCCTTAAATCTGCCTGCTGGTGAGTGTAAAAAAATGGAGCCCACGGATCATTTCAGCCGCTGTGCCCCATGACTGAAGGCATCCTGGTCTCCCCTGAGACAAAGACGCCTTATTAACTCTCCCCCCCTTTGCTGTCCATAAGGCTCGCTCGCCCATTTGCTCTCCCCACTTCATCCCCTCGCTCAGCCCCGGATCTTTGTCTCAGCTCCTCGCGGCTGAATGGGGGTTTGTTGGCTCCGCTCACTTCCTCCCCGCTGGAGAATGAGAGAAGTGTGCTGGCTGCACTCGTAACGCATAATCACCGTCAGCTCCAGTGAGGCATCGGGAGAGGGCGGGGACGGCGTGAAGAGGGCTAATCTGACAAGTCGAAGGCTCCCTGACACACACACACGCACAAACATCATGAGCACACATCACAAACGAGTCTGCCACATTAACACGCCTGATTAAAAAAGAAGACACGAGCTTCTGTAAATCAATGTCCTCACACGCCATCTGAGGCGCTGTGAGGTCATTAGCATAACAGAGGAAAGGTCAAAGAGGGTGTTCGTATTTATTCATGTCATGGAGGAAGGAGGCTGGATTTTCTGTACAGCAAACAAGAGCAAAGCAAAAAGAAATCCTTACACCAACACTATTTAGTTTTTCCATCCTATTATAATATTTCTAAAGTCATTGTGATGGTTCATCATCTTAAACAGGTGTAATGACACCTCTGTCATGGTCTGAGGGTCTGTATCACCTTCACTGGAACTATGCAACTTCAGTGTGCATGGTAGGAACACTTCCACACTACAAACTACCGCAGTAAAATGTTACTGCTTTGACTGCTTTACGGCATACCTCACTTCCCCCTCAAGGCAAAAACTAAACGTTGGGAAGAGAATATAAAGCAGTTTCTGAATCTTTAAAACAGATTCAATGAGCAAAATTTAGTTGAAAGTAAATATACTCTTATTTTCCTAATGGAAATAGGGAGCTCTTGCTCACACTCCTGCACAGTAGGTGGCAGCAATGCTCCTCTGACACTTGATGCCACCCACCATTAGACTAGAAGAATAAGAAGAAAGCTAAATGTAGAGTTGCTATCATGGCTGAAGCAGCAAAAAAACCTGAAGAAAAGAAAAGTTTTATTGAAGGAGATGAAAAAAAGAAAGCAGGAAAGTAACACGCTAATTGCCCAGACAGGGATAAACACTGGCCTGGTGTTCACTTATTGACGAGGAGGGATGTCCGATCGATGCTGAATTAGCCCTGTTATTGTTGAACTTGTAAGTACATGATGATTTATTCAAATAGAAACATGATGACATGGTTTATTTGTCTCTTGGGACGTCCTGTCGGCTTCTCCTTCCTCTGTATGTCAACTAATGCAGGTTGGTGTACGACAGCGCAGTTACACTCAACGACCACAGAGGCTGCTAGAGAGCAGAAAGCTGGAATCTTACTTAGTGCGGCTTTAATTCTTCATTATTAGGTTCATATTCAGCTGTTTGAGTTTATTTGCCCATTTATGCGACAGTGCTGATCAGGTTTTTCCTTCACCTTTTCAAAAGCACTCCACATTCACACAGAGATAGTGTGATAGCGATGCATGTTCACACAGATCCACTAGAATGACTGAAAATGCCGTAGCACACAGGCCAGGCCAGGCCAGGCCAGGCCACTAGTTGGCAATGTCTGCTGCTCAGAGTATTGACCTTGCCATCATTAACATCATCTAAATTGTACTGATAACAGCTGTCTGAGCACTTAAAGGCGTATGTATCAGAAAGACGTGCATGACGATAGGCCTAATTATTAGGGGTGTAACGGTACATGTATCCGTGCCGAACAGCTTGAAAAGGACGTTCGGTTCGGTACAGTGCTGTATTGGAACGAGTACAGTAAGTTTACGTTAGCCGCTGCACATGGCTCTTTAATATTCACTGGGGTACTCGTCTACGATTGGCGTGGTTACGGAAGGCTTTTTAATATTCATGAGTGGTCTGTGATTAGTGCTCTTGCGATTATGTACATATCATGTGGACGTGATGTCTCACGGCGAGCCAATCAGAAGACAAATATCAAAAATCTTCTGTAACCACAGGAGCTTGTGTCTGTTTTGGAACACTCTGGCTTTCTGGTGAAATATTGCAGTGGAGAAAGACAGGTGGATAAAACGACTGCGGTGTGCCGATACTGTTCAACTGAGGTTGGGTATTTACTGACAGCACAACAAACACGCCAGCTCACCTGAAACGGCACCACTCAAGTGTAAAGATTTTCGCGGTAAGGAAAAAAAAAAATACTGTAGTGCAAATTCAACTGCTGTCTGCATTCAAGCAGCCTCTCCTGGACAATTGAGATCATGCCAAAGCGATAACAGCATCCATCAGCGTTTTTATGGCATAGGATCTAAGACCATATTCAGCTGTGGAAAATGTTGGTTTTAAACACATGCTAAAGGTGACTGAGCCCCGGTATAAAGTACCCAGCCGTCCACATGTAAGCCTGGAATTTAAAAAGAAACTCATTTTTAATTTCATACATTTGTTGCTTATTTATTTTGTTTAACTTATTAGTATTACCAAGCAGCACATTGAATTTTTTTTTTTTTTCAGTTTGTATAATGACACATTTTTGGTTTAATAAACGTGCAAAACAAACAAATGGTTTTGTGTTGTTCCCATACTGTACTGAAAATGTACCTAACCATGACCCCAAAACAGAGATATGTACCGAACCGTGATTTTTGTTTGCCCATCATTTCTTCACTTACTGTACTCCTGTCTGCCTGCACTGTGATTATAATTGACATCACTCACACTCAGGCACATAATGTAATGCAGAAAACTTGTAATTCCATCCAAAAAGTCCATTAATCTGAGGGGATGGGCGGGGAAAACATTTTAGCTACTTTAGGACCTGAGATCAAATCGATCTGCGGTGTCCGGATCGGCCTTCCTGCCCGCTCCTGAGAGGCCTGACGTGGGTAAAGTTTCAGCTCCCGAAGTGAAACCGAGACAAACAGTCGAGCAGAAAAAAAAGCAGCCGAGATAAGAGCCAGGAAGTGACCTAAAGCTCTGATTGTGTCTCAGAGGGGAAAACAGGAGTCACAGAGCTGGGAGTGGTGAAGTCGAGTAAACACTCACAGCAGAGAGAGAAACTGCTGTTACACTGAGAGCAGATGAGGAGGCCTATCTGTTGCTACAGGACCACGTTCACCTTGAAACAACACATGACGCCATATGTCCACACCGTATGGCTCCATTCAATTACTGCAGGATTCACAGCAGCTCCACTCTGAGCTTCATCACCTCTCACACAGTCTACGAGAGTCCCAGCTGAGCGAGAGGTTAAAGGGAAAGTTCTGGATTTTTTTAAGTGGGTTTGCATGATGGACATGGCATGAGCATAAGCCACGGTGACAGAGATCAGCTCAACACCTGCACAGAAAGAGTCAGGACATGCCTTGCTTTCCCATGTTGCATCCTCTCTTTTATTCAGTTAGTCTGTAAAAAGTCTAATTTCTTGTTATAAATAAAGATTAATATTAAAACGCTGGAGAAAGGGCCAGATTATAATGAGTTGAAATCATCCTTTAGCAGAAGTAAGCTGCTTTATTTAGTTTAACAGCTTAATCTGGACAGTTATGGGTTTCAAAGTTGAATTAACTGTTGTAAAACAACAATAAAATTAGAATTTAATAAATAAAATAATCAAACTTTTAAGATATATCAATTAATTTCACATCTTGAATGCAATGGGACATAACAAAATCATCTACTTGTTCATAAGAATTAGCTTTTGTGCACTCAAAAGCCAGTGTGAGCAAAAAAAAGATATCAGGCTTTTGAACCTTTACACTTTTAAAGCTGACACAGAGTGTTTAGCTCATTTTATTGCATTCTCTCAGTCTGCATTGTGCTTTTTTTAACTCTATTTTAGTTTCAAAGTTACCATTTTGTGATTTATAATCTCTTTTTATCCATTATCTTTTATTGTTTGTTTTTAAGGCTGTTTTACTTAAACTAACTTTTAACACGTTATTACCCAAATTATATTTATTAAGGTTTAATTGGTTAAGTCTTAGGTCCTGTGTTTCTTCATTATGAAATAAAGATAATGTTTCCTCAGACGTTTGTGGCTGTTTGGATGAGGTTTTGTATTTTATTTTTTATCTCTTGTGTTCTAAAATATACAGCAATTTGTGCTCCTATTTTTGAATGAAAGACGCTTTATAATTAAGTTTGATTGATTCAATGAGATAATTTCCAGATTAAAGCTGCTTCTACACCTGGAAAAAGTCCCTTTGCTATGTTTTCATGTTAATGTGGTGAAATTTTCGAAGTGAAAGGAAATATTCTTCACACTGAGAGATTTAAAACAGATCTTTTAACGCTATGTTGAAAAGACAAAGTCAAGTTTTAGAGCCAAACAAGAACGGGTAAGGGTAAAAACACAGTAACTAAGGGGCTGTGGACACTTTCTGCTAAAAATAAATGGGTAGTAAATTAATAGACAAAGGCTACTGATATTTGAAGTATAGCACAATTCGTCCTGCCAATTCGAGGAGTAATATTCACCCTTCTGTGTTGATTAGCCTACACTGCGAATATCCTGACGACTGAATGAGGGGAGTAAGTTGACCTCCTCTTTGCTCTGACTATAGAAGTAACAAAGATGTCAAAAAGGCACGCAGAGTAAGTGGGAGACAGGAGCGCTGCGAGTGAGTGTCTCTGCCTTTGTGTGAATGTGGGGGAACGAGGCTGTGTCAGCTTTGAGATACCAGGTAGCCATTAATAAATGCAAAATTAGCTGCAAAGTTTAAGAGACAAACGAGCTCATCACAACTGCGAATCATTTTTTAATGTCAGCTGTTCAAAAGACTTGACTTGTCCGTAAGCGTCACATCCCTCTCTAAAACCACCGCGGAAGTAGCTCAACATAACAGAGCCTCTGTTTAGGAGAAGAAGGAGATAATACAAAGATAGTAGAAGATAACGTAAAATATTGTGGTAAAAAAACGAGTCACAACATGCACAAAGGATCGTTTAGAGTTGCTGAAGAGTTTATCTGATGACTGTAGGCAGAGGCAGGCTAACACTACCCATTGACTCCCAGCGTTTGAGCTAAGCTAACTAGCAGTGGTCGAGCTCTGCCCGTCTCTTCCTTGTTACTGGACGCACGGTCAAAAGACCGGCGTCTATCTGCTTGTCATGGACTCAGGAGTGAGGCAAGACATAAGTTATATGATATTTTAAACCCTGTCTTGCCTGTTATTGGCTTTACAAGCAAGAAAAGTTAAAATAAAATTTGTAAAAAGTGAAGCTAATGTCCACATATCATGAAGTTGCTGAATATACCTCGTCCTAACACAAAGTATGTCTAATTTTACTGAACTACAGAGAATTTTTGAGCCTGATCATGACTTAAAGGGAACTTTTAGTGTAATTACTGAGTGTAAAACCCCTTAAAGTTGAAATTTGACGTCATGTCCACATAATTGCAGCATCATTGACACATATAAGCTCCTAAAAGAGACTGACACACAGACGGATCATCGTGCTTCTGCTGTTTTCTTACCCGTATGAAGATCAGTGCGCTGGAGTCTCCCACCTTGTACTTCCCCTCTGACACCTTGATCATAGGAAACTGAGCGGGACAGGAACATCGACCCAGAATCTCTCGAACCTGAGGACAACAAAACACCACACATGAACACCATGACACACATCCTTAAAGGAATATTACTCTGATTTCTCTCGGCTCTGAAGGTCGAGGCCTCCGTGTGAGATCATGCTTAGTCACTAATCTGACCCCGACAACACAATGGCTTCACTTCATTGAGTGAATGGCTGCTGAGTGTGTGTGTGCGTCATCTTCCTGCAAACCTTCCTCAGAACACCTCCTGGGAGCCCCGCCCTGCTCTCTGCCTGCCTCATGGTCGCTCAATTCACCACAAAGTGTTAGAAAATGCACAAAAACACATGTGTGGGCCCTTTAATGAGCGCTCTCTCCCTTTGCTCTGTGACGTGACAATGCTTCTGCCCATTACATCACAAACTGAGAAACCAGACGGGTGCCAGTGAAGTCACCAGGGCCACCGCCACCGCTGCCAGCCGGGGTTTGAATCCAGAGCCGGTGCCCTTGCTGTGGTCGGGGGTACTTATTAAGAGACTGGAGGAGTCAGACACGACTGCAGGGTGGAGCGAGATCCGCCTGTGCTGCTCCGGCTTGTGCTCTCACAGGATTGGACAACTTTGATGTTTTTCTTGGCATCGCTCGCAGACAAAAGGCGTATGCGCACTTGTCGACCACGAGGGAGAGAAAGTGAAGCAGCAGAGAGGGAGGAAAGGAGGAGAAAACGGCCTGATAATTGTACATGCAGGGGCGGCCATGAGAGGGGATTACCCCGTTAAGAATATCATCAAATTTTTATGAGACCATCAGAGAAGACATCAAGACAGAGGGTGTTTGAAGAGCTGGGCAGATTAAGTTAATCACATTCATAATTCTGCCATTTTCAGTCTGTTGGCTCAAGCTTTGGAAATTTATGGAGCCTGTAAGAAGGGTTAAAGTCCTCCTGTCTTTAAGGTAAACTGAGAAACACGAGTGGAACAGCTGAGCCATAACGAGATGTGTATTTATTATGGAAAGATTAACTTTCCCTGTCTGACTAGAGCCTAACAAATGTTCAAGAATGAGAGTGAAACAGATCAAATAAACTAATTTAATTAGACCAGATCTCAGTTTAAGATTTCTTTTCAGATGGGGTCAGGTCCTGTGGAGCGGCAGAGCAGCAATTTCAGCCTAGCACCCAAGGGTGTGCTCCAACATCCAGGGTATCAGGCTACCTGATCTTTTGTGTGAAGTTTATTCCATAATGCTGGGGAGCTGTGAGCCCGCTGTGGGACCCACATGAGAAAAAGTGGTGCACTGCTGAGCAGTGTTTGGCAAGTTACATCAAAAATGTAATGCATTATTTATGATGTAATTTCAAAGTAATTAGTTACATTTATAATATAACTGTATTTGAAATGTAAGGCATTACACTGTTATCGCATTACTTTTAAGTTACTCTCGTCCAAATAACAGGAAATATGGATTTGTCATTCTAAATGTAGCCCATTATGCTCAAAAAGCTCATTACACATCCAATGGAAGACGATGTGGTGGCTAATTGATTGAGCTCAGCTTAAGACTAAAAACAGTAGAATGTAATAGCCACATTGATGCTCATGGCACGATACAAGAAATGATCATAACAAAAACAGACAAAGGTGTGTTAGAGAGACTGTATCTTTAGGTCTAGCAGAGGACGTTTCTCCTACGCTGATTGCAGAGTATTTGGCGAATTTGTGTTTAAACAAACAAACAAAAAACACCTCTTCATTTCGGGTTCAATTAAAAATGCATTTTAACTTGCATTACTGACATTTGTACTGAGTGAAAAGTTACTTTTTTTTGGTAATGCCTTACATGACTATGTTACAGTAAAGAGGAATACATTACAGTAATCACACTACTTTCGTAATGCATTACTCCCAACACTGCTGCTGAGAAGAAAAAACACAATTTTTGTTTTTATTTCATGGAATAAACAAGACTATATAGGCTTACAAACTCTTTCTTGTGAAAAAACAGTTGTAGAAAATGTAGGCCAGGGGTATCACATAAGGCTCGGGAACACCTGGTAGCCTGCAGCGAGCCAATGAAGTGCCTTCAGGGTCATCATACTCAGAAGCTATCACCAGAAAAAAAGACATGTATGATTCGAATTACCATAACTCTATTTACACCATCCAAAAAAGCTGAGAAGTAAAGTTTTCCAGTGATATAGGGCCCTATAAAATCATAGAATTAGGCATTAGACTTGGAATTTAATATGAACATGGAAAATCACGGAAAAGGATGACACTTTATGGAAGGGAAAATGCCCACAGAGGTCACTGACTCTGTGGACAATGAACACTTCACTTCCTCTCCCCCATTGATGATGTCATCATGTCACAGCGGCCATCTAAGACACCGGCTGACCCTGTGTTCACACCAAAAGTGATCCGAGATGATCGCTGGTGTCAAGGGGCGACAAGCAGCACAATGCAAGCAACACTGAGCAGTGCGCAAGTTAGCAGGAAGCTATGAAACTCCCGGCTAACTCCAGAGAACAGTGCAGAGCTGTTTGTCAATGGTTATTATGTTTCAGGAGATCAAATGTTCTGCAAATTTTGTTAACATCAGGTTGACTGGACACATAAAGATACCAGTATGTGAGAGGAACTCCTGAAGTGTGAGTGATCAGATTATATTACGTTATACTGTGTCTCACGGTTAAATATGCGTAAATACTAAAAAAAAACAAATTCTCAAAACATTAAAACAAATTCTCAAAAAGATGAATATGGTGGAAAAATTAAACAGAATTTGGGAAACAAATAACAGTGATTTTATAGGGCTCTAGTGATATACATACACTATGGTACAGCCTGAATGGCCTGAGGGGAGGTAAGGGAAGTGAGCTGAACTGCAGGGCACTGTGAAAGCGGAGGGGGAGAGGATTCAAAGCATAACTTGTGATTCATTTTTTGGTGTTTTATCTGCATATTCTGTGTAAATAACATAAACATAATGTATGTAAGAGCATTAGAATCATTCTAGAGTGTTTTCTTGATGTTCTGTTGCCATATTTCAACCGTGTTTTGGCCAAAGTTCTTTCTTTGTCATCATAGTTAGTATTTTATGGATTTCATAAATAGTAATTTTGGAAATACTGGAGGAATAAATGTGAAGCAGAGTCCCTCTCTGTATGTGTATCTATAAAATAAAGAGTATGGCTTCAGCCTGTTCTTTTTTAAAAAGTGCCTTGAGATTATGCTTGTGATGAAATGGTGCGATACAAATAAAGACTAATTGATTAATTCTATGAACAAGACAAAAAGTCCAAGGTATCAGGATTCTCCCTTTCTAACTAACTGGGAGTGCCCCGTCTCATCAGAATTTCCCAGAAAGTTGGACAAGCTTTAGCTACACTGGCTTTACCGTCTCGTAACTGGACTGCGATGTAATTACCACTTCCCCTGGTTGAGTTCTTAGTTAATCAGAGCCAAGGTTATAATAGTAACTAAAACAAAACAAAAAACGAAAACTATAATTTAAAATACACTGCAGTAACTCATATTAATAAAAACTAGAAAAGAAAACAGAAACGATAAGTAAACTAAAACTGTATCCTATGTTCACAAAACTAACTAAAACTAACCAAAATTATAGACAAAATGTCCTTCATTATCGTTTTGACAATATTTATTAGCCTTTAGGATTTAAATTAATCCGACACATTTTCCCAACTAATTTTAAGACAGTTTTTGGCAGTTGTCAGGGCCGTACGGCACCATCATAGCGACGTACTGGGACGTGCTACTTTACTGCACTGAGGCTAAAGTTGGGAGGAGGCGGCAGTGTCCCATTTGGGATTTTTTTGAGTACGACAGTGAGACAAACAAATGCAAGTGCCTGGAGATATGTGAAGGGGAAAAATCCCACAAACTTAAAAGCCCATTTGAGGAGCACCCATAAGGAGGCTTATACAGCCCATGAAAACAAGGAAGCCGAGAGTTTATATTGATGTTTATATTTTTGATATTAAAGGGACTGTGAGGAGTTTCTAAGTAATTACAAAAAAGTCTCACTTTTAGATATATGCCTGATGGAAATACACACTTTAAGACGAGTTTTATAGCATCAAAATAGGTTATCTACAAGTGCTATTCCTTAGCCTAGGACAGGACTGGACTGGCCTGGATACTCAACTTCAGGAACAAGACAATTAAAACTAGAGCAAATTTATATTATTCGGACACGTCTTAGAGCACCGGGCTGTAAGTAGCGATATATAGCCAGCTACAACTACGATAATAAGTTTTCCAAAAATTGCTTGTTGTCACACATCAAAAGCTACCACTACGTAACTAGAAAGAGATACATTACCTCGTCGCTTTGCATCCTGTAAGTTGTTGAAAAAAGAAGTTGTAAAGCAATGCAGAGTTCTGAGGAAGGTCCGAGTTGCATTTACCACAACATACACACGCTTTGGCTTCGTAACATCTTTGGTGAGTTCAAGTTGTAGTCAGAAGTAGGAATTTCTGAGTTCCGAGTAGGAAACTGCAACTGGAACGTCCCCTGAAGTCTGAATTTCCTACTGGGAACTCGGTGAAACCGAGTTGACAATGGAAGACGGATGCCCCCAGTGTGAACAGTTATTTTGCTCCTGTAATAATCCATTTATTTGCACTTCTGACTGGGGTGTGTCGCTCTAGATCAGCTGTATACATAGTATGGCTAGAGTTATATTTACAAAAAATGCCGCCATAGCAATAATCACATTCTTCATACAATAACGCAGGGCTTGCTAACAATAGCCTGGTAGATCAGCAAGTTTTTTTCTGACTCCAACTGGAATGCAAATAAGTGGGAGATGATGTAACTCCCATTTCCGAGGTTACTGGAACACAGCATTACAACAGCCGGCGCACATGCTCATGGGTAGCAGAGTCTTTATTTCGCCGGTAATAGATTCTCCTCATAGCACCATTAAGTATATATTATTTTCTTGTGTTTAAGGCAGCAGTCACATTACAGTATCAGCACTGACTGAGCAGTGAGCACTATGTTGGACTTGAAAATAAACAGTATTACAAAATACTTACTCTGACCTTTTTGAATCCTGCACCAGGCAAATAAGGTATGAAAAAACTGAAACTATACTAAAACTAAGCCTTGTTGCAAAAATGAAAACTAAATAAAAACTAGAATGCCAGCTATAAAACTAATTAAAACTAAACTATAATTAGAAATACAATGTCTAAACTAGCTAAAACTAAACTATAATGACAAATACAAAACCATTATAACCTTGATCGGAGCACATCACTAACCTCCAAAAACAGCTAATTGATCTCGCTGAGAAAATTTAAAAGGATCATAAAGTGTGTGGTGACAGAGAAGTGGAGCTGCTTTTCATGAAAGCTCAGTGTACATTTTCTAAGCTTGTTCTAAAATGTGAGTTGTGAGCCATGAATGTTTTGTCTTGCTTTTTAAGTCTGTAATACTGAATAAAGAGATTTTTAAGCTCAATGGGACTTCCTGGTTGAATAAAGGTAAAATAAAAATAAAAAATAAAGTGACAGGAGCCTCAATAGACTGAGAATACAGCTGGATCAGGGGGCTCAGTGTAAGAAAATCAGGTTTTTGAACATAAGAAATTGAAAAGACACTCCAGCAGCCACCAAAATGATCATAAAGTGTTTTTTAAACAGGAGGAATAAAAACGTCTTAGAACTGTATGGTGTCACACGGTGTAAACTGAACAATTTCTCATTTCTTTGGTTGTTTATAGTCTCCTCGGTGCAGGTCTGAGGGGACACGCCTGAGAAGATTAAGGATGCACCTTGTCATTATCTTAAATCAGCACCTTCTGTCTCTCCTGTCTAATTAAAGAGAGCTTGATCCTCAGCATCACCTGCCTCTCTGCTCTCCTCTCACCTGCTGCAGCGTGCTCCTCCTCCTCTCTCTCCTCCACTTCATCCATCCCTCTCTATTTTTAGCCCTTGCCCTCACTGACCCGACCCATATTTCTATATTCGTCTTGGCTTTTTCTCCTTGTTTTGCTTACATTTCGACATCTGTGTTTCTCCTCGCTCTGTTGCTCTCCCCTGCTCTCTGTGATTGTGTCAGTAGGTGGACGAGCCCTGTTTGGAAAAACCCCGCTCTGTGAGTTAATGGAAAGATTGCTATGGCAACAGACACACATACACACACATAGCCGTCCCTTTTATAACTGTACAGTTCGCCTTCTTCTTTTCATTCTCGCAATAGTGAAGCCTTTCTCTCACTCCAAAACCTCCCCCTGAGCTGTTCGGCTGAGGTCACAAGTTCTCCTCCACAGAGACGCTGCAGTAGGGCTGGGAAACTGCAACCACGGACAAATCCAAAGAGTTTGCATTGCGTTTTTGCCTCCTGTCTACATGGGAACAGTGCCTGATCCACAAGCTTTTGAAACCAGGGTCCAGAGTGGAAACTTTTGACAATGCATCACCATGTAAACGGGATTCACTGTTTCAGGGTGAAACGCTGACGTTGCCACATGTGCAGTACTCTTTCATATGAAGGCTGCGAGCACATACCAGGAACAACAACAGCTAAGGCCGTCTACCGAGTAACATGTGATCTGCTTACCGTGATCGGTTTGTTATCCAGACAAAACTATCCAGACAGATTTGTTGTCCAGACAAGAAACTCCTGCATCTTCATGTGTCCATTCCCCATTGTTGTTTGTGAAAAGTTTTCTTCTTGTGCATGTTTTGTAGCAGCACTGTTTCTCTGCAAACCACCATCGCCATCTACTGGACTGGCATGCACGCTACAGCATTTTCATTCATTTCTAGCGTCTCCGTCTGAACGCGGATCAAGTTTGAATACGCAAAGGAAAAAGCATTGCGTTTACATCGAGAGCATCTCCGTGTAAACATGGTCTTAGTTGAGTGGAACCTTTGTGATCTTGACACAAAATCAATAGATAAATATCTGCAAAGATCCAATATCATGCATCCCTAACACTTAGCATACCACAGTTTAGACGATATCATGATGAAGTTTCTTGTTTTAAAATTTAAGAAAATGTGAACAAGAACTTACAGATTCAAAATGTAATATATTACACAGGAAACATTTTTATTTTTTTTATAAAATTGCAAAAAAATTTCTTTACACTCAAAATTAATGTGTCTTCAAGATGATAAAATCTAAATGATTATAATGATAAGTATGGCTGGGAATCAAAAAATAATTCCACTAGAGAATTGTTAACAGCTCCATCAAAGAATCGATATCATGAGTCTTTTTGCTAATCAACTCCCTTATCAATTCCTTCCACTGACAGGGTTCAGAAGAGTCAGAATCGTGGCTTAATTTTTTACAAAAAGCGTCTACTGCACAACCTTTAGTGAGTGGAAACACCATCAACTTGCAGAAGCAGTTATCTATGCAGTGACGTGTGTTTGACATTGTTGACACATTTGCCCACACGGAAAATCTGTAGGAATCAATAAGGGAATCGTTAAGGAATTGGATCAAATAGCAGAATTGTTAATAGCACTGACATCGATAAAATCTTATCAACTCCCATCCCTTATGATAACCGATTTAAAAAAGTACACTGGCAGCTTTTGGAAAAATTGATGAGACTGGCCTTGGTTTGTGTAAATAGACAGTGTTTGATAAAAATGTTTTGGCATCAGCTTTGTTGATGTGCCATCTTTAAAAATGTTCATTGTCGCCTGAATGAAGGTCTAGACACATAACACTAACTTCCAATTTATTATTTATTTTATTTTTTGAAATTATTTTATCGCAAACTGCACTTACTTTATAACTACAATCTTACAAATTTATTATTGGTTTTACATAAGAGCTTATTTTACTTATTTCTGTTACTACTTCTCAACATTTACAATCAAATTCCCCCCAATAAGGGATTTCTCCCATCTTATCTTTAACAGTCTTTTAGAATAAGTATTAAACATTTTTAATTAACATTAAATAAACCAGCTGTCTGATGATGTTTCATAACACAACATTAATCTCACGTCTGCCCGGCCCTACGCTGCAGGACCAGCACACAGTGTCTCAAATGAAACAGTGAGGAGGATCATCACATGTTTTAATAATAACATCATCAATAGAAGCTCGGACAAAAGGAATATTTACTCTGCAGAATCCATGGCATGAATGTGTGCACTTCCCACGTCCTCTGTATCAACACAACAGCTCCACCAGGACACTGAGAAACCACACACACACTAACACACACACACTAACACACACCAGTATGAGACGGAGGGAGGAGAGAGACAAGGTCATGCAGGAAACACGCGGAAGTAGCACTGGGGCGCTGTGAGAAACTGGAGATAAATTATGGATGAAAAAGAGAGACCAGTTCAGCAAAAAGCTGCAGATGTTTGAGAGGGACGGGAGAAAAGAACGATTTACAGCGAGCTCATACGCTCAGAATCTGCTGCTGCTGTCTGAAAACAGGAATGTGAAGATGTTCTGGCATCAAGAGAGAAAAACATTTTATTCCAAGGCTGCTGAGATGGTTCCCATTTTTAGAGAGCAGCTGAGCACATGTTAGGGCTGGGAAATGGATCAGGTTTTAATAAATATCTATATTTATAATAAGATACAGGGTGTTAGTAGCCTGACACACCAGATGGACTGTTCCATCTATCTCACTAGTTCATCAAGAAAAGAGCCCATAGAAAAGGTTTGGGGAGGCAGAACCTTTCAGAAGCAGATCCAGCAGGTGATTGGACAATCAATCCGTCAATCAACATTTATTTCAGACCACTAGATAATTTAGCAGGCGGGCGCTACTGTGCTTCAGAATGTGAGCCGCTTCGTAAAACAAACTCTGCACAAAACAAGTCAGAAGTGGAGCAAAAATATCCTTAATATAGAGGAGCGTGTCGTGTTAAAATTGTTTTGATTCAATAAAGAAATGCAGTCAAGATCTGTTAACCTGTGAGCATCTATTCTATCAATCAACCAATTCACCCAGCAATCCATACACAGTGTTGATAAAAGGCATCATAAAAAATGATAATAATAGCTGTATTAAGCTGTACCCAGTGTGTACTGAGGAAACGCCATCTTAAAGGTTTTAAAATGAGAATAATAATAATAAAATAATGAATTGAAATGAAGTTAAAACAACAGAAAAACAAAAAATTCAAATCACAAAAGATAGAAAAGATAAAAAATAAAATAAGATAAAATAATAATAAAATGGGCTGTAATTACAATAAATAAAAACACTAAAAGGTAATTCAGATAAAAGCTAGACCTAAAAAGGTAGGTTTTGAGTTTGAATTTAAAGACATTAACATTAGGTGCAGCCCTCAGGTCTTTAGGTTTTTCTATAATCGGGGGCCATAGTAGTAAAAAGATGCCTCACCGTAAGTTTTTGTTTTAACTTTGGGAACTGTTAACAGAGAACTTCCTGAAGACCTGAGGGCTCTAATGAGTTATACGGTAAAAGCAAATCAGATAAATAAGAAGGACTAAGACCATAAAGAGCTTTAAAAACCAGTAAAGGAATCTTAAAATCTATCCTAAAAGAGATGGGTAGCCAATGCAGAGACCTTAAAATCGGTGTAATGCTAATGCTAATGCTAATCTGTAGTGCAGTCAGTTCCTGCTTTTGTCTCATTCACATTTCCACCTCTTCCTGCTCTAAAGGGCTCTGATTTGGCTGCTAACAATCATTCAGGTTGGCAATACAGATCTGCCTGATTAAAGACATTGAATCAGAAAGATCCAGCTGCTGTGCAAGGTTAGGGTGTTAGACTGATCATAGCCTTCACACCCATATCTGCAGCTTTTAAAGCAAAAAAAACAACAAACACAACAAATTGCTCAGATTTTTTCACAAATATGCTCATTAATTTCCATTAAATCTCAGTTTCCAACAGCTCTTTCCAGAATTTCTTGCACATTCTGCAAGCACAGATGGAAATAGACTGTGTAAGCATTTGTAAAACATTTTATTTAATCATATGACTCTGTTCAGCTAAAATAAATCAGACATGATTTCTGGTCCATATCACCAACCCTACAAATTTATGTCAAAGATAAAAAGATGAATGAAAAAAACCTCATTCACCAACAAGCTGCAGATGTTTACGAGAGTGAACAGTCCACAGCTGGTCTGTTTATAATCTGCTGATCTATCTTCAGACTGGAATGTAGGGGAACGTAGGGATGTTCAGGCACGCAGAGACAGAAATGTTAGTCTGATACTGATGTAGCATAGGGCTGGGAAGATACCAAGGCGTTAAAATGTGTTTTCAAATGTGATAAGAGATGTTTAAATCCACATGGCTTATGCTGAAGATGTTTGAAAACACACAGTTACTGATTTATGTAAATTTAACGGCATTTTACTGTAACATCTACAGTTGTTTACCTTAAAATGTTGACACAGTAAATACTGAAAATGGTAATGGATCAGGAGAAAAAACACCGGCAGTAGCAGGAAACATTTTTAGGTTATGTTTCACATATTTGGGTAAATCCAGTGTTTGAGTAAATGTATTTTATTGGCTTAACAATGATGTTTTATTTATTTATTTAATTTAGTAAATTATATCTTTCTAATAAATGGTCATTAAAATAGTTAAAGATACCTTCTTATGCATTAAAATATGGCAAGTATGATGTCATTTAAAATGCTTTAAGTTGTACAGTAATGACACTGTAAATAGAAGAAAAGCGAGGATGCTGTTTTTATAATACAGTAATAATGCTGTAAATTGAAAGATTGTAATGATATCTTCAATAAAAATACTGAAGATAAACAGTTATAGAAAAAAAACAATCATATTTCTGTTAATTTAAATTGAGTAATGCTACGGTAAAGATATCTAAATAGGGATATATACCGTGGTCCCAAATTGGGTCGGAACCCAAATACCGTTAAGAAACTGGAAAAATGGTACTGCTATCGGTTCTTGAACGTCTCTTCAACTGTCGGCTCGAAGGTTTGAGCTCACTTTAGCAAAGTTAATGGAAACTCGGCCCGATGCAATCTTTGTCAGAGAGAAGTTGCGTCCAAGGGGGGAAATACCAGCAACATCATCATACACTTGGAGCGTGTGCATAGTATAAAGCTAAAGGAGTGCGGGCTGTTTGATTGCTATAGCAACACGAGTAAAGTTAGCAGCCTGGCTAACGCTAAAGACTGCAGCACTGTGGCAGCGGCACCTGGTTTTGTTTCTGTTATGTCAAGTCACAGTAAGTTTTTTGTCTAGTTTGTAGTCATCATTACAGCATCGATTTTAGCACCACAGATACATGGGTCTGTCTGTACATGCAGTCTGTTGGGCGGCATGAAGGGGTTTTGCCATCTCCTTAGCTTTCTTTTTGCCTCTGAGAGGCATTTGTAATGCATTACTTCTATTCTGTTGAAGCTTTATTACTTTGTCGTAATAAAAAAAGGCTGAATCCTTTAATATCTTGTAAAGTCTTTATTTTTTACACAAAATCACGTGTTGTAGTATCGATAACAAGGAGTATCGGTATTGGTATCTGTATCGGTATCGATAAAATCATAAAGAAATACATCCATACATTTGAAGTAATTTTCTAAAATCTTGTTGCCAGTAAATTACTGTAAAATTTACTGCAATCTTTTTACAGTGTATATCTAATAAATCTGGATTTTTGGTCCGTGTTTCCCGGCCTTACTGTGACACATCCTCTTTGTCAGAGAGCAGCTGGACTCACATTAGCAGCGGCCTGCCTTGGCCAGGTCTCCCTTTAAAAAGATGTTTTTAATCTCAATGGGAGCAACCTGGTTAAATAAAGGTTAAATAAAAATAATAAAAAACAAACTCCTTCAATGATTTCCTCATTCCTCTCCTTCCTGACCTACAGACATCTTCACGGCAGATACAGGCCGAGGGCTGAGCGAACCCCAGGGACGAGAGAGGAAATGGGAGGGGAGCGATAAAGACGGAACGGCTGAATTCCCTGTTTTCTCCTCTGATTTCAAATGTGGGCGAACACGGCACACTTGGACCGCGGCTCTGTGGAGTTAGATCACTGCGCAGGAATGTCGGAGCCTGCCAAAGTTTTTCTACTCTAACAGGGAAATGTGCTGCTGAATGATTTGAATTTACAGGCTGTCATTAAGTGATCGCTTCAGTTTTCTGGGTTAGTGGGTTTCAGACTGACATCCATATTTCATAACTGTGCTTTAAGAGGCCACACAGCAGTCTGAAGATGAGGGAGTGCTCCTCTTTATCAATAAACAACAAACCACCGCACAGCCTGCTCAAACATAGGTGTGCTCCGTGCTCTAACAACTCTTTTTATGATTGTTATGTACCAATACGACCATAAAAACTCAACATCACTCCGCTGGAATTTACACAGGGTGTTTCCAGGACCTGACAACCTCAAGAGGACATGCAATCAAAACAGATGTCACTGTTACGTGGATCATCACCTTTTGTTGATGGTGCAGGGTGGTGCAGCAGGTGAACCCCACCACCAGCTCTGGCACAATCCCTGTAGGGCCGGGATCATCAAATCCATTCACACAAGGGCCATTTATTAGTTTATGAGTTTTAGCAACCGGGTGTTTTAAGTAATGCGGTCAGCAGATTAAAAAAACTGAGCGGTGACCTATAATCTAATTAATCTAATTCATGTCTTTTTAATGGTTGTGTTAAAATTGTTTTGATTCAATAAAGAAATGCAGACAAGATCTGTTAACCTGTTAGCATCTATGCTATCAATCAACCAATCCACACAGCAATCCATACACAGCGTTGATAAAAAGCATCACAAATAAAAAACAATAATAAAGCACACAGCTGTACCCAGTACGTACTGAGGAAACGCCATCTTATAGGTTTAAAAATGAGAAATCTCTGGAGGTTAGGTTAAAGTGTAAAATTAAATATATCACAAAATAAAATAAGAAAATATATATATATAATAAATTGAAATGAAGTTAAACAATAGAAAAACTAGAAAATAAAACAACAAAATATAGAAAAAACAAAATAAAATTAGATAAAATAATAATAAAAGGGGGCTGTAATTAGAAAAAAAACCCACTAAAAGATAATTCAGGTAAAAGCTTGACTAAAAAAGGTAGATTTTGAGTTTATTTTTACAGACATTAACATAAGGTGCAGCCCTCAGGTCTTCAGGTAGGTTGTAAATAATGCGGTACGCAGATTAAAAAAATTGAGCGGTTAACTAATTAATCTAATTAATCGCTTTTAATATCACTTTAAAAATTGCTGAAAAAAGCCTCAACTTGATCAGAATATTGTGGCAGATCAAAAGATTGTTCTCCACAACCCAAAAACTGAAGCACAAGAAGCCCAATGCATAAAAACTCTCTAACTTTAACGGCCCAATCAGGGGACAGAGATGGGGATGTGACGACAACAGGAAGTGACTGCATGTTTGAAAACAACAGCGGCATGTAAAGTAGTTTCCATGGATGCAAAAAGATCTGCAGTTTTATCAGAAATGGTCTCCTTTAAAAGAAGGAAAAAGAACGTCACTTCAAGCCTTCTTACGGAAAATCATGATTTCGCTCTTCTCCCGACCATGGATCACTGTTGGGAAACCGAGAGAGACGCGGAAATGCTGCGCTAACAACGTCAGCAAATCTGTGCTCCTCAAAAGTTTACCGGGAGAACTTAGTGTGTTTTGTCTTTGTTGAGATTTATGTCTCATGTGGCAGATGATTCATCTGTGTGGTATCATTTAATGAAAGGTAAGAGGGTGATCTCAGGACTGAAGTACTCATAGTCGGAGCTAACAGCTAACAACAGGGTCAAGCTGCTATGTCACACTGTGGCTTGATGTGATTGGTCTGTGAAAAGTGTGACAAACAGACTGATCATCCAATCACCAGCTGCTCTGGTATTTTAAGGTGTTACCGTCTGAAAATACCAAAAACAGTGAAATCAGATTAAAAATTAGATTAACACCATTAAAAAACATAGCGCACCAGTTGTGACTTTAATTAATTAATTTCAATTAACGCGATAATTTGGCACCTCAGTTTTGATAAGTGTTTTCTTAAATGATTTATGTATTTGTTTATTTTTACTTTGTTTATCTTCTGGTTCTTGTAAATATGTATAATGTAAATATGTATGTTTGGCAAAGCCTGCCTGTTAATTGAGTAGTGGAGAAGGAGTAGGTTTAAATGAGCTTATGCTTCATTTTTAACAAGGGTCAAGCAGAGAATTACATGGATGACGGAAAATCGTTAACAGCTCCATCAATGAATCAATATCATGAGTCTTTTTTCTGATCAATTCCCTTATCAATTCCGTCCACTGACAGGGTTCAAAAACCATCAGAATAGTGGCTTAATTTTTTTTTTTAAAAAGGTGCCTACTGCACAACCTTACGTGATTGGAAACACCAGCAACTTGCAGAAGCAGTTATCTATGCTGTGACATGTGTTTGACATTGTTGACATTTAAAGCCACGAACAGAAACAAACACAAGAACAACACTTCCATCTTTTTGTCAAGACTACCCCATATTTATGGCTCTTTAAAATCTGCAACCACAGCCGGAATCACAAAATTGGGCCTCAAAAAGCAGAATTAAATATAAATGCAAAATATCACGGAAATGGTTGACATGTTATGTTAAAGCTTTTGTTTGGAATAATAAGGAATAATCTTGGGAAAAATTCCGAGGGGGTCACTAGTGATGGAGACAATGCAGGTTTTACTTAACCTCCCCCTCATCCTCCCCTCAATAACAATGCTAACATGTCGAAGCAGCTACCTGAGACACCGGCTAAGTTGGCAACGCAGCTACGAAACTTTTGGCTAACTCCAAAGTACAGGGCAGAGCAGTTTCCCAACGATTATTACGTGTCAGGAGGTCTAATGTTCTGCAAATTCTCTCAACATACTGTCAAATGGGCCTGCAAAGATATGTGTGAGGACCACCTAAAGAGTGAGAGATTATATTTCATCACTTTGTATCAAAATACAAAAACTGAATTCCCAAAATCTTACACAGAAAAAAACGGAAAATGGGCAAAGCTTAAAGGTGTAGTCAGCGATCTACTAATCTTCTAATCTAATGCACTATTTGTCTAAATGACTGTATTTCTCCTCTCCATCCACAAGATGTCACCACTGACAGCATGTTGAAAAAAAGTCAGGTTTCAATACACAGCCTTGGCTCTGAATTTCAGCAGGTAAATACTGTGACTCGGGCCGAGTCACCAAAACAGGGTACACCCCCCCCACATCCAGGGAGCGATCATACTCATGCGCTGATCAGACAGAGGGGGGAGGGGGAGTCGTAGGATGCGTAGCGTGCGCAGTTAGCGTAAGAGAGAGATACAATACGTGCAGTAGCAATGGCTGAAAAACAGTCCAAAAGAAAAAGGTCAGAGGAACAGAAAGTGAAAAAGAAGGGCTATGACCATGAAAGAGCGAAGACCCGGGTCAACATTGGTGTTGCTTTCCGACGGTGGAGGGAACTCAGCTAATTGAAAGACCTGAAACAGATGCGGATGTCGCCGTCTTTCTGCTGGACATGTAAGCAACATTAGCTTTGTGGTGCTTCACATAACAGTAACAGCCATCAGGCATTCATCTTATTGTCTAATCTGCCAGAATGTACTGTTGTTGTGATGTTATCAATAATGTCAGTCGAGTTGTCTGACGAGTCAGGGTTACCTTAGCTACGTTGGTCAGCTACGCAGTTTCTACGGCTGTTTCCATGATGATGCACGTCCACCAGCTTTTGGGGGTGGAGCCAGGGGTGAGGTATGAAGGGAGAGGCGGGTCTAAATTTGTTTTTCAAAAACGTCTCCACTCGTTTTCTCCCACATTGCTGACTACACCTTTAAACAAAGTTCGGGAAAAATGACAGATTTTATAGGGCCCTACATATTCACCCTCTTTCTGGTGTGTTGTCATCACCATAACTCTGCTAGAAAGAGGGAGTTCTCTTCTTAATGTGTGTTGTGGTAAATTCTTACTCTCCAAAATTGTAGTCAACCTCGTGAGCACGGTCCAAATAGCACATATGTTGAATTCCCAGCAGCTTCTCGGTCTGCAGTACAACTGAGGGTTTGTGGTTTCTGAAGTGTTTGGGACTTTTAAAAGAGGATGTGTCAAAGTGTCGATGTATCAGAAATGTTAAGAACCTTACTTTCATTACTTTCACCAGCATATCTCACTGTCACCGGATCACATGGGACAGAGGAAGGAGTACTATAAGGTACATTTCAAAAATGTCAACAAATCCCCTCTCTGAGCTAATCGTTTAGCCTGGAGGATTTCCTGTCATGACTACAAACTTCCCCAGATAAAACAAGCTCATGATCAGATAAGCACAGAGATACGAGACATCTACAGGACTGGGGCGCCTGTTTGGCAGGAGGGACATTTTACGAAACTCGAGGAGATGTTTCTTCACCACCCACTGCAAGAATCCCTGAGAACGCACACTGACAACAGCTTCATCTCAGAGTGTAACCTCTAATAAACCTCCACACTGACAGCCTGTATAAACCTCTCCTGTGGAAGGTCTCATAAACACAGAGCTGCAGGAATAACAACCTGAGGAGAGAGGAGGGGGGTGATAAAGGACGGCATTGATGATAAAAATGTCAGAGAAGGAGCCTGAGGGGTCGAACTGGAGAGATCATAAAAAAACAAGTATCAGAGGCTGTTAGCATGCTAGTCCAAGAGGAGAGACCAGCTGAGATGAGACTGAAAAAACACAGAGAAGGATCCACACCTCAGAGTCAGGAGGGTCAGATAACCACAGAATAACATATTAAAGCATTGGTGCACATCCAAATCCCTTCGAGACAGAAAATATCCACATTCTTATTCATTAGGCCTGTCACACGACAAGATTTTAAAGCTTTTTTTCAAAAATCGCAAAGTGTATGCCCGGCTTTAGTCAGTGAGGACATTAGTTCCGCCTAGATGATGCTGCTGTAGGGCCATCAGTCGCAGTGTAAAAGGATACCGTTAGGATAATGTCAGCTTATACATTGTGAGGAACAATTTGACTCTTGTATATATTGTAAATAGTTTTTTCTTATGTATTTTAGGGATGTAACGGTTACCAGCAGGGGTGTAGCAGCGATTTTAAAAGTGAGGGTGTTCTAAGGGTAGGGCAACCTTCGAGTCAAATTTTTGTTTTTACGATACGCTAATTGAAATTGAATGTATTCTTGCTTTTCATTGCAATACTATGCAAGTAAAATAGCATTAAGTATCAAAATGTACATTGATGTACCACACACTGCACTAGCCTAGCACTAACCATGCCCATGACTCATATCCAATGATATTTGTGGGTGATACTTTAAAGAATACAGCACCTTTTACATAGTGTCTTAAATCTATTTTAAATCAGTCAACTTAAAATCGGTGTCAGAAAAAGTAAACAATACTTTTAGTAAGCTTATTTCCCAAAGAGCTTTATACTGATTCATGAAAAAAAAATCACAGCATCCGCAACCCCAACTGGTGAGATGCGCATGAACCCCTCTGTAAAAAGTGAGGGGGATGATTTTTTGTTTCTGTGAAAGTGCGGGTGTCTCAACACCCTAAACCCCCGCGGGTGTGACGCCCATGGTTACCAGTAAAATGGTAAACCCCGGTAAAATTTCCCACGGTAATCATTACCGTGTCCTTTTAAAATTACCACCGTGTTTGATCACCACACAGCGTCAATAACGCAAAGTGATGCTGCTCTTTGCCTGGAAAAGCCTGATCTATGAATCTGTCCTTGTTGAAGCAGCCTCGATGGATGCGCGCATGCGCAGTTTGCATTGTTTGGCCTCTGAGTCTGAGAGCGAAAGTTGGCGACACGGCGGAGAGTTTCCTCGAAACGGACTCTGAAGTCTGGTTGAATTTTGGATTTTACAAGGATGCTGAGGGGAAACTGATAGAAGACAGTCACCCTGTCTGAAACAGTCTCCCTGTTTGAAAGACAACGCTGCAACAAAAGAAAAAGACGTGCGAGATTGAAACGGCTGGAACTCCTCGAGTATATGAACCGACCGAGCCGTAGAGGTAGAGAGAGAGAAAGAGAGAGAGAGGGAGGGAGAGGATTCAGTGAGCCATACCTGAGAGAAATACAGGTAGTTTATCAGTAATTCTATCCAAAAATGTGTAAATCTTATAAATAACAGAATTAATATAATTCCGGAGTGTGGTCTTGCCTTTGTTTTGCCGTGTATTCGGCGTATTTTGAAATCGATCGTCTTTTTCCCATAGTTAGTGTTTTATGGATTTCATCGACCGTAATTTGGAAATATTAAGAGGAGCAAACATTGAGGAAGTCTGCCGGGGAGAGGGGAGACCAGAGTAGAGTCATGATGGTTTATTGCTTCAGGGACTATCGTCAGTTTAAAAAAAAGAAAGTCCTGGACATGGTCTAATATAAGGAGCTGTAACATGGACACTAGTGCTGTATGTAAAATAGGTTAAGATTATTTTTTTGTCATCTCAAAACTTTGTACATGTTCATTTACAATTGTTTATAAAGAGAATCCTGTTTGATGTTCAAATCAGTTGTTTTCTTTTTTTGTAATCACACCATTTATTACATAGTAATGACAAATACTTTCCAGAATTGTTCACTTTTATTTCTCATGAAAGAAGGGTAAAAAAATGTACTCAAAAGTCACTTCTTGGCACATTATTGACAAAAAAGAACCATTATGATTATAATACTGAAGGGATTAAGTGATTAAATTGTGTGTAAAAGTACTTTTTGAACATTTTAAGCACATTGCAACAATACCGTGATAATAATGATAGCCGTGATAATTTTGGTCACAATAACCGTGATACAAAATTTTCATATCGTTACATCCCTAATGTATTTGAACTATCCTGAATTGCTGTAAAATCACTGCTTAGTGACATGACCTTACATAACCCGTACATGACCTTCCTTAGCCCTCTCCTTGCTAGAGACTAAATTCTCACACATATACACACACTACATGACTGTACATAACCCTCTTGTTGCCCTTTCTTCCCAGAAACTCAAATTATTCACATGAACTTGCTGAACTTACTGCACCTGCAAAGCCATCTGCCTCACCAAAAACAACCCCGCATGGTCACATACAATGTTATAAAAGGGAGATGACACTGTACTAGTTTTCAGTTCAACTCTCAGACTGCTTGACACTCGGTACGGTTGTAACTCCTTGACACAAGTAAAGCTCCATTTGATTGCATCCAGCTGCTTCTCGTCATCTTTATTCTGAATAAATGTCAGGTGTTGGTACGAACCTGAAACTGAGCTATCTTAGGACTGTAAAGGGAAAAATACTGACATACATCCTGTTATTTGATATTTGATATGATTGCAGTGAAATTCGAGCGGACATGATGTCACCGAGCCACAGTGATGGTGAGCAAAATGAGGTATCTATGGACACGCACCGCAACTTCAGTGGGCAGCGCGGTAATGGTTGTGAAGTCGCGTTTGGTGTTAACGCATCTTAAATGTAGGACACTCTGCAAAATGGCCACAGGCTGGATTCAAACCCAGGCTGGCAGAAGCATGTATGAATGCTAAAATTTTAACAGACTTACTGGTTTTGTCTCTGCAGTGCGTGGTTTGCCACAAATATAGTCTCAGGCCACCACACACCAACCGGATCATATACCAACAACTGAAACTCTTAAAGCTTGTAATCTCGCATGATTTAAGTGTGAACAAACATGGTGAATAACATAACGAGGGTTCGCTAAACTGAATGCAGCTAGCAGTTAGCTTTCTGTAACACCCATGGTGATTGGGATTTCCATCCAGCTCTTCTCATTACCAGTTGGTTCTCCATTTTAGACATATTTCTAGTGGTATGCTTCAGCTTCACCTTTACTCTTGTTGACATGGCTAGATTTACTTCCTACTCCAGGTAGCTTACTTTCCGATTGGCTGTGACAAAACATAGATGAGCTCAGCTGTCCTAAGTGCTTTCCTCACATCAGGATATCTGTTTGTGAATATTGAATACCTTTCACATTTACAGGTGGACACTTAAAGTACTGTAGCTTACTGCATTTCAGCATATGCCTTCATTTTCAACACCTGAGGTTGCCACAAAGGCTAAATCCTACAAAGTGCATATTTATTCTTTCTGAAAACGCCCAAACACAAAATATTTGCTCTTATCACAGGGTGTTGCTTACATGTAAAACAGTCTTTCATTTGCTTGTTTTGTTTTTACTGTTTTGTTTTGTTGTTTCTAAGGGAGACTTTCCAACATCAGGAATTAAGGGCTGTAGCTGGAAATTAGGCTTTTTTTGCTAACTCTGGCATATTTAAAGTAATGCTAATTAATACGCAACTGTCCTTGTACAGAAAACAAATCAATAAATAATATAAATATATGTGCAATGGGACAATAAAAACAATTGATTGTAAGGCGACAAATGTGAAAATGTTCTTATTTAACATCCTGCAGGTAAAGGTGACATTTTGATGCTGCTAAACATGTTTATCAGAGAAGAAAGAGAAAATACACCTTTTCTTGTATGGTGTAGTGATAGAAGCAGTAATTAACATGAAAATGCAAGGATTAGCCTTTGTAGAAAAGATCATAAATACATTGCTCTGATAAATATGTTGTCTTGAATTTCCAGTGCCCATTGTCTTTCTGTCTGATTATCAATCCGTGCTCATTGAGGCGAGTCTGTTGTGATCAGAGTGAAAAACGATAATCATTCTCCCTCCAGGGTCAGCCTCATCCTCTGCAGCAGGGAAATGAATTTCTGAAAATCGATGCCTATTCTCCTGACGTATGACAAACTGCCCGCTGGGGGCCAGGAGGAAGAGGAGGGAGTGGAATGGACGTCAAGTGCTGCAAGGTGAGCAACATCAATCTGCTTCAGTGGAGGAGTAATCACCCAGTGCAGGACGTGAATATCAGACTGCTGTCTGAGTCGTACACGGGTTTGTTTTGATCTGGAACAATCGTGAATAGATGAGGAGAAATGATGACAGCAGGAAGACAAAGAAGGAAAGAGGATCTACAGTGATGCTGCTATTGTCTGTTTTTAGCCATTCATTTGTTAGTTTCGATCTTATCATTTTAACTCTTTTATTTTTATTGAGTTCTTCTATGCTATGCTAACAGATCGGCGTCTTTATTCACTTTTATTCTGATTGTTTCATTGTTGCTTCACCTTACGTAATACTCTTAATCTTTTCATTGAAAACTTCAAAGCTCATTGCTTTATTGTTCTCTGCCTTTCTAATAATCTCCATTCTTTCATTTTTAATGTATTTTTTTCATCTTTGTTTTGTTTTTAGCTTTTATTTTGGTCCTCATGGCCTCTTTTTACGTAGCAGGGTTCTTGGATTGTCTGGGTTGCTATGCTATGACATGGACTCTCTCAATTTCATTTTGCCTTTTGTGTCTGTCTTAAATGTTCTTAGATTTTAATTCTCTTGTTATTTGCTGTCTTTATTATGTCTTCTGTCTTTATCATTATTATTATATATGACATGTTTGGACCAGGACTTTTAAGTGTGCAGCCCCCAAATGGCGGTGCTGTCCCAAAAGGTGGACGACACACATTGTTTTCATTAAATCCAAAATATGATTCATTCACGATCATATAACAAAATGAGCTCATTCTATGTGTATAGTTTGATTTAAATATTCTTCGTTTCTTTGTCTTATAGAAGTCATCCTGAAACCTTCATGAGTGTTCTGTTCCCTCTTGGAGTTCCAACCCCTACTTTGGGAACCACTGGTCTGGAATAAAATAATAGAAAAAATATGTGATGCAAATGGATATGATGAGTAATGAGGGCTAGCATAGAGCCTAGCAGAACATCAGCGCTAACTACTAAACCTTTCTTTACCTTACTTGGTAAAACACTAGAGAAGGTTATCTACACCGCTTATTCCTTTCTAGGTTGCGGAGGTTGGAGCCTATCCCAGCTGACATTGGACAAGAGCTGGGGAACACCCTGAACCAGCCACCAGCAAATCACAGAGCCAATATAAAGAGACAAACCACCATTCACGCTGACACTCATACTTAAAGGTGCTATGAGGAGAATCTATTACCGGCGACATTAAGACTCTGCTACTCATGAGCACGCGGCGACTGTCTTAATGCTGCGTTCCAGTAACCTCGGAACTGGGAGTGACATCATCTCCGACTTATCAGTGTTCCAGTTGAAGTCGGAAAAAAACATGCCGATCTACCAGGCTATTGTTAGCTGTTGTTAGCACGCCCTGTGTTGTTGTTCACAAATATCACGTGAAGAATGTGATTATCACTATGGCAGCATTTTTGTAAATATAAGTCTAACAATACTATGTATACAGCTGATCTAGAGCGACACACCCCAGTCAGAAGTGCAAATAAACTGATTATTACAGGAGCTAAATAACTGTTCACACTGGGGGAATCCATCTTCCATTGTCAACTCGGGGGTGGCGAGGTTCCCCCGAGTTCCCAGTAGGAAATTCAGACTTCGGGGGACGTTCCAGTTGCAGTTTCCAACTCGGAACCCAGAAATTCCTACTTCTGACTACAACTGGAACGCACCAAAAGACGTGACCCAAGCCAAAGCGTGTGTTTGTTGTGATGCTAATGAATGCAGCTCAAACCTTCCTCAGAACTCTGCATTGCTTTACAACTTCTTTTTTTCAACAACTTACAGGATGCAAAGCGTCGAGGTAATGTATCTCTTTCTAGTTACGTAGCGGTAGTTTTTGATGTGTGACAACAAGTTTTGGAAAACAGTATCGTAGTTTTGTAGCCGGCTATATATCGCTACTTACAGCCCGGTGCTCTATGACGCGTCTGAATAATATAAATTTACTCTACTTTTAATGGTCTTGTTCCCGAAGTTGAGTATCCAGGCCAGTCCAGCCCTGTCCGACCCGACCATGAAGCTAAGGAATAACATTTATAGATAACCTATTTTGATGCTATAAAACTCATCTTAAAGTGTGTATTTCCATCAGGCATATATCTAAAAGTGAGACTTTTTTGTAATTACTTAGAAACTCCTCACAGTCCCTTTAAGGGCAATTTGGAGTCACTGGTGGACCTAATGAGCATGTTTTTCAGTTTTTGAGAGGGAGCTGGAGTGCCTGGAGAGAACCCATGCATGCACAGAAGCATGAGCAAACTCCAAACTGAACAACCCTGACCGACATGGGGATTGGGCCAACCAAGGCGAGGCAAAAGCCATCAGGAGGAAAGTGTGAATTATTTGCATATTTCTGTAATTCTAACAAAAGTAATAATCTATTATTACAATGTTGTTGCTAATCATTGACATTTCTCAGACTGATAATTGATGCAAAAACTGAAAATAATTAATTTAATATTTAAAAAAGTGCGTAAGTAAACTGGCATTTAGAGGGTTAAATTATGAAAATAAGTTCATGTTTGCTATACGATGCCTGAGATATGAACACAAATTTTATTTTTTCATTTTTAATATTCAAAAAAATGTCCAAATATCCTGAAAGGGCTTCATTATAATGTCACAAAAAGTAATCTATCAAAATCAGTGTTGTTGCAAGGGTGCTGGTTTGCAGGAAGTGGTTAGCAACCATGTACTTCCTTCTGCCGGTCCAGGTTCGAGTCCTGCCTGTGACCAGTTTGCAGAGTGTCTCCCCCTACTCTCTCACCCCCTTTCCCACCCCGCTTTTGAGATTTATGATGCTAAACAGTCCATTTTAAAAAATCCATGTTGCTTTTCTCAATAAGAACACATTTGTTTTTTGTTTAAAAAAGAGGCATCACATAAATAAACATATATTTGGAGGGATATTGGATATATTTAGAAATATAAAACATGTTTGCTGTACATAATGGGAACTGGATTATTTCTGTGTTTCATATTCCTAAATAATTACAAATTTCTTATACAGCTTTCCAAGTGAAAGAGTGTTTTTTTAAGGAGGGCCTGAGGGTAAATAACTCCAAAACGTGAGATTTATGATGCTAAACAGTCATTAATTTACTTTGTGGTCTCTGCTTTACCTAAAACAAGGTCACAGACTCTGCAGGCAGGAGAAACACACCCTAACCCCAGACACAATCCTGTTCAGATAAAGGCTCAATTAAACAATAATAATGCAAATGATCCGGCGATAGCATCAAACGGTGCAATAACGCAGTGATATGCAAAGTGCAGATTCAAAACAGCAGAGCATGTGAGAGTGCAGGGAGACACAGCGAAGGATGCCACGCTCTCTCAGTAAAGCGTCTAAGTGTGACCCAATGTAAGCAGCATGACCTACTTTCCTCCTTCACTCGTCTCTACTGTAGCTCTGCCTCCTGCAGCCACATCCACTCCACTCAGGTTTAACAGAGTGTACAGTAAAGTCACTCCAGGCACACTCTCTGTTGTCCACTCTTATCATTTACTTCAAACATAAGGCTAATGGACTGTCCATGGAGGGAGGACAGCTCCATCTCCTCCCTTTGTTAGCACCTCCTCTCAACCCTGCTCTGATTGAGACGTTTGCATTCTGATCACCTCGTCCTCAACACTCGCATCCTCAGAGTCACCAACAAGACATATTGCTCCACTTTATCATGTCGGAGCAGAGACTGGGGGGGTGGGGGATGGGAGTCGGGGGCTCACACATTTATATGAACCAAACAAGAGCTGAATGTTGAAGCCTGCGGAAAGGAGACATGAACCAGTTTGTATGACCGAGCATGAAGAAGGAGAAGCAGGACAAAAGGCGTGAAGCTCCTCCTTTGTTTGTTTACATGTATGCACGCCTGTCCAGGACAATCTGAGAGTGCATCAGGAGGTCGGGAGGTGTGGGACGCATGATTACATGTGCATCAGTTTGCATAGCTTCATGTGCTTTAATGACGAAGCCCAGGGCCTGATTGCAAGACCTAGAAAAAGACAAAAAGGTCACTTTTGAATGAAGTAGCATCCTCACCTCAGGCTGGCTGCAGCATATAGAAACTACAGGGTCAATCAAAGCCCATTATAATCCCTATCAAGTGAGGACGTGAAAGAAAATCCCCTAATGGAGAGGATAAACTTTATTGGGTCATATAGCTTCACATTTAATGTGTTACTAAACCATTAGCCTGCTGCTGAGGTTATAAAATGTTCAATACTTCCCAATAGCACTAGTTTTAAAACAGGACAGTCTCTGTTAGCTTAATAATCAGGGGTCATGTTTAAAGCTAGAAGCTTCTGCAAGCAAAAGAAAGTGAGCAGTGTCTAACTTGCAGAAGTATAATGTACTACTTTTGTAGATTTACTTGGAAACCTCCGCCAAGGTAGCTCATATACAGCCAATGCATCTATAAGCAATAGTTCTATGATAAAGTTACCATCATAATACGATTCATAACCCTGAAAATCCACACCTAGCACTCAGAATCATATTGATATCATCATTAGTCATACACCTATAGAGCAAAAATGATTGTACTTTACTCATTTCTAAGTTGGGCCATCACCAACATCTCCTGAAAATTTCAGCAAAATCTATCCAGTAGTTTTTGTGTAACTTTGCTAACAAACAAACAACAAATGAGACAAAAACATAACCTCCTTGGTGGAGGTAATTAAACAGTTTGAAGGCAAAAGGGGCTCCAACCTGGAACTAGCAAGGTGTTCCAAATAAAGTGGACTTTTATTTAAAAGCTTTTCCTCTGATAAGCTTTTCCTCAACCTGACATGTCGACCTATTTCACAAACAGTTTTGTACGCTCCTTGTTAATTATTAAGTGATTGTTTTTGTTTCTCCAGTCATTTTTCAATATTTTAATACTGCTTTTATTAAAACTAGCACTTGGAAAATGTTTTAAATTAATATTATAATCTTATCTATAAATGTATTCTTTGTCTGCTCCCATCCTAACTTCTGACCTACATCAGTCAGAGGAGCACAGCATCTTATAATCAGAGTTATTTCGATTTCGATACCAGTATCGGAAATTGCCGAAAATGCCGGTATAGGCGTAATTTATTTAATTAGTAATCTGTTAACTGTTCAACACTCTGGTACAGTTCTTCTTTGCTGCTCTTAAAAAAGTAGCTTTGTGCTGCCACCTGCAGGAAGCTGGAGGAATTGATCACGTGACATAAACACAACAGACACACGAGTGTCATGCTGCGTTCCATTAACCTCCGAAATGGGAAGAGGAAACTGGGAGTGACATCATCTCCGAGTTATCAGCGTTCCAGTTTCAAAGTCGGAAAAAAACATGCCAATCTACCAGGCTATTGTTAGCCACTGTTAGCACGCCCTGTGTTGTTGTTCACAAATATCACATGAAGAATGTGATTATCACTATGGCAGCATTTTTGTAAATTTCAGTCTAACAATACTATGTATACAGCTGATCTAGAGCGACACAACCCAGTCAGAAGTGCAAATTAATGGATTATTACAGGAGCTAAATAACTGTTCACACTGGGGGCAGCCGTCTTTGATTGTAAACTTGGGGGTGGCAAGGTTTCACCGAATTCCCAGTTGGAAGTTCCGACCTTGCGGGGCGTTCCAGATGCAGTTTCCTACTCGGAACCCAGAAATTCCGACTTCCAACAACAACTGGAACGCACCATCAGAGCCTGCTGACACGAGGCTTGGAGCCAAGCTAACTAGAATGATCATGCTGCATTATTGCTGTATCTATACATGTTTTACAAAAGTTATAACCTGAGCCTGGCTTTACCACGATGATAATCATATCACAGTCATGCAGGAATAGTATATTTTTTGTAACATACTGGTGTCTGATCGGTACTCAGTATTGGCCAAAACTCACAGCACAAGTACTGGTGAGAGGGAAAAAATGGCATTGGAACATCTCTATCCATCATCTTCAGTCCCAGGATCTTTTATTGCTTTCTGTTCCAAAAGTAAGAACTGAGCTGGAAAAAAAGATGTTTAGGTTTGTGGCTCCACATGCTTGGAATGATCAACAGAATGACCTGAAACTAAAAGGTCTGGTCTCACTGGACACTTTTAAGTCAATGTTGAGCGACTTGGAGTCGGACACATCTGGCTGCAGATGTTTTGACTGTTGCACTTTATCTTTCTCATGAGGACAACCCGAGCAAAACTGTCTGTCTGAAATTGTGACTTTTCTTTCTTATTGTCTTGAATTCTTCTTTTATGTGTTTGTGTTAAACTCTTCAATGGCCAGGACACTCTTGCAAAAGTGATGTTTAATCTGAATGAGGTTTCCTGGTTAAATAAAGGTTTAGAAAGAGGAGAAAATGCAAAGTGTTTTCCAAATTAAATGCTTTATTGTTGTCTTTTTTCAGTAAAGACAGTGTGCAGAAGTTTGCTGGCAAGTTTTGATAACACAAAACAAAGATTCAGTCGTTCTTGCCCTGAACGTCTCTGCTCTGTCTGATCTCAAATGACATGGAAGTATGAAGTGTAACAACCCCAGACTGAACTGTCCTTTAAAAAGAAAAATCCCCAGGACTGTTAATGGGCAAAAGGAACATTCAGACTCACACGTATGGCTGACTCAGGCTGTGGGGAGGGAAACGAGAAGGCGGTCACTTCCTTAAACTCAGCCGTCCCACAGCGAGATGAGTAACAACACAGAGGAAGATCAGTGGGAGACAAAGTGGAAGTGAGCGTTTAACGTGAAGGTGTGCTCTGACCGACAAAGCAAACAGAAACGGCCCTGAAAGATTATTAGCTATTGTGAGCAGCAGGTAGCTGATGTGACACGTGGTGTTTGCTCTGAGTCAGGAGTTTAGTGAGTCACTCTGGGTGTGCTGAGGCCAAACAGTCTGAGTTTGATTCTGTTTAAGGACTCCATCTGTTTGCTTTGGACTGCTACATTAGTTAAAATAAAATCCTATTATCCCTTTATGGCTACACTTGTTTTCTCTGTATATAATAAGATTAGATTTAGGATCCATCTACCAAACAGTGTGCACAGACTGCTGCCAAATGAACAAATTACGCAGAGATAAGGTGGGTCACACGACGACCGAGATTCAAACATGTCATAAAAGACTATGGCTGTGAATCATCTTTAATCTGAGCAGCTGAAAAGGTGCATACACACCGAACACGACTTGAGCATCCTCCACGATCACTCTCAATGCAAAGTCAATGTACAGCCGTGATGGTATGGGCCTAACCCTTCCGCGACGCATTAGCTGCAACCACTTTACTTGTCGCGCGTAGCCAAACTTGATGTTGTGTGGCAACAGCCAATCAGCGGTGTGTTCATGTGTGATGGTACCTGTGACAGACAGTTTTTTTTATTCTGGCTTACAGAGTAACATCCACGTCCGTGTAGGAAACACTAGTAAGTGAGGACATTAGTTCCGCCTTGATCAGGGGTGTCCAAACTTTTTACATCGGGGGCTGCATAAAGAGGAATAAATGGATGACTGGGCCACTTGCTGCACCTCGATTTAGTGTATTTAATTAAAAGTTTTATGGTTTGTGGGGGTAATCACCTGTCAAGCTAACACTGGATTAACACCTCGTCAGAGCGAATGACCTTCTGAGCAGCATAGATGGGAGACACTGATGGCTTATCGTCTCTGTCATACACAAAACAAGAGTAAACTGCAAGAATGTTGGCACTTGACGATGAATATTGCAATGTACTTGTAAATTAGACCTTGTGACAAAGTAAATGTGGCAGAAAATGTGCATAAATTGATAGTATTTGCTGCTGTAACTGTAACTTTCTTCATTCAACTGTTGCAGGGGCAAACTCAAAATGGGCAGTAGGCTGCATTTGGCCCCCAGGCCATAGTTTGGACATCCCTGGCCTAGATGGACTGCAGAAAACTCACAGAGGATGCTTCTGCAGGGCAACAGCTGCAGTGTTTTGTGGTTGGTAGATGAGTGAAAAGGATACAGTTGGAATAATGTCCGCTTATGGACATGTGATGTGACGTCAGTGGGCGATGCGATTATGGTTGCTAAGTAGGGTTCGGTGTGAATGCAGCTTAAGGTTTGTTATGATCAGTGATGGGTGAATAGCTACTACTTTAATCAATCAATTAATCTTTATGCATAAATCATAACATGCTCCAAATCCCCCTTAACCTTGCAGAGCAGCTGGATCATCCTGAATCCATGTCTGTAATCAAGCAGATCCATTTTGCCAATCTCCAGTTTACGTCCATTGTGCTTTACCCAAATCAGAGTGCTTTTTAGGTGGAGCAACGAGATGTGGACCACATTCTTTATCAAATGAAAAACAAATAACACGACAATATTATCTTCAGAAAGGTTATTTTGGCTCCTCTGCAACATGTTTATGCTGAAGGTTTTTTTTTAAACCAAGTAGCACATGTTCTGTTCTTTAAACTGTGGCAGTAGCACCTGACGATAACATTATCTGATTGGTCTGTAATGAATGTGAATGACGGCATGACTGTCCAATCACCTAACAGATATTCTTTGGGCTCTTTCATACTGAACAGTCCGTCTCATGTGATAAGGTAAATTGCCCTTAAGTATGAGTATGAGCATGATGGATGTCTGTTTCTCTCTATGTCGGCCCTGCGATCGGCTGGCGACTAGTTCATGGTGTGCCCCGCCTCTCACTCAATGTCAGCTGGGATCCTGGGACCCAGAAAGAGATGGATGGATGGACACACTGATAAGAATCGATGCACAATATTGCACTTTTGCAGATGTTCAATATGTTGAAAACATCATCAGCAAAAATGACATTTTAAGGTCTGAAGTAGCCTCCATTTAAAAAGACATCTTCACTAAAACTGATCTGTTCCTTCCACTGTGGCTACTTGGAAATGGAAAATAAGACATTTGAGACTCCGACAAATGAAACTGTTCATTTTAAAAAATAGAAAATCAGAGATGGTTTAAGTATAATGGAGCATTCTCCATATTTCAGCCCATATCAGGAATAGAAATGGATGACATGTGTGCCTGATGTATCAGCTGTAAATATTGGCAGAAATGTTATTTCTGCAGGTATGACATTTATCTTTTTAGCTATTTTATCTGACAGTAACAACTATATAATGTGTCACTACATATAAAGCAGCCCAATAATAACACAAAGCTGCATATTGTACCTCATTGTTTCATCCTGTTCCTGTCTCACCTAATCTGATATGAACTCCTCTTTGTTTCCTCATGAACTGGACTCCTCTTCTCTTCTTTATGCTCTGTGGTTAGCAATAAAGATTTCCACCTGGTGTTTACAGATCACACTGATGATGGCTGACACGTTTGTTTTCTTAATTCCTATGTTAATCACCTGCGTGCATGTCCCCACATTCAGCTGGAGCACAGACACTGACGGTATTCAGGATTAAACAGTGTTGTCACCATTATACAGAAATAAAGCTGCCACTCACATCTGTTACTCCTTCTTAAATCAATCAGGGAAATGTAGCTCATTAGGACGCTACCACACTACTTATTGATACAATTACAGAGTTGATTTAGAAGTCAACAACACTACCACGCAGCTATTAGAAAACGAGATTTAAGCTACTACAGGATTCAAAGTTTTCAAAGGAGTTTTGGAATTCCAGCTCACACTTGACTGAAAAAAAAAAAGTTACTGAGGCCCTGGTATTAGCTATATAGAAATATAAAAGCAATAAATAAGGCAGTGCAGCACAGTAGCACAATATTAAGATTAAAACATACAAAAAAAATAAAAAACAAGGATTTTTACACCAGTACTAGAGATACACGATATTGGATTTTTGCCAATATGCTTTTATTTTTTAATTCATTATAGCCAATACTGATATTTCTGAACTTGTTTCATTCAGTGTTACAGTATATTTTGTGAGGAATAGATGTAAAACAACAAAAACAGCATTTAACTCTTGCAAAAATGAAACTCTTGATTTTAAAAGGTCCTGTGCAGTAATGAAAAAGTGCATCAATATTGTGCATTTGTGTAATTTGCCGTTATTCCAGACGATATCTGGCTAATATGGCCCATTTGTGGCCGATATATCAGCTGTAAATATCTGCAAAAATTTCAATATTGGTTGGTACCATTATAAAACTTTTTAGGCTGATATTGCTTGATGCAGATATCAAACCTGTGCATCCCTAAACATTACCACGATCTAAGGCTAATACAATCTAAAGTATTTTTTATACAGTACTAACATAATATTAAAATCTTGATAAAAAAATAAGGATAACATGATCTAACGGAGTATAGAGCAGCAGAGGACGTGGTGTGCAAAAACGAAAAAGACATAAAATAGCTATACGCACTATGATCATGATGTTCCTGCTCATTCCTGGTTATGATACAGAATTTTCTTTCTTAGGCGTAAATCTGTGTTTGAATGGCTGTTTGTCTCTTTATGTCCTCCCTATAATTGGCTGGGGACTATTGCAGGGTGTATCCTGCCTCCTAAGACAGCTGGGATAAGCTTCAGCTCCTGTGACCCCAAAACAGACAATTCGCTGACTTTTGGCCCTTTTCCACTAGCATGCCTTGGCCCTACTCTACTCGGCCCTACTCAATTTGCAGCGTGTTTCCACTAGCCTGGTACCCTCTATAACAAGCTAGTTTTAGAATCTACTCTGCTCTGGTTCCAAGCGAGCTGATTCGATACTAAAAGATGACATTGTCGTCATCGATGAGTCATGAGCGCGACAACCTAGCATGCTAGCGGTAGCTACCATTAGCTTATCCTCATACGTCTTTTCTTTGCAGCTCGATTGCTCTCGTCCTCGGCTTCATTCTGTTGTATAGCTTCCAAAACTCTCCTGTGCTTCTCAAGGGGTATTTCTTCTTGCCACCTGCAGCCTTCTTCTGCTTTCCTTTTTTACTCGGTTTGTGACAAAAAGCCACAGATTGTTGTAGCGCTCCAAATGACGTCACAGCAGTGCTGCTCAGCTGTTAACAGCGACACTGCACCCCGTTGGGCAGGCGACTGGGCTAATGGAAAAGCAGCACAAGGCGAGTAGAGTAGAGCCGGGTAGAGTAGAGTAGGGCTAATGAAAAAGGGCCATTTGTGTGTAAAAACATAAAGATTTGATTATTAAATTGCTAAACTTACAAATAAGAGCCCATGGGATACAACAGTGCAGCAAAGAAGGGAGTAAAAGATGCTTAATTAGCATTTTAATAAATATTGTCACCCTGTAAAAGATAAATTAACAAGATAGAAAATAAAATTAACAACAATGCTTTCAGCATTTTGTTTGCATAGAAGCAGCTCTGCAGTCGCTGTGGGCGGTAATGCCTTGTAATTAATTCATGACATTTAGTCAATAATGTTTTGGGTATAAATAGGATGGGAGGTCATTAACGGGCTGTTAAATTATGTATGCTGTAAAGAGAGGAAATTCAGAATTAAATCACTGCTATTCTAATCTTTGACAGACTTAAATCACTGAGGAAAAAAGACAACATTAATTTAAGGATAAAGGAATCCAACTATTCAATGATTTAAAATCCATGTTGGGTAGTGAGAGAAATCTGACGTAAGCAGGCACAGTTTGAAGTCAATAAAAGTCCTGCTTTCACCATTATTATCCCCAAGTATAATATGCGTTTACCAGCTACAAAGCCTTAAGTAACAAACAGACACAAAGCTCCTTTAAGGCCAGTAAATCTGAGACAAATTCAAAGAAAAGGTCACAAAGATCCTGCAGGATAAACTTGTGACTGATGTTGTGAGAGAAGCTAATGTCTAACAGTCACTTACAGTCTTACAGTAGATTGAAGAAAACTATTAAGAAAATGTGGATTTGATTCAGATTGTTAACTTGTAGAAGATCTAAGTAAGGGCTGTGTGAAATCTCACATTCTGAATATTAACCAGTTTCTTTTCAATTGAGATTAAAAGGCAAAATGTCTTTTCCATTTAGTTAACTTAAGATGATTTTGAACAGCAGGCGTCTGGTCTGATGGTTCTTGAAAAAACAATTACAGTGATCATTGTTTGTCTTGACTGCAGCTCATATATTTGAATGTAATGTCAGTTTTCTTAAAAAAAACTTCCAGTCTTTTCATATTGTGTGCCCCTGATCCACCTGTATTCTCACTCTGTATGTGGCACTTCATTGGAGCTCCTGTTGCTTTAAGGCTCACTTATCCATGTGGATCATGTTGGTTCTGATTGGTTGATTGGTCTATTGTGCTGTAATTGGTTAGCTTAGCCTCTGCATTCATTCTTAGACTTGCTTGATCGTCACACAATAAACACCCCGTCAACACACATATTGGACAAAATTTCATTGCTATGGCTCATGATATTTGAGTGAGCTAAAAGTATAACACTGCCTGGCCAAAAAAAAAAGTCACAACTGGATCTAACTAAGAAAACAGGTACGAGCCTTCTATTGGATAATTACTGCATGGGTGATTATCTTTCAGCTGGAAACAAGTTATTTAACTCCAGCTGATGAAATGAGTAGCTTCTCATTTCTTAAACAACCATGTCAAAGACACATCCTGTGGTCGTGGAAAAGATGTTAATTCGTTTAAGAAGGGTCAAATCATTGGCATCAAGAAGAGAAAACATCTAAGGAGAAACGACTAAAACTGGGTTAAGAACTGTCCAACACATTATTAAAAACTGGAAGGATAGTGGGGAACCATCGTCTTCAAGGAAGAAATGTGGTCGAAATAAAATCCTGAATGATGGTGATCGCTGAATCACTTAAATGTTTGGTCGAATCAAATCGAAGAAAAACAACAGTAGAACTCAGGGGTGTGTTTAATAGTGAAAGTAAGAGCATTTCCACACACACAATGTGAAGAGAACTCAAGGGATTGGGACTGAGCAGCTGTGTAGCCTTAAGAAAACCACTAATCAGTAAGGCTAACCAGAAAAAAGGCTTCAGTTTGCTAGGGAGCATAAAGATTGGACTGTGGAGGACTGGAAGAAGGTCATGTGGTCTGATGAGTCCAGACTGACCCTGTTCCAGAGTGATGGGAGCATCAGGGTAAGAAGAGAGGCAGGTGAAGTGATGCACCCATCATGCCTAGTGCCTAAGCTTGGGGGGCAGTGTTATGATCTGGGACAAATCTGTGACATTGCAGAAGCTTATTGAAACAATGACACAGAGAATGTGACTGTAATCAATGCGAAAGGCGGCCCAATGAAATAATAGAGTGTGTGACCTTGTTTTTTGGTGGTGACTTTTTTTTGATCAGACAGTTTATAAAAATAGAGAATAACTTAAAATGTTATTGCACGTAATTGCTCAGACAGAGGGGGCAAATGGGGTAAATGGCAGCGTATATAGTTCCCTATCCGTGGCATAGATAGGGGTTTTATGTTGTATGTGGGTGTTCAACAGTCTTATGACCAGTGGGAAGAGTCTGTCTCTGACTCTAGATGTCCGACTCGCCTCCTACCAGCACCTGGCTTGTTTCCCTCAGCCAAAGGGCTTAAACTAAAGATGTCAAAAGGGAAGTGATGCCACTTTCTCCAGATGGGAAACACTCACTGAGCCAGGCATTTGCTCAGCCTTCAGAAGGCTCCATCAAGCTGATGCCTTAATGTGATGCAGAATGAAGCATCATTTACCTAAAATCATATCAAAACTTGTCACTCCTATACTGTGACAACTCTTTGTTACTTATTTACTAAGGGTGGGAAAAAAATTGCTGAATAAATCCTGAAAACAGACGCACATGTGATGTGTATTTTTCCTGATATAGTCTGTAGGCATCATCATTGTTCATCTTTTTCACTGGTCTTAAAAAAGCTAACTAAAGATTGCAAAAATCAGTAATATTGCAGAATTGGAAGTTTAAATCAAATCGGCACCTATAAAATCATAAAAAAAAACGAATCAGGAGAAAAGCTTATCGTCCTAGCCCTATTATTAACATAAAGACTAATGAGATATAGTTTAGTAAACTTAGCAGAAATATCATATCTGGAGTGCTGGTTTGACAGACTGGTAAGAACCCCGCATGTTTCATACAGTACAGGCCAAAAGTTTGGACACACCTTCTCATTTAATGTGTTTTCTTTATTTTCATCACTAATTACATTGTAGATTCTCACTGAAGTAATAATGGACACTCGTTTCTCTTAACTTAGCTGATTGGTTCTTACCATAATATTAATTCTAACAGTTGTCTTATAGGTCTGTGGGCTGTGCATCAGCCTGACTTCAGAACAACACAAATGATGGTCCAACCCCATTAATAAGGCAAGAAATTCCATTAATTAACCCTGGAAAGGCACACCTGAGAAGAGAAAACCATTCAGGTGACTACCTGTTGAAGCTCATAAAGAGAATGAAGAGTGTACAAAGCAGTAATCAGAGCAAAGGGTGTACACTTTGAAGAAACTAGAATATAAGACATGTTTTCATTTATTTTTCACTTTTCTGTTAAGTCCATAATTCCACATGTTTATTCATAGTTTTGATACCTTCAGTGAGAATCTACAATGTAAATAGTGATGAAAATAAAAACAGTGTCCTCCTCCACTGTCTCTCTCTCCTGTCAATTATGGCATAAAAGATCAACTTAAAAAAAGAAATATATCTGGTCCATGTTGCCCTGCCCTACATTAAGCGTTTATCTGTCTCTCAGTAGACCACAGCCATTACACAGACATGATGTTTTAGCACAAGTTAGCAAACATGGAGGAACCCCCCTGATAGGACTGTCCTACTTTAATATTTCAGCGTCTTCTCCTGGTACCTCTGCGGGTTCTCCCTGACAGGCCTGCTGCTGCTGCGGGCTGTTTTCTCCGCTCACATGTAAGCACTTTTCTGAGCCTGACAGGAGGATGGATGAGACTCAAATTCTTTAGACACATGATGACTGGGAATGCCACTTTTCCGAACCAGTCAGAGTCAGTCGGATGTGCCCGTCGGACAGACAGACAGACGATTCACATGTGCAGAGGGGAAAAGGACAGACGGACATACGCTCTGACATAATTTTGTCCTGAAAACGCCGTCGTCTTTTATAATCCTCCACTCTGACATAGGAGTGTGCAGTGGGAGATGCAAACGGGGCACATCCTCCTCCACATGCTCTCCTATTTCTGTCTGCGGAGGTCACACTCTCTGCTCCGCTGCTCGGCCAGCATCTCCCACCCCCTCCTCTCCGGGGCCAAAGAGGGACATTGTTCTCCTCATCAACACGAAAACATTAACTTCTCCCCCTCTCGCAGCCGGAGCACGTGTCCCACTGATCTGTCTGTCTGTCTGTCTGTCCGTCTGCTCATCAGCTTTGCCCTAACAGGATCTTTGCCTTGCTCGGGCCGTGGCAAAGGTCAGGCAGTTTAGCGGGGCAGGTGACAGGGGGCTGACATTTTGAATCCCACAGGACTGATAATGAGTCTGAGCCAAAGAGCAAGAAAGGACATTCAGGCCGACAACAGACACTTGATGATCTGTCACGTCTTAGCTGATTTTAGACCCTGATTTTTGTCACACTGAGAGGGGAATGCCTCCAAGAAATGTTTTAAATGATATATTTAAGACACAAAGTCCTGTCAGCTTGAGGCAGACTTATGGCCCTTTTCCACTAGCACGCCTTGGCCCTACTCGATTTGCAGTGTGTTTCCACTAGCCTGGTACCTCCTAAAACAAGCTAGTTTTAGTACCTACTCCGCTCTGGTTCCAAGCGAGGAGAGTCGATACTAAAAGATGACGTCACCAACTGCCGGCTACTGATTGGTCAGACATCGATTGTCGTCATCGATGAGTCATGAGCGCGACAACCTAGCATGCTAGCGGTAGCTACCATTAGCTTACCCTCATACGTCTTTTCCTTGCAGCTCAACCGCTCTCCTCCTGGGATTCATTCTGTTGTGTAGCTTCCAAAACTCTCCTGTGCTTCTCAAGGGGTATTTCTTCTTACCACCTGCAGCCTTCTTCTGCTTTCCTTTTTTACTCGGTTTGTGACAAAAAGCCACAGATTGTTGTGTCACGCTCAAAATCAGCTGTTTACAGCGACACTGCACCCCGTCGGGCAGGAGACTGGGGCTAATGGAAAAGCAGCATAAGGCGAGTAGAGTAGAGTGGGGCTAATGGAAAAGGGCCATTAGATTCACATACAGTTGAAAACTTCATGAAAACACACATAATGCAAACCTTACCTTTAGATTTGCTGTTTTTCACTTTTTAACATTATCATCAACAAATAAAAACTAGACTGAAATGTTCAACAGAGACTTAATCCAATCAGAACTAATGACCACGATCTTTAACGAGTTTGAAGGTAAAAACTGCCATTTTTAAGTATTCCTTTGTGATTTAATATTTCATGCATGACAGGGTTAAATTCCTTTGTCAATTAGCAGCCCCTTCGTTTGTCTCTCTTTAACCAGGCTGGAAAAGAAATAAAAATTGACTGAGTCCAGTCTTATTTTGCTGATTCATCATTTTCACCATAGTTTTCATCAACAACTAAAAAAAGAAGTGCACTTGGACAAAAACAAAAACTACATTAACTGACATTTTCATCAACAAATAAAAACTAGACTAAAATGTTTGACAGAGACTTAATCCAATCAGATCTAATGTGGTCCTGTAGGAAGTAGAGACAAGTTAGGAATCTATCCAATCACAGCTGTCTTAGCTTGGTGGTGGTGGGATAAGTTGTGGAGCGATCCAATCAGAGCTGCTCTCTTGATGAATTGATATATTCATGTAGAGCAGGTTCACTGTTTGTTGTCAGTTCTGGTATTATAACTGAGATGCTCTGCCAAGTAGCCCAAATAAAGGAGACTGCATTTTTTCTGTTCATTTAAACATTCAAACTTTACTAGCATTCAGCGAAGGGTTATTAGATGTTCATTTTATCCAAGTGTAAAACATGACTTCAGAAATTCAAGGAAGCAGAAAAAATTCTTTACACTTAATACTTCTTATTTTAGTCGACTAATCTTACAGTAGATTTCGTGGATTTAGCTCAAACTAGACGAAAAGCAAAATAAGTTAGATTACTAAATTATGACGAAAGCTAAAACATATTTAGTCTATGATTTAAACTAAATTAAAAAGTGCTGTCAAAATTAACACTGGGTCATCCAAAGGGAGATTAATTCAGACATATCTGCACAAGTTTTTGACCAAATAGGCGACTCATCCACACATATGGCATTTTGAGTAACAAAAATGCATATTTTTGAGCGGATAAATCTGAAATCAGGCCTTGCATTTCCATTTGTAGAGTGAATCTCTCTTGTCCCTCAAGCCATCAGACTGTACAACTCGACACTGGAGGGGAGGATGAGTAACAGGAAGACAGAGGATGGGAAAGAGCAGTAGCCAGCCTGTATTTTATAAATACATATATTTATTAGTAGTTTAATTTGAATCAATTTCTTCCTTTTCTATATATCTTTGTATCTGTAATAATCAACTGCTACTAGGGGTGGGTGAAAACATCAGTTCACATAAGTATTGGGATATTTTGTTTGACAATTTTTAAATTGATTTTTTGGTTTAAAAAATGTTTTTTTTTTTCAAAATTTAAATGCTTCATTTTATTCTGTGTTAATAAGCCACTTTTAAATGCAGTCCAGGCTTTTGAAGAGAGAGCATAAACAGCTGGTTAAAATGAAGTGCTGAATAAAACCTAAAAACAGACTCACATGTGATGTGTATTTTTCCTGATATAGTCTGTAGGCATCATCATTGTTCATCTTTTTCACTGGTGTTAAAAAAGCTAACTAAAGACTGCAAAAATCAGCAATATCATAGAATCGCAATTTAAATCAAATTGGCTCCTAAAAAAATCTTTAAAAATCAAACTGGGAGGAAAGCATGTCGGCCCAGCCCTAACTGCTACTGAATCTTAATTTCCTAAGGGACTTTTTCCTAAAGGGATTAATAAAGTAATATCTAATCTGATCTGAATAGTTCCAGAAACAATACCATCACAGACCAGCCTCTCACTTTAGACCTTATCAACAACAGAAACAACAGCAGAATAAAGTGATGAGTTCATGCTGACAGAGCTTGTTTTGGCTTCAACAGCTAAATCTTCTTTTAGTTTTTGTCCATGTGTGTTTTTATAAGTCACTGTCTAGTTTTCATTCGGAGAAAAAAGGTTGTTGACAAAAACTATTAGTCAACAAAATCAAAACTGGGATGGCCTCTAAAACAGTGTCACAAAAACTGCAGGATTGGCCTGTTATTTTTGGCAGCCCATTTACCTCCTCTTTCCTGAAGTTGCTGCAACTCCGCTTTGAGAACAGTGGTACTTCACAGTTAAGACAGAGTGCAAGACCACACACCTGCTGATTGTGGTGTTTCACAGACTACATTGTAGAGAAAGTGTCCTAATCAAAAGAGACTTCAGAGCATAGACGGGCTGCTTGTTTGGTGGAGTCGGATAATTACCATGTATTAAGACTCTCTGCGTGTGCAGGCGGCCCGGGTTTGAGTCGTACCTGAGGCACATTTGCTGCATGTCTTCCCTTTTTGTTTATAATGTTACCTCTGCCAAGTGGATTATGTTTTTGCCGGTGTATGTGTGTTTGTTAGAAAGATTACACAAAAACTACTGGACAGATTTAACAGAAATTTTCAGGCAATGTTGTTCATGGCCCAACTTAGAAATAATTAGATTTTGGTGGTGATACAGATAACATGCATTAGCAAACAATCGTTTTTGCTCAATAACTGTCTCACCAATAACGATATCAACATGATTCTAAGTGCTAGGTGTGGGTTTTCAGGGTCATTAATCATATTATGATGGTAACTTTATCATGAACTATAGCTTATAGATGTAACAACAATATGTGAGCTACCTTAGTGGAGGATTGCGCTCTCCAAGAGCTCTTTAGTTAGTCTGACAGTTATTGATCAAAACGATGGTTCACTAATGGCGGTTATCTGGATCACCACCAAGACCAAATCATTTTTTATGTTTGGCCATTACCAACATCTCCTGAAAATTTCAGCAAAATCGGTCGAGTAGTTTTTGCATAATCTTGCTGACAAACAAACAAACATTAACAAAAACACAGCTTCCTTGGCAGTGGTAATTATACTCTGGATGGAGTCAAATCCCTTAACATTTTCTCTCAGTTGAAAAAGAGTTGGTGTCAAAACAAGTGTAAAATGATGTTTCGGTAAATTAGATCCTGAACTTTTCTCTCTGAACTCTGAAACTGCAAGTGACACTTGTAGAATTGATCATCCCTTCTTTTATCCATTTTTGGACTTGTACCAACAGTTGTCAACTCTTTCCTTTGGCTCGCCTCTGTCCTTGACTCTGTTCTTTCAAAATACTGGTGGTGAACATAAAACACTCCAAGGAAAATATTAAAACTAAATTGAAATGAAGCTAAGCTGATGGTGTGAAACCACCGAGGCAGGTCTGAGAATACAGGTGGATCAGGGGCTCTTGGGTTGGGGTTTTTGCTTTGTATTTTCAAAAGCCCTCTTCATTTACATGAGACAACGTGAAAACGATCCGCATTCACAGATCTGTGAGAATGGCTGAAACTGTTGAGAACATGCCAGGCTAGTAGTTCGTGTTGCAGGTTTGTAGTGAAACAGCGGTGTTATAACATATGTAAGCTTTCCGGTGAAGACAAACTTTTCATAAACAACAATGGCGAGTGGACACATGAAGACGCAGGAGTTTCTTATCAGGACAAGAAGTGTGAAGGTTGTGTTGTTGTTCTTTATTGCGCCGATCGTACATTTTGTATTTTTTTTATATCTACCCAAGTCCATTTTGCACTATTTCTACCTATTTTTATAGTTTATTTTTTATTCCTCCTAACCCTTCTTCATATGTTTAATTCTAATACATCTTGATTTATTTGCACCACTTTTCCAAGTCAAAGTCCTTGTATGTGCAAATGTTATAGCAATAAATACAATTCTGATTCTGACAGCTCTCTGCTCTGCTTTCCAGGTCAATCCACTGTCATTCCTCAGCCAAGAAAGGCCCTAAAATAGTTACCTCCACCAAGGAGGTTAATTTTTCGGTAGAGTTTGTCCGTCTGTGAACAAAATAACTCAAGAAGTTATGGGTGGATTATGATGAAATTTTCAGGAAATGTTCAGCATGGGAAAAGGAAGAACTGACTCAATTTTGGTGTTGATCTGGATCACCGTCATGACGCCATGACGAAAAATGGAATTTTTGTGAATAACTACTGAACTAAAATGAGAAATCATTATGAAACCAATTGCTCATGGTTTGTTTTCATGGTGAAGTCATCAAAATATTTAGATGAAATAAAGGTAGGACTAATATTTATGGTAAAAATCACAATATGGGAGAGGACTGTGGGGCTGGCAGAGGTCTGCGCTCTCTGAGTGCTTTTCTAGTTAAAAATATCATTCAAAATATTAGAAAAGTAAAAATGGATTATCAACATTAGAGCAGATCTACTCTGTCTCCTCAGTGTTCTGATGGAGCAGCATGGTCTGAAGACAACATGAGACCTTAAATCGTCCAGGGAGCCGCTCCAGGAGAATTCTCCCTCCTCTACAGGAAAACATATTCAATATTCTTCCTACAGTTCACACAGTGAACTAAAGAGACTAAGGATAATCTCCAGCACTACAGAGAAGATTCCTGTAAAAGCACAGCTGACATTTCCACAAGAATGCTGCAGAAATGTCACAGAGTTCACCTTTGACTCCCCTCAAATCCCCCCGAGGGTGAAAGCTGGAGTTTTGGTGTCAAACACGCTCTGACCCACAGGTGAGCAGGAATCTAACCGCACACGGTGCCACAAACACACACGCACGCCCACGCTGCAGGGAGAGTGAGGTGCCTGTTCTCTTCTCAGCACTGAGGCGATATTTTCAGAGACGAGGCTTCACTTCTGACACTTTCCTGTTTCACAGCTTTGTTCCAATATGTCAGCTGATTCAAACCGTTTCACTGAAGGATAAACACTCCGAATATCTACACCTGACAAAGGTCAAAGGTTAGCAGCCTTATAGAGCACACTCTTGAGCAGGGGTGGTCAACTGGCCAACTGAGGACCACATGCGGTCCTTTACCTCACTCAATGTGGCCCACCATCATTTTAAAAAGAGGAAATATGAAGCAAACAAAACAACTGCTGAATATGATTCACCATGAGTAACCAGCACCACATAATGCACAAATAAGGTAATAAATATTTCTGCTAGTCTTAGATTAAGATACATGTTTGCTTTTTTACAGGTCATTGAAGAACTTACTTTGCCATGATTGTATCTCTAAATATCTTTAATCAGGGAAAAAAATCACAATAAATAGTATTTAAAATAAAAATGTATTTGGAAACAGTGGTACAGGTCACATATTTGTGCTTTAAAACTAATTTGTGATCTTTTTAGTTATGTTTGAGCTACAATAAATCTAATGTGGGTAATTTTTTTTGAAGCTTTACATATTCTATTTTTTTTTTGTTTATTTATAATATTTTTTCCTTATTCAGAGTGTCCAGCAATATGCAACAGTGCAGTCCTAAGGCAATGAGAAATAATTCATGTGGCCCTGTTGGTAACAAAGTTTCCCACCCCTGCTCTTGACTATGGATGACATAATTTCATGGTTTGATCAAAATATTATTTCATTAATTCCCAGCTTAGACTGTCCAATTTTCAAAAATTAAGACTTTATCACTGGGTATTTATGTTGAAGTTTTTCAGAAATGTGATTGGATAGTAAAGTTTATACGAGGGATGCAGAGTATTTTTGGAGCAATATCAGTATTGGCACATAATTATTTTGTGTCTCATACATTTAAGACATTTTTGACATATTTACAGCTCTTTTCTTGTTGAACAAATTTGTCACAAATGTCCCATATAATGGCAGAATGCACAAACGTACCATAATGGTTCACCTCTTTGTCAAAAGGGTTCAACTTAATAAATTACTATATCATTTATTAGTGATTAAAATGTTGTCTTTCTTGGTTCACATCAGTTTTAACCACAAAATATACTAACTATACTAACTGTTAAACAGGGCAAATGAATGTAAAGTGGAGGCTTTATGTTCTTGACAAAAATATCAGTCACTGGGATAATGAGCTTGGAAAAGTGTTATAATGGATATCTGCAAAAATCCAAAATCATGCATCCCTGGTTTCCACAAAGAGGGAGAGTTAATCAATAAAAACAAAGAAAAACGTGTTTATTTTTGACAGATATTACTCATCTTTCAGTTTTCACCTGATCTAAGGGTGTTGGTTGATGCTGGTTTGAGTTCTGCAGAATATTATCTGGCTGATATTGATTTTGGCAGATACTGTAGGTGCTTCAGAAGAATTACTGTAGGGGACGATAAAATTCCTGCTGATATTTCTACCAGTATCAAAGCCTCACATATCAGCATTAAGTATCAGTATAAGCTCCATAATGGAGGCCAGTGTTGTTACATCTCCATCTGCAGCTTCTTAAAGGGATGAAGAAGCAAAAAATAATTTCCATGCATCCTCAGATGGTTTTGCATTATTAATTCTGCAGGTAGGACAGATCTGGGTCTTTAATGGAGTTGCAGGACTGAAGGATGAAGTGGCTCTCTGATGCTTTTCTTTCTCAGATTGTTACAGCATGATGTAATTTAGGAAGTTAGTCCAAATAATTGCAGCAGGTTTGTAAAACTTAAATATGTTTGATCAACACTCCGGCACTCATTATGTAAAATATCATCATTTAATTTTAATGAGCCTGCATTTAATAACAGTGTGATGCTCGATACTGTTTATATATTGTGGTTTTGTAAAATGTGACTTACGAATAAAATCACTTAATATGTATCAACTTAAGCTTCATCTGTGAACAACTAGTTGTTTTTGAATACAGAATAAATCTGGATTTGCCACTAAATTTGCAAGAAGTACCCAGATTTTCATCTGACTGCACTAAATTAACTTCGAGGCTGTAAGTTAGAAAACATTACTGGTTTGCAAATGACTTTTACTTATTTATTATGAAATATTCAGACTTTTACATAAAGTTGAAAGAAAAATCTCACACTGTAAAAAAAGGATACTGTGCAGCTCTGCATTGGACTGGACAAGAGATTAAATTTTCAAGATGAAGTAATTAATTTTCAAATGAAATGTAAGAGATAGACATAAAGAACAGCAACAGGATCTTTGGTGTGGACGATCTGCTGCGGTGGACCTACAAATCTTCAGTTAATACAATATACAATTATAATAATACAATAATACTAATATAATAATAATATAATAAATATTTGACCTCATTCATTATCAGTACAGTTCTAACATTAACTTCAAATAGATCAACAAAATTAATATATTCTAAAATATTAATAAATACCTTAAGAGTCATACAGATAGGACCCTCTTGATAGTAACATGTTACATCTCAAGAGGTTTACTTTTAATACATTCATTTTCAACAAAGACAAATATAATGCTATACAAAAAAAGACTGATTGATTGAATCTATATTCAGAAGAGACAAAAGTGATGAGGACAGATTTATGATCTGGGCGTCCATGGGTTTGTGACTATCATAAATTCTATTTTGATCTTTTGTCTCTACCTGGATGGATATATTTATAAATGCAAATATGTATTTATAATTGAAGGGTATGTCTTCAGTCTGCTCTATTGTAAAGCACCTTGAGATAACACTTGTGAACTGGTGATATAGAAATAAAGTTTGACTAATTGATTGATTGTTGTTTTGATGCAGAGGTGACAGCACTATTTCTGTGATTTATTGAGCAGATTTTGATGAAACTTTTAATGAATGTTGATCATGGTGAAACAGAGAGGTAATGTGAGTTTGGTGGTGAATCCAATAATTTTTTAGAGGATTTTCTAACATTGTGATTAAGGGTGGTTTCACACTTTTTTTCCCAGATAACTCAATAGCTTCTCAACAACTTTTGAAAACAATTACAGGGGGTGTTGTTCATGGCATACACAAGATTATCAGGGCCATTTCAAATGGAAAAAATAATTTTCAGCAGGTCGACATTAAAGTTGAAATGGCGAAAATAAAGTCGATATTTACAGATTAAAGTCAAGTAAGCGAGATTGAAGTTTAAGTTGAAAAACAAATTTGTGATACAAGTCAAAATGATGAGATTAAAGTTAGAATGTGAAGAAACAAAAGCCATAAAATGTATTTTCACTTTTTCCAACATTTTAACTTTTTTCTCGACATTGTGACATTTACCACAAAATTGTACTTCGACTTTATTCTTGTAATTTCTTCTTTTAACCTCGAAATTTTTACTTTAATGTCCACTTCCCCTAAATAATTTCCTCCTTGTAACAAGACCCTTATACTCTTCTGTAATAGCACAAGAAAGAAGTGATCATGTTTTGGTGGTGATCAGAAACTGGAAGTGGATCCAGGAATTTCTCAGTGTTTTCTTGACAGTGTGAGAAAGGGCAGCTCCACATTGTTAGTTATTCTTATAATTTTGACATGAACTAAAATGCCTTGGAGAAGATCAGTGCTCTTGTAGCACCACTAGTTGATCATAAAATAATTCATTTGACTGATATAAGACTGATAATTTAGTTTAGCATGTTTAGTTTTTGTACATACGTAATATCAATATTATAATAAGTGCTAATTTGACACTTTGGCCTGATGTGAATCTGGTTTAGAAGGAAGCATAATATTGTGTTCTGATGATATTTGTGAACTCATAAATGCTGATTCTTGTATTTTGAAGGAGGGAGTGTCCTCTAAAGTAGAGTTGACCTGCTGCTGTCAGTTCATTTGTCTTAGACACAGATGTGAAAAAGGAAACAAGGAACAACTTTTAATTCTCTTAATATGATTCTGTCGATGTTTTGTGCAAATATTCAGTGATAATAAGGTGAAGTATTTGGTACAATCATGCATTCGAAAATTTTTCAGGTTATATATGGCTGATATTTACATATATCAGATTGTTGCTATCTGCAGATATGCATAAATAATTTTTTCAGCCATTATCTGACAATAATATTGCACCGGAAATATTGTGCATCCCTGAAGAGAGCATATTCATTCTTTAACTGTTTATAGACTTATATCCTGCATCACCATTCAGCTAAAATATTAAGATATGATTCTGGATCAATATCAACCAGCACCACTGGAGAGCCAAAGAATAAACAAATAATCAATGAAAGAAAATGGGAATCCACGGTGGGATGATCTGCAAAATGACCCACTCACTTTGGTTTTGAGTGCTGATGATTAAAACGCTGTAAGATTACACCATCTGATGAATCATGATGCAGTGGTGACACATGTGGGGTTTCATGGAGATTATCAGGGCACTGGATGCTAATAAACACAGGACTGTTTTTTAATCTTTACATGAGCAGCTCATTCAGATTTTAGAGGCAGCAGGCCTCTTCGCTTTGGTGTGTGGATCATTCTAGTTGAAGTGTTGGGTGATGGTTTGCACTGATCATGCTGCAGCTGTGACATTTTGGGGCAGTTTAAGTGACTGAAATAAATTAAAAAAAACGTGGATAGTGTATTAATCTTTTCATGGGCAACTCACCAGCTCATCCAAATTCCGCATGTCACATAAAACTCTCTTCTGCTGCCAGATGAAGGGCTCTGGATCGGGCTCATCCTCCTCATCCTCCACGCTGCGGCTGCTCTCCTTCCTGCTCTCCTTCCTGCTGAAGCACCTGCTGGGCGGGCTCTGCTCCGCGGGCTCCCCGGCATCGATCTGCAGGCTCTCCTGGTCCCGGATCTCCTCCTCGATCTCCTCCTCCAGCTGGATCAGCATGGGGGCCAGCATGCCAAACTTGGAGCCGCGCCGAGCCACCTCCAGCAGGCACAGCACGAAGTTCTTCTCGTTGCACCTCTCCACCAGGTCGTTGGTCTCGAACATGAGGACGTCCTTGATCCACAGCTCCTGCCTGCACCAGCTGATGAAGTTGGACACGTTATCCCGGGCCAGGAACGAGCCTGGGATCACATTCCGGGACTGGAAGACCACATCCTTAGAGGGCAGCTTCATGGACTTGGCAGCCTCGGGGTATTCCAGCTGGAAGTCGTGCGCGGCGCGGTTCACGTTGTTGGCGTGCCGACACAGCGCGCAGCCGGTCCCCAGCGCGTCCATGAAGGTGTCCGTGGTGAGGTCCAGGTCGTACAAGGTGTTGAGCCATTCAGCCAGATCCTCCTTCATGGCGTACAGGTATTCTTCACTGGATTTAAAGGGCCGGATACTCTTGGAGGCGGCGGACTGGATGTTGCTCTGATCAGCCATATTGGTCGGATTTTGTCGCCTATCAATAAAATCTACTTAATGATCCCAGATCCTCTCATCGCACAACAGAGCTCCAAAGCCTGGTCCGCGGGACGTGAGCAGATAACCGTGTGGACGCACCCATGCCGTGGTTTCTTCGCTCCCAGGCTTTGTGTTGTCATATCGGGATGCGGGCTGGCCGTGGCGCATGGATGCGTTTTCCGGATGTCTTGGTGAAGCCAGTTTCCTCTACAGAGCGCATCGCCGGGTCCTGGACACAGAGGCGGCACACACCCATGAGACGGGGCCGTTAAATCCGCCCGGTGTCCGATGGGTGCCCTCACCCACTAGGATCCACGTGTCAGCATGTCGGTGCGTCCGTCAGCTGCGCTCCTCGTCGGTGAAATCAGGAGCAGCTCTCAGCTCATCGTGTCTGCAGAAAGACCCGCCTCTCCTCTCTGAATATGTTGACCTGCTGGAGCTTAGACCGGCAGAGGGACTCGGAGGCACATCCCATTATGAGGGATCAACTGCCGGGAGAGGAGGAGAAGTTAACCCCATGTTCACCAAACACTCCGAGAGACTGCAGCAACTTAACACCAGAGCCTCAGTGATAAGAGGAGAACGATCAAATAGTTAATAATCACACAGAAACAACTGCATTATGAGCCCTTGGTAGGGGTGGGAAATATCAATCAATAAGACCAAATTTATTTCTATAGCACTTTTCATACAAAAACTACAGGAGAGTATCAGCGCCATGGTAGATGGAGAAAATAATTTTGGGAAAGTCGACATTTAAAGATGCTATGAGGAGTTTCTAAGTTATTACAAAAAAGTCTCACTTTTAGATATGTGCCTAATCGAAATGCACACTTTAAGATTAGTTTTTTAGCATCAAAGTAGGTTATCTATAAATGCTATTCCTTACTCAACTTCGGGAACAAGACAATTAAAACTAGAGCAAATTTATATTATTCGGACACGTCTTAGAGAACAGGGCTGTAAGTAGCGATATATAGCCGGCTGCAAAACTACGATGATAAGTTTTCCAAAAATTGCTTGTTGTCACACATCAAAAACTACTGCTACGTAACTAGAAAGAGATACATTACATTGCCACTTTGCATCCTGTAAGCTGTTGAAAAAAGAAGTTGTAAAGCAATGCAGAGTTCTGAGGAAGGTCCGAGCTGCATTCATTAATATCACAACAAACACACGCTTTGGCTTGGGTCACGTCTTTACGACAGTCGCCGCGTGTGCTCATGGGTAGCAGAGTCTTTATGTCACCGGAAATAGATTCTCCTCATAGCACCTTTAAGTAGAAATTTCGGGATGAAGTCGAAATTTTGAAAAAAAAAAAAAAAAAATGAAATGAGGAGAATGATGGTGAATAACAATTTCGTGATAAAAGTGGAAACGGCGACAAAGAAGTCGAAACTTCGACAAAATAGTCCAAGTGTTGAGAAAAAAAGGGAAAGTTGACATTTTGACTCTATTCTCGAAATTTCCACTTAAATGTCGAAACTTACCCCAAAATTATTTTCTCTATCTAACATGGCCAAATATTCCTTTGTAAAAACTGCAGCACAAAGTGTTTTACAGATAATTAAATTAGGAAAAAAGGAATTATTACCCAAATCTACTCCAGCCAGCTCCCGAACCCACTCTCCCTAAAATCCATCCCCAGGATTGGTAAATGCATCACAAACAAAAGAAAACAATAAAGCAGGAACATTGTTGTACCCAGTACGTAGTGAGGAAATGCTATCTAAAAGGTTAAAATGAGTAAACACTGGAGGTTAAAGTGTAAGATGTACGGAAGAGTATTAGGACCATGTTAGATGGAGAAAATAATTTTGGGGAAATCGAGAATAAAGTTGTAATTTAGAGATTAAAGTTGAAGTGATGAGAGTAAAGTCAAAATACAATGTGATAAAAGTTGAAATGTCAAGAAAAAGACAAAATATATTGTATGTTGACTATATTCTCGATTTTCGACTTTCTTCTCTACATTTTAACTTCAATGTCATCATTTTGACTTTTATCACGAAATTTTATTTCAACTTTATTCTCGACATTTCAGCTTTAATCTCGTCATTTACGCTTTAATCTGAACTTCCTCTAAATTTTTTTCTCCATCTAACATGGCCCTTACGCTCTTCCGTAAAAAATTAAATATATCGGGCTTAAGAGCCCTGAAATACAATTAAAAAAAAATTGAAATTAAGTACAAGATAAAATAAAATAATTATAAAGTGGAGCTGTAAAAAGTATAAAAAAACTTACATGTTATTCAGGTAAAAGCCAGATTAAAGTTAGGTCTTGAGTTTGTTTTTAAAAACATTAACACCAGGTGCAGCCCTCACATCTTCAGGTAGGCTGTTCCATCAGTTAGGGCGGTAGTGATGAGAAGATGCCTCACTCCAAGTTTTTGTTTTTATTTTGTGAACAGAAAACTTACTGAAGATCTGAGGGCTCTACTGGGATCATATGGATAAAAGAGGAAGCAATCAGAGAGCACAAACCTCCGTCAAGGTTTTGATTGATATCTTTATTTCAATCATGTAGATGATACCTTAATAACAGTTAAAATACAAATAAGTGATCATCAAAAATAAAAAAAGAAAATAAAAAACAGTAGCTATATCCGCATTTTTAAGCCTCTCAGCTTACATGAGTGAAAAGGAGTAGGAAGAAATTAAACTTATCTAATCCTCCCCCCTTAAATCTGACTATACTTCCAAACTGAAATTTTAACTCCGTCTTAAATTTGACAAACATACTATCATACCTACACCTTCTTTACTAATGTATATACCACACCCTGCAAAATTTTCCTCCAAATGATAAGCAAGCACCTTGTGCTATTCATGCATCAGTTTACCTCTAGAAAATATTTTCTTCATGCCTCTTTTTAAACAGAATTATGTTGAACTTTGCTTCTGTTCTGTACTCAACCTGCTCCACAGTTCAACAGTGAAACGGACACTTTTCAATGTCACATCACTAACCTATAGATATGAATTTTCCCTTCAATTATAACCCCCTATCTTTCATAAAAAATGCTTTTCAGAAGCATATTATTCCTTACTGTGTATAGTAGCTCACATTTTGCAAGCAATAGTTTCATAAAGTTACAATCATAATATGATTCATGACCCTGAAAACCCACAGCTGGCACTGTGACTCATGTAGATACCATTTTTAGTTTGACAGTTATTGAGCAAAAACCATCATTAATAATGGCAGTTACAGTATATATTTTTTACATTTCATTGTAATGTTTATTGTTAAGCACTTATTAATGGGCAGTCCATGAATTCTAAACTTGTGATTGAGTAAAGGGCGGGAAACGTGCCTTTTTTTTTTTTCGCCCTCCTGCTTCTTTCTGGATTACATGGATTGCAATAAAATCAAATACCTATCCACGTATCCATCCATCATCTTTACCGCTTATCCCTTCCAGGTTAGTGGGGGCTGGAGACTTTCCCAGCTGACATTGGGTGAGAGGCAGGTTACCACCAGTCTCCGGCCAGTCACAAGGCCACATAGAGAGACAACCATTCAGGCTAATGTGTTATTGCAACTTAGATCACATATCAACCTACTGAACATGTTTGTGGTCCAAGGGAGGAAGGCAGATCAGACTGTTGACAGCACTTTTTAAATTAGTTTCAGTCATAATGTAGTTTTCTAAATTCTTTTGATTTTAATCTCGTTTTAGTTGATGAAATTTCACAACATTTTCGTCGACCAAATCTGTAAATTTAGTCGGCTAAAATATGAAGTGTAAAGGGCAAGGTATTTCTGTTTTCTTGAATTTCTGAAGTCATGTTTTACACTTGGATAAAATAAAACATCTAATAACCCTTTATTGAATGTTAGTAAAGTTTGAATGCATGAATGAACAGAAACAAATGCAGTCTCCTTTATTTAGTCTACCTGGCAGAGCATCTCAGTTACAACACCAGAACTGATAACAAACAGTGAACCTGCTCTACATGAATATATCAATTCATAAAGAGAGCAGCTCTGATTGGATCGCTCCACAACTTATCCCATCACCACCAAGCTAAGGCAGCTGTGATTGGATATATTCCTAACTTGTCTCTACTTTCTACATGACCAAATTAGGTCTGATTGGATTAAGTCTGTCAGATATTTTAGCCTAGTTTTAATTTGTTGATGATAGTTTTTGTCCATGTGCACTTGTTTTTTTACTGTCTAGTTTACATTTGGGAAAAAATGGTTGTTGACAAAAACAAAACTTAACACTGAGCTGGAGTGTCTGGAGAAAACCCATGCATGCACAGAACAACATGCAACATGGAGAACGGCCTTACATCAACCTTCTTGCTACCTGCTGCGTCACCTTGCCAACCCCATCTGTACGACTATGTTATTATAATGGTCTTTTTCACTAGCAGTGCCAATAGAAGGCATTATCTTTATTCAGCCTTGCCATGTTCTTCTGCCTGACATAGCTGTGGCCCCTAAGAGCCCATGGACCACACTTTGGGAACCACTGCATTAAACCAAAAGAGAGAGCACTGTCTAAATAAACATGCCACAAACTCTTGTAAATCAGAAAAATGACGTTTATAATAATTCCAACTTCCTTCCAAACGGTTCTGCTGAGAGTGAAACAGGTCAATTTTTTGGTATTTTCATCATTTTCTTTGGGACAGCACATCCTCATGATTCATAAATAATGAAATCTTTGTATGGTGATTTTATAAAATAGCCTCCAGTCATTAAAGCCGTTAAAGCTTGAATCTCTCAGAATCATGAGACAGAAGTTGCTCAGCACGACAAACCAGCCAGTGATCAATGGGCTCCAGGATGAAGACAAGAGATTAGTTAAGTTTTAACCGTCTTGTCTTAACATGTAGTGACTTTTCTGAGGATTGTGGGATCGTCTGTTAGTAAAAGGCACAGAAACAAATCTGCTATCTCTCACCTGAGAGGAAGGAGTGTGTTAAAGCTGAGGCAGCAGGAGGCCGGGGATTACGGAGGCAGATAGTGAGATAGGATGATGCAGTAGTTAGACTGTTGGTTAAGTAGGCGGTAAACAACCTCAGGAGGTAAATTCACAAGCACATGATGGTGCGTCTGCCACAGCTGTAAGAGCAAGAGACGCCGTCAGGTTTTAGATTAGTTAATCCAAGAAACATGGCTGTTCCAGCTGTTGGAGGAACTGTGGATGAAGCCATTTAATTTCATCTGTTTTGAGCTTGTCCCAAAATCAGTAGGCCCTGGTGAGATATCATAAAGAACTGCCAAACAAATTCAGAACAACTTTACTTTTAACTCTTTGTTTGAATGTTATTGTCATCTACACATAAAGTACTTGTTTGCAGTACTGAGCATCACTGAGCAACAAGATGCCAGTAAATTAATGTAAATATCATTACAGTAGCAATACCCTGTTTTAATTTGCATATATATATATATCACTTATATCACCATATCTTTAATATTTTAGTGGTCATTCATTAGCAAGGTATTTTGTAAAGAAAAAAATATCACATATGTCAAATTTTATTCTGTAAAGTAGGCTTAATTACACATCTGTTTCACACTTTTTGTAAATTACTATTTAGATATTTTACATAGGTAACTGTAGATTTTAGGGTAAGAGGCTGTTAAGTTTATGTATATAAATGTTACACTGCAGCAAAACACTGCTGAGTTTACAAAAATCAGCTACAGTGTAATTAATGAAATATATGTAATCACCTCTGCATTAATGCTTCGAAAGAGCACATTTCAATAATTGTGGAAAAGTTGGAAAAATCTTTATTTTCCCTAAACACCAATTTTTTGTTCAGACATCTGTTTAAAAATATTATTTTCCTGACACCCAAAAACATGGTTTTCATGAGGTAAAGGGAGGAAAAGGAGCTTTAGCAACTAGGTATTTTTTTTATAAGTGTCCTCATAGATGATTTACGTATTTGTTTCTTTTTACTGTTTATTTTTGGGTTCTTGTAAATATGTTTGTTTGGGGAAAACTGCCTGTTAATTGAGTGGTGGAGAAGGGGAAGGTTTAAATAAGCGGATGCTTCATCCTACTCCTTTTCACACATGTGGGAATAATATTATTATTGTTGTTTCAACTATTTTTATGAGTTTTGTTTGTTTGTTCTTTTCCAGTCTGCTTCGTGTGATACAAGCACATGTTTGAAATAAAGCATCCAAAACAAGCCAAATCAAAATCAATGTTCGGATGTTAAGCATAATTTTGTGTTTTTTATTTTTCCTCTTCTTACTGGTATTTTCTCTTTCTTTGTCCAACATATTTTTAGGATTTTTTTGGCACAAGATTAACAAAGGTTACTAAAACTGTTAAGTAGACTGTAGCAGAATTCGGTGTAATGAGCTCCAGATTATCCCGCTCAGTACATTCATATTCAAAAACTCACGCAAATCAAATCTACATAAACACAAACAGACAAGAATTACAACAAACAAATGCCGGCACAAACATGAACTCCTTGGCAGAGGTTATAAAGATAGATTGCAATGCATGGACAGGATATATGACAATAAAACAAGTTAACAATTGTGCTTTTAATTTTTTTCCCATTGCTTTGGTTTAATGTATCTAATATCACTAAGATATGATCGGAAATGTTGTTTAAAAAATGCCAAAAAGGAATCATAGTTTGTTTGCCTGTCATTGCACCATTGTGTTTTATGTGTCATTTCAAATAAATGCATAAAAAGATGGATGAAGCATGTCAGGGTCGTTTCTTCAAACATTAACTGGGTCATCACGGTGTCACTTTCAGGTACCAACAAGTTTCCAGAATATTTGAGCTTTGAAGCAGAGGTCAAACTCCAGAGCAGGGGACCTGATTTTCAGGTTTTTAGGGAATGTTAACATTTTGGAAACATGAGGGAAACCTGCTCGAGGCTGAGAAACCATCTGCGATCTGACTGTAAACAGAAACAAAGCCGTGCTCCAACAGTCGAAGAACAGGATTAGAATCTGCAGAAGGCTGAGGCGTCTTCAAACAAATTTATAGTCAGGATTTGAAGTTTACAAGCACTACACTACCATAATAAACCCTGTGAGATCTATGCCACTTTAACTCACACAGCTCTGCTTATCTGGACTGAGATGGTGACTCTCTCTAAAATATGACACAGAAATAAATGATCTATAAAACACAATGACATATCTGTAACATGGAACCTTCTATATGTGCCCATGCACTTACTAAAACAGGCTCACTAGGTTGATTGCAGACTACAAGTCGCCTCAGCTATGAGCGTGAGCATGAATGGTTGTCTGTCTCTCGATGTGGCCCTGTGATTGACCGAATCATGGTGCCATGGAGACATGGACCAAGGTACCTGAGGATAGTTTCGAACATCAAGCCAAATCTGTGAAATGAAGAATTAAGGTCGTCCAACAGGGACTATAAAGGTGTGACTAATATGGTGACTCATGTTTGGCACTTTGCTTCGTTATTTTAGATTCAGTTTTTTGCTGTGTTTGACTTTTGCATTATTAAATGACAAAAACTTTGATTTTCAAAAGGATACGGCAAAAATTTTGTTTCCATGTCTTGCCTCACTCCTGAGTCCATGACACACAGATAGACAGCATTTATTCAACTGTGCGTGCAGTAACAAGGAAGAGACGGGCAAAGTTCGCCCACAGATAATTAGCTAAGCTCAAACACTGAGGCTGCAGCTGAATAGTCTTTTCTACTTAGGAAGGTTCCTGAGTAAAATGATCCGGAAGTAGTTTGTGATAAGAGCTGTCCGAATAGTTAAATGCTTAGGAAAGGTGGCTCAATGCTTCCTCTAGCATCTCCTTTAGCGTAGGATACACCAGAGCATCCTTTACAAAATGAAAGATTATTCTGTCCCAGCAGCAACAGCTTTTATAAACAGCACGTTATCCGACTGCCACCTAATTCAACTGAATGACGAACAAAACACACAGACAATGTGAGTTACCACTGCTGTTCATCCTTTCTAAAGTCTACCAAAACCTGCCTTAATTATCCAGTAGTCTGATTCTCTGAAGAGAGCAGGATATGAGATTCATGTTGATTATGTTTTAAACTTGGTTCAGTATTAATAATTTGTACATTATCAGATTGTGGTCTTAACATTTTCTGCCTTTCTTTCCTTCAGTTCATTTATTTTCATGCACTGATTGGTGTTCATGTTGATAATGACAGGACAGATTTATTTTAATCCTCTCTTCAAACATCGGTTATGCAGACGTCATTTTTACCAGGTTGTTAATGTTCAAATTGTCTGAAAGAAACAACATTGTCATGATACATGAGCTCTTCTAAGATGAGCCTTTTGTAGTCCATTTTTGGAAAATTGTAGTTTCACTGCAGCAGAAACATCTGCTGTCACATAATGACGTAGCGTAGTCGGATTCTCTCTGCACGGCATGTTGTTTTTCATCTGGGTTGAGGAAAAGTGGTTAGGAAAGGGCTTAGGAGGTGGCTATTCGACTGTGGCTCAGGAGTTAAGGGGTAGTGTTAGCTGCCTCTGCCTACAGTCATCAGATGAGCTCTTTTCCATTGAAAGAAATACATACAAAACTGAACTCATGGCACGTGTATAAAGCACTGTGGATGTGCTTGTAAGTCGGTCAACATAAAGCACATCGAAAGTATTTTGTGGATATTTGGGGTTTAGTTTCATATTTATTTCTTTTGAAAATGGCAAAGTGCTAATCTTAGTCTAAAAATAAATAATGTAAAATAACGTGGTCAAACAAAATGAGTCACAACAAGCACACAGGACTGTGAACAGTTACTAAAGAGTTTATCTGATGACTGTAGGCAGAGGCAGGTTAATGGTACTCATTGATTACCAGTGTTTGAGCTAAGCTAATTTGCGGTGGGCAAGATTTGCCTGTCTGTTTCTTATTACTGCACCTGCACTCCCCCTGTATTGGATAAACACTTTCTCCCTACAGCACACAATGGATGAATAAGGTTGTCCTTTTAAAATGTAGAGAAAAATAGACAATCAAAAAAAGTCTGAATAAATTCTACACTGATTGGCAACCGTTTATGGATATTTTTGCAAGAATTTAATCCCCCCTTTCTTTTTATATAGTACAAGATAACAACATAAAATGGAAAAAAGAGTCACAACAAGTGCACAGGACCGTGCAGAATTGCTGAAGTTTATCTGATGACGAAGGGGGGAGGAAGGCTAATGCTACCCATTGATTCACAGAGATGAAGCTAAGCTAATTAGCATTGGGCAAGCTCTGCCTGTCTCGTTCTTGTTACTGGTCACACAGTTGAAAGAATTTGTTTGTCATGGACTCAGGAGTGAGGTAAGACATGAAAACAAAAAAATACTGGCGCACCCCTTTAATTTTTCAGACTTCCATTGAGATGAATTCCAATTCTAACCCTTCTCTTTAGCTCTGTTTTAAGGGCCAAGATAAAGGGGTGAAAACACCCTGCTGAGAAGTGAGATGCCACTCGATTTCCACTATGTCATCACCCAGAGGCGCTCGTTGACTGTGACGTAAGCAGATGCGACAATAACTGTAGGCACAGCTGTGAAAGGTAGTTCATCATTAAAAGAAATTTTAAAATAGGACCAACAACTAAAAACATGATTGATATTTACTTATTTAATAATTACTTATGATTCAGCGCTTCCTTTGGTCTCCGCTCTGCCCTGTGTCGTTGGGCACGGTGTTTTGTGGGTATATTTTAATGAAACATTTATCTCCAAAATCATCCGTTGCATTTTAAAATCTTTTTACTCCTCGACTATAAATATGAAGTCCTGTGCCCTCCCGTTTGTGCGGCTCATGTTTTCTCTTGAAGTGCGATAGTTTGACTTAAAGCAGAGCTCACAGCCAGGGAGGAGGGCTTGTTTTCATTTAAAAAAGAGGGATGGGTCTATTTAAGAAGAGGGAGAGAGAAAGAAAGGGAGGGGGTAGAAGAGAAGGAGAGAAGGAGTAGGTGGGGGTTGATGAGATCATTTTCTTGGCCTGGATGAATCAGCTTTTCTGTCAGTGCAGACGCAGAGAATTCAGCAAGTGAGGCACTTCAACGTGTCAGCTGTGCGTCTCCTGAGGCAGAACCAACAGGACAAGAGACAAAACACACAACCTGCTAACTCTATGTCATCAAGACCAAAAATAAAAGCATGCAATGGGAAAACAGCGAGGACTGAGAGAAGACAGAATGACCTACCTGCTATTTATAGTTGGGAAAAGAGGAGCTAGTACTCGGTTTTTCCCTCCACTGAAAAAAAATGAGCAGGAACAGCAGAGCGCTAAAGCTGGAAAAGTTCTGTCCTGTTCTTAAACACTTTGAGCAGAGAGAGATCATTTCGGTTACAGCCTGTCTGAAGCCCTGGTGCATGTCTGGTCAACTTTAATTGGAACACTTGAGTAGAGAAACATGAACGTTAAATAGAAAACATAAAGTGTGTTACATTCACTTCGTCTGACAGGCAGGATTATACACAAAAGTCACCAAACAGGGCTAAAAATAGAGATCTGAGGGTGTAAAGATGCTGTTAATAGTCATGTGTTTGCCAGATGTTAATAAAAATGAACAAAGGATTCATCTGTGATTAATAACAGCACAACACTTTTCTTGTTGAGACTCATTTTCAAACCTACGGTATCCGATCAAGGTCTCTCGTTACTGTGGGTTTGTCAGGGCTGTTTTCAAACCCATTGACTAAAATAAGTCACAGCCAAATGATGCACCGCTTTAGTAGGTCAGTCCCTTTAGTTTTCTGCATGAACAAGGAGACAAAGAGTCAATGACGCAAGAGCCCAGGAAATATTCTCTGATTCAAACTGCTGCACCAGAACTTCAGCCCAACAGGCGCCATCTGCTGGTCAGAGCAGCAGCAGCAGCCTGCATGAGCTACAAACATCTCTTTTTAACTCTTTCATGCATGTTGCCCACTACAGTAGACTGATATTCGGAATGAATTTATACCCTTTAGGTTGCAGTACCATGCCCAACTAAAGCTGGTATATCCCCAAACCCTTGCCTGGAGTTTAATAAAAACATTACCTTTTCCCATTTTTACCATATTGAGATAATGCATCGTAAATCCAAAGTAGCTGATAAAAGAAAAATTCAGCATCATGCCTGTATTCAAATTTCCGACTGACTTTGTATGTTTTCTTTTAAATGTTGGTGTACTTCACTAGTGAATTGTTCCATCCAACGGCAATAATACATATACTTCAGATTTTGCACATTTTATTTACTCTTAATGTTTGTCGTAGACATGTGTTGATCTTTATTAAGTTCCAATAAATTATTTGTACTGTGTATGCATGGTTACCACTGTAGTGGACAGAGAACTACCTCAAAGTATAACACTGAAAAAAGGATTTCTTTCATTTTATGCATGAAAGAGTTCAATTCATTTTCCAATTAGCCGCCCCTTCATTTGCCTCTCTTGAACCAGGCTGGGCAAAAATAAAAATAGACTGAGTACCGGTATATTTTGTTAACTCATAATTTTTGTTAGTTTTCATAAACAAGTGCACATGGACAAAATCTAAATGAACATTTTCATCAACAAATAAAAACTAGACTAAAATGTTTGACTGAGACTTAATCCAATCAGAGCTAATGTGGTCATGTAGGAAGTAGAGACAAGTTAGGAATCTATCCAATCACAGCTACTTTGGTTGTGTGGAAAGGTTGGAGGAATTCAGAGGGACATCCAATCACAGCTGCCTTAGCTTGGTGGTGGTGGGATAAGTTGTGGAGTGATCCAATCAGAGCTGCTCTCTTTATGAACTGATATATTCATGTAGAGCAGGTTCACTGTTTTCAGTTCTGGTATTGTAACTGAGATGCTCTGCCAGGAAGCCTAAATAAAGGTGACTGCATTTTACACAAAAGAAACATTTGTTTCAATTAAAACTTTACTAGCATTCAGTAAAGGATCATTAGAAGTTTCATTTTATCAAAGCGTAACACATGACTTCAGAAACTCAAGGAAACATAAAAATGTCTTACACTTTACACTTATGTTGACTAAACTTACAGTAGATTTTATAGACTAAGATGGGAAATTTCGTCACCTAAAACTAAACTTCATACAATTGGGATGACTAAATTATGAGTAACATTAATATGCAGATATTTTTATGAACTCAACTCCTTTCTCTGTCCTCTAGTTTTTAGCTTGATGAAAAGTCGAAACATTCCATTAAAATTGTTCAATTTTTAGATAAAATATCGAAGAGCTTCATCCTGTGGCTCAAGGTAGTTCATAATTCATTTCTGTAATCTGAGGACTCCAAAGGTTTTAGTCATTTTATAGTTCATCAACTTAGTTGCTACATCTCCTGTGATCATAACAAACCCATAAATTCCTGTTGAAAACTCTTTCAGCAAAAGCATTTTTCAGGTTAATTTAAGTCTTTTGCCGTTTCTTTAAACTGTTTTCAGTCACCAGACATTTCTCTCTGTCAGCAAAAAGTTCATGAAACATCAATGCACTCTTTATACTCTTAACTGTGACGGAGATTTTATTTAACAGGATTTCATTCAGGAACAAAGCAGTCCTTAATCAGATGCCATCATTTGCTGAACTCCATTGAAAGTCCCTGCTAGGGCTGGGCAATTAATTGGAAAATAATCAAAATCGACATTTAACTCCTGCAACCCAAGTAACTTAACTCATGTCAATTATTTCGATTCATTTCCCTGTGTACGTCACGTGATATGGCCTCCTCCATTCAGTCTGCGTTCACTTTTGCTACTGTCAACTTGGAGGAGACCAGTGTCAATATATCAGAGGACATTATAGCCCAAAGCTTGTCTGTTTTTTGGGCACATTTTGGATTCTGTGCAGAGGACATTGAGAAGAAAGTTAAGTGCAAATATTGCAGAAGACTACTGATGACACAGGTAACACATTGGTAACACCACCAATTTGTTCTAGCATAACAAAATAATGGTTCAGTAATCACACTACTGATACTGAGATTAGATAATATCGCCCAGCCCTATAGTCCCTACATTAAGTCAGAACTTGTTTCTTTAAAGGTGAAAACGACACCATGACTCGGAGGGAAATGAGACAAAAACTGGGAAAAAACTCAAATCAGTAAAATTTTATTTCCCAATTTTGTTCAGGTACAACAACACATATGGGAAGGTAGGCAATATAACCAATGAAAGCAGTCTGCATAACAATACAAGGGCAAAACTAATATGCATAAAAAAAACAACAAAAACATGTACAAGGTAAGATGTCGCATAAACACGGATAAACTAATAGAAAAAAAATTGGAAACGTGAGTAGAAGAAAACTGCAAAAGATGTTTGAGAGCAGTTTTGTAACCACTGAAGTATGGAATCATAAATTAAAAATTCCTGTCTTAAAAATCGAATTCCTCTGGAGGAACATGTAAGAGGTTTTCCTTTAGTAAGGTCGGTCTCTGCGCTCCTGGCGGTGGTCCCTGAAAACAGAACACAGCAGGTTTGAAACTAATTCCACATCGCCACAGTTTACATATAAAATTAATCAAACGCACAGTAAGAATAACCCTACCTCATATCCATCTTGCCACCTGGTGGGCCCATTCCTCGGCCACCTCTGCCGCCCATACGGTCCATAGGTGGACCCCCACGCCCTGCGCCACGGAAACCTCCCCTATCCATTCCTCCGCGACCTCTGAAACCGCCACGGTCGCCTCCCCAGGATCCGCGGAAACCTCCAGGGCCACCGGGGCCTCCACCTCCTGCTGGCCCACCGCGGTCCATACCTCTGCCTCCACGCATTCCCATCCCTCCCCTGCCTCGCTCACCACCAGGGGGAAATGGAGGGCCACCTCCGAGCCCCTCAGGCTTGGGGGCTTTGCACTGGTTGCACTCCATCCTCCAGGCGAAGTTCTGGTTGCCGCAGCCCCTGTTAAGAGAGTGATGGATAAATTATAGAAAAACCTTTGAGGGTGAATCTGAAGTCCTGACAGGGGCTCTGATCAGATACTCACGGGTTCGGGCACTCCCAGTCTCCAGCTCTCTGCTGCATGTTGCCTCCTGTGGGCCCCCCTCTGCCCATCCCACGAGGACCACCACGAGGACCAAACCCACCACGGTCTCCTCCGCGGCCCATCATGCCTGAACAGGAAAAGATCACAGCATGGTTCAACTGTTTTGACTTTCTTTTAGAACCATGTTCCAACACAATTTAGTTCCTACAAAGAACCAAAACGTTCATCTGTGCATCACATGAAGAAACTTCCCTTAAACAAACGAGCCATTCTGTTCTTTTTATTTTAGAGAGTAATCAACTTAATGTTGTTTAACATTAATTTTTAAAGGTTAATTACTATTGAGCATCAAAGCTAACCTCAGCTCCTGCTGTAACCCTGAAAGGTTTCTGTATGCTGATAAATAGAGACATCTGGCAGGCAGTGGCGAGAGGAGCATTAAGTATCTGCACTTCATTCTATGGAGGAAAAACTAAAGGGGGTTTGGGGAAGTACCAGGTCATGTGACTTCATGCAAGCATTCAAAATTAAGTTGATAAATTTCAAATTCCAAAACAGCAGCCTACAGCAGTTCAAACACTCAACAGTTCTGCGTAAGACGTTTTGTGTAAATATGTTACTTTGGTTATGTTTACATTCTAGTTGGCCTGTTGCATATACAAATGGTGCATAGAATTGTTTTCAGTGCTCAATATATATATTGTAGGGGAATCATCAAACTTGTTCAGCTATTTCCAACTTCTTTCAAAGAGTTGTGTGAAAGATTTAAAGAAAGTAATTGTAATGTTTTAAATGTTTAAAAAAGGGTATAATTTATATCCAAAATGGACAGTGCCTATCCAGGGATAGAGTGTGAAATTTAAAATAAACATATTTTGGGAAAAAAAAAAACATGGAAACGTGTTATCATAGCCGAGATGTGCTTGACCATTTAAGGGTTAATGGGCAATAACTTCTCTCTGCAGAGTGAGATAAATCATTTTTGATCAGATTTGCAAAGCGGCTGCCTGATCTATAAACAAAGAATTTTGTGGATCCAGCTGCACTGTAAGGTTATTTGCTCGTCATCTTTCCTGAAAACATTGCCTTTTCATGTTTAACAATTTTAATTGGATCTTTAATATATTTCTGAAGACTCTTGTTCTTCCGTTGCATCTTTCAGCTACAAAAACACATGTGTAAAAGCACATCCATTTAAAACTTTGCACACATCAATAAGCATTTCTGAGGTATTAAGACGAATTCTCAAGGAGGATTCTGATGTTTAACTTCTAAAAGATAACCATGTTGCACTGCGGAGCATGCTTAAGTGTCAGGTTTATTTGACAAATTTTGAAGGCAGAAAATGTGCCAACAAACAATCATTTAAAGTCTTCATCTCTGGTCACTTTTAGAGCTGCAACACCACTGTATGTGATAAGCATTGTTATTAGCTTTTAACAATTTGAATGCAAGGAACAAATTCTGGAAGTGCGGTGACCTTCTGATACTAACAGGACTAAATGTTTTCTGGTAAATAAGCAAAGTGTCCAAGAAAATCAGCAGTTCTAATTTTCAACAAGCGCAAACCCTCTTTCATAATTCCCCTGCCCATGTTTCAGTTAAGATGTTAAATTGTTCAGCCTCTTTCAGGTTAGTGCAAAGCTGGAAAAGCAAAAGCTTAAAATGTTCTCTTCTGAATCCTGAAACTCGGCATAATCCCAAACAGCAGGGAAGTACTGTTTCAGGTCTTAAAAAGCAAAATCATGCAGAGGACATCTCAACATCTACTTCAATGTCTGATATTTACCTCCGCGGCCCATCATGCCATCACGCATTGGCATGCCTCTCATTCCACCCATCATGGGCTTACGGCGAGCCATGGACACCTTCAGCCTTCTACCCTGGAACTCTTTGCCTAGAGTAAGGAATGGAAAAAACATTTAGAGGCATTTGAGATGGGTTTGAGATTTTCCAAAGGTCAGTTAGGAGCCATCTACAGTACCATCAAAATGCTCCACAGCTGCTTTGGCACAGACGGGCTCCTCGTAGGACAGCGTGGCATCTCCCTTGGGCTTCCCGCTGTCCTTGTCAGTGTAAATGTTGATGGCGGGCTGGCCAAGTCTTCGATTCATCTAGACAAAGGAAGACAGATTGTGGGTTTACTTTAAGAATGTTGTTCATGAACCCAATGATCAGTGGCAATTTCCCAACTCAGTTGAAGCATCTCGTGTTGAGTTACTTTTGGATTAATCCATATTATTGTTTCAAAGAGGAAGATTAAGTGAGAAGCTCAAATGTCTGACAAATGAACACCAATGATCATGGTTTTGATTGTTTTTATAACATTGATATTAAGCTGTTTTTTGTTTTAATCTTTTCAATCCTAAACAATTTAATTTTACATTAAAACAAAATAAACCAACCTTTCCTACCATACTTTATGCAGTTTAAGATACAAGTTAAAAACATATTTTTTAAAAAGATAAGACTTTAAAGAGTTTCTTAACCTTGAGGAATATTTAAACTAGGGCATGTTCTTATTTTGTCTTATTGTACTTTTCCCAAGATGTCATTTAAACATGTTTGTTTGTTGAGGCCCATAAATGTTTGCTTCTAGTTGTCATTCTGCCAGGATTTCACATTGGATTACATTTCCAACCTACACAACTTTTGTCAAAGTCTGGATGTGCTTTTCACAGCTGTTTGGATCAGATTTAAGTTTTTTTTTCTGGCTGCAGAGCTCAGGAAGTCATAAGTCCATTGTGGAGTTACCAGGTGAAAAGATAAGATGTGTTCTGCTTAATAAAATTAAATTCACAATGCTGATCTGCTTAGAGTTTGTGTTTCCCTTCAAACCTATTGAATGTTTGTGCAGTAGTTGTAAAAATGAATCATATCAGGGCCCACGAGGATCCACTGCCACACTGACGAGCTCAATTTTTACTGATATTTGAACTCTTTTCTCTTACGAGACCATTAACCAGAAGAACATGGGGTCCCTCATATAGTGCGAATAATTAAAGTACTTTAACCGTACCATGAACACTGTACCACACAGATAAATGAACTGAGAATTGGAATATAAATTTTATATTTAGTGCACAAAAACACTGGTAGAAGTGCCAGCAGAGAGACCTTAAGCAATCGGGGAAACAAGAGAAGAATTTGGTATATATCTAAAAAAGCAGCTCAAGTGATAAGAGTTGCTTCTCATGCTTTGAGGAGATGGACTTCTGACATTTAAAAAGCAACTGAGTCCTGTGATGCTCTGCTGATGGGGCAATAGGTGTTATTTTTATGGTATGCTATGCCTGCACACAGAAAGCAGGTCTATGGAATCCAAGCTATTCTATTTGCAGTAACTTTCTCTAGAAAGGGACTGAGGAAACCTGGTAGCTGTAATGCTAATGCTAAATGCTCAAGAATTTATAAAATGAAAGGTGGCGTTCCCCAGGGCTCAGTTTTAGGTCCACACACATTGCCATTAGGCACTCAAAGCAATCAAGGGATAACTGCACTGCTGTGTCTCTTGATGGCTCTTGGTCCATTGACAACCTTTTTGATTGTATTTCAGACATGGAGTCTTGAATGGCAGACAACTTTTAGTGATTCAACCAGTACAAAACTGATAAAGTTACTGGTACAGGTCCACATGAACAAGTTTGCATTTTATTCTTCCCGACTCTTATGCTTTAGGAAGTACAGTACTTTCTGCAACATTGTTGTGTATAAAACATGTTACACACAAGGAGTTTCATTTACATATTAAAGAGGCTACCTAGGAGTCTAGTGAAATCCTTACCCTAATTGGGCCAACATGTTTGAAGAACTCTGCCATCTCTTCCAGGGTGGCCTTCTCGGTCAACCCGGTGATGTAGATTGTGCTGTTCTCAGAGTCATCCTGCTCTTCGGGGCGTCCTAAAACAAAAACAGGGAAATTAGTATGATTGTACATTCTTTCCAAATATATTCCGTTTGTTGCATGCCCACATCATGCCATTAATGTTGTACATGACCCAACTCACCCATTTCACGCTCGTCCCCGCCCATTGGTCCTGTAGTCCATCATTGAAGGAGAGAGACAGAAAAAAAATAGTCAGTTTGTGCACCCTCAGCTTGATGTACAACACCTGAAGAGAACTACAAGGAAAAGCCAGACCCTTCTTTTAGTTTTGTCAATCATACTGGGTGGTTGGAAAAAAATGGCACCTTATGGTAAACCACAAAACCCACAAGTGGTGTACTGATTTGAAAATGAACACCTTAGACACGTTTGCAAATAATTGTGTAAAAGCCTCTTAGACCAGTAAGAAATCCTAATAAACCCCAGGAATTCAGCTCGTAAGATTTTGTAAAGCAGTAAAACACATTTGAGTGAAAAATTGTCATTACCCTCAAAACTCTTCGTCAAACCATAAACAGTGAATGAATTAGATTCAGTATCCCAGAAAAATGGTCTCAGGCATTGAAAAAATGTCCCAATATTTTCAGATGTGTTCACGTAAAGATAAAATTTGCATACCACATTGTAATGTCAGAAGATATTGTCTCTAAAAGTTAAAGGCTGTGAAAGGACTATCCAGTGTAATACTCGTTAACTTACCACCAGGCTTACTGAAGCCACCTCTGTCTCCAGCGCTGCTAGGGGAAATAAATGGAGATATGAAGGCGATTTCCTTTTACAGCCACTTCCATGGCTCGAGCAATGTGGCTTGATTGAGGGATTAATGAAAACATTCTAACTAACCCAACAGCAACCAAAAAGTCCCCATGTTAAAAATACAGTCTTATTGTGAGGATTAAAGTATTAACTGTGTGCCATTTCTTGGTTAGCTCAGAACAACTTCAGTTACAGTGTGCAGATGTGGACATGAGTGAATAAACATTAACATCTGTCTAACATTTTTCTCTGCCTTTAGAAAAGTCAACAACCCAAACATTTGTACAGATAAAAAGATTTCAGATGCATTGATTAAACAGAAATTTAAACCAATCAACAAGTTACCACCCGGAAAAAAGAAATTCAGACAAAGTTAACCTTAAATTTGATGCTGAAGACAACACATCTGAAATTTTACAAGATGAGCAAATGATCACATTCACCAAAGAAAATAAAAGTAAAAAAGCAAAATTACACATTGTTTAAGAGAGTTGTACACCAAAACAAAGTTTTACAGATTAAATGTTATATTTAACATTAAATTTGTTCAAAAAAAAAAAAACGTAGCCATCATGCTCTTTAAGAAACCAAGTCCTCGGTTCTTGAAAAAAGGCAGACCCCGAATCTTTAAGCTCCCTCCTGCTGCTTAAGCTGGCGGCTCTGTACTCAGTACAGATACTTTAAAGAGAATAGATGCTTTTAATTGGCTCTCAGTGTTACCTGTACGGTATAAATGTGACAAAGCATGTTAAAAAGTGCTCAAAGGATGACCAAACATTTGAATTTTAAACCACAAAAACATTATAAACATTCAAAATGACAATGTGCCCACCCAACCTCCCACCAGAACTACACTAATACCTGTGCCAAGTTCAAAATACACATATATAAACAGGTGGCGTAAATATTATTTCTAATTAGTATTTCCACTAGCTCTGCTTCAATAATTTGATTTGAGTCCTGTATGGTGTGAGTAAATATCCAGGCCTGTTGGTTTGTGTATTTTCTGCAGTTTCATTTGAGGCAGAATGGTATCTGCAATAGTCAAAGCTCTTAGGTGAGCTCAGAAATGACACTACAATACTACAAATACTCTGAAAATGACCCCGAGCCCTCCAACACTGTTGACACTGTTCTTAGGTTTCCTACCAAGTGTCTAGTTTGAGTCTCATGACATTAACTCTCTCATTAAATATTTGTTAATACAGTTAAAGCATTGAAGTGGTTTTTTAATGTTGACAATGATCGACAAAAGCCCTCAAAAACCAAGACAGACAGCTAAAGAGATGGCTCCTCTGGTGACAATAATGATTCAAATGCTTCTTGTTTTCCTTTCATGTTTCCCTGAAGCATTTCTTAATGATGTTCTAAAAACTCTTCATCTCTTCAACAGGAAAATTTCAGATCTGAGTTCAAAGTTTGAGCCTCATTCACCCCTTGAACCAAAACCCGTAAACGGGCAGCCAGTCCGGGAAGGGCTGGTTAATTTAGTTAAATACAGATACCCTTCATGACACTCCTAAATGATCCAGACTCCTACTGATAACCACAAGTGATTCTTGTCAAATGTTTGAAACATCAGACTGAAGGACCTTTTAGAGATTGAGTGTAAACTTTAATAAAGGTTCTTAAGTGGTAGTAAAGTAAAAAGAGTTCTGGACATTAGCAAGGTTCCTCACATCAAGTTTCTTTTGTCTTTTTTTATGATGAGAGAAACGTATCACCATGAAATAATTTAGTCAAGTCACTTTTCAAACATGGACATTTCTATATGAAGAGGAGATATTGAAACATCCCGACATTCTTGAATGTGCCAAAGAGGTTTTGTTTTCCAAGCAAACAAACACATCACAGAACCACACGACCGCTTAAGCTAGTGTCGACTAAAATCCTGTCGTTTTCTCCTGAATGTCAACAGTTGATTAAAACTTTAACAAAACCCTAATACAGAATTATGAGACTCTAAAGAGTCCAAATGGAGCACATAAGGACTTCAGTCCTGCTGCAACAAGAATGCTCAAGATTTCTATTTTCACCAAGTTTACAAATAAAAGAAAGGCGGTGGCCTTTTCCATGATGAACTTTAATTTGACAAGCTCATTTCTCTTGTGAAAACGGATCATATCTGCATCAGTGGTCACCGTGTCACAGGATCCTTATGACTCAGGAGGATACTTGATCTGGTTCAACACTCTTGATTTTCAGGTTTTAAAAATACAGAGCAGGGTCCAAAAGGTTTCTTATGTTCTGGTTTTCCATCCTCACAACCAGTTAGAAAACTCAAAGTGCCTGAGTTGTATATAAGAAACCCAGAATGTGTTTGGAATTATATTTAAAAGTGTTTAAACTCATCAAGACCTCTTAATAACCCTTTGGTACCCGAATGCATTGGAGGCCAAGTCACCCTTGTGATAATAGTATTTAAATGAACGGGGAACAAAATGCTGAACAAAATCAGCTCTGCATGAGAACACACTCGATTACCATTTGGATTTTCACAGTAATGTGTTTAAAATTAGACTATTGAGTCAAAAAACTAAATGAGGCGAACTATGAAAAAGATTAAACCTTTTCTCATCTTGACAGAACTGGTATAAAATGAATAAAATAATCATAGGATGAACTAAATATCAGAACCAAGACAATTCAAGAAATCTGAAAACTTCAATTTAGGGAAGAGCCTGAAAATAAGTCCTTAGATCCATTTTTCCTCCTTACTGTTCAATGTGTGCCAACAGAAAAAATATCAGCAGTAAGTTTAAAATAAACATGTGTCCCAAGTTTGGCAAAGACTTGTGCCGCCAATGTGGGTTTTTTTTTTGAAACATTAAAGGTTGCGCATATATAAATGCAAAACCATAATGCATAATGTATTTTATTTCAAAAACTGTTGGAGGTTTGAAGCCCCCCCAAAAAAACAAATATTGAGATGAAGTTTCACCCTCTGTTGATGCAACTGTTTTCCGTGTGACCCTACTTATACATTTCATTTTCATTCTAAATATCACTCAATAATTGAGCAGAACCTCTGCCGGACACAGTTATATCTCCAAAAAAGTTGCAGAATAAACAGAAACAGGTGGAAAACACCAGACCATATCTTTTTTTCAGTAAATGAAAAAAATTATGAAACTTATGGGGGACAAACGAACACAAATTTGCTTATGACTTAAATCCACAATTTTCAATTTAGAGACTCTTGAAAATCAACCTTTAAAATTCTAAATTAAAACCCTAAAATTGAGACTTCCAACTTAATTGGGAAAAAAGTGACAGGACTTTAACAGCTTTTGATCTTCTGAAACAACTATACAACCCCTACATGAAATAAACACAATTCAAACTTCTTTGGTGCCTCTGAGCTAAGAAGGGAAATGTCTAAATCTTCCTTTTAGACACTTTCATTTGTTGAGGTGAACTTGAACTGCACTTCTGAACAATGTTGCTGCTGATCATTTAGAAATGTGTGACCCAAGTTGTCCTTAAATTACTTTTTGTTTGTGCCCATTAATATTAATAGAAAATTGAGGTTGTGGGCTGTTTGGCCTACATGTTTATGCACAGGTCCCTCGTATAATAACATTTCAAATATTGGAAAACCCCCTCTTACCTTTGGCCAAATGTCAGGCAGGGCTGAAATTGTTCCATTTGATGACGACGTTACACAGATTTTTTCCAGATGGACTTGAGCATTAATTAAAAACTCCAGGGCTTTAAAAATATGCACCAGCAGCCGGTTCAGCAGTGTGTGTATGTGTGTGTATATATGTATCTCTATATATATGTATATCTATATATCTATATATATCTCTATCTCTATCTCTATCTCTATCTCTATATCTATACACACCGGCAATAAAAAGCCTTACTTTGCACTTTAAGAAAGCCACATTGGCTTCTATTTTCATGTTGTGGGCAGCTGTTAGTCCTGAGTGGCTATGTCTCACTAGCTGACAACAGGCTGTTGGTTGGGAGCCCTGAAATCCCAATTTTTTTTCTTCCTCCACCAAGGACCTTTTGTTTTGGATGGTGTTTGGATGAAATTTTCTAGGTTTTGCTATGACACAAGGGAGCAATACTTGCGCTTTTGTGGTGATCCTAAAACAGAAAAGGATCCTGGAACTTTAAAGACTTGTTAACACTGAAGGAAAGGGCAAATTCTACACTTACACTTGGCTAACAATTTCAGAAATGTCTTAGCTGAGGTTTATGCCCTTGGAGCACTTCTTGTTTAGTTTTACTTTATGAACCAATGATTAAATTACAGAACTCTTGCGGGGTTTTAAAATTATTTTGTTAGGAACTTCTTTCAGCCCTGCTTCCTTTGGCCACAGCACGTGACGTTAAAATGCTGTTTAACACAAAGGAAAGACACTTACCCCATGCCGCGACCCATGCCTCCACGACCACGATGCATCATTCCACCCCTGTCAAAGCCGTCCCTGCCGGGGCCCCTGCTGTCCCCTGACCCAGAGAACCTGGAGCCAGACTCAGAGCCAGAGTAACCAGAACCCCCGCCCTGGCCATCCTGTCTGTAGTTGTCTGCACATGTGGAGGACAAACACTCTAAAACCTGCTTCCAGCATGTCATTGACATTTTTTGCACGAGTGTAGAGAAGGAGAAATGGCAGCTTACTGTAGTGGTTATTCTGGTTGTAACTGGGTGGTCCACCTTGTTGGCTGTACTGGTTGGATGACTGCTGTCCGTAGGAGCCAGCAGTCTGTGGAGGGTAAGCAGGAGGAGCCTGCTGCTGCTGTTGGCCCTGTTGTTGGTAACCCTGCTGCTGACCATAGCTGGCCTGCTGAGCCTGGTAGCCGGACTGCTGCTGGCCATATGCAGCTGGTTGGGAGTAGCTGTTTTGGTTGTAACTAGCTGGCTGGCTGTTGGCACTGTAACTGAAAACAGACACAAAGACAAGGACAACATTTTTTTTATAAGCACAGGTTTTCATGTGGTTTCAAGTTTTCCCATTAATCCAAATAAAATGTGCTTTTAGTTACTCAAACTCAAGCTCTTCTCAGACTCTTGAGGTTTTATTTGAAGCTCTAGCAGCACCTTACAGCTGCTGAAAAGCATGTCGTTCCACTACCGATTCCTTTTGCTAATACAATATGCTTTCAATGTTGCCTACCTTTGAGGGGCAGTGGGTGCAGCCTGCTGGCCATATCCAGGGTAAGCAGACTGGGCAGTGTACCCAGGCTGAGAACCATAAGACTGTGAGGCAGCTGGAGCAGCAGCAGCAGGAGTGGTCTCATATCCACTGGCTCCATAACCCTGGGCTGACTGGGAGTAGTTATGAGTGGCAGACTGGGCTGCAGGGTATCCGGCAGCTAAAAACATAATTATAAAGATGTTTGGGTGTGAGGCAACAGTCTTATGTATAAGCATGTGTCAGATCTGTGAATACATTACCCAGCATGTTTGTTACAGTGTTTTCTGCTCACAGCATAACATTAGATGTTTAAACCATATAAACTGACCTGCTGCTGGCTGGCCATAAGATGATCCATACTGCTGTTGCTGTTGAGGGTAACCTCCAGTTGCAGGTGTTGTCTGACTGTAAGTGCCATCAGCAGCAGCTGGCTGGGCATATGATCCATAGTTCTGCTGGCCATAGCTCTGCTGAGAAAAGTGTCACAATCTTGAAACAAGAAGTTCAGCAAGTCGGACGGTGTACCGACTTTCTCAACAAGATGTTATCATGAAGGTTTTTATTACTTAGCAATGTCATATAACCTGTCTGGCCTAAAGTTCAACCAGTCTGAGCTCCTTTGTCCCATCAAGTATTGAAACAGTAACCAGGTGGTTTTGTAACTATATTAGACTGTTTCAAATCACTACAAGCCCACAGTAACTTTATCTTTTAAGATCAACTAAAACAAATGTAAAACTCACCTGTGCAGACTGTCCATAGTTTTGAGAGGGCTGGGCAGCATAAGAGGCGTACCTGCCAGAGCAGATGTCAAACAAAATTACAGGATGAAGGGTTTACATTTTCTACAGTAATGCACAATGTTGTTACAGCATGTAATCATACATGCAGATATGAACATTAATTTGCTCCAGTTGACAAGTTACTTTAATGTTTACTGTCTGCGTGAAAACATAAGATGAATCGGATGATAAACAGAACCATTGTCTAAGTGTAGACAGGGATACTATGGCACAGTATTTTAGTACTTTTTGCAACATTTATGTGAGCTGTATATATCAGATAAATCTGGCCTATATTGTGCATCCTGACCTGAAACCTGCCATCTGACTTATTTTCTTGACTCAAATATATATTCACATTTCACAGAAGTGAGTACATTTAACAGGCGTATGAGCCTTTTTTGAGAGATCATATGTTTAATTCATGACTGAGTAACTAAAATACAGTTACAATAGGCAGAAATCTTTATGTCTACCGATATTGGTATGAAAATATTAAATTCGTACATTCTTCATGTTACTCTAAAAATGCAGATGCTTAATTTTCCAGTCACGATCAAAAGTATGTTGAGCGTATCACACACATGAAATCCGAAGTATTCATTTTCAGATTGAAATCAATTTCAAAAGCTTAAACTGCAAAGCGAGGCTCTGATTTTGTCTTGTGTTAAGTTTGATTAAACAACAGGCCGCTACATGTATCATGTATCAGTATGTATATCAATGAAAGAAGTTGTACTTATTAAGAGTAGTTGAAGTAGTAGTCGTTATATGCCACTTTACCAAATGTAGAGAGAGTCTGTTCTTTCTAGTTTGAATTCTGATTAAATACGAATAGACAAAAGATAACATGGAGGAAGTAGAAGCATTATAAATTCATGGGATATCTCCATAGCAACAGATCGCTATCGAGCTAACCTTACAGCGTAAATCCAATCACTTCACACATTAAACGGTAGACTCACCCCTGCTGGGCGCTGGACTGGTTGTAGGAGCTGTAGTCTGCTACAGGATCAAAAAAAACATTGATAGAGCAGTGTTAATAAAAAGGAAAACACACATAAATTAATTAAATGTCCGTGTCCGGTGTAGGGCAGAAGAACACCGTTTGCGCGCGTGCTACCGCTCAGCTAATGCTAGCTGCACGCTGCCGCCATTCAACTGCACCCAACGGCCACTAACGGTCCCATTCATACACAAAGACTGGCCCTAAAATAATATTCAATGTGAAAATGTCGAAGAAAAGAACATGTTTAGTACACGTATGATAATTTTATGCACTTTGTGTCCCTTTAAACCTCGATGTGAGCAAAGAAGAAGCTCGACAGGGAAATGCCGCAACGGTCGTTTGTCTAAAGGCTAGGCCTCGTGCTTGGCGCTAGCTGTACCCAACTCGACACAATTAGAGACAACAGGGCAGTTATGCACTCAAAAATACCTGCATGACACCCGTAGCAACCGCAAAATGTGATTAAAACATCAACAAAACAACTTAAATGTAATAAAAAATCGTTTTATGATACTCACCCGGAGCCGACGCCATTTTGGTGATGCTGCGAAAGACGACTGGACGGAACTGTCTGCCGGGGAAATGTACTTCTCTTCTCAGGAGCCGCGAAATCTCGCGAGATGTGCGCGTCCTCGCCCAAGTGGCACAGTCGGAAAGTAGGTCATCACGAGGAACGAGGTCGACTTCACCTAGTTAAACGAACATTTGACTTTTTGCCCCTCTAGGGAGTTTGATGGACTTTTTAAAAGCAATATCCTTCAAATCTACTCAAATTATTTGAAACTTAATAGTAAAATCAAAAACATGTGTTGTTATTTCCTAAAACTGGATAAGACAAAGAATTACATTGATACACAGCCACACTCCTGTTGTCCACAACCAAAAAAGAGTAAATCATTAACAATGATGGAAAAAAACTATCAGCAGATTTTTTTTGCATCCAGTGAACCTTACAGTCTTGCTTTGTATCTTTACAGGATAATGCACTAAAATGACATACTGTTACAACTACTACTTATAACAATAATTACAATGATAACGGCAATATTTGCAGTTACAATTACAGCCATTATGTTTAACATTGTTTTTACTATGATAATGTTGTGTGATACACATGAAAATCTTTCATGTTATCTCTTGAATCAGCCTATTTAATAGCTGATCAGCCTTTAAATTAGGGATAACGGAATCTCTCAACATTTTTAGCTATTTCATGTGCAATATGCTCAAAATACTTTTGCTGGAGACATGAAAATTAAGCTTCGTTTGCATTTTATGAGTCGAACGTTTTGTAAGAACTAGGGGTGTACGATATTATTATGGGTTCGATACTGGAATCAGCAGCTGATTCCCTCAAAAGCTTTATGTCAGTATCGGTAGATACGAAAACTTCTGGTGATATTTTAGCTATATAAATCATCATTAAGTTTGAAGTATGCTTCCTTTTTTATTTTAAATTAAAGGTATAAGCTCACAAAAAAATGAAGCAGAATTTTACTGTAACTGATCAAACCATATTTGAATATAACAAAAAGTAATCTTCATTGAATAAAATAAATGTTTTCCCTGATCACCTATTTTTTTAATTAACACAGTTTGCAACAAATATTCTTTCATAACTTCACTGTTGAGAGTTTTTCATGTAGATGTGCTGGATGTGAAGCCACAGCAGCAATTGTGCAACAGGTGATCACCTGTTGCACAATGATGAGTAAACTTACTTGCATTTTGTATCTTGTAAACCTATTTGCAGTGTTGCCAGATTTTTCTACTAAAATAATCAAGCAGGTGAATAAAACAAGCCCAACACAATCAGCCTCCAGCTATGTTTTGCTAATGTGATACATTACCTTTTTTTTTTAAAAGAGAAATCTACATAGAGCACGTTTCAAGTTTCATCAACATGACATTTCATTTCACAGTGACAATGTTTCTAATTTGGCTCTTAATTTATTCAATGTTTTCTTTATAAAGAAGTGAAGGGAGGACCTGCTAACTCTGTTATCACTTAAAAGTCTGTCTAACCTTGATTTTTCTGACCAAGCAGACACAGTCAGGCTTTGATCGAAGTTTTATGCTGATTCTCCCCAGCTTTATCATGGTGAAAACATCAATAGCTACATTCGAAATAAATTAAATTCTGGCATTAAGGATTTTTTTTTTGTGGGAACACAATTGCCCCACCCTCCTTTTTTACAGCAGAATTTACATTTGTGTTTGGAGTGGGACAAAATAGTTTCTGCAACTTTTAAAATGAGTCTATACTGGAAGTAGAGTGTGTATCAGATCCCGACTGGGTTTGGGGGCACAACAAACCCAAATGCCCCACTGCACTTTTGGAACAAGAAAAAACTTAAACCTGTAATTTACAAGCAACTTTTACAAAAAAAGAAAAAAGAAAAGAAAAGCTCATGTTCGCGAATAACAACCTGGCAAACCGCCTATTTGCTGGGTGTCCAGCAGGTGGCAGTAGAGTGACGCTGTGACAGTGGAAGCACGTAATGGACGGCGTGACGTATGCGGAAGTTGCTCTTTTGATGCAGCAACGATTCACTGCTCCTCTGAATTTTGAAGTAGAAATATTTATTCCAGTAGTTAGAGGAAGTTTTGCAGATTCAGTGAGGCGGTTATTTTAAACAGCAGTTTTCTCGCTGGCTCGTTGAACGATTTAGACTATTGCTTTATCGGTTTAAGAAATAGTTAAAAAAGAAAAATGATATTTAGCTTAAGACATCCTCGGATATCAGCTGTTATTACCTGTTTATTCCAAACTGTCAGTACTTTAGGTTTATCTTCATGAGCACTAACTGTTGGTTTAAGAATTTGTCTTTGAAATGAACGTATAGAGATGCTTGTTTACTAGAATCATGACGTTAAATCATAACTGAGTGGACAAACTTCAGCTCATCTTAAATGATGTTTGGTCGTATGGTGTCAGCATGGTTCTGGTTTGGATCAGATCGACCTGGTTTCTGTCTGGGAACAGGTTTTATGACCACACTCATGCTGCTGATGTACTTCGGAGGTATTCAAGCAAGTCTGAGTCCAGGACCAGGAGGAGACTTCCCCAGGATCAGAGGTGATTAGTGACATATTTACAGAAATAACAGAACAGTGACTTTGACTGGATGTTACAGTATGTAGATGTGAGTGTGGGGTTCAGAAAACAAATCAGATAAGATTTACTGAGAGGCCAGAGCAGTGGACACATGCATTCTAGAATGAGTATTTTTATTTTGGTTGCAAACATGTAAAAAAACAAATATAAAATGCAATAATTCAACACAAACTTCTCAATAGAAAGTGTAGGCTGATGCTCTTATTTTTGCCTCTCCTGTATAATACAAGATAAATTACACGTAAAGAGAAAACACCATAGACATTCCTCTTTAAATCATAATGCTGAACTGTCAGTATACCTACACCAACAAAACTTTGATTGTTAAAAAGATATACATAATAATAATAACTTTTTTTATACAGTACATTTAAAAACAGAAGTTTACAAAGTGTTTTAACAGACAAAACAAAGGCAGAGTAAAATCAACAATCAGGTCAACAAAACAACAAAATGAGAGAAAATAGTATAGAGTGGTAGGTAGGATTGAAACAGCTGATGTTATTTAGGAATAAACCAAATCAGTATAGCTCTCCATGTAAACATGTACGGATGAAGAACATTGGTGGAGAAGGTATTTCATTTAATGCATAATGACAAGGAGATGAAAAGACAGTAAATAGATAATAGATTTATACATACAAAGATAATTTTAAGACTGTTGAAGGTTGACAACATCAGAAGGAGATAGAAAAGAAAAGGGCAGAAAGGGGGCAGGTAAAAGAGAATAACAATAATAATAAATAAAAATAAAAGGAACTCCCTTCAAAACATAATTCAGTAAAACCAAAAACTACTGAAAAACTACTAGTACAGTGAGTAATAATATTTAGTGTCCAGCCCTGCATAGTTGATATTCTAGTGTAATTACAGCAGTTTTACATTCTTCTTTCTAGATATGGTAATTGATAAGATTTTATCCATACCAGTGCGATTAACGATCCTGATCATCGATTCAATTCTTTAACGATTCCCTTATTGATTCCTGCAGATTTTCCATGTGGTCAAATGTTGGCCTGTAGATTTTCAGTGTCAACAATGTCAAACACACGTCACAGCATAGATAACTGCTTCTGCAAGCTGCTGGTGTTTCCACTCACTTTAGGTTGTGTAGTAGGCACCTTTTGTAAAAAATTAAGCCACAATTCTGACTCTTCTGAACCCTGTCACTGGAAGGAATTGATAAGCAAAAAGACTCATATCTATACTTTGATGGAGCTGTTAACGATTCTCTACTGGAATTGGTTTTCGATTCCCATCCATACTTCTCTCCCTCATTTCCCTCTCTTCTCCTCAGATGTGTTCCTGTATGCCTTCAGCCACGATGACCTCCCCTCCCTCCTGGTCAGCGTTGTCTTCCTGCTGTTGGTCGGACCGTGTCAGGAGCGCCGCTGGGGAACCGTGGCCTTCCTCTCCCTCTCCATCCTGACTCTGGTCACACTACCTCTTCTTTACACCCTGGTCCTCTTCGTTGGCAGCGGTGAGGCGAGCAGGATCTGTGGTTACTCTGCCATCCAGCTGGCTCTGTTCACGGCTCAGTGTCGTCAGGTGACCCAGAGGAGGCTGCTGAGGTGTGTACCTGTCTGGTTCCTCCCCTGGATCTTCCTGCTGGTTGGTCTGCTGCTGTTACCGGGTACTCCTGCCTTGCTGCACTTCTGCACCATATGCATTGGACACAACTGTATCCTTTTGTGTTTGTATGCTCATTTGATGCATGTCCACAAAATAATCCCCACAAGCTCATGTTAGTGTTTTTAAATTTAAACAAAGTGTAATATGAAGGTGTGGCCTTTGCCCTAAAACAGCCTCAATTCTTAAAGGTGTTCCTGTACCCCTTTCAGACTGGCCCAAAAACCCAGTTACAGTCGGCTCCTGTTGGCAGTTTGAAAGAGTTTAATCAGCATTTGACCCTGCAAGCTACGTGGGTTTTAATGCAAGCTGATTGGCTTCAGTAAGAACATCACACCCGGGCCAACATGCTGATTTATGTCATGATGTCAGCATAACATCCCCACGGCATAACATTATACCCGTCCCCTTGCATCTTGTGGATAGAATTGATTTTAGATTGTAATCCCTGACTATTTTTTGACTATCTATTGAATCTTTCTCTGTCTGCTTTACCTCATATGTCCATCATAACTGTTTATTTTTCTACTGCTCAGCACTTTGATGACTGAATGGACCTTATGGGATTTGCCTGATTCTTAGTCTTTGGCGTTTTGTGGTTTAAGTGCTGCCCTTTTTCACTTGAGTTCAGGATTTTCCCTGATTGTCCTAATGCCTTTATGTTTTATGTGTTATCATGTACTGGTTTGCTGATGCCTGTGAGCTGAAAAACAATTTTCCCACAAGATAATTATAAAGTTGAAGCTGATGCGCCAGAGGAAAGAACAGCCACACAGCTCGTCTGCTGGCAGTGGGAAATTAGTCACTTGCTGATTGTTAGCGGGTTAACCCGTGTTTAAAAAACCTGCTTTGACCCACTAATGTCAGTGTGAAAGCGGTATTGGAGTCAGTCACCTTCATATGTGGGTTCAAACAGTAATTAACTGAAACACAAACACCTCTTAGAGGCTTCAAACTGAGTGAGGAACAGCCAAACTCTGCTACCTAGGTAAGGTTGTGGCAGGCAGTATGCTGTTAAGACAGAGCACTGCAACAAGACAAAGGGGAGTGATACTACATCAGTAAGGTCTCTCTTGGGCAAAGAATTTGGAGCAGACTGAGGTGTTAAGATGGCTGCTTAAGCTCATTGGTGGAAGCAAAAAAGAAATTTGCAAAGTTAAAGACTTCAGTACTTGACTACAAGACTGTAAGTAATAGATTTTACTTCTTTAATTGACAAGTGCCATCTACAACAGCTCCTTCCAGCACACAATGGATAAATGAGGTTATGTTCTTTTTAAAAGTAGAGAAAATTAGACAATCAAAAAGGGGAGTTTTGAATAAATTCTACAATAATTGTGAACCGTTTATGTATTTTTTTTGCTTAATGTAACCCCCCCCCCTTCCATTTTTATAGTACAAAATATAACATAAAATGTTTTAAAAAAAAAAAGGCAACAAGCACATAGGACCGTTTTGAGTTGCTGTAGAGTTTATCTGATGACTGTAGGCAGAGGAAAGCTAATACTACCCATTGACTCAAAGTGTTTGAGCTAAGCTAATTAGCAGTGGGCGAGCTTTGCCCGTATCTTCCTTGTTACTGCACGCACAGTCGAGAGAGTGGAGTCCATCTTCCTGTCATGGACTCTGAAGTGAGGCAAGACACAAAAACAAAAAAAAGTGGTGTATCCCTTTAAGTGTGACATCCCATTGTACACTTATAGTATGTAATTTGCTGATGTCGGCTGATCAGTTCTGTTCTTCCTCTAGCGTGTTTATTTCCTGACTGATGAATCAATGGCTCAAAAACCCTTAACCTCTTTCTCAGACCATCAGCCTCTCATCGTGACATTCCAGGAGTTTGAGGAGTCCAGTTTCTTCGACTTGATCCCTGATTGGGCGTACGTTTCCACATCGTCCAGGCTAAGATTACCCACTTACTCTACTTCCCAAAGGTGCCTTTTTATTGTCTATGCATAAATATTTAATCTAATTGGATACGTATGGCAGCTGAAGATCATAATTTGTATGCATTATATACCCAGATCCCTTCCTCAGATGATGCCCATTGACCATACGGCCACTCCCCCCATCAGGGATCCCTCATATTTTCACCACCACCCTCAGGAGCATCCAGTGCCTCCCTGGTTATCCCCAGAGTCTGCTGCTCGGTCTGAAGCAGAGCTGCTGGAGGAGCAGATGTTAAGGGCAGGCATCCTTGCTTCATTACAGGATGCTCCTGATGACCCTGATGCTAAAGTGGAGGTTCATAAATCATCAGTTTCTGCTCTGCGGTGAGTAATAATTTACCGTAATACTTTAAATGAAAGCTCATTTCAGATTACAGCCCTGTTGCTTTCATGAGCCTGATGTTTAAATGAATGGTCCTATAGATACAGTGTTGATGAGATCGCAGATCAAACCTGAAGAAGTCAAACTCCCTTCATGGATTTCTTGCATTTTAGTCCTGCTTAACCAATTTTTTTTTGTTTTAATATACTCCCTTTCTTTTAATTCATCCTTGATCTACCCTCATCTTTCCATCTTCCTGATGTGAAGTCGTCAACTATCTACTGTCATCTCTTTATCTATGTATCTATAAATCCATCATCTATTTAAGACATTTTATTTGTTTCTTTCGAGCTTGAATGAAAAAACATGCACACATATGTATACATTTACACATGTACAACAAGATAGGGGTGTCCCGATACAGCTTTTTCACCTCCAATACTATACTGATATTGCAGCCTTGAGTATTGGCTGATACCGATACCAATCCGTTACAATATCAGCAGGAATCAAACATACTTTTATTACTTATTTTGTTGTATGGACTGTAAGAAAAGGCGACCAGAGACCAGTAGTCAGCAACAGTAGGCATGAGAAAAAATGACCCAGTTTTTATCAATCAATAGGTTAAGTGATTTTAACCTTAAACATAAGAATATACTACAGTTAAATACAATTAATAAAAATAAAGTAGAAGACCCTGAAAAGTAACCTCAGTAAATCCAATAATAGCAAAAACATTTTTTTTTAAATTGCAAAATAACCACTGTGTTTAACTTAAAGATAAGCATATTCTACAACTCATTTTATTAAATAAATAACTAAGAAATAAATTAGAGTGGACTGCATGCATCAGAGTGCTTATATTGGAAATTTTAAATACAGGCCGATATTATCTGATGTTTGTTTTTTGGTTGATATCGGACCAATTTCAATATCGGATCGGGACACCCCTACAACAAGATAAAATATAATAGTAAGCAAATGCAAATAGCTATTGCAGCATTTTTTTTCTTCTACCGTTAATCCTTTGAAAACCAGATTCCATTTGTAAAGGATGTAGAAGGAAGTAAAAAAAAACATATCTAGTCCCACGCCTTATACCCTTTAAAATGTTTAACTTAAATTAACTCTGGAGCTCTCTTTAGATCATAGCCAATAATATAGTTGGCAACAAAAAGCTAAAACAAACTCAGACAAATAACAGCATATAAGCAAATAAAAAAATGACACATCACTTCATATACAGTACCCATGATGTTACTTATTTTACTTTGTTTTTCCATTCTGTGTCTGTTTAAAATTTAGTTTTAAAGATGTTTTTACATCATTTCAGTTCATCACTGCAGCTGTTCCATCGTTGAACTCTTTTTATTGAGACACAGTGAAGTTTCATGTTGATTCTCACTGGTTGTTTTTTGAACATAAAACTTGCCTGAAGATGTTTGCCTTCTCCCAGTTGAAAAAAAAACTTTGGTTGCTGCATGGTAGTTTTTATTTTTTAAATTTTTTTTAACTTATACATAATTCAGATAGTTTTTTAGTCAACCAGGTCCTTACGTTTAATGCCTTAAGTTCGATGAAGAGTTGGTTTGTTGGTTCTCTGTAGGTGGTTTTGTTAATAATTCTTAATGCTCTATTTCTTGTCTTACTGTCTCATTATTACTTTATAGAATCATGTATCTTCTTTTCTGATGTAACTCATTGTTGACCCTTTAACTTGTACTAATGTATTATATTCCTACAGTACTTCAGTTGTTTCCAGTTTACAAGTTTCTTTCCTTTTGTTGCTTTATTTTTCATAAACCTCTGTACCTTTTAGTCTGACTCTTTGGTCTCTCTTTGACCTGACGGTTGATTTATTGTCTCCAGAGTTCTGCCGTTTTCTGCCTTAGTTTTGTCTGTTAAAGCACTTTGTAAACATCTATTTGTAAAGGTGTTCTATCAATAAAGTTATAATAAACAGTAAGACACAAAGATAAAAATCAGAACCTCATGCATGATGGTTTAAATAAAACTATTATAGCAGAAGGACAGGGATGATGGAGAATTGATTATTTTAGTTGAAAATATGAAAAGGAGCATCTTGGTTTGCTGCTTGGACTCACTTCAAGAAGGGTTGTTTCTCAGACTAAAGTAAATTTTCAGCTTCTCTCTGATCCTGTGTTTCTATAGCTCCATATTTTTACTCAGTCGATGATTCCTAAGTTCATTTGTCTTTGGCTGACACTCCTAATGTTTCATCCTGCAGACTCCAGCAGCTGGAGAAGATGGGCTTCCCCACAGAGAAAGCTGTCGTGGCGTTGGCAGCCTCTAAACAGCTAGATGGCGCCATCTCCCTTCTCATTGATGACAGTGTTGGAGAACAGGCTGTGGTGGTATCAAAAGGAAAGAGCCCCACGTCACCTCAGGGTGCATCGTCGATATCACACTCATGAACTGAGCAGAGCATGAACTGAGTGTTTACTCCTTTAGTGCAGTAAACTGGACTTAAACTGCATAATGCTTGGGTTTTGCTGAGCTTCACTATCAAACTTTCCCTGTTGGTGCCTTGTACATATATTTGAATTTTAATATTCCTGTGGAAGAACACTGGGTCCAGTTATCAAATATTCTAATGAAGTGATCTCTGTAAAACAATCTGCTGTTTTCAAGATGGTTTTGACATTCACAAAGTTTTCAATTTGGCATTTTTTCTTATCTCTTCAGCCCCAAAGTACCCGATTTCTGGAGTGCTAGCATGCTCTTCAGCAAAAAACGTAAGAAAAAGTGAACCGTTTTTCAAAATCCTCTCCTGACCACATTGTTATAAAACCTCTCTAGTTTTGCTCTGCATCACTGTCCTCTGCAGAGATGATGTTAAAATATTTTATTATTTATTTTTAGAGTTTTAAAGCTTTGACATTTTTTAGAGTAGGATGAAATGTTCAAATTATTCTGACTTCCATCTTCATTTACTCTGTCCCTATAACACATATACTGATGATTACAAATCTGGACATATCTCTCAAGTGTCACTTTTATTATGGCACCAAAATTATTCAAATAGACCTTGTGGTTGCAGAGATACACTGACTTCTTTATGAGGATGTCATTTTCGATCAGAAGGCTTACAGAAGGGGCTGAACAGATTAAGAACACCAACAAACACTCCAGAACACTCTCCCTTATTTGAATGCAGATAGAAAAAGGCAAAAGGATGTATTCTTCCTTTTACCTCAGGATTATTAGATGATGTAGAGTTTACACAGAACTTTTAACCAGCTGCAAAATGTGAAATGTTTTTTCTTCCCACAGAAGAAAACCACGGCAGCTACATTGATGCTGCATTTTATTTACATGGGAACTGGGTGGAGGGGAGTGGGTCCACCAGGTTATTGTTAGCTGTTGTTCACACGCCCTGTGTTTTAGTTCACACATACCACATGAAGAATGTAAACAACCCCATGGCAGCCATCTTTGATTGTCGACTCAGGGTCGTGTGGATCCCCCAACTCCCCAGGAGGAAACCTCGGGGGCGTTCCATTCCCACTCAGAAATCAGTACTCCCGACTCCCCAGTCCACCTGGAGCGCAGCACTAGTCCTTGGCAGCACATTCAAACACTGAAAGCCTCATTATTTAAGCTAGAAATCTGCTACTTCATAACTAACAAGAGCTATGACATTAAAAGTTGTCTGGATGTCCTGTAAAATGTTTTAACTCAATATTTCAGAGCCAAAATATACACTCACTGGCCACTTTATTAGGGACTAGCACCAGGTAGGACCCCTTTTCTCTTTAGGGCTGCCTTAGAGTCATCAGTGATTCAGGTTATTGTCCATATTAACATCACAGCATCACATAGTTACTACAGATTTGTCAGCTGATGAGACTCTACTGTTCAACCACATCCTAAAGGTGCTCTATGGGACTGAGATCAGGTGACTGCAGAGACCACAGGAGTACAGTGAGCTCATCGTCATGTTCAAGAAACCAGTTTGAGATGATCTGAGCTTTGTGACATGGGGTTTTATTCTGCTGGTTTCCATCAGGAGATGGTCCACTGTGGTCATAAAGGGATCGATATGGTCAGGGACAATACTCAAGTAGGCTCAGGAAGAACTAATGGCCCTTTCCCACTAGCACGCCTTGGCCCTACTCTACTCGGCCCTACTCGATTTGCAGCGTGTTTCCACTAGCCTGGTACCTCCTAAAACAAGCTAGTTTTAGTACCTACTCCGCTCTGGTTCCAAGCGAGCAGAGTCAATACTAAAAGATGACGTCACCAACTGCCGGCTACTGATTGGTTCAACAATGCCGTCATCGATCAGTCATGAGCGTGACGACCTAGCATGCTAGCGGTAGCTACCATTAGCTTACCCTCATACGTCTTTTCTTTGCTGTTCGATTGCTCTCGTCCTCGGCTTCATTCTGTTGTATAGCTTCCAAAACTCTCCTGTGCTTCTCAAGGGGTATTTCTTCTTACCACCTGCAGCCTTCTTCTGTTTTCCTTTTTTACTCGGTTTGTGACAAAAAGCCACAGATTGTTGTGTTGCGCCCAGAATGATGTCGTCGCAGTGCCGCTCAGCTGTTTACAACGACACTGCACTCCGTTGAGCAGGCGACAGGGGCTAATGGAAAAGCAGCACAAGGCGAGTAGAGTAGAGCCAGGTAGTCGATTGGAGTAGAGTAGGGCTAATGGAAAAGGGCCATAAGAGGCCCAAAGTGTGCAGAGAAAATGTCTACCACTCCATCACACCACCAGCCAGAACTGTTACAGGGAGGATGGAGCCAAAGTCTGATCCAGCAATCTGACTGTGACACCAGAAATCAGGACTCCTCAGACCAGGAAAGATTTTGCTAAGATATACTTTTTTTTTTTACAGATTTTAAAAGTAAAACAGATTTTGCTGTTCTTATCTGACAGGAGTGGCACAAGGTGTGACTGCATGTTCAGAAAAGGTCTCCTGCAGACTTTGGTTGCAACAAGTTTGAGTGACTGCTGCCTTTCTGTCAACTTGAATCACTCTGGGACATTAGCACATGGATAAATATTACATGTCTGAAAAGGAGTTAGAAGTTATTTAATCCCAGCCCCTCTCCATCAGTTAATAGCCAATCATTTAGCTTCCCAGTCAATATAAATATAAATGTATAATTAGTTTTTTAATCTGATTTTATTCGTCTGGAAAAACAAAATGTAACCATTTACTGAAAAGAAAATCAAACACACTTGTTCTATCAAACTTTTCAAATTAATTATACATAAATGTATATATACATTCATATAATATACATATTTTCTCTTGTTCACACCATTCTCTGTGAACTGTAGAGATTGTAGTGCATGAAAACCACGTAAATAAGTCACCCCTTACCCTGTGAATCATTCACTTAAATCACTTTTCTTCTCAGTTTGAACTTCACCTGCTCACCTTGACCTTGTTTACATTACTAAATCCACTGAGTTGCTGCCATGTGATTGATTAATAAGCATATTTTTGCATTAATAAGCAGTTAAGTCCAATGAAGTGGCCTGTGATTGTTAAATGAACAAATGAAGAGATTGGGCGTGAGTAAAAAACATGAACATCATTTTATTACATCAAGTATTTAAACAGGATTATTTCAACACAATAACACATCTGCATGAAAAAAAAGATGAAATATGAAGGTTACACAACAGCATACAAAATAAACTAACATTGATAAATTTAAATAGTTCACAATAAGTTTGATATAAGATGAAAAATAAGGTCTTTTCATCAGGAGAGTTTTAGCAGTTTGATGACACAGCAGTGGGAAACGTGTTCAAGTTGCGTTACAGTTTTGCTTCTTCCCGTGTGTGAAGGTGAACAATTTGAAAATGAAGCAGTTTTTAAGGTGTCTTATCTCTAAATGTTTTATTTCTATTAATTTTTATGTTCATTGTGCTCTTTTGTTGCACTGATAAATGTAAAAATACCTCTCAATGTGTACTGAAAGGGAAATGCCAGCTTTTGTTTGTTTTCATGTCTTGCCTCACCTCAACTGTGCGTAGAGTAACAAGGAAGAGATGGGCAGAGCTCACCCACTGCTAATTAGCTTAGCTCAAACACTGGGAGTCAATGGGTAGCATTAGCGTGCCTCTGCCTAAAGTTATCATTTTACTACATTATGTCACATTAAGTATTTTTTGAGGTTTTTTGTTTGCAAGATTATGCAAAACGTACTGGACATATTTTGCTGAAATTTTAAGATGTTGTAATGGCCCGAGTTAGAAGTGAATAGATTTTTGATTAATCGAATTATCATTTTTGCTCAATAACTGTCGAACGAATAGTGATATCAGCATGATTTTGAGTGCTTGGTGTGGGTTTTCAGGGCCGAGGAGTCATTTTATGATGGTTACTTTGGCATGGAACTATTGCTTCTGATGTAACAGCACTATGTGAGCTACTTTGGCGGAGGTTTGCACTGTCTGAGTGCTTTGTAGTTTCATATTTATTCATTTTGAAAATTACATTAAGTGCTAATCTTAGTCTAAAGGTGCCTACACACCCAATGCGACTTGAGCGTCCTCGGCGATCGCTCTCTCTGTATAGTCAATGTACAGCTGTGTTGGGGCGGGGTTAACACTCCAGCGACGCGCCTGCTGCGTTCAACGTGCCCACTTCGCTTGTCGCACATTGCCAAAGGTGAAAAAGTTGATCTTTTCAGGTGATGTCGTGTGTGGCTGTGCAACAACAGTCAATCAGCAGGGGTGCGTGTGTGATGGTACCCGTGACAGACAGTTTTTATTCGGGACTACAGAGTAACAATCTAAGTCCATGAGGGAAACATTAGTCAGTGAGGACATTAGTTCCTCCTAGACAGACTGCAGGAAACTCCCAGACGATGCTGCTGCAGGGCATCAGCTGCAGTGTTTTGTGGTTGGTAGGTGAGTGAAAAGGATACAGCTGGAATAATGTCTGCTTATACATCCTATTATATGATATAGGGCTGGGAAATTAATCAAAAAATAATTGTAATCCACACTTAGACACTCCAATCGAAGTACTTTTACTCATGTCAATTATTTTGATTATTTTCCTTATGTAAGTCACATGACCGCGGCCCCTCCCATAAAGTCTGCGATCACTTTCGTCAAGAGCGAAGGACGCACCACCAACATGGAGGAGACAAGCACCAATCTATCAGAGGACCTTGTAACCAAGAAAAATGTCATCTCCATTGTCGGGCACATTTTGGATTCTGTGCAGAGGACATCGAGCAGAAAGAAGTTGAATGTAAATACTGCAGGAAGACCATTTTGATGATCATCAGTAACACCACCAACTTGTTCAGGCATAGCGTAAAATAATCATTAATCATAATCGAGGTAAGAGCTTCAATTAATCGTGATATTAAGGTTAGGTAATATCGCCCAGCCCTAATATGATATATTATATGATCACGTGATGATCAGTGGACGTGATGTCACCAAGCCACGGCGATGGGCGACAGTGACCAAAATTAGGTATTTATAGACATGCAACAGACTTCAGTGGGCAACGCGATGATGATTGTGAAGTCGCATTCGCTGTGAACAAAGCTTTCAAATAGATAACGTAACATAGCACCGTTAAAAAATGAGTCAAGACAAGTACACAGGACTAATTACAGTTGAAGAGTTTATCTGAAGACTGTAGGCAGAGGCAGGCTAACGCTACCCATTGACCATCAGTGTTTGAGCTAAGCTAATTAGAGGTGGGCGAGCTCTGTCCTCGTTCTTGTCACAGTTGGAAGAGTGGTGTCTATCTGCCTGTCTTGAGCTCGGGAGTGAGGCAAGACACGAAACCAAAAAAAAAAAAAGTTGTTGTATCCCTTTAATGGGGTAAAACACTCACACCAGAACTACAAACACTGTTATCAACACAGATTTATCTCAGTACGAGCAGAGATGACTTCATCTTCTTAGTGCACTACATAAACAATATGATAAAAGAATAAAAACCCAATACTACGAGGAGGTTGTTTGTGTACTTGTGTCCTGCAAACTTTACATGCGTTAAATAGTGAAATCTCAAAGCAAACTCAGATCCAGTCTGTGTCCTCACATCTGATCCTCTTCAGGTGATAAAATGACCCTTTTAGTCTGGAGCTCGAGGCTCTTCCTTTTTTTTCCCCACATCTGAAATGTGACGCTGCAGCTCTGGAGTGAGACGCAGGAGGAGCAGCCGGGGGTGTTAAAAAAAAAAAAAGTTCAGTTATGGAGGTGGGCGGGGGGGTCGGATTAGTTCTCAGGGTCCAGATGGAGGAGGGTTGTTGACTTTCAGTGGTTTCCCTGAGGTGTCCCCCATCCTAAACCCAGATAAGGTCTTAATCTGTGGAGTGCCGATGAGACCTTTAGGAGGGGGGAGGCGACCCAGCCCGTGGTCCTCAGGGTGAGCGGGAGACAGAGGGAGGGGAGAGGGGGTGGAGGGGGTGGGGCTACTTCCCTCGAACCTTGGTGTCTGAGGGTAGAGGAGAGGCGAGTCGATACGGAGGCGCACCTGCTCGCTTATCTCTGTAGAAGCTGGGGGAGGCTGTGCCGAACGGTCCGTCCCCAGACCCTAGATCAGGCTCTGTTGGAGAGAGACAGCAGTTGGAACGAGGCCCTCGTCTCCGTGAGCGTGAGTGTGTTCCTAATGCTCCTAAGCCATGTTTGCTCGGATGTAGCTGCTGACTTGGAGGCCTCATGATTTGACACCTATTACCTCGATTCTGTCTTAAACTCATTAAAGTAAAGGATGCTTTTGTCCTGGGCAGCGAGGTGGCACAGCAAAATGCATTTGTTTTCTCCATGCACTCCAGTTTCCTCCCACAGACCAAAAACTTGCTGATAAGGTACATAGGTTACTCTAAATTGCCTTTAGATTTACTATGAGCCCTGTGATTGGCTGGTGGCCAGTGCAGGGCGTTCCCAACCACTTGCTCAATGTCAGCAGGGACAGGCTCCAGTTCCAGCCCCCCTCCCAGAAAGGGAAAAGATGTCTGAAAGCTTTAGCTGTACTCTGTGGAGTGGTGCAGGAATGAGTTCAAAAGCACAGCAGGGAGCTAGCAGTTAGCACAAAGCCCAAAGGTGTATGGGCTGTACAATACCCTTTTGTGATTAATACCAGAAACAAGATTTGTGATGAACACTTGTGTCCAAGATTTAATGTTCAATTTAAATAGGGATGCATGATATTATAGGCTCAATATCAGTATTAGACAATAACATGATGTTTGTAGATATTTACAGCCGATATATAGACAAATTACGCCTATGTACAATTTGATGCACTTTCTCATCACTGCATGAAAAATATCAAGGGCCTCTCGGGGTCATCAAATCCTGGATTCATAGACAAAATATTGTTTTACACTAGGATAATTAAAAAAAAAACATTTATATCATCAATACACTCAGATCATCAACTCATCCACTATAAATTTGTACTTAAATATTATGCCACGCCTTATAGGCGCTTCAAAATGAAGCTCACAGATAGCCCCAACTGTACTAAATGCAACTTAAATACTGTTGGTAATTATTTTCATATTTTTTGGGAATGCCCCGCTGTTGCTAATCTCTGGTCCAAAATCACTGAATGTTTAGAAAATGTTCTTAAAGGATAAGTTTGGTTTCTACAGCTATCACATTGTTTATAGAATGAAGTAGAACAATTTATTGTTCTAGTCACGAAAACATGGGTGGAGCGACACCGGACTGTCGTGGAGGAGTAGCGTGAGTGGACCATGATGAAATATTTGTGAAACTAATGAGTTTTTGGACGATTAATGCAGTTTTAGGAGCGGTGCTATACATGCCCTATGTGCTACCATTATACGGATGTCCGCCGTTCGATTTTGGATCTAAATATCTCCTGAAGCACTGTTTGGATCAGGAAAGCCTTCTGGGTGAGTATATTGTTCTACTTCATTCTATAAACAATGTGAAAGCTGTAGAAACCAAACTTATCCTTTAAGTTCCCAATCCCAAAAGAGGCCTCTTTACTCTTATTCATTTATGATTTTAACCTCAGAGATAGTACTAGTTTAATTGCAAGGAAAGTTGTTTGCAGGTTCAACAGCCACAAAAAGACCATAATTCACGCCCCACCAACATAACAGATTAGTTTAATCATTTTAGAGACATTTCTCCTATAGAAAGATCACTGGCTGTAATTAACAAGGCCCGGACATCCAAACAAGCTTGAGTTTCTTTGATCACTACTCTCTCTCTCTTTTTTTTTTTTTTAAATGTATATTTTTGGACATTTTGTGCCTTTATTGATAGGAGAGAGACAGTGGATAGGCTTGTGAAAGGGGGAGAGAGAGCAGGGAAAGACACTCTGCAAACTGGTCACAGGCAGGATTCGAACCTGGACCGGCAGAAGCAAGTACATGGGGTGCTAACCACTATGCCATACCAGCACCCCACTACTCTCTTTTTTATTGAATAACTGTAATCACCAAATTATGAACTAAAAACTGCACACACACACATACAAATACCTTTTAATTTTATTTTATTTCATTACATATGTTTGTGTTAACTTTCTGTATATTTCAGTTTTCTATTTTATTTTGAATGGCAATAGCTTCTTGTAAATAGTTAACATTTATATTTGTTCTTGCTCTTGTTATACCGTATGTTCAAATTCAATAAAAAAGTTGATCGCAAAAAAAGTTAAATGCTGTTTTTCTTGTTTAAGTTTGTTCCTCAAAAAATTCTGTAACACTCAAAGAAACAAGTAAAGTTTTGTTCAGAACAGAGAAAAATATCAGCATATCAGCAAAAATCCAATATCAGGCATTCCTAATTTGAAATAAGAAGTATCTCAGTTTGCCAGGCTTTGAATTTGAAAGCATTGTTGCGTCTGTAAAAGAATTGTTCATAAAGGTTGCCATTTATCATCAAAAATGTGTGACTGTTTGAAACAGGTGATAAAGTGGTGCAGGATTGCATATTTTTTGTTGGTAAACCAGAGAGTAACATCACACTGGTTTCCATGATGAAAAGCCAGTAACATGTCTCACTGTGTTCTTGGATTATTGCTCGTAATCAGGTCTGTGGTAAACAAAAATGTATGAATCCCGAATTGTTTTTCTTCATGATAATCTTCTCAAACATACTGAACTTATACAAGCTTTTAGGCTTGACCACAAAAAACAAGAAAAAGCTTTACAAAATGACAGTAATGTTTAAAAGCAGCTAACACGTCGCAAATAAGAATGAATTTTTTAGGCAGTGTGTGGGAGTCAGTCTTCGTGTTTAAAATGATTTTTTTCCACCTACACACCTGTCTCTCACATCAAAAAAAATGTTAAGTCAACAGTATCATTTATTAAAGAATAAAATGTTGTTTTTCTTGTTTTACATTTGTTCCTCGCACAAATATACCGTCACATCAAAAGCAGCAAGTTTATATCCATCAAGTAAAGACATTATAGTCTTGATGAAAATGATATCTGCAATAATGAGTTCAGAAATATCAGCATTTTGGATATTGGCAAAAATACCATATCGTGCATCCCTAATTTAAATTAGTAAAAGCATCTTAGATTGCCAGGCTTTTGAATTTGGAAGCACTGTTGTATCTGTAAAAGAAGTGTTGCTAAAGGTTGCCATTAAGCATAAAAAAATATGCAATTTTTATGAAACAGGTGATAAAGGGTGGTAGGGGATGACATATTTTGGTAACACTTTACTTTAGAGGTCCGCAAATTTCATCGCACTAAGAAGTGTTTTTAGAAGTTTTGAGAAGTACCACAATATTTCTGTTATTTCCAGAGAAGCAGGTGATAAATAGCTGCTTAGTTCTTGAATACAGAAGTTAGGTTCATTGTTTCCTGTGATAATTACCCTTGAAATGTTAAGTGAATAATTCAATTTCCCAATAAGCAGTTGATAGTTAGTATTTGTTATTTAATTTCACCAAGTTCTTTAGTACCAAGTTTGTTGATATGCATAATTGAGATCACATGCAAAATAGAGATGATTGATATACCTTAACCCTTTAACTACCAGCTCAACTGTTCAGCAGAAGTCATCAGTAAAAACAGGGATATTTAGTGCTTTAAAAAACAAATCAAATTGTTGTCTGATTTCATTAACATTTCAGAAAACAAAGAAAAAAGTATTCTGTGGGGTTTAAAGGTTTAAAACAGTTGATTCTGTGATGACATGAAAATGCAGAAATATTTGGGTCAAAATCAATCAGAAAAGGCAGAAATGCTTTGAGTAAATATAAAAAATAACTTAAAATAGATTATACTGAGTTTGAAAAACAGAAACTTTTTAGAAGAATAACACATTTTTATTTATGAAAATTCTATCAATAAATGGTTAAGTGTTTAAAATAATAAGGTTGATAATACTACTAACAACAATAATAATAATAATAATAATAATAATAGCTTTTAAACCTTTCAATCCCAAACAAAGAAAACATCAGTTCTTTTGGTTTGTTTGTAGTTTACTCCATATCCTAAAACACAAATAATGACATGTTTTTTACACATTAATTATTGTCCCTCTGCTAAACAGTTGAGCTGGGAGTTAAAGGGTTAATGATTAGGCCTATGATCATAAGCCCACCCCAAAACATTTTGTGGTGGGTTGTGATTTAATTTCAAATAAATTATTTGATAATCATCGCCTTCTTACCTTGCAATTTGGGGTAAATTTCAAAGAAACTGGAAAAAAACAGTAACCTACCAATTCTGACTTGCAACAATAAACTTGGACATTATTTTAAAGAAGTTGTGTGCTAATTTTCACCAAATTCTCGTGAAATTTCAGGGGTAGTTTCAAAGAAATCAGAAATAAGAAAAAACTTAGTGTAATTATTACCCAAGTGTGATGAAATTTGTGGACTTCTACAGTAAAGTGTTACGCATATTTTTTGTAGGCAAACCAGAAAGTTAACATCACACTGGTCTCCCTGATGAAAAGCCAGTTACATGTCTTGCTGTGTTTTTGGATCATTGTTATTAATAAGGTCTGTGTGAACAAAAAATCATGAAACTCAATATTCAATAATGAATAATGTTATTTTTTTCAAGTTAGACATTGTGTGGGAGTCTGTCTTCACATTTAAATGGACTTTTTTCCACCTTCACACCTGTCTCTGGAATTAGATGTGCGAAGTAAATCCATATTGTGAAGTCACATGTTAAAAAAAAACGTATCATTTATTAAAGAGTTAAATGTTGTTTCTCTTGTTTTACATTTGTTCCTAGTACAATATACGATCACATCGAAGGCAGCAAGTTAATTTCCATAAAGTAAAGAGGAAAAATGACGTTATCTAATGAGTTCAGAAATATCGACAGATTGGATATCGGCACAAATCCAATATCGTGCATCCTTACAGAAACGTGTTAATTCTTTCTAAGTCTTGCATTAAGGTGTTCTGTGTCCTTCAGAGCTGTAGGTGAGGATGTCTGAGGGTTACCTGGCCAGATGATCGCCTCCAGCAGCGTCACCCTGCGAGCCAGAAGCTCAAGGTCTGCCTGCAAGTCGTGGAACATCTGCAAGCTAACGTCCTATCAGAGAGCATGACAGGAGGGGAGGGGGGCCGTGTGAGGGAGGGTCCAAACTCCAGCCGAGTCCTGGGTCTGCTCCAGACTGTACGCTGGCAGTTTGTACCCCCCTCCCTCTCCACCACCCACCCCCACCTTTAACCCCCGCCTAAAGCTGACCCTGCCTCAGGCCTCCTACTCACCATGAATACCGATCATAGTCTCGAGGATTAAAACCCTCTCGGCTAAGATCTTCAGCGCCTCTCTGATCTGATGTATCCCGTCCCCCTGTGAAGATAGATACAGCTGTCAAGGTAAGGAGCACAAGCCAGAGAAATGCTCGCCAGGATGCAAGACTCTTTATTTTGGTCTCAGTACAGTTAGAAGGTTAAAAACAGTCTACACTTCTGCCCAGCGCTCTCAGACATATCTGCTCCCTCTAGGTCTCTGTGACTCCCTCATTCTCGGCCATGCGGCTACATGGAGTCAGTCTCTGCCATGCTGGGCTGGGCAGCATCAGCATGCACGTTACGCAGGCCTCAAAATGAAAACATACCAGATCTGGATTATAATGCCCATAACTTCATCATGCTGTCTGCTTGCACTAAAGCCAGGCGATACATATTTCAGCACCACAGATTTCATTCTTGACACTGTGGTCATAAAAGTTTCCCATGAAGGGCAGTACTTCAACATCGAGGGAAAAGCCTTCAAAGGATTAGGCTACCTCACAGAAATAAAAAGAAAGTGGAAGAACAGAGGAGCAATAAGACAGTCACAGAAGACATCATGCAGGAGCAGCAGAGGCTCTGGAGCCAAAGTCAGAGCTTCAGAAGCTCGGATTAGAGACACAAACAAGAGAAACTACGTGCTTTAGACAGAAAGAGGCAAAGTTACACTTTAATGATTTATTTTCTATCCTTATTCTCAAAATTTTACTCTATTTAATTCATGCCAGCACTTTAAGAACCTTGTTTTTGGAAACCCTTTGTTTAAAATAGTTCATGTTTTATACTGCTTTCACTCAAAAATTAGCGGATCAGCGAATTTTTTATAACTCAGTTTAACCTGCTAACAATTGGCAGGTGACGCCTTTCCCACTGGCAGCTGACTCGAGTCTAATCAGCAGCAGATGAGCTGCACAGCTTTTATTTATTTGCTGCATGGATGATGTTAAACAATGGGAAGGAGCATGAAAGCCGTGGACACATTGGTCAGGTGTTTTCTGTACTTTGTATTTTTGTCCCTCTTTAAAAATGTACAAAGTCAGTGCAGACTGAATACAATTCAAGCACTGATGAAACAAAGGTGGATGGAATTTGATGCTTAAATGGCAAAGAGTCACGTAAGTTACAGACGGAAGGGTCGACTTGGGTGTGATGTTATTGCGCCGGCATGTTACGCCAACGTCATGACGTAAATTAGCAGGTCGACTCAGGTGTGATGTTTCCACCGGAGCCCATTGGAGGCGAGCCGATAAAAACCTGCATCGCTTGCAGGGTCAGGTGACCCATGCCGAGTTGACCCTTTCCAACTGTCAACAGGAGCCGACTGGTACCAGGTTTAAACAGTATTTTTGCCATTCTGAAAGGGATATTAGTGTTCTCACACTGCTCAGGCAGTGACAGTTCAATAGGGTTTAACCAACCGTTGATGGCAGTAACGTGGCAAATGAGCAGTTCCACTGTCAATGAAGCTGGCAAAAGAAGATCATCATTTGATGAACACAAAATGTACAATAAAAATGCATGTTTAGAATACTATTTTATTTAATTTGAAGTTGCTTACAACCTCAAATGTGTGAAAATTAGTTTTACCGTCTACTCTTTTTATAGTTACATTTGGAAAAGGAGTGACTGGTTGGGCTTTCTCATAAACACGGCTGCATGTATGTTGGACAAAAACTTGGCTCCTCTGTGAGAAATTTGGCCCCTTGATGGCCCCTTAGAAAAATCCTAAATTTGCTACAAGGGTCAGGGCTTGATCTTATTCAGGGTGGTGGGTGGACACCACCCTTATTAATATCAAAAATACACAACAGAAGTCAGTGTTTGGGGATATGATAGGTAAATGAACAATTCATATCACAATTCAAATCTTTACTTCAGTGTTAAAAAGTGAATCAGTGGCATGGACTTAAGAGTTCATAGGAGCACTGTAGCTCACAGAAGTGAATATGAACCCCCAATTATGTACATAACTATTACACAAGAGAAAGAAAGCTGCAGTGTTTTAGCTCCATATCCAACAGCAGCTCTTTGCATGCATGAGAGACCTGTTCGTGATTGTTTCAGAGCAGATTCTCTCCAGAAGTTTAATGATATTTAGTCCAAACAACACTCAGACTTTTGAGTTTGTGATTGTAACAGTCAGATAAACTTCTCCCTCTGCATCAGTTGTTTTGATCCACCCCGTAAAGTCTCTTTTTTCTGTTTCAGGCCTGTCCAAAGTCCATCAGATGTATCAGATATAGACCTAGGTCAAAATATTTCACTAGTCCATTTAAGAAAGAGCCCACAGAAAGTGTTTGTGGAGGGCAGAACCTTGCAGAAGCATCTCCATATGATTGGATGATCTTTTTGTCAATCAGCATTTATTATGGGACAGATAATTTAGTAAGCGGGTGCTACTACGCTAAAGAGCATGAGCCACTTTGTAAAACAATCTCTTGTCAAAACATGTTAGAAGTTGAGCAAAAATATCCTCACTACAGAGAACTGTTTTTTTGTTTTTTATTTGATAAATAGATGTGGTCAAGATCTGATAAAACTGCTACTGAAGGTGTTAGCATCTATGCTAATCTCTTTACAAGCAGTCACTTCCTGCTGTTGTCTCGCTCATAGCTCATTCTGCTTCCTGATCTAAAGGACTCTGATTAGGTCGTGCTGATTTGGGCCGGTCACAATCATTATAGATTGGAGCTTGGCAAGAAAGAGCTGCCTGATTAAAGACAGTGAATCTGATCTCAAACTCAGCTCATCTGATATCTTATAAAAATCCCTTGAGCTTTTTTATTACTGTATTTATGCAATAACATAGTCTGTTTTATTTTTTGATTTTTATGTGTATATAGATATTTAATTTTGAAGGGAGGATGAGCAAACAGCTTCAGCCTTTATCACATTGAACTACAAAAGCACGTAATTTGCTTCCTTTCTGTCTAACCAAGTGTTATCACACTCATTAGAAGCATTTATTCATACATTTCACATTCAGAAAGCAAAGTTAGTGTGTGCAGAGCTAAAGATGAAGTCATGCAGAGTTGTGGTATAGAGGAGGGTAGCTGTATCCACTCCACTCACATCAGAGCACAACACCTCTGAACCCAACACCACCCACCACCGAGACACATGGAGTGATTTGGCATATACATTTAGCACATTTTAACATTTTAGAGCCAAACAAAAGAAAAGAGTTGATTATAAATTAGTTTGTGGAGGAGTCTCCATCCATAACACCATCTGTTCTGTCGTGCGATGGATTTTCTTTCTGTCTTTTTTGTTGTTTTTAATTATTCTGTATATGCCAAAGTGGGATGCTGAAAAGGTGACTGTGAAAGGTAGCCATGGGGACAGTAGCTTGCAGAGGGAGTCAGACAGCTTTAGGGTAAAGAGGACAGTGTCGTGACAGGGGACAGCAGTCCAGAGCACACCCCAAAGACCAACAAAAACAAAAACACATTAAAGGTTTACACAGAAAAATCACACAATAAGATCATGAACAATGTAATCAAACAGTAATACCAACAGTGGGCGACAAGTGCGAAGGCTCAGCAACAGTAAAGACAAACTAAAATGAAAGAATATGTATTATTACCATGCATAACTGATTCACAGCTATGAGTGTGAGGCTGCCTTCCTGACATTAACCTTTCAAAACAGGTCCCACCAAAGACATGCAGAATAGTATATGTTGCAATGCATGTGCATGCTCCATGTCTTTTTCTCTGGTTTTGGTGTGTGCAGCAGCATTACAGCACCACTGACAGGCCTGGCGTAAGTACTACATCATTTTCAGTGTTTTCATGTGGAACTTTTCTTATATGAAAAGCTTTTCGTCTCTGCATGGACATGGTGTTAGTATCAAATTGATCTGTTTCTATGTTCAGGAAAATCTGCAGTATAGATATATGAACAGTAGGGGTGTCCTGATCCTATACTGATATTGGTCTGATACAATAAATATGGAATCACATCGCCCTGCATCTAAAACATCTGATTTAAGCACTCCGATACAAGTAGTCCTTTCTAATGTATTTTTTATTTATTTAATTTAGTTGTAGAATATGCTTATGTTGTTGTTTTTACTGGATTTCTTGAGGTTACTATTCAAGGTCTTCTGATTTATTTTTCATTTATCTTATTTAATTGTACTATATTCCTATTTTTAAGGTTAAATTTATTGAACCCATTGGTTAATAACAAATCTGCCAGTTTTTCTCATACCTACTATTGCTGACTACTGTTCTCTGTTTAATTTCACTTGATCAAGCCTTTTCTTACCGTCCATGCCACAAATTACGGAAGAAAAGTATGCATGATTCCTGCTGATATCATATCGGATCAATATCGGTATCGACCAATACTCAAGGCTGTAATATCGGTATCATATCGGAGGTGAAAAAGTTGTATCGGGACATCCCTAATGAACAGTCTGCTTCCATTTTAAGAAGTGCTGTTCATATGAACACTTTCATACAAACTGAATAGAGGAACAACCCTGACCAAATTCAATAAGAACAAAGATTAACCATTACAAACTGATCTGGACCGAAACAGAGGCTCACCTTTAGATGGTGTCAGTGTTGAGGTTTGCCTATTTTACAACAAAACAGAATTGGCTTTGGATGCTGCTCTAAGACAGAAAAAAGGGTGTAACACTGCATGTCTTTAAATGATATACTGTGTAGTTTAAACTCTGTGCTATGGATCAACCAGTTTATCTACCCCAGTTAAGGGAGTCACAGGAGGGCACAAATATGCCAGAGAGCCCCTAACATTGTACTGTTTATTACTGTCTCTGACGAACTTCTTTCTGAGTTTCTTTGTTATTGTATGCTCTGAAAGGAATTAACTTTGAGATGAATTAAAGTGTCTTAAGTTGTCAATGTTAAGGTTTGCCTGTTTAACTGAATACAGAATTGGTTTTGGGTGCTGCTCTTAGACAGACAAAAGGGTGTAACACTGCATGTCTTGGAATGATATACTGCGTAGTTTAAACTCTGTGCTTTGCATCAACCAGCCTACTTATTTCAGTGTCTACCCCAGTTAAGGGAGCCACAGGAGGGCTTCAATATGCCAGAGAGCTCCTCTGACATTGTACAGTTTATTACTGTTTCTGACAAACTTCTTTCTGTGTTTCTTTATTGTTTGCTCTGGTAGACTTAAAAAAAATCGCACTTTGAGATCAATTAAGTTGTCTTAATCTGATTCATGAGTATTTTAGATGCATCCCATATTTGTATATGCCTCGCACTTTTCTTGCAGTAAGTTATTCTCGCCGTTGTTGAGCCTTTGCACTTGTACAGCAGAGATAAAAAAACACAATATGACGATCTACAGATAGGAAAGAATGGAGCTGAGAGAAAAAGAGAAACATCCATAAACACAGTGACTATAAAAGATCACAACCATAACCCCGGACGTGGGTCATGGTTAGACTATGTTTAGATTGCTAAACGAGGTGAACAGGTGATGACGAAAATAAAAGTATCTTACATTTAGATTGCTCTTGTAACATGAGGAGGAGGTAAGAAAATAAGGGTTAGACGGACACAAAGGAATTCACTCTTAAACTTAAAAGCAAACTTCTGACTGAAGTCTGTGCCCTGTGGAGAACATGAAAGTAAACTTGTGTCTTACCGGTAAACCCTTCTCTCCTGGCTCTCCCTTTGGACCTGGTGCTCCCTATGAGGGACAAATAAGGTCAAAACCTTAATGAGAGTTGACCAAAACAGAGCTGCTTTACTGACTCAGTGTGGTTTGTGGTGCTGCTGGGTAATGTAGTTTACAGTATTATAACCAGATATGACATGTCCTGGTTTTAACTTTAATACACTTATGTACTCAAGTTGTGATCCTGTGGTCAATGGGTCGAAAGCTTACCGGCTCTCCTCTGAAGCCCCTCTCTCCTGGGTAACCTAGAGGACCCTGAAAACCAGAGGGACATCCCACAGAGTTTGTTTACATGAGCTGAAGAACTGGAGGACATCAGGACAACATAAGAAGCATTTGCTCGTACTCACTCTCTCCCCGCGGTCTCCCTTTGGCCCCACAGGACCCTGCACTCCAGGAGCTCCAGGCTTACCCTTCAATGAGTCAGAGAGGGAATTTTACATGATGAGGGTGTGTTTGTGCCCAGTGTAATTTGTAATGGGTAGACTGAGCAGTAAACAGGCTTACATTCTGTCCTTGAGGGCCAGGAGGTCCCACTGGGCCTTTGGGACCAGGAGGACCTGTGCAAAAGGGACAAATACACACTGGCATTAAGTTTGCTTTTAGTAAATTAATTTTAGTAAATTTTAGTAAATTAACATGATCTATGGTCTTTAAGCCTACTTTTACACCTCAGGTCACATCTACACGTTCACTCAGTGTTGATTTTGAGCTTTTTAGCACAGAAAGTGGTCCATCAATGTAAGCTAACACATCCATGTTCCTTTATAACCATTTAAATGCCACTGATGCCAAGTGAGATTACGTGTTTTGCCATGAAAATCATGATGTGTGGAATGAATTTCAGCTTCAACCCTCTGGATGATGTTTTCTCGTTCCAAAGTGCAGAATGAAGTGGTATAAAAATAGTTTTGTCCCTGCCGCTATTGCTGAGCTGAATAAGTTGTAGCCTTTTTGCACACAAGTATTTATCTGTTCATGCACTTGCACTTCAATTTTTTTTTTTTTTTTAAATTTTGATCTTAAAGGTGTAGTCAGCGATCTACTAATCTTCTAATCTAATGCATTATTTGTCAAATTCACCGTATTTCTCCTCTCCATCCACAAGATGTCACCACTGACAGCATGTTGAAAAAAAAGTCCGGTTTCAATACACAGCCTTGGCTCTGAATTTCAGCAGGTAAATACTGTGGCTCGGGCCGAGTCACCAAACAGGGTACACCCCCCCACATCCAGGGGGCGATCATACTCATGCGCAGATCAGACAGAGGGGAGGGGAGTCGAGGTTAGCGCGGCGTGAAAGTTAGCGTAAGAGAGAGAGATACAATATGTGCAATAGCAATGGCTGAAAAACAGCCCAAAAGCAAAAGTTCAGAGGAGTGAAAAGTGAAAAAGAAGGGCTATGACCATGAAAGAGCGAAGACCCAGGTCAACATTGGTGTTGCTTTCCGACGGTGGAGGGAACTCCCCAAATTTAAAGACCTGAAAACGGACCCGGATGTTGCTGTCTTTCTGCTGGATAGGTAAGCAGCATTAGCTTTGTGGTGCTTCACATAACAGTAACAGCCGTTGGACATTCATCTTATTGTCTAATCTGCCAAAATGTACTGTTGTTGTGATGTTATCAATAACGGCAGTCGAGTTGTGGCTACTATTGTCTGACGAGTCGGGTCACCTTAGCTACGTTGGTCAGCTACGCAGTTTCTACGACTGTTTCCATGACGATGCACGTCCATCAGCTTTCAGGGGTGGAGCCAGGGGTGAGGTATTAAGGGAGAGGCGGTTCTAAATTAGTTTATAAACAACCTCTACTCTAGTTTTCTCCCACATCGCTGACTACACCTTTAATGAATGGTGCCTCTGCAAACAACATGTGTACACCCCTTTTACGTTTTTTATGTCTTTTATGCCTATGTATGCTGTGATGATAAAACCTGGAGAACTATAATGTTTATATTTAAATTTCGTTTTTACCTTTGTCTTTGGTGTTTAGGTATGGGTGGTGAACCTGAACCTGAACCTGAAGAACCAGACTAAGCCACCAATGCCCCCTTTTTTAATTTTGAGAGCCACGGCCTGTTGCCAAAGTTACATTGTGCTGAAAGCAGGAGATTGAAGCAATCGGTGGAATTGGACTGGATGGCACTCTGTCTGTTAGAAGCATTCATACTTCCAGGTTGACTTTAAATCTGGTTCTGTGAGGTGGAAAAGTTACACACTGATGTTTGAAATCATGGGTGACTGATGAAGGCCCTGTTTACACGACAACCGAAATGACCAAAAACGGAGAGCTTTCATTGCGTTTGCACCTTCCATTTACACTGGAATGGTGCCCAGAGGGCCTAAATCTGCAAACTTTTAAAACCGAGGTCCAGAGTGAAGAATTTTGAAAGCATCTTGATATCCGTATCTGTGCAAACAGAATCAGTGTTGTCATGGAAAACAATGACACATGGCGTCATCTCTTTATGATGAAAGTTGCATGGACACCCAAGAACAACAACAACAACTTCAGCGGTCGACCAACCAACATGTGTGCCGCTCACTGTGCTCTGCTTTTTATCCAGACAAAAATATCCAGAATTGTCCAGATAAAAGACTCCTGAATGAATGCAGAATGCACACGCGTGTTGTAACACTGCTGTTTCATTTTTTTTCTGCATCGCCAGCTACTGGTCTGGCATGCACTCTACAGCCTTTTCAGTCGTTCTCGCAGATCCATGTGAATGCACATCGATTTCACATCATCTCCTTGTGAACATAGAGCGCTTCTGAAAACGAAAAGGAAAAACCTTTCCGTTTCTGGTAACAATGTTGTCGTGCAAACGGGACCTGAGACTGCAAACATGAGGATGACACTGCTACGTGTTTCAGTCTGATGTGCTTTTACATTAAAATGTACAAAAACTACCTGATTTAAATTTTGAAAATTTGCATAGTTGCTAAAATAATCTAGATTAACCCATGACTGTTATACTATTAAAAGAAATTCCATGTTTGCCCACTAAATAGCTTACTTTTGGGGTCAACACATTTATGCTGGCATCATAAACTCTAAAATAGATATATGTTCATTTGCTGTTGGGATAAAGCCTTGCAGCCATATATGACTCATATTTAGGAAATGCAAGAAAAACATATTTCTGTAATAATAACAATCACTTTATTATATAGCATGCTTGTACCCGTCCACATCGATATTGCTTTTGTTGTTTGATTACAGTCAATTTGATTGTCTTATTTCATGGCCCTCTTAAACTAAGAACATTAATGCAGCCCTAATGGTCACCAGTGTTGCTCACCCCTGTTTTGAATCAACGATACATTTGTAAAAGCTTGACTAAACTAAAGTAAACAGCATGTTCCCATTATCCGAGAATCAGCAGTCACTGCTCTATTTTTATGCGATTAAGAATCTAAAATGTTTGTGTTTCTTTTCAGCAGAAGAATAAACACAACAAGGAGGAAGAGTGGCTCACCAACAGGCCCAGGCGGCCCCTGAGGTCCTGGAACAGGGGCCCCTCGTGAGTCATGGAAAGTGTTGGTGAAGAACGGATCTTTGCCACGACCTGCAGAGGAGAGGACAGAAGAGTGTTTAGTGGAAGCAGTTTTCTGGCTGAAGACAGCGTTTACAAACAGGAACAACAGTGCAAAGCAAGAGCAGAGAGAAAGTTTCATTCAGAACTTCACTAAACTGTGAGGGAGGGTCACAGGCGGGAGAGAACTGCTCTGTTTACTTTAGAAACAGGATAACACAGAAAGTTATGAATGGATTTTAATCACATTTTCAGTGGATGTTGGCTATGGCACAAGGAAGAAGTAATTAGACTTTTGAGGTGATCTGAAACTGGATGTGGATCCAAGTATTTTTCAGTGATTTGCTAACAGTGTATGACAGTGTAAATGTGTGAAACTGCCCTGACAACTTGAAGTTCTCAATGAATTTTAATTACATTTTCAGGGAATGTTGGTCATGTTGCAAGGAAGAAGTGACAATGTCTTGGTGGTGATCCAAAGATTGATGTGGATCCAGGAAGTTTTTTCATGATTTGATAACATGAGGGAGAGATGAGTTTTCCACATTTGTGACAAAAAACTCAGTAAGTTCTCCACATATTTTTCTAGCATTTTCAGGAAAAGTTGGTCATGTCACAAGTGAAAAATCAAAAGCTTGTGGTGTTGATCCAAATATGGAGATGAATCCAGGATCTTTTTCTATGTCGGTGATGGCACAAGAGAGAATTGATAACATTTTAGTGGTGATCCAAACATGGATGTAGATCCAGGATATTTTTTCAGTGACTTGTTAAATTGTGATATAGGGCAGTTTTCAACATTTTTGACAATAAATCAGAAAGTTATGATGGGTTTTATGACATTTTTGGTGAATGTTTGCTGTGACAAAAGGAAGAACTGAAACAATTTTGAAGAACACTGAAATCTTGATTCTGATCTTAGAATTGTAGCAATATGTTAACGGTGCAATAGGACAGTTTTCTTCATTTTCAATAACAACTAGAAAAGTTTTCGATGGATTTTGATAACATTTTCAGGGAACGTTGGTCATGGCTCAAGAAAGACGTGATCCAGTGTATGATAGGGCAGGTTTGTACCTTCTTAGACAAATAGGAAAAAAGTTCTCCACAGATTTTTATGACATTTTCAGTGAGTGTTGGTTATGGCACAAAGAAGAACTAACAACATTTTGGTGGTGATCTGAATATGGCTGTGGATCCAGGAATTTGTGTGTGTTCTCTCCAGGCACTCAGGCTTCACCCAAGAACATTTAATAGGAGAATTGGTTGTTCTAAATTGCTCTTCGGACTTTGTTAAAGATTTACATGATGTAACCTGATGTTTGAAAACATGAGGGTGATCTGTGTTACATTATACGACCACTAGATGCCAGTATTCTCCATAAAAACTCCAAACTTCCCTTGATGACTTGAACAGTGCAGTAAACCGATCCAAACAGTGTTTATAGCCACTGTCAGGAGGAGATCAGTGTTTCACATTCATCATAAAAAGTTATGTAATATTACAGTAAAGAAACAGCCATACTGGATGTGAAGTGTAAAAGGCTGTGAGAATAGGGAGGAGGGTCAGGAGGAAGAGGGCGGCGAATGTGTGAGCGATTGAGGAAATGTGCGGTCATCAGGTCACTCAATGCTGACAGGAAACACGGATCCAATAGCAGCAGGAGACATTAGAAGAGAGAGAGGAGTAGGAGGAGGGCGGACAGAGACGTCCTGCAGCTGCAGGAAAAGTTTCAGCTGCAAAAAGATCAGGAGCAGAGATGCAGCTCAGTTTCTGGGTCCATCTGATGAATTTGGGACAAGAACAGATCTGTGATGTCACAAAGTTTTGAGTTTGTGGAGCTCATTAGTGTTGACATGTTCAGTCTTCTAAGGCCAACTAAAGAAAACTGCACTTTGACAAAATCTAAAGTAAACATTGGATACTATTTTTCTAAACAGTGATGGGTCACTTTGTCGCCACCTTACCTGACACACCAGACGGACAGTTTCATATGTCCGCCACGGAAATATTTCACTAGTTCATCTGAAGAAGAGCCCATAGAAAATGTTTTCAGAGGCAGAACCTTTAGAACGAAGGTTCTGCCTGGTGATTGGACGATCGTTCTGTCAGTCACACTCATCACTGACCAATCAGATCAGGCCACAGAATGACGTAGCAGCTGATAGCCGTTGGCTTAAACTACATTTCACTCTTTAAACCATCATCTTACATTAATTCTAGAGAGTAACTTTAGATCATAAATTCAGTTAGAAGCCACATATAGAGTATATAGAACAGAAATTATCTAAATCTATTGGCATTATTTACAAAATAAGTGATTTGATGAATAAGAAATGTCTGCATATGTTGTATTTCTCATGTATATTGCCATATATGTCATATTGTGTTGAGGTTTGGGGAAATACAACATATGTAGAGCTAATTATTAAACTCCAGAAAAGAGCCATTAGAATATTTAATAAAGCTTCGTATCATGAAACCACTAATAAGTTATTTATAGAGTCTGGCACATTAAAATGTCAGCATATTGTATTCTTAAAAACATAAGAAACACTATTAGAAGTGAACAAAAAAAGTCTTCCCACCAGTATTCAAAAAAGTTTTAAATTAAGAGAAAAGAAATAAAATTTAAGGGGTTTGAGTGTCTTTGAAAAACAAAAACAATGTACAAATGTTAAATACAGATGTGTGTCATTTTTGGGAGTTAAGTTATGGAAAAGATCTGAGTTCTGAGTAGGAAACTGCAACTGGATTGTTCCCCGAAGTCGGAATTTCCTACTGGGAACTCGGTGAAACCTTGCCAACCCCGAGTTGACAATCGAAGATGGATGCCCCCAGTGTGAACAGTTATTTAGCTCCTGTAATAATCAGTTTATTTGCACTTCTGACTGGGGTGTGTCGCTCTAGATCAGCTGTATACATAGTATTGTTAGACTTATATTTACAGAAATGCTTCATGTGGTATTTGTGAACAACAGCTAACAATAGCCTGGTATATCAGCATTTTTTTTCCCGACTTCAACTGGAACGCCAATAGTTGGAGATGATGTCACTCCCAGTTCCGAGGTTACTGGAACACAGCATTATGACAGTCGGCGCGTGCTCATGGGTAGCAGAGTCTTAATGTCGCCGGTAATAGATTCTCCTCATAGCACCTTTAACAGTTCATGATTGGACAGTTTTCCATATTTTCTGTAACATGTCAGTAAGTTATCGATGGGTTTGATGACATATCCAGGGAATGTTGGCCATAGCACAGGGGAGAAGTGGTGATATTGTGGTGGTGATCCAAATCTGGATGTGGATCCAGGAAGGACTTGTTAACAGAGACAGATCGGACAGTTTTACTGGACCAGCTGATGGTGTCGACTCTTCTGTGGCAGACGCTCCAACTGACCAGACTCATTAAAACTCACAGCCAAGTTGATGGTCACCTTCGTCAGTAGGTGATCTTCAGCTTTTAATTGTGAGGAGGTGGCTCCAGTAGTTTTCTGATCAGTGTGGCAGAGTTTTATGTGGATGTCTTGGTCCAAAAAAATACAAAAAACTTAAATATCTCCCCCTTTAAAGGCAACAAATCAATTAATCAACCTTCATCTGTGTCACACCAGCTCATAACAAGTCCTCACAAAGACAGAGCTCTTATTTTAAACTTCTGCTTGTCTCTCCTGATCTGCAGAAGGGAATTCCCGCCTCATGCAGCAGACGTAAAAGCCAAATAATCCAGTGTTTTAAAAAGGAAGCTCGGCGCAGACCACCCCCTCCTCCACGTCCCCTACTGTTACTTTGATGTGAGAGAAATGGCTCACAGGCTCGGAAATGATCCTACCAACTTTGACGCACCAAAACTCTCCCCACACAGGAACCTGCCGCTCACAAATCTGTGCGCTGCATTCTTTGTTTGACCGCCGAATCCACACGTGAAATCCCCCGACGTGTTGACCTTGATGGAGTCGCCGAGGGCCCCCGTCTCTCTGAGATGTCTGATCGGGGGCCTACATCTGGAAGTTGTTGAGTGACATCAGTGATGGACAGGTTCTCATCGCAGCATGCAGAATCTGCAGCACATTTCAGATGTTTAATGCTCTTCGATTCTGCTCGATTTGGCTGATGGACAGTACAAAAGTAAGTAGCAGTTAAGGGATTACCACCATGCCGTCTGCTTCTCAGTCTTTGTTTCTTTGGTCCTCATTAGCTTTAAACCCCGTGGGAGTTCTCGTGCTGCAGGAGAGAGCATGCTGGCTGCGCACATGCCTAAGTATCAGCAGTTTGGAGTGTGTGAAACATGCTATGCACCCTGATAACAAAGGATTTAGTTGAGTTTCTGTGTGTGCATGAGAAAGGGCTCACACTGTATACAGAGGACAAGCTGTTGAAGTCTTTCTGGGTCCAGGAGAAACACGTTGAAGCTGAAGTACAGTAATGGAAAAAAGCTTTTGGACACTCCATGAATTTGTGATAAATTGCATTAGGAATTACTCTTAAGTCTCCAAGTGTAATTTCTGTTGGCACAGTCGCAGCCAAAACTCTAAACAAACCATAAAAAGCCATAAAAGAAAACTTTAAATTGATTGGTTCCATAGAAATTAAGAAGAAACTTGAGCATTGCATCATTTGCGTGTCATTCAGCATGTTTGAAAGTTCCTCAGGGGCAAAAACGGCTGAAACAAGGCGTCCAATGCAGGAAACACACCTGACGATCCAGATTCTCAGCCAGGACGGGCACAGCTGCTGCCAGAGAGCCAGAAAGTGCAGATGTAGTCAATCAGCTGTTGGAGAGTCTCTGCAGAAATACAAGCAAACCAACAGGACAAACCAAGATTTGGGTGTCCTGTTGGTTTCTTTTGTACGAAATGATCCGCATGAGCGGGGGAAACTGCCCAATGACATCAGTTGAGCTTCAGCAACAGGTAAAACCAAACTGGTGTCCAGAGTTTCACCCCCCTGTCCAAGGCCGACTCCTTGATCACGGCTAAGGTCCTGAAAGGCTGTCAAGAAGCTTCTGATCAATGAGAGACAGAGGGTAGCCCGACATCATTGGGCCCAAGCACACAAAGTCTGGACAGGCAGGAACTAGAAGAAGATTCTGTGGCGGGATGAGTCCAGTTTCCAGCTTAATCCTCCTCCAGAGCTTGCAGAAGGCCTGGCCAAGCATCATCTCAAGCATGTAAAGGAGCCACCGTCAAGCATGGTGGAGGCAGTATCGTGGTTTGGGGATGTATGAATGGTGCTGGTGTTGTTCACCTCACAATCTGTGATGGCACAAGTGTTTCTTATCAATCAATCAATTATTTTATTGTCATTGCACATGTCACAAGTACAGATCAACGAAATTTTTCTTTACAGTACAACCTGTCCAAGGACATAGAAAGACAGTACCATGCATGGGGGAGACAGGATCAGGAAGACCGTTGGGTCGCCAGCAGAGCAGCACCATGTTTTCTTAGGCCCTGTTTACACAGACACTCTTGGTCCTTTTCCATTAGCCCTACTCTACTGTACTCGACTCTACCCGGCTTTACTCTACTCGCTTTGTGCTGCTTTTCCATTAGCCCCAGTCGCCTGCCCGACGGGGTGCAGTGTCGCTGTAAACAGCTGAGCGGCACTGCGGTGACGCCTTTTTTCAGCGCGACACAACAATCTGTGGCTTTTTGTCACAAACCGAGTAAAAAAGGAAAGCAGAAGAAGGCTGCAGGTGGCAAGAAGAAATACCCCTTGAGAAGCACAGAAGAGTTTTGGAAGCTATACAACAGAATGAAGTCGAGGACGAGAGCAATCGAACTGCAAAGAAAAGACGTATGAGGGTAAGCTAGCTTCCACTAGCATGCTAGGTTGTCACGCTCATGACTTATCGATGATGACATTGTCTGACCAATCAGTAGCCGCCAGTCGGTGATGTCACCTTTTAGTGTCGACTCAGCTCGCTTGGAACCAGAGCGGAGTAGGTACTAAAACTAGCTTGTTTTAGGAGGTACCAGGCTAGTGGAGACACGCTGTAAATTGAGTAGGGCCGAGTAGAGTAGGGCCAAGGCGTGCTAGTGTGAAAGGGCCATCTGTGACCTACAACAGGAAGGTTTTTCCTTTGCATATTCAAACTAGATCCATGTTCAGACGGAGACGCTGGAAACAAGTGAAACCGCTGTAGTGTGCTTGCCAGTCCAGTAGATGGCGATGTAGATTTGCAGAGAAACAGCGCTGCTACAACACACGTAAGAAGAAGAAAAACTTTTCACAAACAACAATGGTGAGTGGACGCACAAAGACGCAGGAGTTTGTTGTCTGGACAACAAATCTGTTGGTACAACAAATCTTTGCACACGCAGCCTTCATGTAAAAGAGTAATGCACATGCGGTGACGTCAGTGTTTCACCCTGAAACACTCTGACTCTGGTTTACACGGAGCTGAATTTTGAAAACTCTCAACCCTGGACCCTGGTTTCAAAAGTTTGCAGATTCAAGAACTCCAGGCACAGTTAAACTGGAGTAAACTAGAGGCTGAAATGCAACGAAAACATATGGTATTTCCCTGTATTAGGCTTTGTGTAAACGGCCCTTAGATGGGAAAAGGATGACATCAGGGAGAGAGGAGGAGAAAAAAAGGCCAGTCTTACACGATATCCTACAGAGCACAGTGTGAGAGAAAAACAAAACAAAACAAAAAAATGCCTCAGCATATGAGCAACATCAGACAATTAAAAAAAAGAAAGTCCTTTGTGGCAGCTTGTAGCAACCATACTTTTAGGGGCCGTTTACATGACGCCGAAAACGATCGATTCCGCAAGCATTTCGTTGCGTTTTGGCCTTCCGTTTAGATGAGACCACGTTGCGTTTCCAGTGAAAACGGAAACTTTTGACACCGCTCCCCAGAGCGGAAAGATTTGATTCCGCTCCTCTATCTGGCCTCGTGTAAACACAGAGCAGAGCGTTTCAGGGGGAAACGCTGATGTCACCGCATGCGCAGTACTCTTTCAGATGGAGGCTGCGCGCGCATACCAGGAACAACAGCAGCTTCCTCCGTCCGCCGAGTAACATGTGAGAGTCTTACCGTGCTCGGTTTGTTATCCAGACAAAACTATCCAGACAGATTTGTTGTCTGAACTGATTTGTTGTCCAAAAAAGAAACTCCTGCTTCTCTGTGCGTCTGTTCGCCATTGTTGTTTGTGAAAGGTTTTCTTCTTCGTTCGTGTGTTGTAGCAGCATTGCATCTCTGCAGACCTACACCGCCATCTACTGAACCGGCATGCACACTACAGTGGATTTACAGGGGATTAACTCGTCTCCGAGCATTGTCATGTAAACGCAGAAGAATTCAAAAACGGAAAGGGAGAATCTTTGCGGCTTCAAGTCAGGAGTTTCCATGTAAACGGCCCCTTAGATTCTGTTTGATGCACTTCACGTTGCAATAGGAAACATCAGTTTTGCATGCATGTACCATCATGGACCTTGTTTCAGGTTTTTATCTAAAAAGCCAACTAAAACTCTCAAAGGCTTTGGGATGTGGGAACCAGGAGCGATGCTAACTCACTTCCCCATTTTTGGACTAATTCCTGCACCAGTATTAGTTTTTCAAGCTGCAATTCAAAGTCTTTCATATGTCTGGGTCAGGGTCTTACTGTGGTCTGGATCTGGGATGCGGGCACTGGCAGGCGCTGGTGGCCCTGGGGGACCTGGTGGGCCTGGTAGACCCCTCTCTCCTGGGAGGCCTGGTGGACCACGAGGACCTGAAGAGAGAGAAGAATAGAAACAGACATGGGGTGACAGAAATAATGGACGTGATGGAAAATCTGATTTCTGTCTCGTGATGAGGCGCAGAGCAGTGTCAGACTGGCAGAGATAAATCATGTGATGAAACAGGGGTAGACTTTGATGAAGAGCAGAGAGGAGGCAGAGCAGATAAAGTGCTGAGAGATTCAGCGAAACAGGAGTGTTTTCATATCTGTGTGTGTATGGAGTGAGCTCAGCAGCTCAACACGAGGAGATGTGAACTGGTTGACTGTTGGTTCATAATTAACAGGAGGAGGGTGTTTAACGGTCCAGTGCTGGGGCACGAGAAAACTCAAATAAACACCATTAAACTCTTCAAGGTGTTACTGAAACCGAGTCAAAGGGAAGTACATTATCCCAGTCCACACATAATAAACTGTACCTCATTTTAAATTGTTTAAAAAGAAATCAGTTTGCAGGACAGCCCTGTTGGTTTTATCTATTTTTATATCCTTTAGCTTCTGTTTCCTCTGGCTAGGTTAAGCTTTTTACCAACATTTGTTTGTCACTTTGTTAACAGGATTACTCAAAAACATATGAACAGAATCTAAAGAAGAATCCAGTGCAGGTTAGTCATGGTACAACAGAAAAATAATACAATTTTGGTGGTAATCTGAATCTGTATGTGGATCCAGGATTTGTTAACAGTGCAAGTTTCAGTTGTTCTAAGGATGAGAAATGACCTCAAGTCTCTGACTATTTATCACCACCAAGGAGGTGATGGGTTATGATTTGATTATCTTTGTTAGTTTGTTAGTTTATGAACTGGAAAAAGTTTTTTAAAAAATAATGAAATTGGATTTTTTATTTTTTTTTTAGAATGGGTCAGAAATAGGCCAGGGATCAGTTGGTTAGATTTTGGTTGTAATTTAAGTCCGAATGCTGATCCAGGAATTTTTTAAAGGATTTGTTAACAGTGCACATTCAGACAGTTTTCCACATCTTCTGAAACATGTCAAAGTTATCAATGGATTTGATGACATATCCAGGGAATGTTGGCCATGGCACTGGGGAGAAGTGGTGAGATTGTGGTGGTGATCCGAATCTGGATGTGGATCCAGGGATTTTTTGCAAGGACACGTGAACAGAGACAGATCGGACAGTTTTCCACTTTTTTTTTTTTTTTTTTTTGTTACAATAACTCGCTGGACAATAATGGAAATGCCTTGGCAATGGGTGGTGCACTCAGCATTTAGTTGTTTTCCCATCTATCTGTTATCACGGGCTGGAGCCTATCCCAGCTGACATAGGGCCAGAGATTGGGTACACAATGGACCGGTTGCAAGCCAATCACAAGGCCACATAGATAGATAGACAACCACACTCACACACATAAATAAGAGCAAACTTGGAGGCACCTATCAACCCGAGGGGCAAGTTTTTAGTCTGTGTGAGGAAGCTAAAGTGCCCTGAGAGAACCCATGTAATGCACAGGGAGAACACGCAAACCAGAAATCTTTTTGCTGTGAGGCATGTGAACTACCACCTGCACCACTATCGGGCTCTTTTTTTATCTGTGTATGATATTTTTGCTGTATTTAGTTCTCTGCATCAGCCCAGTGATTGTCTGGAGCTGCCTAAAATGACTGATTCCTTCAGGCCCCCCCAACAGATCTACCAGTGTGATGTCATGTGATGGCTGCTTGACAGAGCATTTGACCAGTATTTATGACCCGTATTGATTTTGAATATTATGAGACTTAACTGACCTATTAATCTGTTGCTGTCTTTTTAGTTGTCTGACCATAACTATTTTATTTTTATTTTTATTTAACCTTTATTTAACCAGGAAAAGAAACTCATTGAGATTAAAAATCTCTTTTACAAGAGTGTCCTGGCCAAGATAGGCAGCAGCACAATTTACAAAGTTTCTTACATTCACAAACAGCATTACTCACAAATACACACGACCTGTAAAACACTTGATGTACAATTAATAAAGACATTTGACGGGCTGGATTATTAAAGGAAGCAAGATCATCTGTTGACACATCTGCAGCCAGATGCCTCAGTAGCTGAATGTCCACAGGCATTCAGTGATGTCATAATGTACTGTACCTTATCACAGGGTTTTCTTTTTTAACCAATCATAGTCAGCAGGTCAGTGTTAATGGGACCCTCTCTGAAACTAAAATGCTGAGCACAGGGGCACCACAAGGGTGTGTGAGTTCACCTGTTCTGTTTACTTTGTACACAGATGTGTGTCGAAGTTTTTATCCAAATAATCATATTATTAAGTTCTCAGACGACACAGCAATTTTAGCGTTACTAAAAAAGAACAGTGATTTATCTGACTATTTTAGGGAAATCCAGAGGTTTATTAATTGGTGTGACAACAACTGTCTTGTATTGAACGTTAAAAAGACTGAGGAAATGGTGTTTGACCCTCGAGGAGTGGGGGACCATAGGCCTGTGGTCATCCACAATCATGCCATCGTCCAGGTGCAGTCATACAAATACCTTTGTGTTTTTATAGACAATGCACTCTCTTGGAGCACACATGTTGACAGCCTTTGTAGCAGACTACAACAACGGCTGCATTTCCTACGCCGCCTCAGACCTCATGGTGTTGACCAGACATTCATGTTGATGTTTTATAGGGCGGTCTTAGAGAGTTTAATTAGATACAGCGTGGTTTGGAAACCTGTCTGTTCAGCATAAGCATAAATTGACGAGAATAATCAGAGTTGCTGGGAACAGGTCACCTCTCTTTTCAGAGTATTTACGAAGAGGCCACACTGAATAGAGCAAACAGGATAATACATGACCCAGCACATATCCTGAATAGTGAGTCTGAGTTGCTACCATCGAGCAGAGGGTTCAGAGTGCCTAGATGCAAACTAAACAGATTTAAAAAGTCTTTTATACCTATGGCGATCAAACTAGCCAATGAGCTTGGATGATCAGCGTACTTGCACCAGTTAGCACTTTGTTTTTGCACAGATCAGCACTTTGTTTGTCCTTAGCTATTTTTGAATTTCCTATTTTATTGTGTGTCATTGTCTTGTTTGTCCTTATCTTACGGTCATGGTACTGTTGTATGTGGTTGTAGCAGGGGCGAAAGGCCCAAAACAAATTTCTCTCTGAGACAATAAAGGCAATCTTGAATCTTGAAATCCTATCATATTGCTTTAGATCATGTCTACGTGTCACAATCTGTCCGTGGGCAGCCTTGTCTTCTTCTTCCAGTCTTTCTGTTCTCTTGCTCAGACTGGAGGTTGATGCACCAACTTCTGCCCTCTGACGGACCCACACTCACCACCTCTGTGTTTATACGCTGATGCAACCTGCGCTCACGGCCCACTAATTACTACTTTGCAGACTAATGTTATTACAGCTCTGATTTGACACCTCTGAGAGCCATTTTCACTCCGCTTTGATAAACACTGCATCATGACCAACTGTGTTTTGGCTCCAGTCTGCAGCACGGTGGTTCAAATGGCCGGTCAAAGTGGCCCTTTAAAATCTGTGTGACATGTTTGGGGAAACAGTTTAAGTTTTGCCAGCAGAATTATGGCTCCCCGGAGGATTCCGCGTCAAAACATGAGTCAAAGCTTGAAACACAATTCTCCTTTAACTTATCAGGACTCGTCATAATGTAGAATATCAGCTCTCCTCGCACAATGAGTTCACTTCTCTCCCATCTTTTCCCACAACCTCTGACTTTAAAACGTATTTATCTACATTTTCCATGACACCGGACACATTCCAGCTCTGCGTTCATCTTTCTCTTTGAAATGAAAAAATCAGCACAATAAGGAAAACACAGCTTGGGGTGGAAGACATAGCGCTGGTTCGGGGTACTTATGAAGTAATGGAGATAGAAAAAACAATAACACCGCAGGCATATGGAAATCATAAGGACCTGGGATTTGTGTATATATAGCTCATGTTCGGAGCAGATTGAAGTCACATGGCGCTTCTCGGAAAGTGGGTTTGTAGTTTAACTTTTGCTCTAAATCTCCGCGTTACCCAGCAGCAGGCACAGAGCAGGGGTCAGATGTTCCCCTGCTAGGAGGGGGGGCACTCCCTTCAACATCCAGAGCGGAGGAATAACACAAGCAGATGTTGCAGCGCACTTCTGCACACATTGGCTGAATGATCAGTGAAGTCGCAGCTGCCTGTGGATCTACTTTTCCCCGACACATCATTTGTTATTTGTGTGTAAGCAGTGAAAGCAGAAATGGGATCAGATTCATGGTTCAGTGCGAGTTCTGGTTCGCTGAGTTAAAACAGCAGCACATGTCAGAGAGGCTTCTTGTAGTCAGGAAAACAAATGCCTTCTTTGCCCACAGGAACTGCAATTTTTAGAAACGTGTAATTAAAAAAATGCCCAAATTCCAACAGTTTACCAGCAGCAGGCCTCAGGGGCTGCTGAAGCGCCTCGGCATTCACTGCTGGAGGGTCTGTGGGCTTAAGGAGGGGTTTGAGAGGAAGACAAATACTCCGAGGAGGACGTCAAGGGTTTGTCTTTAGAATATGATCTTTCTGGTTTCTCACTGTTGTTTCATGGGTCAGAGGAGAGCCATTTAAATGTCTTCTTCTGCAAACAATTGAATTATTGATCCAAGACGGCTCTCTCAGCGTGAACTCTGATGCTCTTTGTGTTTTTCAACTTCAACTCCACTTTATTTATCGCCCCTTAAAGGGCTATTTGGTGTCAGCAGTTGATTATGAAGCAAACGGTACAAACTCACACTACAAACAATAAAAAACACAATCATGACATAAAACAACAGGCACGCAACATCCAATACAAACAGAGGCCTGAGCACAGATAATCAGGTCAAACACAACCGCAGAGTATTTCTTTAAAAAGATTGCAACATTAAACATTGCAACAGTATAATTATCTATTGGTCAAATTGCTCATATTGCATTCTATATCCTATACATACCCTACACAATTTAGACCATAACAATAAATGATGCTGCAAGAGAAGCTGACACAAGAACCACCCTGGATAATTGATCCAAGATGTCTCTCTCAGTTTGCACTCCTGTGCTCGTTTTGTTTTTTGTTTGTTTGCCTGTTCAGGCCCAAACATACACACAGAACTGACTTTGCAGAGGTCTGTGCAGACCGATGTTGGAGAAGTTACTTTTAAAAAGTAGTGTTTGCTTGATACTCGTTACTTCTTAAAAAAGTAACTTGTTACTATACTTAGTTACCCTCTATGAAAAGTAACTTTTCACGTTACTTTTATATTGCTCGATTGGACAGAACCCCATATCTGTTCTTAAATGTGAAGGCCTACAAAAAGTTCTACTACAGAGAACATAACAGTTATTTCTTTTGTGCTCTTTATTTTACAAAATGTCACATACCCTGTGGAATGAGAGCTCCTGTCCAGTGTTTCCACATTTTGCTTCTGAAATAAGCAACCTGGTTCATAAAAGAAGCCCAAATAAGCAACCTCCAGCTATTTCCTTTCCTAATGTGATATATTACTTTTTAAAAAGAGAAATCTACATAAAGTGTGTTAGTTTTTGTCTGCATTTCGTTTCAATATCAAAGTGCCAAGCATCTATTCAAGAAGAGAACGTCGCTTATAATAAGTAGACCTGGAAACTTTGGCTCTGGAGCATGTGCTATGTGCGTGAGTGTGTTTGGGGGCGTGCACAATAACCAAGAAACGAGGAAGTGGACAAACTGCCTACTGCAGTCATGTTTTGCTTTATGTTAGGAGCTGGAAGATAATCAGGGAGATTCACACAGACAGAAAGGCCCCAAGAAGCAACTTCACCTTTAGATACAAGCCCAAAAAAACACAACCCACGAACCTGACTCACGAGATTTGCGGCCCTTAATAGCTTATAACCAGCAGACTTGGCAACGCTGCTCAAGTGTATCTGTCTGCGGCTTGCAAGACGGAGGCGTGTCCTGTAGTGGGCGTGTCCTGTAGTGGGTGTGTCGCGTAGTGGGCGTGTCGTGTACTGACGTCTCTACGTGTAGGTTATTATAACATTAAACGGGGAGACTTCAGTTTAGGCACTAAAAGGGTGATGGTTAGGTTAAGGGTTAGCAGATGGGTGACGTTAGGTTTTATTTGTGTCTCGCGTGGTTTTCCGTGATTTCCGTCATTACGTCATTACGCGACACGCCCACTACATGACACGCCTCCGTCTTGCGGGCCGCAGACAGACCCTTCTCACGCTGCTCGTGTCTGTGGGAGCAGCTGAGGAGGCAGCTTCGGCGTTAGATCTGTCCGGGGAAAAGTAACGTCACGCCACATTAAAAAAGAAACTACATTTCGTTACCAAATTTTCAGTAGTAGTGAGTCACTTGACTTTTTACCCGTTACTTTGTAACGCGTTACACACAACACTGGTGCAGACTCAAAGCGGCTATTCGCTAGGCCAGTGCACCAGAGTTCAAATTTTACGACTCTGCTCCACACACTGTTGTCACACAACACACTGCTCAGCATGTATTTTCAGCATGTGGCAAAGACTCTCAGCGTGCTGAATCCATAAAAATTCTGAGCATGAAAATGTATAAGGAAATCCGCACACCAAAAAATAGCTCCTTTGAAATTTTTTTAACTTCCTACAGTGACGTTTTGAGCCAAACGGCTCTTCCTCAGACTTTTTGAGTCTGTTGACTGACTGAAATCAAAAATTTTCAAGGGAGCTATTTTTTGGTGTGCAGACTTCTTTATTCATTTCCTTTCGCTCAGTTGGACCACTGAATTTTATGAAGGATGTCTCCAACCTTTAAATCTTCTCTTAAACATGACTTTTACTGACTGGTTTTTTCAATATATCTCACTAGTCCATCTGGGAAAGAACTCATACCCAGCAGCTGATTGGACAGTTGTTCCGCCAATCACATTTATTATGGGCCAATCAGATAATGTAGCAGCCCTCTCTCACCTGCAGGTCCTTGGGATCCCCTCACTCCAGGGGATCCAGATGGCCCCCTGCCTCCGGCGTCCCCACGAGGCCCGATGGGACCTGGCAGCCCTCGAGACCCCTGCTTCCCTAAGAGGAGGAAACAGTCATGAGTAATCACGAAGCTTTAACTGGTTCATGTCTTCATGGTTTCACTTTCACCAAGCGAGAGGAAAGCTATGGTAACAATTTACCATCTCTGCCAGGAAGCCCATCTCTCCCCTTCTCACCCTGAGGACCTGAGTGAAAACACAGAGGAGGGGACTTAATGAGGGTTAAGATTTGTGAGAAAGAACTGGGCTCAAACCACCTGGAGTAGGAAAAAAAACACTTCTGGATTCAGTCAGAGAAACAGAGCAAAAGGACGTTTATGACATTACTGCTGATTAAAATATCACTTTCATAATACTCCTGTTATACTGACCTCATTTTATTCACTTTAAGACAAATTAGGAGTGAAGTCAGGCTGAATGGTCTCAAATGTCTCTCTCTGTGGGCCAACCATGCTGTAATATTGGCCGCAGTGATTTGTTCAACATGCTCTCTTGGTTAGAAGGGACTCATCAGGTTCTGGGCATTAAAATGATGCTTTAACATTCACAGTGACAAAACTGTCGTCATCTGGAGTTATACCTTATCAGATAGAGCCTATTATTGAGAACAATTACAGCACCAATCTTTTGTCTCATAATGTATAGGAATGAACACTGTGAAGTCTACTTTCTTACTGTTTTGTATTATCTGCAGGACTCAGTTTTACAGCTTAGGTCGGTATAGAAGTTAAAGAGAATTCAACTTTTCTGCTCAAGCTGCTGCATCACACCACTTCTTTTTCTTTATATTTATGTTTATATACATTTATATGCGGGTGTGTTTATTCTTTTTTTTTAACTAGAACAAAATAAAACAACATAATAAAACCAAAACAGCAAACATTTGGCGACACATGTTCATATGTTTAGGCAATCAAAATAGCACTTTATATTTTTTGGGGCAATTTGTAATACAATACGGCACTTTACACTTTAGCACTCTGCACTTTAACCAGCCCCTTGGCCTAAATGTTTTTTGATGATCAGCTATGTTTGCTTTGTTTCATATTGTTGTTTTTGCTTTGTCTTCGTTTTGTTTTTATTGTGTATAAATGTTTTGTACAACACACACCTGCCAATGGGATGAGAGATGGAAATTAGCCACATGGCTATAATCTTGCATGTTTACATTTATATGTTCATGAACATGTACTGTCCCATTTCTTTCTTTTAAAAATAAACAAAATAATAATACATTAATTGTAAATTTAAATTAATTCATTTATTCATTCATTTATCTTCTATACCCTTTTATCCCTTTCAGGGATGCAGGATGGCTGGAGTCTATCCCAGCTGTCATTGTGCAAAAAGCAGGCCACACCCTGAACTGGTCGCCAGTCGATGGCAGGGCCACATAGAGAGACAGACAAGCATTCATGCTTATACGTAAGGGCAATGTAGGGTCACCAGTTAACCTAATGAGCATGTTTTTGGTCTGTGGGAGGTAGCTGGAGAGCCCGGAGAGAACCCACGCATGCACGGGAAGAACATGCAAACTTCACACAGAAAGGTCCCTGTCCGACCCGGGAATCAAACCCGGAACCTTCTTGCTGTCAGGCACGTGCAATACCTGCTGCGCCACCGTGCCGCCCTCTAAATTTAAAAGTGCTATGAGGAGAATCTATTTCCTGCGACAAAGACTCTGCTACCCATGAGCACGTGCAGCGACTGTTGTAAAGACGTGACCCAAGCCAAAGCGTGTGTTTGTTGTGATGCTAATAAATGCAGCTCGGACCTTCCTCAGAACTCTGCATTGCTTTACAACTTCTTTTTTCAACAACTTACAGGATGCAAAGCGACGAGGTAATGTATCTCTTTCTAGTTACGTAGCGGTAGTTTTTGATGTGTGACAAGAAGAAATTTTTGGAAAACTTTGTATCGTAGTTTTGTAGCCGGATATATATCTCTACTTACAGCCCGGTGCTCTAAGACGTGTCAGAATAAAATAAATTTGCTCTAGTTTTAATTGTCTTGTTCCTGAAGTTGAGTATCCAGGCACAAAGCTAAGGAATAGCATTTATAGATAGCCTATTTTGATGCTATAAAACTCATCGATAAGTGTGTATTTCCATCAGGCATATATCTAAAAGTGAGACTTTTTTGTAATTACTTCGAAACTCCTCATAGCATCTTTAAATGTAAATTTAAATTCATACAGACAAGGGGCTCAGCGAAGACATCTATGACATGAGAGAAAGTTAAACACTCAAGCACACTCATACGTATATATATATATACATATATATATATATATATATATATATATATATATACATATATATACATATATATACATATATATACATATATATATATATATATATATACATATATATATATATATATACATACATATATATATATATATACATATATATATATATATATATATATATATACACATATATAAACATATATATACTATATATATATATATATATATATTTATATATATATATATGTCATAGATGTCATTGCTGAACACCTTCATTCAAAGTTACAGAGCAATAAGATGTTTATGATATTACTGCTGATTAAAATATCTCTATCTTAATATTCCTGTTATACTTACTTCATTTAAATAAAAGACAGGAATGTTCAGGCCAGACAATTCAGTGCATGCAAATTTATCATTTTTTTCAGCATGGCCTGCAGGACTTAGCATAGCGGAGGTGTTTAGGGAGAGTTCAAATATTTTGAAGTGGGGTTGTGTGAGGTACATGGCAAAACTGGGCAGATGCTAATGCTATTCACTGCTGTACAAACTTTCTGCTTATTCAAATAAAAAGTGGGAGAAAATAAGCCACAAAACAGCATGTAGGCATCGTACACTACAGTTTGTTTGCATCCACTTAATTTTCCACTACCAAGACATTTGATTAGGCACTATTTTGAGGCACAGCACAGCCTATGTGTCCTTCAGCCAGCAGTGTTGCATGGATGCTAACAGCTGTAGTAGCAGGTTTATCAGATGTGGACTGCATTACTTTATTAAATTAAATACAATCACTGAAGCATATCTTAAAAGGAACCATATTTTTGCTCCACTCCAAACATGCTTTTGGCGAGTTTGTTCTAGGAAGTGTCTCATGTTTGTACGGGACACACCACATTCACAAACCCTTACTTGAGATCACATAGTAAAATCTTCTTGAGTATTATCCAATCACATTTGTTTGACTGTAACACAGGTTTAGTCCTCCAGTCCAGCAGTCTGGGTTCAAATAAAGCCTGTTGCTCCTTTCCTGCAAGTTAGTCAGCACTCCTTCTCCTCTATCTCAGATAGAAGCTAAAAACTTTTAACTTCTTCTACACCTGTGGAGTAGTTTTTGTGTTTGTCAGACGGCCTCCGTGATCCAGAGTGTTCACTTTTCCTTCAGCTCAGCCACACAGAGCTGAAAATAAGCAGCAGGTCACTGAGCTCTCTGCTTCAGAGGAAATGAGTGTGTTGAGGAGGAAATCGGATATGAGCAGGGCTGAGCAGGTAGACGGCAGGAAAAGAGCCGGACAGAGTGATTTCTGACTCAATTACAAAAATTCAGAGCCCTGAACCACGCCTAATGGACGTCTGCAGTATTTTTAACATTAAGCATATTTATGATGGAAAACTATGAGTAAAACAAACCTGCGGGCCCCTGCTCACCGGGGGCTCCCTGAGCGGGCACGGCCCCCATCAGTAATGAGGCCTCTGGTAAAGTTCCTCCTTTTACCTGAAGGTGGCGATGTGACACGGAGGCTGGGGCGGAGAGTAACTGGACCTGAGACAAAGCACATGAAAATAGAGACTTAAATTAAACAAACATTGTTAAACTGAAAACAGAAGCTTTGATTTAATTCTGCAAAACCAAAGTCAAAGTATTTCAAATTTGGAGCTTTTGGACTTCTATTGCTGCTGCTGTGTACAGTAAATGGGTATTCATATAATTTTTCTGGCCTTATCAGAGGCTAAAATGCTAATAATCAATCAATCAATATTTATTTATTTGTATAGCACCAATTCATAACAAGTGTTATCTCAAGACACTTTACAATAGAGCACAAAACTCTTCATTTTATGGATACACATATATGCATAGATACATATATGTAATTACATACATATACATACACAAATATATGCATCCAACACCCAACATGAACCTGTGTAGCCAAATCCACACGATGCTGTGTTAGGTGTGTGGGTGAAGGAAGGTAGGTAAGAGGAGACAAGTGGACTAAAGTAAGAACTAAAGTTAGTGACAGATCCATGAACCCATCATAGACCTGACGTTGTCAAATTTGTGTTTAATGAGACATTACCTCCATCAAATTTAATAAATTCAGTTTAGTTTATGAAGTATGTTTCCTGAAAGCCTGACACACCAGAATGATTAGTTTTTCATCCATCATAGAAAGTGACTGGGAAGGGCTGGACTTTTCCAGATAACCTGATTTAACTATGTAGCAGTGCTGATGAAGTAGAAGACAGCACAAACCTCCACCAGGTCATTTGCAATGCTGTCAGGCAGGTAATTGTCAAAAATGTGGAAAATTGCCCGATCTTACACTGTTAACAAAGTGATAGCATGAAATTTTAAGTCATGGACCAATTCATGTGTCATTAGCATTATCTGAGTTATGGACTCATTCCCTCAAATACACTTTATGGCCAAAAGTATTCGCTCACCCATCCAAATAATCAGAATCAGGTGTTCCCATCACTTCCATGTCCACAGGTGTATAAAATCAAGCACCTAGACATGCAGACTGCTTTTACAAACGTTAGTGAAAGAATGGGTCGCTCTCAGGAGCTCAGTGAATTCCAGTGTGGAACTGTGATAGGATGCCACCTGAGCAACAAATCCAGTCGTGACATTTCCTCACTCCTAAATATTCCACAGTCAACTGTCAGCTGGATTATAAGAATGTGGAAGTGTTTGGGAACAACAGCAACTCAGCCACCAAGTGGTAGGCCACGTAAACTGACGGAGTGGGGTCAGCGGATGCTATGTGTGAAGAGATCACCAACTTTCTGCAGAGTCAATCGCTACAGACCTCCAAACTTCATGTGGCCTTCAGATTAGCACAAGAACAGTGCAGAGAGCTTCATGGATGGGTTTCCATGGACGAGCAGCTGCATCCAAGCCTCACATCACCAAGTGCAATGCAAAGTGTCGATGCAGTGGTGTAAAGCACGCTGCCACTGGACTCTAGAGCAGTGGAGACGCGTTCTCTGGACTGACCAATCACACTTCTCCATCTGACAATCTGATGGACCAGTCTGGATTTGGTGGTTGCCAGGAGAAAGATACTTGTTGGACTGCATTTTACCAATTGTAAAGTTTGGTGGAGGGAGGATTACAGTGTGGGGTGTTTTTCAAGAGCTGGGCTTGGCCCCTTAGTTCCAGTCAAAGGAATTCTGAATGCTTCAGCACACCAAGACATTTTGGACAATTCCATGCTCCAACTTTGTGGGAACAGTTAGGAGCTGGCCCCTTCCTCTTCCAACATGACTGTGCACCAGAGCACAAAGCAGGTCCATAAAGACATGGATGACAGAGTCTGGTGTGGATGAACTTGACTGGCCTGCACAGAGTCCTGACCTCAACCCAATTCAACACCATTGGGATGAATTAGAGCGGAGACTGAGAGCCAGGCCTTCTCGTCCAACATCAATGTGTGACCTCACAAATGCTCTTCTGGAAGAATGGTCAAAAATTCCAATAAACACTCCTAAACCTTGTGGAAATTACACATTCCCATGACACATTCTGTTTGTTTTCAGGCATGTACTTGTTTGACACAAATAAAAATCAAATCAAATCAAGGTCATATTGCCCTGAGATTCAGATTCTGGGACGGGACGGTTCTTACCTTTGCCTCTAGTGAGTTCAACTTGTCACTCAAGGCTGTGATCCGACTGCAGTTAAGACAACCTTAAAAAAAAACAAACAAGAACACATCCATGACTCACCAAGTCAGACTCATTAAACTGAAATATTCTTATGTTTTGGAAAGCCAAAGTGCATCAGCTCTTACTGGAAATCGACTCTCCTGTGCGTGCAGGCGGCCGGCGTAGCGTTGATGGCTTCCTCACGGCTTCTTGAGCTACGAGCTGGTTTGCTGCTTCTGTAGGAGATACAAACATAAACATACACGACTAACGTTAGTAATGTGACCTTGAAAGATTATAAATAAGACTTATGAAGCATAGAGAGGGATTAAAAGTCCAAACTTTCAAAGAGACACTGATCTGCTGACCTCGATTTAATATCAGAGAGGGTTTGCTAATCGTTCAGACGACTTCTCCTCCACTGAGATGATTGAAATCAGACAAAATCTGGGTTTAACGAGAGGTTTTGTGTCTCTTTTACTGTATTTCACTGATTAATGGTTAAAGTAATTTGGGTTTGGACAGCAGGGATGAGACATTTAAAACATCTAAAGACATCACACACATTCACTGGAAGTTAAAACAGACATTAGTCATAACTTTCTGATATTTCATAGACAAAACAAATGACTGATTAATTCAGATGATTGACATGAATATAAACAGTTTATATAAAAGTCAAATTCAGCCAACAAAGCAAAAGAAGTGTGTCCATGACTGATCAGATTTGTAGGTCATGATTTGTCTGATGTAGTTTATCAGTGTTCCTTCCCCTCCCCGACCCCGCAGTTTACTGACAGCCAAACTGACGGAGATCCACCATCAATACCCCAAATTAAAATTATATATGCCACTTATCCCTTTGGGGGTCACAGAGGGCTGGAGCCAATCCCAGCTGGCATTTGGCGAGATGCGGGGTGCTGAACTGGTTGTCAGCCAATCACAGGGCCACATAGAGAGGCAGACAACCATTCACACTCATACCTAAGGGCCATTGGAGTCAGCAGTTAAACTAATATGCATGTTTTTGGTCTGTGGGGGGAAGCCGAGTTGCCTGGGGGAACCAACACATACACAGGGAGAACATACCTTGACCAACACGGGATTTGGACCATTAATCTTTCTGCTGTGAAGCACATGCACTACCTGCTGGAGCATCATCTACCCAAGCAATTATATTAATTATCTTTATTTAGAAAACCACTTGTTAAACTCAGGTTACAAATTGCTTCACAAGGACAGCAATCATTTAAAACATAATAAGCATGTTTATGGTAGGGTCCGACCGATGTATCGACTGGCCAATTTAATTTAGCTGATTATAGCCCTTTTAAAATATTCAACATCAGCCACAGTTTTGCCAATAAAATGTGGATCTATTATTATTTTCTCATAAAACAGTAAATGCTGTGCAGTGTCCAAGTTGAACAGAATGATGTTGTTGTGCCGTTAGTCCAATAGATGAGCTCTGGCTCCACTCGATCCTATGTCCTCTCCCCACTACTGTATAATCAGTCAGTTACAGGAGAGAGCCACAGCCAGGCAACAATACAAGATTGGGCTGAACGAAGCTGCCAACAGGTATGTTTCTAACGACACTGAGAAATTAATAGTGACTCAAAATGTCTCCCGTTTCAGTTTAACTCTCAATGCCATGACAAGTGATGCGATCATGCTTTTTAATTATGTTAGATTAGTAAAGTTGTACTAGCCCAGCTTAAACCAACATTATGTAGCTTTTCAAACATAATATAATCCTTCGATATTCATTGTGATGGTCCACCACTTTACAATGAGTTCAATGAAACCTCTGTCGTGGTCTGGAGTGGTCTGTATCCCTTTAATTGGCGCTATGTAACTTCGAGGTGGATGGTAGGAGCCCTGCCACACTAAAAAACTACACGTTTGGACTGCTTTACGGCATACGTCACTTCCCCCGATTCCCGATTCGTTTACAAAACGGAAGTCTCGGCAAAAGCCAATCGTTAACGCGGAGCTGTAACCATGGCGGAGGCAACAATGTTAGGAAGAGAAAAGTTTTGTCGGAGGATACAAAACAAAGAAAGCGAGAGAAAAACAAGCTGAATGCTCGGACAGGAATAATCATCGGTTCGGCGTTCACTCGCTGGTGTGAAATAAAAGACCAGGAGGGATGTCCGACTACTATCAGGTATGTTGGGCGACTAATTTATGACGGAGTTCCTCAAAAAAACTTGACAGGAAAAAAGTGCAGCACAACAAATCCAGAACGCACCAGTATGTAGTTTGGTTTAGACCTATTTCAAGTGTGTGATATCACCAGCTCGTCGTTGTCTTTACTTTTATTTACTTTATCGCTTCAACAGGACGGGGGCGACTTCACGGTAATAAAACCAAGTTGAACTTAGCGATTTTTAACATCATCATTTAGTCAAAAATAAATACATTACCTCGTCGCTATCCATCCTGCAAACAGCCGCTGAAGACAGAAGAATATTTTTTAGCGAAGTCCTGGCTTCTGTGATTCGCCTACAAAACAAATGCACGCGACCGGCAGATCTGTATCCTTACGACAGTATGCGCGCGCTAGGGCTCATGGGTAATTGAGTTCCCTATCCGGTCAAGCGGAGATCTTCCGTAGTGCTGCTTTAAGTTACTCCCTGTCTATGTTGATAATAGCTGTAGTTATGTCAACCTAGCATAGTGTTAGCTAACAGCTTAAAAGCCAGTCAGCAACCCAAGAAATAACAAAAGTGCACAAGTCTTTGAGAGAATGACTGCTCATCACTCATGCAAATTACACAAAAAAAGGCCAACACACAATTGGGACCAGAGAGCTTCTTGTTGTGAGGCATATGTCCAGCATCTGGACAACCATAAACCCGAGCCATTGCAATAATCATATTTACTTGATAAAGCACCTTACAAACTCAAGCTACAAAGTGATTCAGAAGGACAGCAAAAATTATAGCATAATAAAACATACAACACAAAAAACAGACAGGTTATAAAACTATAAGCAAAGACAATCAGAAAATAATGAAATCTCAAAAATAGAAAGATGGAGAAAAGAAAAAAAGAAATTATTTTTAAAAAGAGCTTGTTGGTAGGTTGGTACTACAAGGTCAGAGATGTAGCCTGGAAAAGGCCATGGAGGGCCTTTAAAAGTTCTTAATATCAATTCTAAAACATACAGGGAGCCAGTGTCAAGGTGTTCTGGTTAAAAGTAATAGTTAAAGTGTAAATGAGCAAGTTTGGGACTTTTCTGACCTGGTTGCTCTTGTATTTTCAAGGGAATTTCAAGGCAGCTTAAGTGAAAAGGGCAAAAGTTGCAGAAAAACACTGACATTTTTCTGAAATCACTGGGATGAGCAGCAATAACATAATTTTAAATTAGCTTTTGTACAAAGTGATGTACATGTTAGAGTCAGTGCGACATGCGTGTGTGAATGAAGAACAGCTCAGTCTTTCACCCTGACTGTGAAATTTCCTGCTCACCACCTCACGTTTCCTCTTTTCTACCTCTACACCCACTGACATGGTCACTCCAGTTTATCCTCCTGCTTTAAGAAGCTCAGAGAATTCTTTGGGTAGTTTACCCTGGTATATTCTGGGAAATGTCAGAGCTGCGTGCATGTGCAGAAAGGGTCTCAGTGAATGACGCAGACTGAACATGATGAAGAGACAGACAAGTAAATATCTCTGATTCTTCCAAACATTAAAAAATCCTTCTCATGGATTTAGCACGCCTGTGTTGAGAGAGGATTCATCTCATTTTCCAGAAATCCAAAACTCCAAACATTTAGGGAAAAAGCGTCCCACAGTTTCAAAGCTGAAGCCCTGACAAAGATGGAAATCAGCAGAACAGTTGCAGCTTTTGTCTGCGTTTCATTTCGAGAGACAAACATTGTGTTTTCTGTGACTTTGCCAAGTCCTTCTCTCTTTTTGCCGTGCATTAAAAAGCCTCGGAGAGAGGGAGTGTGAGGACAAACAATAGTTTCCTTGTGAGGACAGAGCGGGTAGTCTCGGCTCGCTCTCTGTCTTTCCTTTATTTTATGAAGTGTGGGAGGTTGTGTCTGTGGGTTCTGGATGTTTTGAATGGGCAGACCTTTGTGGAAATGCTAAAGTGACTCTTTTGTCCGGCCGGGTCTGGCTCTGGTCAGTCCAGGTGCTCCTGATACAAACAAGATGCTGGTTCAGCACCTCATTAGCCTCTGGGAAGAAGGACTCAGTCACATGGGGTCAACGCCAAGTGCAACGATGGCGAACGCCATGAAATATCACCAGCAGGATGGGAGTTGATTTAACATTATTAAATCTCTCTTTTACTTTGGCCTCCACGTTGAGGGATTACACATGAAGGACCAAATTCAAGGGGGAAACTCCAGTCATGTCATAGTATAAACATTCTCAGGCCACTTTGTTTGGTTCAGCCAGTCAACTACTCTAAAGGTGTCTACACACCAAACACGACTTAAAGGTACAGTGTGTAGAATGTGTCATTTTATACATCCACCGCATTTCGCAAAACAGAAACAGTGAATATCGGATATATATGTTTCTATTTGTAGGTAAAGTCCGTCAAAATAGAAGTACAATCATCCCCATAAAATGTTTGTTTTATTTTCATTTATTTAGAAATATCTTTATAAAAAAATGACATTACTGCAGGCCGCTATTTCGTGTAGGCCGACATATTGATCTGCCGTGTTGTCTATGGGTGGTTTTTAGGGAGAAAAAGAACAAAACACGAATCTGTCCGCCGGTTCTGAAATCTACCTGGAATGCAGGCGAAGAAGAGGAGAGGATGGCAGTGGATGTACTGAAAGTTGTTACTCTGTCCTAGGGATTCAAACTGTGTATAAACACACACGCAACATAAATTGTGCGCTGTGTTCAGGATCCTTTTTGGTCTACACAGGATTCCGTTGCTTAAGGACGTGACGTTTTGGTTACGATTAGGTTCATTCTAGAATCTGAACACTAGATGTCGCTAAATGCCAAATTCTACACACTGCACCTTTAAGCGTCCTCAATGATGATCACTCTCCATGCAAAGTCAATGTACAGCTGCGATGGGGCAGAGCTAACCCTCTGCGACGCCAAAAGAGGAAATCTATCTCTGGCCCCTCACTGCACCTCCTCTTCTCCCTTCGAGGTCCCCTCACCCACACTCAAGCTTTTGTATGAAGAATTAAGCCGACTTTGGCTCAAGGACGACTGTCTCCTACACACTCTCTCAGCTTAAATCCTGCTGGATGGCTCTTTTCTGCTGGGACACTCCCATGGGAGCGTCTGATCACCACCAGCCTGCACCAGCGGAGCTCCCCTGAACATCACCGCCATGATCTATTGCCCTCCAGCCAACAATAACATCATCATGGTTAATGAACGCCCCCATGGACCCTCCTCATTGTGTCCCCTCTTTGTTCTCCGTGGGCTAATTGCCCCAGCAGGGGGGGTTATAGCAATGCGTGAATGTATTTGACCCCTGATCCCCTGCTGCACTGGGCCATAATCAGTCAGAGCTCCTTATTAGAGGACAAACCGCCCGCAGAGGGTTCAGAGGCTGACCTGACATCAGCACCGTGTCTCTGCTCCTCTTCCTGTCCACACACTTGTACATGTTTACGCTGGATATCATATACCCTGCTGGTGCAATAATCTCTTAGGAAACACAGAAAGATATGAGCCGAGGTCACATGGAGAAGGTTATCTTTGGCTGTTTTTTAATTGAGTCTGTGTGTTCAGAGGATTATGAAAAACCTCCTCAGGGACTGTTCAGCTCAAGAGCTCCATGATGTAGGAGTGGGGCAGATACCCACAGAGAAACACAGCACTGTACCGACATGCATGATACATCATCTGACTGTGGGTGTCAACCATATATGTGGGAATACAAACCAAAATTCAAAGAAGTTGGGACTTATGGCCCTTTTCCACGAGCACACCTTGGCCCTACTCGATTTGCAGCGTGTTTCCACTAGCTTGGTAACTCCTAAAACAAGCTAGTTTTAGTACCTACTCCGCTCTGGTTCAAAGCGAGCTGAGCCGATACTAAGAGATGACGTCACCGACTGCCGGCTACTGATTGGTCAGACAATGTCGTCATCGATGAGTCATGAGCGCAACGACCTAGCATGCTAGCGGTAGCTACCATTAGCTTACCCTCACACGTCTTTTCTTTGCATCTCGATTGCTCTCGTCCTCGGCTTCATTCTGTTGTATAGCTTCCAAAACTCTCCTGGGCTTCTCAAGGGGTATTTCTTCTTGCCACCTGCAGCCTTCTTCTGCTTTCCTTTTTTACTCAGTTTGTGACAAAAAGCCACAGATTGTTGTGTCGCGCTCAAAATGATGTCACCGCAGTGCCGCTCAGCTGTTTACAGCGACACTGCCTGTTGGTCAGGCGAGTGGGGCTAATGGAAAAGCAGCACAAGGCGAGTAGAGTAGAGCCGGGTAGAGTCAAGTAGAGTAGAGTAGGGCTAATGGAAAAGGGCCATTGATGTAAATGTGTATAATGCTGCATTCCAGGCAACCCATAAAAAAGCATAAATAAAGAAAACATTACAGGCCCGAAAATAGAGCCTTGAGGGACCCCACTGACTAGAGGGGTCGAACCCTAGGTAGCCGAGGAGAAATGAATGGGATTTGTCATACAAAATTCAATGTTTTTTTTGTGATGTCAATCTGGAGCGGCTCCAGATCAAACTGACCAGGATGATAGAGTTATATTATATATATTATCATACAAATATTGAAGCGAATCCATCTTGTGATGTCAGAGTTATGACTTTTTACAATATGGTCCATTGTTAAATTGAGGGATTTTTTTTCAAATTTGGGAATCTTTTTTTACCTCCAGACAAAAACACAGATCGCCACAAAAATTTTAGGTTTTTTTTCCTTGGACCAAACCACAACTCTGGTAAAATTTTCATGTAAATCCATCGAGTAGTTTTTGCATAATCTTGCTAACAGACACACAAAGAGATCCTGGTTAAAACATAACCTCCTTGGCAGAGGTAAAAATATTGGGACATACTGTGACAGCTGGTTATGTTAGGGATGGGTACGAGTATTTGACGTCTCGTTCATGACGTCCACAGTGGAATAAAGTTTCATTAAATCTCATTTAGCACTAACAAACCTCCACCTGGACTGGACATTGTCTTTAAAAAACATTTACAGCCACACATAACCTGACAGCCTCATGATTCTCACAGTGACCAGAAAACAATTCAGAAGAGCACATCGATCTCTCTGAGTGAAGTAAAAGGTTTATATGCAGCTCTGTAGTCATCCAGAAGTCAAGAGGAGCTCTAACAGTTCAGCCTTTTAAAGAATGTAGCTGGATTCTGAGGTTAAGACAGGCCAATGAGAGTGTGAGCTGAATAAGACCCAAAAATCTGCCAAACCACACATGTAGCTGTTTAAGTCTGTTTCTCCTCTGCTGCACATCGCTGCTCCGCTAGATGGGAAACACCGAGGGCGAGGAAGACTCCTCATCAGCCTGTCAAATAAAGAGAAATATCCGTCCCTTTAGGAAGCCGTAATGTTTGGATTTAGGAAATTCAACTTCATCCAGATACTTCGTCAGGGCTGTGCAAGAGGTGCCAGTCTTTATAACTTCTTTATAACTGCGCTGCAAACTTGGCTGATCCCCAACCGTCAGCAACATGTGCATCACTTAAATGTGCCCAAACATTATCTAAACCATTTAATCTACTAAAGGAGCTTGAGTACATCCCAGTTCACTTAAGCTTAATTCGTCTGAGCCAAGGCCATGCTGTTGCTTTGAGTTTGTGAATTCACATTTATAGTTATCAAGTACAATTTTTGGCTTAAATGGACAGTTCAGTGTTTTTTGAAGTGGGGTTGTATGAGCTAAACGTGGCCACTCAGTACATTAGATGCAGTAGAAAGTTCTCTCCTCTCCCTCAGTAAGACACAGACTGTAAGAGTCTCAGACAAAGAAATAGACGCTAACAGGAAAGTACCGTACGAAATACAAAGGGTATTTTCTGCGCCTACAAGAAGTCAAATCCAAAAGTTTTCCCACAGTTTAAGAGTACGCTACATATGAATGTTTTAAAGTGCATTAGCCTTTCGGAAATATAAAGTTTATCTGGACCTAGCTAACTTGTGTCATGTATTCCTCCGCACGGCGCTGCTGTGAGCTGCTGAATCACCCCCCCGCCTCAGCTGATCATACAAGCTAGCGGCTTCAGACGCCAGTTGTAGCTTCGTGTAACTTTTATCAAGTATCATTACTCTTTTGTTTTTAATCTAAGCGGTGTGAGGAAGAGACAATGCAGAAAATTTAAAAAAAGGATGATTAAGACAGCGCCGATGAAGCCCGATTCACTTTGGAGTCAAGAGGATACCTGTATGTACCGGAGTTTACAGAAGAAGAGCTGTTGAAGATGGAGACCGAACAGACCAAAAGGAATACAGAGGAAACATCCACGGACACTGGACATCAAGCAAGACTCGGAAATACACAGAGGTGCGACTGTATGAGCTAGCCAGAGGAAACAGGTGATACAGACGGTGGTATTACTCATCAAACAGACTTTCCTGCTCTTCTGAGTCCTGGAGTTTTGTGGATATTCTTCAATTTACCGAAGATGAACTGAAAAAACGTCTCAAACTTGAAGGACCTAATGACAGTTTCTCCTCCAAGTAAGTAATAATGATATGTCAGAGACAAACAAGCAGAGTAGAGGAGGCTATTTGTTTATCAAAACAGTTATTCAGAGGAATATGGTGAAAGCTGATGCACACCTGTTTTTGCATCAAGGGAGCATCACATAAACCCATCTCAGAAATATTTGTCATATAATGTGCTTACAATCAGTCGATAACAGACGTCTGAAGCCGCTAGCTTGTTCTGTTTACTACAGGCAGAGTGATTTAGCGGAGGGATACATGGCACGAGTTAGCTAGGTCTGGATAAACTTTATATTTCCGAAAGGTTAATGCACTTTAAAACACTCATATGTAGCGTACTCTTAAACTGTGGGAAAACTTTTGGATTTGACTTCTTGTAGGTGGAGAAAATACCCTTTGTATTTGGTACAGTACTTCCTGTTAGCGTCTATTTCTTCATCACCGACTCTTACAGACGGTGTTTAACTGAGGGAGAGGAGAGAACTTTCTACTGCATCTAATGTACTTAGTGGCCATTAGGAGCTCATACAACCCCACTTCAAAAAAACTGAACTATCCCTTTCAGCAAACTATCATTTTTATTTTATATAGCTATATATATATACCTACTGGACACTGTGTATAGGAGCAACTGAAGCTACCAAATTTCCCCTTAGGAATTGATAATATTTTTCTGATTTCTGATTCTGATAAACACTGAAAGCTGAGCTATTTTCACAGTTTATTAACATGAAAATCTCACATTAATATTTAGTCTAATTTAAGGGGAAAAAAGGCTAAATGTGCTTGTGCAAAACCTAGCAAGACCTACCATCATGAAACTGTACATTTTCAGTAAATATATTTTCAGAAATTGCAACAACTTATGAATGAAAGTTGAGAAAAAAAATCTAGATTTTTATTCTTTAATCTTCTTCAGAAAACAATTTGAATTAATCAGTTAATTTGGTATATTTTCAGTCCCAGATTTGATGATGACTGGAATAGAAAAGTCTATCATACAGTTTTTTTCAGTCATTGCAGATGGACAGAGTTAAGCAGCCCGCTCTGTGACACACTTTGTTTGTGAGCCAGCATCAAACACACTTCAGTGCCAAGTGTGAACAAGGCGAGAGGGGAAAGCCCTCCATCTGAACGGACTAAACTGTAACAACATTATCAACCTCCTGTAACCATTATGTCATTATAGTATCATTAAATCAGCTTTGCTCCAGTCTCACTATTATTATTGGCCGCAGAGACCCCTCAGAGCTCAGCAGGGACCACCGGAGAGAGAGCCGAGGGAGCCATGACCACGCTGCAGCTGCACCGCTCTGCACGCCGAGCTGTGTGTGCGCAGGCCGTCCTCCCAGCGTGTGGATGTGAGTGAGTGTGAGAAAGTGCACGCTGGCTGTTATTAATGGGCCGAGGTCGTTCCTCCAGTGATATTCTCTGAGTGAAAATAAACCGGGGCCCTCATGCTAAGAGAGCGGTCAGCTCTGCCAACCGGAGCCCTTAAACAGGCCGATCACACTTGGCTGCTCCGACGACCCGATGCTCCGAGATCATCACCTGCTGATGTTTATTTGTTCTCTGCTTCTACAGAGAGATTCAGCAGCCAGCAGAAAGGCCAGCCAGAAAGAATTTAAAATAAAGAGGGAAACTTTGGTTGTTTGAAGAAGAACATGGCCGATTCAGAAAGCTTGTCTCTGCTGTTTCTTGGCGTCAGTCTTATCAAGCACTGGACTTTATATTCATGTTTTTGAGCTGGTTTTTACACCTACAGCTCTGCTGCTTTGTTCTGATTCTGTTGGAAAAAAGCCATACATTTGCATATTTCCACTGGATCATTTCATGTGCAGTATTTTGAAGTGGCTGAGTCCAGGCTGAAGGGTCCTGTGTCATTACGTCAGAGCTAGAGCTCCTATGAGTTTAAGTCCTGTTGTGCATTATGGGAAGAAAACGACAACAGAATAACAGTAATAGTAAATATTAAATACTCTGTGTAAGGTTATTCAGATTATTATACTGATCAATGTGTTCCAAGCCTCGAGATAAAAGTGTAACCAAACTCTGTGCATTAAGAACAAAAAAGTTTAAAGGGATATGCCAACTATTTTGTTGTTTTCTTGACTTGTTTCACTTCCGTCCATGACACAACAATGAACAGACAGGCAGAGCTAAACAGCTAATTAGCTTAGCTCAAACACTGGGAGTCAATGGGTAGTGCTAACTCTAAACTGTCCTTTGTGCTTGTTGTGACTTGTTTTTGTTTTGTTGACCTTCTTCCAAGCACGTCCCAGGTGGTTTGCGCATGCTCCCTTCTTTTTTGTGTCGTATGTATTTCTTTTTCAAAATTACATAAAGTGTGAATTGGTCTAAAAATAGATAATGAACATAACTTTGTAAGAAAAAAAGCAAGTCACAACAAGCGCACATGACTGCTTAGAGTTCATGAACAGTTTTTCTGATGACTGTAGGCAGAGATAGGCTAACACTTCCCACTGACTACCAGTGTTTAGGCTAAGCCAAGTAGTGGTGGGCAAGATCTGACTGTTTCTTCTTTGTTACTGCAACACCATTGAAAGAATGGCGTCTACCAACTTGTCATCGACTCGGGGTTAAAGCAAGACACAAAAACAAATAAAATATGTTTTAATGCTCACCAGGGGACCAATGGGGACACCAAGATTTTCTGCTGCTTAACAGAAGGTTTTTTCTTGCCGCCATGATGGAGGGATTAATGATTGGCTATATGGGTTCATGTTGGTGTTGGATGTATATATTTGTATTTATATGTATACCCCTCCTACCCCTTGAGAAACACAGGAGAGTTTTGGAGGCTATACAACAGAATGAAGCCGAGGACGAGAGCAATCGAGCTGCAAAGAAAAGATGTATGAGGGTAAGCTAATGGTAGCTACCGCTGGCATGCTAGGTCGTTGCGCTAATGACTCATCGATGACGACATTGTCTGACCAATCAGTAGCCGGCAGTCGGTGACGTCATCTTTTAGTATTCGACTCAGCTCGCTTGGAACCAGAGCGGAGTAGGTACTAAAACTAGCTTGTTTTAGGAGTTACCAGGCTAGTGGAAACACGCTGCAAATCGAGTAGGGCCGAGTAGAGTAGGGCCAAGGCGTGCTAGCGGAAAGGGCCATTAGTCTTGTCTTGGTCTCGCTACATCATGGTCTCGGGCAAGTCTTGGTCTCGGATAGAGTGGTCTTGGGCACAACACTAGTGGATAGGCTTGTGAAAGGGGGTGAGAATGTAGGGGGGACACTCCGCCAACTGGCCCCAGGCTGGACCTGACCCTGGCAGAAGCACACACATGGTTGTTTACCACTCCGCCAAACCAGCAGCCCTGTTTAAAGCATTTTTATAAAGTAGCCGTTTCTTATCAGTCTGGTTGCCTGGTAGCTGTAATACAATTATTATTATTAACTACTCCTGCTATTAGGAGAACAAACCGTTACTCAAAGTCTTTCATCCCTTCTGCCATCAGGCTGCTTAACCTCGATAGCAGTCTTATGGACTGATAGATTGGTACTTTTTGTTTTTCGTTGTTGTAACCGTATGGGATCTTTAATGCACTGTTCTCTTTGACCTGCCACTAATTGTTAATGTGTATTGTAATCTGCCTGACCCTGGTTACTGGAAGGGTCTGTTGAGGGCGCTATGTATCGATGAGCATCTCTGTCATGTACTGACTTTTATTTTATTTATATTTTGTTCATTGTTGTCTCGGTGTGCTGTTTGTAGATGTATGTGTAGTCCAGGTGGACTGCAAAAACAGAATTGCCCACTGGGACAAATAAAGTTGTCTTAACTAAACTTAACTTTTTCTACCACAGTGGTGTGAAGAGTTAACTCGTCATCCAGTTTAGTTAGGGCCGTTGTTTTCGCACTGCAAATGAACTGCTCCAGTGGTCGAATGGAAATGAGAATCATAATCAGAATTGGTATTAATTTCCAAGTACATCTGCACATAAAAAGGGATTTGACTTGTTAAACATGGTGCAAAACAATCAACATATACTTAAAATAAGAATAAAATAAGGGTCTGGAGGAAAGGAACTAGTGCAAAATTTGCAGGTATGTATTAAAAATATACAAAATACCAAAAAATATACAAAACATAAACAGGCAAAACAAGGTGCACCTACACACCGAGGCAATCTATCTCAGGAAAACTTTGCATTGTCATTCAGCTGAAAAATGCTGAGTTATGATGTTTTTTGTGTCCATACCATCCCGCCCTGGTCTTATCTAAAGTCTGATGTTAAAGTTCTCTTGGTTTGGAGAAACCTCGGGCTGCACACGTCCAAACACACACACAGAAAACACACAGACACAGCAGAGTGTTCGCTCTGATCCATCTCTGTCGGGTCAGTTAGCTGAGCTCAGCGCTGCAGCTTCATTAGTGACCAGCTGCTGACAGGAAACCAGAGGAGACGTTTGTCTTTGTCTCTGCTCCGCCTCAGACAGACTGAGCATAAACACACACACATGAACACACAAGAACACACACATGCGCACATCCAGTCGTCCCAAAGAGAACAATGCACTTTTTGAAACACGCCAACCTGAAAAAAGTCGACTCAGAGTGTATGTTTGCTGAGTGAGCAGAACCTTTGACCTGATTTTGAGTCCAAAAATGACAAATCCAAGAAATAATGTTGTATCCTATTCATCCAGCTGTGGCTTCCTCTTCTGTCGCTGTCTCCTCACTCCATTCAGTTTTATATCTTGACATTTTTGCCAGTGTCGTTTTGATATTTTGCAAGAACAGACAAATTTAAAGTTGGTGAAAATTTTCTGCAAAGTTGGTCACGTAAAAAGGAAGAAATGTCAAGATTTTGGTGGTGATCCAAACCCGGATGTGGATCAAGGAACATTTAAAGCTGGGGTCGGTAATTTTGGAAAACTAGCATGAATTTGAATGTAGCATCTCCTCAGGACTCTGTCTAGCCCCTCCCACCCCTCCTCCAAAATGCCCCCTCCCCACTCACTTGCACTGGCTGAAATACCCAGAAGACTGATTCAGCTCCAAACCCTCAGCACAACATTTATGTTTTACACTACACCAAATCATGTCTCAGTCAGCGGTAAGAAAACACCTAAACATGATCATAGTAAAGTTAAACAAACAAACATGTAAAGTTAGTTAGTGCTCACAGCCCGATGTTGATCGGGGTATAGGTAGTTCCTCTGCCATTCTCCACATAGCTGTAAAGTTTCCTGTTTTGGCCATAAAACTACCGTATTTTACGTATTTTATCCTCTTTCCCGCCATCCTCCCGCATCAGTATTCTCCTGTAAATCTCCCGTGTGATGATATAATAATAAAAACATTCCTCTGCCTCTCCAAACCTAACTCTGTCACTAGCCTGAATGGGGCAGTAATGCTCCAAAATGATGGATGCCAACCGCCGTAAAACCAAAGAAGAAAAAGCCTCATGAGAATGTCCACCTGCAGTAGCCTGGGTGGCAGCTGTCGTGAGATTAGAGCCAACAGAACAAACCAATAAAAACAAAGAGTTTATTTTAGATTTCTTTTACACCTGTCTTAAAATGTGAGGGATATTGGAGCTTTGTTGGGGTTTTAAAGATATAACTTGACAGGTAAGCATTCTCCAGTGGACTTGAATCCCTCTCAGCTCGGCTACATGCACTGAATCAGAGTCTGTGCACGCTGGGCAAATGAATGCACAGGAGGCGGGCAGAATGGCGACAGGATTTGATTGGTTTAAAAATTGGTGACACAACATTTTTATTGGTTGGTGTTTTCCCTGTTTTACTCCTGCTGTAGATATCGGATATTTTTCGCTCTGTTTTAAGAACACATTATGAATTGATTACCATCAGGTCATAAAGACCATTTTAACCAGTATATCAAAAAGTGAATCTAAATCAGATTACCAACCCCAGCTTTAAGTGATTAGCTGACATTGTGCGATAGGCCAGTTCGTCACTTTTTCACTGACAGCTCAAACAGTTATGAACAAACTTTGATGACATTTTCAGTGAATATTCATCATTTCAGAATAAAGAAGTGTTGAGATTTAAGTGATCTAAATCCAGATGTGGATTTACATATTTACACATGGTGTCTTCCTGCTTGTCATGGACTCGGGAGTGAGGAAAGACACGAAAACATCAAAAATGTTGGAGTGTTCCTTTGAGTCATCTTGAAAAATCTCCTTGACTAAGATTGACCTTTTTTATTGGCTGCATAATCCAATCAATCTCACTCAATACCAAAGCGTCTTAAATCGACCCGATCTGCATCCTTGACTCTCCAAACAGCTGATTGCTCCCATACATCAGGTACAGCGCTGTGAGACCCGACTCTGACCCTGTGTTCACACTCTCTCCCAGGGCCACAGGTTTCTTTTATTAGGTGATTGCCTTAAAGGACTCACTTCATCATTTCCTTCCCCTGGAAATGCCCCCGAGCCTGAGAGCGCGACTGCCCCACACTCTCCGCACAGATCAGCTGGAATCACAGGTGAGATGGCGGCTCGCCCTTCCTAAAACAACCCGGTCAGATAATTGATCCCAGAGGACTCGGAGGTGAGCAGAGCGAGCCTGAATCCTCACCTCTGCACCGCGGTCAGGTTGAAAACAAGTGCGCTGAGGCTGCAGGTCTACATCTGCTCCGGTATACAAGTCTGCACGAGGTGTCGCCAAGAGCTGCTGCAAATGAAACCACGCTGAGGCCCCCAGGACCCCGAGGTGAGAGCGTGCAGGGTCACACACACACCACACCTCATCAATCAGCACAGACACTTAAACACAGGCCGAGCAAACAGTCGTCACAGCACCTTAAACACACCCTGCTCACAGAGAGACCCCCATCAGTCACTACAAAGACTGAGCATAAGTAATGATATTTAGACAAGTCCTGCACCTGAGGAAAAGATTTATGAGCTCTTAAAGAAGGTTTACAGTAAATTAACCTCATTTAATGTTGCTTTTTATGGGGAAAACTTCTTCGCCTGACTTTCCCCGAAGGAGATCTTATGGGTGTGTTATGCAGGGTGGGCATACGTTCAGGTCTGACCTGGATGGTCCAGAATTCAAGTTTCATGTCCGAGTCCAAACAAATAGCAAAAACACTGATGCATCTCAGATTTAAACAGTCTCTGTCCTGGTTTTTCACTGACACAACCTTTATTTGTTTGTGTATATATCAGTTATTAATTTTATTAATGTCTGTGTTGAGAAACAGTGTAAACTTTAACTGAACTTTTAATGTAGTTTTAATTATAAAGTTTAATTATAAAGTTTCAGACAGAGGGAGCGGGTGGGATGTTTTGCTTTGGGGACGTTACCATCATCCGTAAATTAGCGGGTCGGGTCGGCCCGGGTGTGATGTTCCCACTGAAGCCGATCGGAGGCCTGTGCTGCTTGCAGGATCGAAATGCTGATTAAACCCTTTCAAAATGATTGTTACCGGGTTTAAACAGGTTTTTTGGCCAGTCTGAAAGGGTATAATTCTGTTTTTAATGATTGTTTTCTATTCTTTCAGCATCCTGTTGTCACTCGATGTGCCCTGTATTTAATATTTTATGTTGTTATTTAATATCTGAGTGTAAACGACTGTTCTGCGTCCTGTTTTCACCTGCTGCCAAACACCCTCCCTCAGGGTCGATAAATTTAAAGAGTAAATATTTCAGGCATGCTGCTCCAACACTCCCTCACAAACTGGATAACTGCTGCAGTGACCTGCACTGTAGTTTCACTAATCGTCCTCCGTTTGTCTCTGCAGATTCTCACATCAGTCCTTTCAGCTCCCCCGGCCCCTCCAGATGTGCTCACACACACAGACCTGTAATCTGTCCCAGGAAGGAGGAGGGTCTCTGCCGCTGGTCCCGCCTCCCCGTGCCAGACGGCCTGTCTTCGGCTCACCTTCCCTCTCTCTCTCTCACTCTCTCTGTTTTTTCCAGCACATGTCTGCACCGATGTTGGTGGCAGCGTCGGGGTCCACGTCCGCCCGCCCTCCCCTCCTTGGCAGGCGGTGGTGGTGTGTAATTACAGAGCAGCGTTGGGGCTGAGCGGTCTGACTGGACGTGGAGGGGAGGGGGGCGACGGCAGTCTGCTGACAGGGACGTCTGTCTGGCCTGGAGACTTGTGCTCCCTCTGGCCTTGTGGGACAGGAGGGCGGCCCGGCTGGGCACAGGATGCAGCGCTCACCTTCCATAACCTCCCTCCTGTCAGGGTTTCCTGCTTTTTCTGGTTTCCAGAAGGTTCCATCACGAGACCTGCAGCTATTTACCCCACAGAGGTTTAGTCCAGACTGTCGAAAAACCTGCAGGGCTGCTGTAGGTACTAATTACAGGATAATTGAGCTTTGTTTCAGAATCACTCAGCTGCCTCTAATTACTGAGCAGAGCGGCCTCCTCTGTTTGTTAACCACTCGTTTTAAGGGTGTAGCAGTGTGGTGGTGGTGGTGGTGGTTCTTTACAACAAGCCTGCAGAGCTCTTCTCGGCCACTCTAAAGGGTTTGTGCTGGTGATACACATAACAGAAATGTCCAGGAGCTTTAAAAACCCAAATTAAGTCATCGTTTGAGCTGAAATTTTAGCCTTGTTTAACATTTTATTGATGCTTATGAGGCAAGAGAAAGGCATGAGCGTGTTAATAGCAACAAACATGATTTTTAAACAATAAAGTCGCCCCTTACCCACACTCATGAATGAGAAAATAAATGTATAAATTACCAGGAGCTTATGTTATTGCCCATGTCTGTTATTTTGTTAGTTTGTTTGTTTCTCCGTTAGCAACATAACACAAAAAGTTATGGATGGGATTTCAATGAAATTTTCGTCAAATGTCCAGATTGGAACAAGGAACAAATGATTAGATTTAGGGAGTGATCCAGATCACCGTCTGGATCCGTAATGACAAAAAATGCAGGTTTTGCGAATAACTCAGAACTAAAATAGATATCATTATGAAAAAAAGTTGCTAATGGTATGTTTTCATGGTCAAGGAATCTAAATATTTAGATGAAATAAAGGTAGGACTAATATTTATGGTGAAATCACAATATGGGTGAGGACTGTGGTGCTGGCGAGTGCTTTTCTGGTTAATAATATGTAAATTTTAAATAGGGGGTTTAAATGTTTATATCACTCAAATGTCAGGAATAAGGATTGCGAGTGCACCAGGGCACGTTATGAGGAGGAAACCAATCGAAAAGTCCAAAATGCATTGCTCAGCTCAGAAGAGTCTTGTTGGTCCAGGTAATTAAACATAGTTCAGCATCCAATTGTATTGTCTATGTTAATCCAGTGGTGGTAAAGGTAGGTTTCAAAGGTATGTCAGAAACAGTTGCCACCTCTTATAAAAGGTGTTTGTTGCCCCATTGAGAGTATATCTGATTGTTCCAAGCTGTAAAAGGAACATAACATCACTAAGCCATGTAGAGTGTTACGGTAGAGAAGGACATTTCCAGGACAGCAGTATCCTTCTTCTAGTCTAACTTAAAAGGGATCATTGATGGTCTAGTTGAATTCATACGTTGGCTAGTAAACTGACTTATTTCAAAGACTGCTCCTGTAGAATCACTGGAATTTCTGGAACATCTTCTCAGCGGCACGGAGGGTCAAAAAGTAGCAGCAGAGATGTGTCAGTGAATTGATGTGGGACTGCTTGGTGATCTCGTGCCATTTTGAAGTTTGGCTGATAACTTTGCTCAGTTCTTTGCCGAGTATCCCGAGATGTTCCCAGGCCAGCTGAGAGACATAGGCCCTGTTAACATGGAGACACTGGCACCTAAAACGCAAAGGTTTTTCTTTGCGTATTCAAACCCGATCCTCGTTCAGATGGAGACAGAGAAATGAATGAAACTACTGTAGTGTGCATGCCAGTCCAGTAGATGTCGATGTAGGTTTGCAGAGAAACAGCACTTTTACAACACATGTATGGAGAAAAAAACTTTTAACAAACAACAGTGGCGAGTGGACGCATGAAGACACAGGAGTTTCTTGTCTGGACAACAAATCTGTCTGGATAGTTTAGTCTGGATAACAAACCGAGCACGGTAAGCAGCACATATGTTACTTTGTAGATGGCGGAAGCTGTTGTTTCTGGTATGTGTGCAACGCATGCGGTGACGTCAGCTCTGACTCTGGCTTACACGGAGCTGCATGGAGAAGCATTTTAACAACCCCCCACCCTGGACCCTGGTTTCAAAAGTTTAGGGATTCAAGCACTCCAGGTACCGCTCCCATGTAAAACTGGAGGCCAAAACCCAATGAAAACTCTTTGGATTTGGCTGTATTAGCTCATGTAAACAGGCCCATAGTCCCTCTCCTGGGTGTCTAAGCTTCTCACCCTATCTCTTAGGGAGAGTCTGGACATCCTGTGGAGGAAACTTGTTTTGGCTGCTTGCACCGGTGATCTTGTCCCTACCCACAGCTGGTGACCGTAGATGAGGGTGGGAATGGAGTCTGAGTGGTAAATATAGAGCTTTGCCTTTCGGTTCAGTTCCTTCTTTACCACGACAGACCAGTGCATCACTGCCTAGTCTTGTTCACGAGTAAGTCGTTCCCTTACTCGTGAATAAGACCCTGGGATACTTGAACGCCTCCACTTGGGGCCTAATCTCACCCCCGACCCGCAGAGGGCACTCCACCCTCCTCCGGTTAAGGACCATGAACTCAGATTTGGAGGTGCTGGTTCTCATCCCAGCCACTTCACGCTCCACTGCGAACAGATCCAGTGAGAGCTGCAGATCACCGTCTGACAAAGCCAACAGGACCGCATCATCTGCAAAAAACCTGATCCTGAAGTCCCCAAACCAGACCCCCTCAACACCCTGGCTTTGCCTAAAAATTCTGTGTATGAAAGTTAAGATCAGAACTGGATATGACAGCGGGAAAGCAAAGAGACAGTCAAAGTCAGGGATGAAAAACAGCTGTTTGCATTCACACATACAGCTCATTTTAAATTTTCATTGGTTTTTAACGTGTGAGAACATCGCACTTGTGTTTTGTGTAGCTGGTGTTCTCTCCTTCTCACACAAAAACTTGGTAACCTCAGTTTGGTTAAACACACCAAACCAATCATCCACAACAGCGGGGGGGACAGTTTGTGTTCACGGAAACACAATCTGCTGTTTACACTAATGAGAGAACAAAACCCTTTGGGGGATTTGAACGTGGCACCCCTCTAATTTCTGTCGTCCTTGCAGAGTTTCAAACAAAAATACGCTAGCTTGTGGCAAAATGGAAACAGTTTTCAGAGCCCAATGAAAGCAAACAATGCTGCGGTCGGTGTGAAGCAGCTAAAATTAGTGTCGGGCACATCTGCGCTGCTGATTTGATGTCGATTGTGGTCGAGCTGCAGATTTAACCGCCAGCCTTTAAATGTTTCCTCCACTTGAAAGCAGCAGATGTCTAATAAAAGCACACCCTCAGCTTTTTATTAAGAGAGACACAATAAGGCAGCAGCACGATGACACCGGGCTCCTCCCTCCTGACCCGGCATCACCTAAATAAAAGCTGCTTTGTAAACTTTTCCTCATCGTCATCCTCGCTGTCAGCGACCCCGGCTGGCATCCTCTCCAATGATGTGCGACCAGACCCCTTCGACTTTCTCCTGCCGCGTCTTCAGCTGTCACCAAGGAGAGCAGGGTAAACATTACTCCAGGTCTGCAGGCAGGATGATTGAACCCACACCTCTGTTTCTTCTTCTTCTGCAGTTTGAGAGCAGCAGGGAGGGGTCTGTCTTGTCTGTGACCTCTCCTTATAAAACGCTCCCCACACACACCGCAGTCATTAAACTCCACTCCTCTCAGGGCTGCAGAAATCCCTCAAACAAAAGCTCCAGAGCAGCTGCTGACTGCGCTGGTTCGACATATAATACACGCTACACTGAGATGTTCAACACTTTATAAGTCATTCAGGCTAACATTAGAAAACCATCAACATGAAGCAGGGTGGCTTTTATACCCAGATCTCACAGTTTACATCGGCTTTTCTCTTTTCTTTTAACAACACTGATGTCAGAAGAATAACGAGAGCTGATGTCTTAAACAAGGCAACAATAAAGTCTCTGTGGGGAGGGTAGAAAAATACAGAATGAAGCCACTGGAATAAAGAAAGTTCATGAGGTTGATATGTCTTCCTAGGTCTGAGATTAAAGGCAGGATTCTGAGATTTGAGTGAAATATCTGATTAAATACATGAATCTATCAAACATTAAGATTACAGTAGGATGTTTAAGGTTAGAATTAAAACTCTGAGATTTAAAGGTGCTATGAGGAGAATCCATTTCCGGCGACATAAAGTCTCTGCTACCCATGAGCACACGTGGCGACAGTCGTAAAGACGTGACCCAACCCAAAACGTGTGTTTGTTGTGATGCAAATGAATGCAGCTCTGACCTTCCTCAGAGGTAATGTATCTCTTTCTAGTTACATAGCAGTAGTTATTGACGTGTGGCAACAAGCAATTTTTGGAAAACTTAGTATCGTAGTTTTGTAGCCGGCTATATATCGCTACTTACAGCCCGGTGCTCTAAGATGTGTCTGAATAATGTAAATTTGCTCTAGTTTTAATTGTCTTGTTCCTGAAGTTGAGTATCCAGGCCAGTCCAGCCCTGTCCGACCCGACCACAAGGCTAAGGAATAGCATTTATAGCTAACCTATTTTGATGCTATAAAACTCATCTTAAAGTGTGTATTTCCATCAGGCATATATCTAAAAGTGAGACTTTTTTGTAATTACTCAGAAACTCCTCCTAGCATCTTTAAGTCAAAATTCTGATTAAAAGATTCAGAATTGTGAAAAAAAATGTATGACTATTGAAAATAATCTCACTTTTCAGACTTTTTTCCCAGAATAAAAAATGTTTCAGGCTCTACAAAGTTGTTCAGTCTTTAAAAAACTGTCTTCAGCCTCCCTAATCCTCCTCTTTAAAAACAATTGTTCTAAGAAAGAAGCCAGAATTATGAGATAAAGGTCAGTGTACTAGGAAGAAATGTCAAAAACAATAAAGTAAGAGTTCTTATCCAAAAATCAGATTATGACTCAGAAGTCAGAATGTAAGGGAAAAAAGTTTGATTTATGAGACAAAATGAAGCATTCATAGAAAGAGGAAAGATTTGTTTTGAAATTGTTTAAGGGAAGAGTTCAGAATAGTGAGACTATTGTTCAAATTCAAAATTCTGAGATCAGATTAAGAATTATAAAATTCAGAAATCTATGATTGAATGCAGCATTCTTAGAAACTGAAGTTAGATGTCTGGGTTTGGAGTCAGACTTTTAATAATTAAAAAAAACTCCAAAATCTGAATTAAAAGTTTTAAGTCCTAAAATAGAGTCCAAAGCATTGAGTCTGAGGAAATGGAAGCTATTTTGAAAAGAAGGTCTAAATTCAAATTCAAAAAGACAGAATTTTAAACAAAATTAAGTAAAAGTTTTAGAATAAAGTCCGAATTCTGATACTAACATCAGACTTTTTAATAAAAGAGTTGCTAATCTGACAGTAAAGTCAGCGTTCAAAACAAGAAGTCAGAATTCGGTGATTGATGTTTACCTCTGCCAAGGAGGTTATGTTTTCGGGAGAGTTTGTTTGTCTGTCTGTCTGTGAACAAATAACTAAAAAAGTTATGGACGGATTTTGATGAAAATTTCAGGAAATGTTCAGCATGGGAAAAGGAAGAAGTGATTCAATTTTGGTGTTGATCTGGATCACTGTCTGGATCCGCCATGATGAAAATGTGATTTTCATGAATAACTACTGAACTAAAATAGATATCATTATGAATCAAATTGCTAGTGGTATGTTTTCATGATCAAGGAATCTAAATATTTACATGCAATAATGGTAGGACTAATAATTATGGTGAAAATCACAATATGGGAGAGGACTGTGGTGCTGGTGGAGGTCTGCGCTCTCCGAGTGCTTTTCTAGTTTAATAGAGAGATGAAGGTCAGAATTCCAGTTTAACAATGTCAGAATAATGGAAAACCAGTCAAAATTTGAAGAAAAGTCAAAATACTGAGCTTAAAGTTCTCAGAGAGAAGTCAGAATTGAAATAATAAAAAATAACTATTTCATTATGTTGGAAAACACGTCAGAGCTGTGTGATCAGAAAGCCAGAACTCTAAAAATAAAGATGGAATTCTGTCTTCAATCTTTGAGAACAAAATAACAATAACTGGCCCTTTATCCTCTTCTGCAGAACCAAAAAAGTCCAGCTTTGTTTGACTGTTTATTGAAACAGTGCCCCTAATTTGTGTCTAATATTCCCTCAAAAACATCTCAAAAGGATCAGATGTTAATTTGCTGAAGGTCATCTGAGCAGGATTATTATTGTTATGTTCTTCTCCTTGTAATAAAATAAGCCAAGCTGAGCAGATTTATTTGTTCAAACTTTTTTCCTGACTGCTGTTCTCTCATGTCAGTGAGTCCAGTCTCATTACAAGAATGTTTAAAAGTCATAAATCTGATGGTTAATTATCTTTCGATGAACTGTTGGATAATTATATAGCTCCTTTAGCTAACAGGGCACTAAGATTACAGTCAGTCTGGAGATAAGAGCGCTCCACTGCCTGAAGGCGAGGGTCAAATCAGAAGTCAAAGCTGATCAATAAACATCAATAATCAATAATCTGATCAGCTCAGACTGCTGACCCGAATGAGAGTGGACTATGTTCCTACATGTCATTGTTCAGCAGCTGATGAAAACAGAGTGAGTCCTCGTGGATGCCCATTTGTTTGGTTTTGAAACAAGCACAACAAAGGTTCCCAGCTTCTGTTTTAGACTATTAACTGTTTCAATGAAGTCCAGGATTTATTTTTTTGAAGGTTGAGTTTATTGTGTTCATGTTAGCTGGTGATTGTAAGTGTTATGTTCCTAAATGTTCCTAAATGTCATTGTTCAGCAGCTGATGAAAAGAGAGTGAGTCCTCATGGATGTCTCTTTTCTTTTGGTTTGAAACAATCTCATAAATCATTTAACTGAGGCAAAATATATGATGTCCAGTCTTTATTTATTTGTTTAATTATTTATTCTTATTTTACTTAATTTATTGAACTCATAATTATTTTACTACTTTTCATGTATTTCTAAAATTATTTTCTTATTCTTTTTTATCTGTTAAAGCTTTTTATTGTCTTCTATATACTTTCTTATAATTACTCTAATTGTTATTTTGTCATTACTGTTTCCCATGAACAGTAAAACAAAGTAAAATTGTCTGAATTTAGTTTGATGTCACGGATATCTACAAGGTCTGACACAATACTGGACACTTTGGGTGTTATTTACATATGCATATTTATTTTTCTTTCTCTCTCTTCTGCTGAAGCCCAAGTCACACATTCCTGTTTCTCATGGCGATTGTGCAGGACTGTCATGATACTGATGAAACCTGTTACTTGATTTGGACCAACATTGTATTGTCGTGGACGAACGGGGGAAGGGAGATGGGTTCAGATTGTTTTGAACTTTTCAAAACTGTCCTGAAGAATCACTGCCCTCAGTGTAGCAGGGTGGAAGCTCAATGCAGTCCTAAGGTGAACGGTATTAGCGTGGCATGTACGGGGCTCAATCAGGTTGATCGTGGCTCAATCCAGAGAGCTTTCTGAGGATGATTGACAAGGACGTACCCGATTGTGCAACATCTGTTCTTTTCAAGGCGATTTGACAGCATTGTTTATTAGGGCCGGGACGATCCTCTTTTCTCCCAATTCGATTTTTTCCATTTTTTTTAGGTGCAGCTGATTCGATTTAAATTGCGACTCTATATTGCCAATTTTTGCAGTCTTTAGTGAGCTTTTTTAACACTAGTGAAAAAGATGAACAATGATGATGCATCAGGAAAATACACATCACATGTGAGTCTGTTTTTAGGATTTATTCAGCAATATATTTTAACCAGCTGTTTATACTCTCTCTTCAAAAGCCTGGATTGCATTTAAAAGTGGCTTATTAACACAGACTAAAACGAAGCATTTAAATTTGGAAAAAAAATCTATTTTTGAACCAAAAAAATAGATTCAAAAATCGTCAAAAAAAAATCCTGATACTTATGTGACTTGATTTTTTCTCCCACCACTATTGTTTATACATATCTCCTATGGGAAGTGAATGTGCCAAAAACACAAGGGACGGGGCTCAATTGGGGCTTAGATGGCACAAACTGGGCTCAAACCAGCCTTGCCAGTCCTGTGCAGTTGTGCACAATCGCCATGGGAAACAAGTATGTGTGACTAGGGCTAAGTCTTGAATTTGTGTTCATACGTTTGTGTGATTTATGTTTTATCAATAAGAGAAACTGTTATACTCTGTGGCACATGAAAATAAAAGTAAACATAATGTTCAAAAATAGAAAAAAAGAAAAAGGCTCATTAAAAGGCTGTAAAGGGGAGTTATACTGCAGATTAGCCCCAAGAAGAAGGTCTGCTCTAAGGTTGAGTTTGGAGACTAAGTGGGACAGATGCAAAAACATCAAGTGAAAAGTTACAAAAAGCTAAAAGAGTATTGTATCATCCACCTCTGCAGAGGCAGTTAAGACGCTGTGGAGTTTGCAGACTGCTGCTCTCAGTAAAAACATGCTGTTTCTGCATTCCTGTCCAGCGGCCCTTCACTCTGACCCTGTTCATTAGCATACAGAGGCTGACAGGCGCTCAGCTCTCTGCCCACAGCTGCAGCCAAGCGGAGCGCCGGCCAATCCACAAACCTTCAGCTAAACATCCTGCCCCCGCGTCCGCTGCGAACATGCTCCGAGCAGGGCGAGTAGATCTCTGGACCTGACTGTGTGAAGGACACGTCTGCTCCAGAACACGGTTTATTTGTCCAAGGTTCGTTCTGAATGACGACTTCAGAGCCCACTTTGTTACCTCAGCGAGAGAGCTCACGCACGAGAAAGTTTTCAATCAGTGATACTTCTCCTTAACCACCGAGTAAACAATAAAAACAATCAGGTCTCCTTCAAAAGCATCCAGCAGAAGCCATGACAACCAAACACAAACGCTCCAGCGATGGATAGCGACTGCTCGTCCATCCAGAGCCAAGAACTGCAGCTACTCCGACTCCCATCAGGCCCGTATTCTGCTCCAACAGCAAACCATAAAGCTGCCTCCTTCTGCTTCGAATGACCTGAGAGCAGCAGACATGTGTGGTAAGAACTAGGCCAAACTTTTTTTTAACTATTGTTTCCATTTTCCTCCTGATTCAGCTCCTCTCGCAGAGCATTGTCCGTTTCCTCCTCCATAACAAATCATTCGATTTGTCCGTTTCCTCTGGGACGGCTCGTGTAACTCCCTCATCTCCATTTTTCTCCTGAATAAGTTTGGATTATTTTTCAGTGGAGGTTTTCAGGCCTGTTAGAGGCTCGAGTTCACAGTTTCAACACTTTAAATGGGACAAAGAGGAGATGGTGAGAAGAAAATGTTATTTACATCATCCTTTCAACAGATAATCCCCCCGGTGGAGTAAATATGCTTCGTTGCCAGTAAACAGTCTGCAGGAACAAAAACTACAGTCCCATCGGAGCATCGTAGGGTCAGGAAAAACCTTTATCACTGGAGTTAATTATGTGAAATTAAGCTGAGAGATAATTTGGCATAATTCACAAGTAAAAAGGGATTTCATTAAACAGCGCTATTAAATATACTCCAGATTTGTCATTTCCTTTTAATTCTAATACTTATTTATTGGGTTGTTTTCCCCAAGGTAATTTATTTTATGATTAATCTTATTATTGTTTATATATATATATATATATAGGTGACGTGCTCTATCCAGACGTGCTATCTGTATTTTTGCAATTTTCCACAATTGATATACAGTAAAGAAATACAGGAATGTTTCCATGTGACAATGTAAATATTGGGCTAACACTTTTGGATTACGCTATTAAGTAAATGGTAAATGGTAAATGGACTTGAGCTTATATAGCGCTTTTCTAGTCTTTTGACTACTCAAAGCTGCTTTACACCACAGGTCACACCTACCCATTCACACCCATTCGCACTCACATTCACTCACTGATGGTTCAGATGGTTCTATGTTAGTTATCCATCAGTATCTCTAACCCATTCATGCCCTTTCATGCCCATTTACACACCACTGACGCAGCAGTGGGAGCAACTTGGGGTTAAGTGTCTTGCCCAAGGACACATCGCCATGTGTCACCCGGAGCTGGGCTTGAACCTGCAACCTCCCGATCACTGACCAAGCACACTATCCAACTGCGCCACCGACGCCCCATTAAGTGTTAGATTAAACTTCAAAATGAGTCAACAATTTTCCTTGATGAGAGTTAAAGTACTAGCTCTTTAAAAAGAGTGAAAACAAAACGTTGTGGTGTGGGCCTATCAAGACACTTAAAGATGCTATGAGGAGTTTCTAAGTAATTACAAGTCTCACTTTTAGATATATGCCTGATCAAAATACACACTTTAAGATGAGTTTTATAGCATCAAAATAGGTTATCTATAAATGCTATTCCTTAGCTTCGTGGTTGGGTCGGACAGGGCTGGCCTGGATACTCAACTTCAGGAAGAAGACAATTAAAACTAGACCAAATTTATATTATTTGGACACGTCTTAGAGCACCGGGCTGTAAGTAGCGATATATAGCCGGCTACAAAACTACGATACTAAGTTTTCCAAAAATTGCTTGTTGTCACACATCAAAAACTACCGCTACGTAACTAGAAAGAGATACATTACCTCGTCGCTTTGCATCCTGTAAGTTGTTGAAAAAAGAAGTTGTAAAGCAATGCAGAGTTCTGAGGAAGGTCCGAGCTGCATTCATTAGCATCACAACAAACACACGCTTTGGCTTGGGTCACGTCTTTACGACAGTTGCCGCGTGTGCTCATGGGTAGCAGAGTCTTTATGTCGCCGGAAATAGATTCTCCTCATAGCACCTTTAATAGGTGTTAATATGAACTTTGGTAACAAATAATTTGTCAGTGCACATTTGCAGTGTGTCAGTCGATCTATATTCGTACAGGTTTTTTTTATGTGTGTATTTCTCTCCGTAGAAGCACAAAATTTCAAATCCAAGAAACTCCACTCTTCCTTAACATTTTTATTTTGGGACATTAACCTCACACTTGTCTTTCTTGTTTGATAAAAGCTGTTAAATAAAAAAGTCTTTCAATTTTGACTTAATAACTAAAGGACTGCACTGGTGCAGAGATGATCCTTTAATAAAGGCACAAAAAAGAGGCAATAACTCAGCTCATTTGGTCGAGCACGGCTGAAAAATTTATCATTTTCAGATCGAAATCACAGGTGCAGACAATGCTATCATGTGATTGTCAAAGCTGCAGTTTTTTTGCAGTGCACCTGACAAATCAAGAATCTATCGTGTCAACTACTTTACGCAAATTATTTTACAGATTTGCATTTACAGAACAACACAAACCCTCTGTTTCGGTAAAGAAGTCGGAGTATCCCTTAAAGCTGTGGTCTACGATTTGAAACCGCAGCCTGCCCCCCCTTCCCTCACCTCTCCCCTCCGTGTTCCAAGATCCCGCCCCCAGCTCGTGTCGCCTCATATAAGCCCCCTCCGGCAGAGCTACGAGCGACTAGGATAATATATCAGCAGCAAACTCAATCCAAAACAGCTCAGCTCAACTGAAAGTATCAAACACGACAGACATCCCCCTTGTAACACACAGCAGTAGCCATTTCAATTGGACCGGCGGCAATGCAGGTCTGGCGCCGTCAGAGCGGAGCCGATTGTGGGGGAGGATTTATCTTTCTCAGCCTGTCCTCCACAGCTCAGCTTACAGTGCAAACGATTAGCGGCTAACAGGCTAACCCGCTCCCCTACAAGTTATTAGCCCGTGCAGGCACAAACTAACCAGAGTTATTCAGCAGACATCTCACACTGTAGTAAACAAAGCCATTACCTGATCAACCAGGGGCGAAACGGTCGATACTGAAGGTCTGACGGCTGGCTGAGGCTATTCGTTAGCCGTTAGCCGTTAGCCGTTAGCCCGCTAACAGGCCTCAACCCGCGGGCAGAGCTCCGCTGGGCCCCGTGGGAGAGGGAGGCGGCTTCGGTCTCGGCGCTAGGCTTTTCCGGCTCCATGTTAGTTCAGTAGCTAACGCTGCTAGCTGCTCACCGGAGGTAGAGGGGAGGAGGCGGGACCATGGGCAAGATGCTGCGTACTGCGTAGCGAGGGAGACGAGGATTGGATGGACTCACAGACCAACTCACGGACCAATTAATAGTCGCAGGTTCTGAGGTTTGATTGGTCAGCTAGTATGCAGCTTTTCAGCAGATATACTGAATGGATTTTTTTCGTTCTTTTTGGTCTTTATACTGTGTAGATAGGACCATAGGACCATAACAGCCTTATAAACGGTGTTATTAATATGTACAAAGCTTCCAAATCGTAGACCATAGCTTTAAATGATGAAAAAGGATTATTTATCATCATCATTGCTAGATGATAAATGTGTTATGTTCTTTTGATCATGGTTTTCCTTACTGGTGTCTATACTGTAAGTATCGTTAATATTGCACTGAAGCTTAGTTAGAAAAAAAACTGTGAATCACAATATATGCCAGAAAAATCACAGTTAGATCTTTTCCTTAAAATCCTTCAGCCCTCGTCGAGCAGGTGTCCACTGGACAGACACCACAGAGCTTTTCTCACAGGTCAAAAGTTTGACACCAGATCCTCATAATAGGTGCATGTTCTCCCCCTTTTCTCACCTCACATTTTCAGTCAATCTTCAGATGTCCTGTCCAAATAAAGGCCAAAGAATTTCCCAAAACCTTAACATAAATGCCTTAAATGTTTCCCATATGTTAAACTCAGAGCTGTACGAAGGAGTAGCTATCAGGAAAGTCATACAGTAATGAAACCATAAATCAAACTGACATCAGACACATCTCAGACAGAAAATCATATTAAACCTACATAACCCACCGAGTGTGTGTGAGCGGTCGCAGCAGTGGCAGACAGCCAGGATCAACATTAGGCCCTCCACTCTGCAGCCCACAGACAGATTGATGCGTCTGCTGCAGACCGCTGCTCATCGTCCGCTCCATCAGCTCTGAGGATCACTCTGTACATCATTTTACATTAATGTGCATGTTAGCACCTGTTCAAACACACAACACAGGGCTCGGGCTGACCACCGTGACACGAGAGGGAATAACTCAGAGCTCAATCTGATACCACAATCAGGACCAGGCCTTATTCAGCTCAGGCATGGGAGTCCAAACTACAGCCTGAGGGCCAAATGCAGGCCCACAGGGCTGTTTTTACTGATCCAGCAAATCGTTAAACTTAAATGGATCATGGCCGTCATAAATAAGGCTCGGAGCTTTAGCTTGACTGCTGAATAAAAACGTGGATTATAGCAGCAAACAGTACAAACCACACTCATTTTCTGCCCAATCTGCTCCAACAAAATCAATGGCCCTGTTTACATGGGTCAAAAAATCCTATTTACAATCAGACTGAAAGGTCAATCAGATTAGAAATGTCTCATGTAAACACCTTAGCCAGTCGGATTCACCCGGATCTGATTGTATTTCGGATCAGATTGTAAGAGGTAGTCTACGCCGATTGATAATCCGCTCCATGCTTCATGTAAACGGCTGAGTGGAGCGGATTGGGTTGATAGAGAGGATTGTTCGGTCTGCGCAGGCGCTCCGTAGTACGTAAGAGGCACGTAGTGACGTACACAGAGCTTGCCAAGGAATTGCACCTCATCTTCTCTTACACATTTGCAGGTATCGGCAGAGTGACCTTCTGCACATGTCAAAAAAAAACAATACAATCAGATTCAGCGGGGGCCATGCAAACGTGGATTGAACGTGGATCTCTTTACTCAAAGTTCATGCATACAGATCGAATCAGATTCACTTAATCTGATCGATTTCAATCAAATTGAGGAAAACTACCAATGTAAACGGGGCCAATGACACACTAGGAAGCACTTGGGAAACCTCCTCCAAGGTAGCTCACATATTGCTGTTAGATCTACAAACAACAGTCCAATGATAAAGTTACCATCATAATATGATTCATGACCCTGAACACCCACACCGAGCACTCAGAATCCTGTTGACATCATTATTGGTGAGACACAGCCTTGTAAAGTAGACGGATCTGTCTGATTCTGAAATCCTGCATATCCATCTTGCCAACCTCCATTGTCCATCAACTTCATTCAGCTAAATACTTAAGGGCCCAATCAGAGAAGAGAGCTGCGGACGTGAGAACAACAGGAAGTGGCTGCATGTTTGAAAACAATGGCGGCTTCTGAAGCGGTCTCAATATCTGCATTTTTAATCAGAAATGGACTCAATTTATTCTTTGAAAGAGGAGGAAAGAACGTCACTTGCTGGGAAACTGGTCAAGATGAGGAAATCCTCCACGGACATGCCAGTTAGTCTATGGTTGTGTTGGTTACCCAGTGATACGTGGTGTAAATCTGCTCTCCTCAGAAGTTTACTGGGAACAGTTGGTTGGGATTGTCTTTGAAGAGGTTCATGTCACATATAAGCATGGGATAATTTAGTGTAAGACGATAGTCTAAGGTAGTTTTAGCAAACGGCTAACAACAGTACGAGCTACCACGTCATAGCAGTGTGTCCTGATATGGACTCTTCTGTGATGAGTTTGATGAGCCAAACTATCGTCCAAACACGAGCTGCTGTTGTTTTTGAAGGTTCTGCCTCTGCATACATTTTGAATGGCTCTTTCCCAGATGGATTAGAGAAATATTTCTACAGTATATGGAACTATCCTTCTGGCGTCAGGTTAGGTAAGACAGTTGTTGAGCAATAACGATCTCATCATTTTTAAATTGGGTCATTACCAGCATCTTCTAAAAAATGTCAGCAAAATCCATTCAATAGTTTTTGTGTAATCTTGCAAACAAACATACAAACAGACATACAACATACAAAACAACCCTCTTAACGGAGGCTATATGTAGTTTACTGCTTGCCAATCTCCAATCCACAACCATTGTGAGCGGTCCAAAGTGGGATGGCCCAATCAGAGTCCTTTCGAGCAGGGGGAGCAGAGATTAGCATAGATGCTAACAGCTTCAGTAGCAGTTTTATCAAATCAGATCCACATTTATTTATCAGATAAAAAACAAATATAGACTCTACAAACTTTACTGTAGGAAGAATACCTTCCCTCCACTTTTGACATGCTTTGACTAGGGATTAATTTACTAAGTGGCTCATAATCTGTCCATCTGCCCGCCCACTTCATTATCTGATTGGTCCATAATGAATGTGATTGACAATCACCTGTCGGATGTCTTCTGGAAGGTTCTGTCCTCCTCAAACACTTTCTTATCCGAGATGGAAATATCTTTAAGGTTTTAACTGGTGTATCAGTTTACAAAGTTTCAGATAAGAAAATTGTAAGCTTGATGCAGTTTGCTCTTGTTTTCTGTCTTATTTTGTAAATTAATTAGTCTGCATCTCCCCTTTCTGCTGCATAGAGGATCACAGAAACCAGTCTGAGAGGATTTGAGCCTTGAGACATGAAGTGTTATGTTGTTATGCAGTTAAGGGATGGAGATGGTCAGCAACAGTATTCAGGAGGGACATTGTGTTGAAATGAAGATCAGTTTGTCCTAAGGAAATACGCTCCACACCACAACACCATCAGCTACTGTTGATACAAGGCAGGATGGATCGATGCTTTTGTGATGTTCACACCAAATTCTGACTCTAACATCTGAATGTTGAAGCAGAAATCTAGACTCAACAGACCACACAACATTTTTCCAGTCTTCTAATGTAGCGGTCATTCAGTTTTGTCAACTTTGGGGAACAAACTAGGATCCATTGGTTCCTGAATAGACTAGGGATGCACCGAAATGAAAATTTGTGGCCGAAGCCGAATAAAATATAAACACTTGGCCGAATATACTGAATACCGAATATCCAATGCGGAGGCTAAGTAGTTCACTATATTTTTTAATAGTGCATAAATAGCTTAGAATAAATTTTTAGACATTTTTTAAAAAAGAAAGTAATTGTTTATTGAATATTATGACATTTTTTAACATTCCAGTAGCCTTTGCTTTTCAAAAAAAGCAGAAAAAAGTTTTTCATTCATATTAAGCCTTCAAACATGACAAACATAATGACATGACATGACAAACAAAACATGCATTAAAATGTTTTAAAGTGCATTTAAGTGGATAAACCCGCAACAAATAAATAATCTGCTTTAGGGCTGTCACTTTATATGCAATATTTGAATAACCGATCGAATATGTGGATAAATATCCGTAACCGAATTGTAAATAAATATTTTAATGTAAAATATTGAGTGTGGTGACACATCAGGCCTGGAGCAGTGGACCGTTCCATCCAACAGAGGGCGCTGTGAGCGCAGCGTGACCATCAGACACATCCGCTGCTCTCTTGACCTCAGTAAACAAAGTGTTTCTGCTCCAAGTGGACATGAACAGCTCCAAATCATCTAAGGAGAGCTGTGTGGAAGTAGTTTTGGCTCTACACCGTAGATGGAAAACTTAAAATCAAAGACCAGGCTGTTTTCTGTGTGATGCAGTTTAGTCACTCATCCTCCACTTATTTGCGGGCTCAGCCGTCAGCTTTTCATCCAAGCTATACGACTGAGTGCAGCGGCGCTTCGTCAAGAGTTTAACCCCGTGTGACTGTGTTTTTTCGACAGGGTCTTTACCCAAAGGGTGGATAATAGAGTCTCTGTCCCATACTGGGGGTGCAGGGGGGTAAATAAATATCTCGGATTTTTGTGGTGCATGTTTGAAAACCGTTCGAGTTTGAATTTTAGGAAAAGTGACAGCCTTAGCCTGCTTAGTCACAGTCTCACACAATGACATAGTCGATTTCGTCATTGCGTCACACAGTTCTACTGTATTCGGCCTTGCTGTTACCTCACTCCACCGAAGGCCGAATATGGCTTTTTTTTGTATTATTCAGCCACCGAATATTTGGGGCATCCTTCAAATCGACGGTTACAAAAGGTAATTAAAAATGTTTATACTTTTTCCTACCTCTTTTTGAGCATGTAAACTTGCACAGGCAGGTTATCATCACTGTACTCAATTTTCTACTTTTTATTTATTTTGTTTCTTCATTTCTATGAAGCACTTCATGCTGCAAAATTTTGTATGAAAAGTTCTATACAAATAAAGTTTGATTGATTGATTGAAGATATGGTCTGCAGTTTACAGTTCTTTGGTTTTTGATTTTGGAATATGCATGTATTTGTTTTATCTTGACTACTTATGTTTGTTTTTTACATCTTTGAAATGAAGCATTCAATCCAATTCAGCTCAATTAAAATTCCAGCAGCCTGGTATGAAGTGGCTGCAGAAAACGAGAGTCTAATTAAAAGCAGCAGGTTTGTGTTTGCAGCTCTTAGTTTCCTCCTCTGAGAATCGATGGTGGATCAGAAAAATGTGTTCGGAGCAGCGATGGAGCCGTACGCAGAGTGGCTGCTGCTGGTTTCTGCACTCCAGATGTTTATATGAGAGTGCTCCAGGATCCAGCCTGACAAAAGAGCAGACGCTTATCTAATTACCGTGGAAACATAGATTAACATCTGACACACACACTTTTGCCCTAATAAGAGTTTAGATCTGCTGGTTTATCACCCACCATCATTCAGTCACAACACACTGGCTTTCAGAGGAAACGTCTCCAATGGATCCGTATACAAAAGTCTGCCTGGTAAATTAATCACTGATTAATCATGAGCTCATAGACGGGCAATCAGAGGCCTGCTTCACATGCAATCAAACTATTTATCATAATAAAACTTTTATACACTAACCGAAACTACGAGAGGAAAAGATGACATCACTGCAGGACATAAATCACTTTACTTTGTTGAAACTGTTAATTTGTGGTCACGATATCAAATAAAGAAAAATAAACTCTAATGCAGGACTGACAGTGAGTGAGCGATGCTGTGAACTGGTGATAATTTAAGTATATTTATTAACACTAATTATTAGTAACATATGTAAATAATTTTATCATATAACATAAGGAAGCAGTTGTATGGGTATGCTTGGTATTGAGATGGATGATTATGAATATAGTAGTGGACATTTAAATAACTGTTTATGCATGTGCTTTACATATAATATGTACATATATATTATATGTACATGTATTTTTTATGAAGCTCCTATTATGTTTTGTTTGTTCTCTTGGAGGTTTACGTGAAGAAAGGGGCTGTGCTTGCAGAGATTTATTTTTCAATGAAGACTTAATGTAGTTTGTTAAATGAGGCTATTACCCATTCATTATGGCATGACATGAATAATGACAGCTGGTATCAAATTGAAATTTATTATTATTACTAACAGAATATCTAAAACAAAAATTTTAATGTAAATAAAAACTTTAAACACTGATTAAAATAAAACAAATCTGGTTAAGATATCTAATCAAAAGCCTTAGTATTATTTTCTTTTTAAATTGTAAATAGACTTTATGGACACCCTGTACATTTATATTTATATGAAGCTCTTACTTATTAGGATGCTGTGTTTGTTCTCTCGTAGGTTTACATGAAGATTTGGGAAGTGCTTGCAGAGATTTATTTTTCAATTAAGATTTAATGTAATTTGTTAATGAGGCTATTACCCATGTATTAATATTAGTTCATGAATAATGACAGCTGGTAATGAATTGTAATTTATTTAAGTATTTTATCTGATTTGTTAGGAAGGAGCATGACCGGATAAGCTCTTTGCTTTATTCTGTTCCTTCTCAAACTGGTTGTTGTGTTGACATACATGTGTTGTAGTACTCACATATGTACATTTATTTGATAGGCATGTACAGCTGTTTGGTGTACATGAGTACTATTTCACATTGACTTTAATATTATTCTTCTTTTTTTGTTTGTGATAAATTAAGAAAGAAGAAAAGAGGAAGTAGACTTTCAGCTGACTGTGTCCCTAAATGTCACTGTCAGGCTGATGAAAACAGAGCGAGTCCTCGTGAATGTCGTCAATGACTCCCTCTTATTTTGTATTAAGGCGAGTTATGCTTGGCACAACATGTGTATTTGTTTTTCCTTTGTGGACATCGTCTCCTCCTCCCCTGTAAAGAACAGCCTGGGACTACATCACATGATATTAAACAGATGTTGATACCAAAACCCTTTTAAGGGTCAAGGTCAACTGTCTTGGGCCTCATGATTTGGCAAAATTCTTGTCAAAAATGTCTCTCTAAGTTGGTGATGAAAAAATTATGGAGGTCTAAGATCAAAAGTCAAAAGACTCCTGCTCCATGGTCACCGCTCTGGTTATCTGCTCCTAGCAGCCTTGCAGTAGGGTTGTCCCCTTTTACTCAATATTCAAAAATCAATTCAAACTTTGGGGTAAAAATCAGATCTCAAATTGGAAATATATAAGATATGAATTGAAACTGTACCAGTGATAACAAAAACAAATTGGAAATGTTAAGGAAGCCTGAAAGCCAGTTAAAAGCCTGAAACTTTTAAATACCAGTACTACATAATGCGAAAATGATGATAAATGATCAAATATTTTAGATATATGTAGATTTCTGGTACATGCTTTGGCTTTTACAAGCCATGAGAGAACTAAATTAGCTATGATTCTATCTCTACATATCTTTCATGAGGCAATAAACATGATTAATATTCTAAAAACTACATTTGGAAACAGTCATTAAATTTAACATATGTGGTTTAAAAACTGCTAGATATTAATTATTTATAGCATAACAAAGAAGCTAAAATCGGCTTAGTTATATGTCATGCTCATTTAATCATGAATTTTCAATGTTTGAGTTCAAATACATGTTGATATCATTTTTAAGGCTGTATATTTGCGATTGTTTGTTTATTTATATATTTTTTTGTCCTTATTCAGATTGCCTGAAATCATTTAACAGTGCAGCCCACAGGTGCTGAAAAAAATGCCCTCTTGGTAATCAAAGATGCCCACCCCTGGCCTGGAAGAAGTTAAGGCTCCATTATGTTTAGATTATGAGCAGAGCAGCTGGCCCACTCCTCATCCATGACAGATCCGTGCAGCCTTTTGTGCGGCCTTCCACCAAAGTGCTACAGTGGAGGGGTGCCCTCAAAAGAACAAGGCTGCAAGACTCATATGAATGGAAATGTCCTGTGTCTGTGGTGCAGTGGTGGGCTCATATCTTTGGTTATTTGCATGCATTCTTAAAAACATTTTAAGTTCAATTTTTGGGAAAAGTGACAGCCCTACCTTGTAGTAGTTCTAGTTTACTTCTTTAAAAGGACATGCCTACATTTTCTTTCGACTGTGTGTGCAGTAGCAAAGAAGAGTTGAACTCACACTTGCTTAGCTTAGCAAACACTGGGAGTCAATGGGTAGTGTTAGCCTGCTTCTGCCTACAGTCAACAAATAAACTCTTCAGGAACTCGAAAAAGTCCTGTGGGTTTGTTGTGAATAAGTTTTTTACTGCGTTGTGTTGCTTTATCTTTTACTGTCTTTGTATTATCTTCTTCACTTGTCAACAGAAGCTTTCCTTTGTTAACTTGCTTACAAGCAGGTTTGAGATGGAAATGTGACATTCCCGAACAAGTCGGGTCTTTTGAACATATTTTATTCATTCATTCATTTCTTTATTTAATCTCAAAATGCCATCGAGAGCGTGCTCACATTTCCAATGACATCAAGAGCACATAAAAACAGTAATTGCTCGACAATAAAGCAAGAAACAACGGTGGAGCAAAATTCAAAAACAGTTACAGACATGAACATAGTGGTTCTTTATCATATATTGAAACTGTCCTATGCTAATAAGTGAACTGAGTTTTAGTGTTTGCTGTATAGTGTTCCAGCTGTGGGCTGCACAAAAGCTGAAAGATGTTTTTCCAATCTTGCTGTGGACTCTTGGAACATCGAACATTAGCCAGTCACTAGAACGAGTTTGGTAGTGGTTTGTGCTCATATTTAATAGAGAGGTTAGATACTCTGGCAGATGTCCATAAAGAGCTTTGCAGATGAAAAGTGACCAATGCCTGTCTCTTCTAACTGACAAAGGAGGCCAGCCCACTTTGTTATACAGTATGCAGTGATGGGTTGAAAAGCTGTCAGCAGTAATGAATCTTATGGCAGAGTGGTAAACTGAATCCAGTGGTTTAAGTGAGCTAGCTGTGGCGTGCCTGTAGATTAATAGTTCATCCAGTCCCTAGAATGAGTTTGGTAGTGGTTTGTGGTCATATTTAATAGAGAGGTTAGAAACTCTGGCAGATGTCCATAAAGAGCTTTGTAGATGAAAAGTAACCAGTCGTGAGCGAGCCCTCGTTTGCGACCCACTTAAATGCAAATTACCTGCAAAAACTCTGAGCTTTGTCTGTCTCTTTCTCTTTAACTGCACACACAGTCGAAGAAAAGTCTATCTGCTTGTCATGGACTTGGAAGCGAGGCGAGACACGAAAATAAAATAAAAGGTGGTGTATCCCTTTAAACTCAGAGGTATTGTGGAGTTTCTTGGTGTTGTATAAGACTTAAGTTTTGGTATTTCAAACACTGAGAGGCAGGCATAACGTCCATCTGAGCATCTCTGTTTAAGCCCTCATTAAGAAGCAGGTTTCTCTTGGCTGCCTAAATATTTGTTTTTGGACCGGTGCACCCTCGGCTTGGAGCACATACTTTGGCCTCTTTAAAGCCCCTGCTGCTTTTTAAAGCCTTGCGTATCAAAGAGCTGATCGCCAGCTCTCTTTTTATGACCAACTGCTAATTAGCATCTACCCTCACATGACCCTCTTTTCCTGGCAGAGGCAGCGAGGGTCCTCCGGAGAGTTCTGGCTTATCTAACACCAGTATTCATGCGTGTGCGCAGATCTGCATACATGAACGTATGCATGCACACACAGCAAACCCACGCGTATGAACTCGCAGAGTGGGCGGAGTCTAAGTGTGTGAAGCTGAGCCCCACTCGGGATAATCCCCGGGTGAATGGTGTGCTGTGTGCCAGGCATTCCTCGGTGTCTTTCCGAGGCTTTTTGGAGATTAGACCCCACTTACTTCCAGGGGCCGCGGGCTGGGATCAAAGCTGATTGGGGCTTTTTTTGGTTTAAGGTGATAGCGTGTGGAAAAGTGAGCCTTTACTCAGGTGGACTCTCAGGGGGGGAACACGACACCGCTGAGGCCGAAACGGAGACGGTGACAGCGGCCGCGCACACCTGGTGGGGGTCAAACCTGCGCTAATCCCGTGGAGCGCTAACCGGCACTGATGATTGACGCACGGCCTGCAGGACGTAAAGCCTTAATGCCTTCAATATTGGAGGTATGCTGGACCCTGAATCACCCAGGTTACAAAAACATAAATCACAAACGAGGGAGATTTTAATCATCACTCTCCTCCTTTATGCACACAGTTTACTCAGCGGACATAAATGATCTTATATGTGAGAGACTAAGAGACAATCTGGAGCTCATTCTGCTGATCGCTCGGCCCGCGCTGCAGGCTTAACACTGGCTAAACTCACATCCAGACAAACAGGAGGCAGACAAAACAAACACGACGACCTCAGAGCAGATCCATACAGTCTGACCTTTACCTCCACAGAACTAACACAAGGGCTCCCATAATCAGTCTGAGAAGGGAAGGAAGTCCTCATCGTGACACAATGTGTAAAGTATCTGCATTACCAAAACAGCCCGCAGCAAGACAAATACACAGAGCAGGCAGAGAGCTTTGAGCCCTGGTTTAGTGTCAGAGATACAACAGGCGGATTAACATCACTAACACCGGAGAGCCTGTGGGCACTCTGAAAATAAACCCACTGTATCCTCACATATACACACACATTAATGGATTTATGAGCCGTACTCAGGGGGGAAAACTCACTCCCACAGCCGACAAGGTGCTCGAGGTGGATGACACTAATTACCCGTGTAGGAATTTCTAATCCTGGTGTTTGCTGAGCGATCCGCAGAATCTCCATCCTGATGACAAACACATAAACACAATAGGGAGTAAACAAAATGACCTTCAGAGGGTTTCAGCGTCCTGCAGATAAGAATAATCATGACAGGAGGGGCCACGCAAACAAAACACTGATGCTGATGAAGAGTACATGGCACTAATGCTGAAGATACACTAGTGGGCCTCTTTATTGAGATTTATTTACATAAACAAAATAAAGTATTCTCCGTGGTTGACTTTCTAGGCAAAAATATCATCATTCAGTGGTTGATAAAACTGTCTCACTCCTCACTCCAACACAAAAAGCAGAGCCCCAAGAACAGCTGATTGCTCTCCCTTAATCATGGGAGTGGGACGGCTCAACAAGGAGGAGGCAGGTGAGCAGTTAATAATAATCAAAATCATCATCATCTACATAATAATTTGATATATCATCAATTAATAGAAATAGGCTCCAACACATATAGAGCAAAGGTTTTATTCTGCATCCACAAACCTCATCTCTGTTCTGTCTGGAAACACCCACAGACACCAAACCCACCACAGCACCTCATGTCTGCTCAGCGTTACTCCACATATGGATCTGTCTCATGTCTGCCTTCTCTGACAGCTGGTTATACAGCGAGGCCCTGAAGCATGCCGGCAGCTCTGGTTTGTTTGTGAAACGCTCTATCAAAGATAAGTAGGCGCTCTGTGATCTACAGAGGGCTGATAAGCTGCAGAGGAGCATCCAGAGGCGAGCAGAGCTGAGAGTAGACGTTCTGACAGAGCAGATAGACGGGTATTTTTACTAAACTTTAAGTCTCCACATCAGGGTCCTGGAGTGTTTGAGCCTGTAAACAAAAGAAGAGCCACGGCAGACAGAGCATGAAGAGAAAGGGAGCTGTTTGTAGTCACACCTGTGCGTCTGATTGCCAAGCCCTCACCAAAAGATGTTACAAAAACAGTCCACCACATACTAAAACTTTATTTCCCAACATCCACAGCTGGGATGCTGAAAGACGAAAGACTGGAGATCATGACCAAATCTCACAGTCCACTCAGGGCAGGTCAGGTTTAAGGGCACGTACTTCTTAGAAGCTCAAACAGGTTCTATAAATACCGATTAAAACTACTCCAATATCAATGGATAATGAGATTACATATACTCCAACCATGTTATTGAATTTGGAACAGTCCAGTTATCCAACTACATTACCAACTGCTGTCACCAGTGTCAGTGCCTCAGGAAGTCAGCTTGAGTCTCGCAGCTACCAAACCAACTTCCAAACATGTTTCAATTATGACGGGTCCCCAACCAACGCTGTTACGGACTGAGCTGCACTGCGACCAATCCAGTAGACTTTTAATATGAACAGAGAAGGTGGAAAACAGGAAGAAGAACTGTAAGGAATTTGAATTATTTTACAGAAACTCAGAGCAAAAACACAGTGTTGCTCCACTTATGATATTTTTTGATGAGTTTGTTGTACAAAGTGGCTCACATTTTAGTAAGTATATCAAAACATTAAACAGCTAATAAATTACAGTATTAATTACTCTGCTTGTTCAACAAGCAGACAGAGCATGAAAAGCAACATTTTAAAGGATAAGTTCAGTTTCTACAGCTTTCACATTGTTTATAGAATGAAGTAGAACAACATACTCACCCAGAAGGCTTTCCTGATCCAAACAGTGCTTTGGGAGATATTTAGATCCAAAATCGAGCGGCGGACATCCGTATAATGGTAGCACACGGGGCATACAGCGCCGCTCCTAAAACTGAATTAATTGTCCAAAAACTTATTAGTTTCACCAATATTTCATCATGGTCCGCTCACGCTACCCCATCATTACAGTCTGTGTCGCCCCATCAATGTTTTTGTGGCTGCGCTGACCTCAAGATTCAAGATTCAATTTTATAAGTGTCCCCAGAGGGCAAATTGGGTTGCAGCGGGATGCACAAAAAACACACAAGACATGAAATTACAGTATAAAAATATATATATATATGTAACATACACACAGACAATAACATTGAGCTATCTGCCAGCACACGCCATTCATCATTAAAATAATGCCAAAATAGTATTAGAAAATATTAAAATGCAGGTTCCGGGCACACAGTGACCATTAAAGTGCACAATTTTATAGTAAGACACACAGTGTCTAGTAAGTACAGTGTCTCGAAGAGTGCCTAGGTGCCAGTAAGATCGACAACATAAATCGCTAAGGTAGCAGACACAAACTAAGATCATTACTTTCTTCTCTCAGCCTCATTCAATGCTTGAATGGAGACAGGAACAAATGAGTGTTTGTATCTGTTTTTAGTAGCCCGTGGGACACACAGACGCAGACCAGAGGGAAGAAGCCTGTACTCAGAGTTGAGTGGGTGAGCATCGTCAGATCGAATAGACAGAGCTTTCAAGCTCTGAACTGAAGAAGAAGAGTGCTTGCTTCCGCGCATGCGCAGTACTCTCTGGAGTGCTGCCTCCGCGTCCTCCTTTCGATGAGCTCCTCATCTGTATACTCTGGCTCGAAACTGTAAGGACACCCATCATATTCAAAATTCTACTCCACACCATCTTCATCCGATAGATATTCGTCCATTTTGCACAAAACTGGAAGAAGAAAGTCGCTGTGTATCCGGCGGTCTTCCCCTGAAACAATGAGCCGTACTGCGCATGCGCGGGGGCAAACATTCTTCTTCAGTTCAGAGGTCAGCACAGTCACACAACATGTCTGGAGTGACACAGACTGTAATGGAGGAGTAGCGCGAGCGGACCATGATGAAATATTGGTGAAACTAATGAGTTTTTGGACGATTAATGCAGTTTTAGGAGCGGAGCTATACATGCCCCGTGTGCTACCATCATACAGATGTCCACCGCTCGATTTTGGATCTAAATATCTCCTGAAGCACTGTTTGGATCAGGAAAGCCTTCTGGGTGAGTATATTGTTCTACTTCATTCTATAAACAACGTGAAAGCTGTAGAAACCGAACTTATCCTTTAACTCCTTTGTCTGTCAGCATTTTTTTAAGTAAACACAGCATGGTATTTAAGCTGACTTACAGGGTGTTAATTGTTAAGCTAAAACTACATTTGCACTGTATAAAGCTCAGCTGTTCACCTTTGTGAATCTGTTATTAGAGTTTTTCAGTGTTGCTGTGCAAGCAGGCTGTGACAGAGGACAGACAGGTGAAACTTTAACATTCTCATCCTCTCATTCATGACACAAATATTACAGTTTTGGATTTCTCTAGTGAAATAGTTCTGTCCAGATTTAACAATCTCTTTATGTAGGCCTTCTTGAGTTTGCTGCTCTATTCTAGATTTATTGGTTTAAAGAGAAAGTAGTGATAACTTTGACTTGGATGTTCACTCGAACTGATCCAGTTTCTAATTTCATTCTTACTGTTAATTTCCACTCCTTCTTGTCCTCTCTTATAAGGAATGATGTCATTATTACAGTCATTGTTTAATATCACTATGTCAAACATGTGAGTAAGTATCAGACAACCAGTGTTGGGGAAGTTACTTTTAAAAAGTAGTGTTTACTCGTTATTCGTTACTTCTGAAAAAAGTAGCTTGTTACTTTATTTTGTTACCATCTATGAAAGTAACTTTTCACATTACTCGTTACTTTTACATTGCTCGACGTTGGACAGAACCCCATATCTGTTCCTCAATGTGAAGGCCTACAAAAAGTTCTACTACACAGAGCACAACAGTTATTACGTCCGCCAAGGAGGTTATGTTTTCGGGAGAGTTTGTTTGTCTGCCTGTCTGTCCGTCCGTCTGTGAACAAAATAACTCAAAAAGTTATGGACGGATTTTGATGAAATTTGCAGGAAATGTTCAGCACGGGTAAAGGAAGAACTGATTCAATTTTGGTGTTGATCCGGATCAGTGTCTGGCCGCCATGGCGAAAAATGTGATTTCTGTGAATAACTACTGAACCAAAATAGATACCATTATGAATCCAGGTGCTTATGGTATGTTTTCATGGTCAAGGAATCTAAATATTTAGATGAAATAAAGGTAGGAGTAATATTTATGGTCAAAATCACAATATAGCTAAGGACTGTGGCGCTGGCGGAGGTCTGCGCTCTCCGAGTGCTTTTCTAGTTTCTTTTGTGCTCTTTATTTTACAAAATGTCACATACCCTGTGGAATGAGAGCTCCTGCCCAGTGTTTACACATTTTGGTTCTGAAATAAGCAACCAGGCCGGATAAAAACAAGCCCAAAATAAGCAACCTCCAGCTATTTCCTTTCTTAATGTGTCATATTACTTTTTAAAAAGAAAAATCTACATAAAGTGTGTTAATTTTCGTCTACATTACATTTCAATATCACAGTGCCAAGCATCTATTTAAGAAAAGAACGTCGCTTAATAACAGTACTGGCAACTTTGGCTCTGGAGCATGTGCAATGTGCATGAGTGTGTTTGCGCGAACCAGGAAACAAGGAAGTGGACAAACTGTCTACCGCAGTCATCTTTTGCTTCATGTTAGGAGCTGGAATATAATCAGGGGGATTCACACAGACAGAAAAGCCCAAGGAAGCAACTTCACATTTAGAAACAAGCCCAAAAAACCGTGACCCGCGGCCTTGACTCACGAGATTTGCGGCCCTTAGAGGCTTATAACGAGCGGACTTAGCAACTGCTTGTGTCTACGCGGGAAGCTGAGAGGGCAGCATCGGTGTCAGATCTGTCTGTGGGAAAAGTAACGTCGCGCTGCATTAAAAAAGAAACTACGTTTTGTTACCAAATTTTCAGTAGTGGTGCGTTACTATACTTTTTACCCGAAAAAATAGTTATGTTACTGTCATTGTCTCCCCAACAATGAAGATGGATTTTCGTCCCTGATCTGATTGGTCCGCAGTAAATGTTGATTGACAGAACAATCATCCAATCACCTGCTGGACATGCTTCTGGAAAGGTTCTGCCCTCCACAAACACTTTCTATGGGTTCTTTCTCTGATGGAATATTTTGAACAGTCCACCTGGTTAGAGATTTGAAGGACTTATCACAAAAATGGTCGGCACATCCTCATTGGTCTGTGAGGAGTGGATTTACAGAGACATGTTTCGTTCCTCAAAATGCTGCAATGCCTGAATGATTTGTGTCCATGACTTTTTACATCTGATTCTGAGTCCAAAAAATGCTTCCAAAACAACCAGAACCAGCGTGCAGAGATCTCTGGTCCAAACTTATAAACATGATCTTCATGCATGAACGTCCTCGCTCGTTCTTGTGAGCATAAAATTGCCCAACACTGGACATAAATGCTGGAACAACATGAGGTAATAATCTACTGTAACGGGATGACTGACACAAAACTAAAGCTGTTAGAGAGGCTTTGATAAATCTGAAGGCATCTCCATACACCGATAAATAATGCTGATTCAGTCATTCTTGATGATTTTCTGTTTCAAACCACCATCAAGCAGGTTCAGGCTCGTCATAAATACAAAGACACCTCTAAAGAAATCCTCCAGCAGCTCCTGAGAGCGCTTAAATTCAATTATGGGAGAGAAATAAAGCCGCACAGTAGAGTCATCAGTGTTTAACTTCAGGGTATTTCAGTCCTCAAAGACAGATTTATTAACTTCACAGGGAGGGATTTGGGTTTTTGCTTCTTTTTTGGCAAACAGGAACACAGAGGGGGCCTCTGGAAAGCTCTCAGTGATGCACTGTTCCTCCCTTTAGTGTTTTCTAAAGTCCAGCTCTTTCTCTCTTCTCAGTTTGCCAAACAGAGATGCTGCCAGGTGATGAAGAGCTTAACTGTTAGTGTGACGTCTATTATCAGGCTGAGGACGGCGACAGGACGCTCTCACTCTCCCACAGTCCACAAATGCTCCTGAATTTACTGCTTATTCAGGAGATCCAGGGGGAAGTGATGGGAAAACTTCTGGGGAAGATTAAAATAAAAAAGAAAGCTTCGAGTTGAGCAATGTCCCCGGTTTTAGGATATAACTGTTTATTTTTAAATGAGATATTGGGTAAGACAGTATTATTTATATGAACAAGATCTGAGTTTAAACATCATCAAACATCTTTTCTAACTTCATCTGGTATTTGTAAGAGTGATGATGTAAAAACAGATCATTAAAAAATGTTTGCAAGCATCGGGACATGTTCTATATCACTTATCCCTTTAGGGTTCATAGGGGCTGGAGCATATCCCAGCTACACCCTTACACCAGACAAGTATTCACACTTACAGTCATACCTAAGGCTCATGTTTGAGTCAACTATCAACCTAATTAGCATGATTTTAGTGCACAGGGAGAACATGCAACTCTACACATAAAGGCCCTGACCGACATGGGGATCAAACAAGCAACCGTTTTCTATCTAAAGGATTTTTTACAGTTAAATTAAATGTATTTAAAGGTGTAGCTAGCGATGTGGGAGAAAACAAGTGGAGGGTTTGTTGATATTCGAATTTAGACCCGCCTCCTGAAAGCTGATGGACGTGCATCGTCATGGAAACGGCCGTAGAAACTGCGTAGTTGACCAACGTAGCTAAGGTAGCCCCGACTCGTCAGACAACTCGACTGACAATACTGATAACATCACAACAACAGTACATTCTGGCAGATTAGACAATAAGATGAATGCCCGACGGCTGTTACTTTTATGTGAAGCACCACAAAGCTAATGTTGCTTACCTGTCCAGCAGAAAGACGCCGACATCTGCGTCCGTTTTCAGGTCTTTCAATTGGCGGAGTTCTCTCCACCGTCGGAAAGCAACACCAATGTTGACCCGGGTCTTCGCTCTTTCATGGTCATAGCTCCTCCTTTTTCTTTTGGGCTGTTTTTCAGCCATTGCTACTGCACATATTGCAACTCTCTCTTACGCTAACTGCGCACGCTACGCAACCGACAACTCCCCCAACCCCCTCCCCCCTCTGTCTGGCCTGAGCCACAGTATTTACCTGCTGAAATTCAGAGCCAAGGCTGTGTATTGAAACCAGACTTTTTTTTTCAACATGCTGTCAGTGGTGACATCTTGTGGATGGAGAGGAGAAATACGGTGATTTTGACAAATAGTGCATTAGATTAGAAGATTAGAAGATCGCTGACTGCACCTTTAAATACAGTGTTGGGAGTAACAGCGTTAGAAATAATGGCATTACTAACACCGTTATTTTTTCCCAGTAACGGGTAATCTAATTACTTTTTCATGCCTTACCGTTACCGTTACTGACATGGCACGTTACTCTGCACCGATGTCAAGCAGCTGTTATCCAACCTGCCTCAGTCACTCAGACACAGACAGGAGCTGCGCTGTTGACAGACACACGAGAGAACTCAATGCCAGAGTTGCCAGGTTTGCTTATGATAAGCGGCGTTTGGCTTCTTCTTTTTCTAACTTGCATGAGCATATTGGGAGTTGTGGGCTGCACTTTTTTGGGCTTGTACTAATAGTGCAGTGTCTCATTTGAGCTTGTTGTGCTCCCAAACCCAGGAGGAATCTGCTGCATGACCTACCATCAATATAAACCCAATTCAGAGGTTATTAAAATCATTTTATCCCTCCTTTTACACAAATTTAAAATTACAATAAATGGCGTTACCACCTAAAATGAATCCATATAGCCAGATTGAAATTGATTTCTAATGTAGATACTACTGTTTACACCATAATAAAGCTGTCGATTACTAAGATAAAACTTAGATAAAAACCCTGACATGTCTGTTTGGTTACAAAAATCAAGGTTAGACAGACTGTTTAGCAATAACAGAGTTACAAATAACAGCAGCACCTCCCTTCACTTCTGTATAAAGAAAAGGATGTTCCACCTCCAAACAAAAGGGTGTTTAATAAGTAAATTAAGAGACAACAAAGAAGAAATATGACTTTGAAATTGAAATGTAACATGGATAAAAATTAAAACATGCTTCATGTAGGTTTCTCTCTTTAAAAATGCATTGCGGCTAGCTGCAGCAACGGCGAATCCGGAGCTGTCCGTGGAGTTAAAACTGCTCTTTTCAGGATGGAAATACAAAAAGTAAAAGGCAAGAACACACATGTGAAGTGTACATGATGTCCTAAAGCAAAGTGTTTGTCTGTTGTAAAAAACTAGAGACCAAAAACACTGAAAACTCCGCTGATGCTGTCGGTTCTGCTGCAGCAGGTCAGGTGGCAACACAGAGGGAGAGGGAGATGAAGCCACACCGTTCAAGCAGCAAAAACCTTTTAAAAAAAATAATGCATCAAGTACTTTACCTGGTAACTAAATACATTTATGAAGGAGAAAAAATTAGTTTAACTGGTCTAAAGTATGAGTTTATGTTAAATGATGTTATTTCATGACAGTTGTTGCTTAAAGCTTTTTGCTCCTTATCGCCCGGCCCTATAAGAGCAAAGAAAAGGAGCCTGAGGGAGGAGCACAGGATGCTTCTCGCAGCAGAATGAGGGTCTTATCTCTGAAAGGCTCTTCAGCACAACATGCCCACAGACAGAGCCGACTGTGAAGAGACATGAAAGACCACACTCACACGGAGGAGAGGAGTGGAAGCAGATAACAGGATCAGAGGAAATACACATCAAACCGTCCTCCTCTCTGCAGCAGAGAGAGAGAGAGAAACATGAGGACGAACGAGGGGAGGAGAACATGGAGCCGTCCGTCACGCTCCTCCTGCCGGCTCGTAAAACGCAGACAGTGATCACAGGTTCATGTCAGAGAGGGTCTGTCTGCCTTATCTCTGAGCTGCTTCACAAAGAAACACACAAACACACACTCCTATCTGCGGGCACCGAAAGTTTAAAACTCCCAAACAGCCAAAGAGTACGGAAGCCCTAAAAGGCCATGGTTTTTCCACGTTTTTTTAGCACCGTTTTCTCGTGATAATGACTTAATTTCAGTCGTTTTCCCGAGATCTCGAGTTATTTAAGTCCTTATCTCGGGATAACGAAGCTTGTTTTCTCGAGATCTCGACTTATTTATGTCGTTATCCCGTGATAACGACTTATTTATGTATAGAGCTATAAACACTGACTTTCTTATCTGTTTATGTAAAATGTACCTTTTTTGGCAGCTTTTGCGTACAGGCTTGAATGAACATGCAAAACAATGGCCAAACTTAATGAAAATATATAGGAATAAACCTTGCCAGTAAATAACTTCAGTATTTTTCATATATGCTGATACCAATATAACTCTGTTATGATCATGCATCCCTGGTTAATGTTGTTAGAAATCAGAAAAATTAGTAGAAGTACATACACTGTTTCATACCATAGATACCTCCGCCAAGGAGTTTATGTTATTGCTGGTGTCTGTTTGCTTTTTTGTTTGTATGTTTGTTTCTCTGTCAGCAACATAACTCAAAAAGTTATGAATGGATTTCAATGAAATTTTCCAGAAACGTCCGGATTGGGACAAGGAACGAATTATTCGATTTCTGGGAGTGATCTGGATCACCATAAAACCGCCATGATAAAAAATGTGATTTTCGTGAATAACTACTGAACTAAAATGGATCTCATTATGAATCCAATTGCTAATGGTATGTTTTCATGGTCAAGGAATCTAAATATTCAGATGAAATAAAGGTAGAGGTCTGCACTCCCCAAGTGCTTTGGAGTTTTAAATATGAAAAAAAAACAAAAATTAAAGAAAGTTAAGTGTCCAAAAAGTGGACATGACTTACACAACCTTCATGACATTCCCCCGAATGATGCCATCAGAGGATATGCCACCTCCTCCACAGTGAGACACTCCCTGAGGTAGGCCTGTCTCTATAGCAAATTTTGCTGGACGATACTTGTCCAAAATATTATTGCTGATAAGCAATATTATTGTCAATATTATTTTGAAACATCATTAATGTAACTATATGTCATAATAAAGTGAGTACACCATATCAAAAGCAATAAACTTTAATTTCTTGACAGTATTTAACTGTAATTGGAAGGTCAAGAGCTTTTAAACAATAAATTAAACAATATAATAATTTAAACAAACAAATTATTGTTATTTATATTTTCTTTGCCGACCAAACTCCTCAGTAAGCACTGACTGTCAGGACAAAGGCTCCGCTGCACCTCCCCTTCTCCGTCGCCACTTCTTTCAAACAAATACAACATATCAGCTCGTCGGTGTTCACGAGCTCACACCTTGTTCATTCTGTTTAAAACAAAAATATTCCCACACTGGGGCTGTGGCAGTTGGCTTAGGAACCATCGCTTTCATGCCATCATTCATATTAGTGTTTGTTTCTTCGTTACTCCTCACAACGCTCATTTCAGCTCTGAGGGTGTACGTATGAGCGGCCCCGCCTCCCCCTCAAAGATTGAATGAATGACAGATGGATCACTAACCCTAACCCCGCTCATTCCACTTTAGAACAAACGCGCCCAGGCGTTGTGAAAGACGGACGGAGTGAGCCATCTTCTCATCCAGCCTGTTTGGTGGAGAGAGAGGAGGAAAACAAATACACATGTACGTCGTTTATGAGGCAGGTGTTTGTTCAACTCACTGCTCCATATCTGTGCACTGTCTAAACATTAGAGCACAGCAATGAGCAACTGAAGCCACACAGATCTCAGGTTCTGGACAATGACAGGGCTGTGATGATAACTCACACACAAAGGGGCAGATTTTTATGATCAGTGAGGAAATATATGAGATTCACAAACATTACAGGGAGATTCTGGAGTGAATTGTTCATATTTAGATCTTAATCATGCTCAGGTGTGATGTCTTAGATCAGCCGCTCTCGCTCACATCAGCTGTGACAGCATGTTGAACCCAAAGCTTCAGAGATCAGCGCTCCTCTGTCTCCCTCACACTGAGATGAAACATCTGGACCGTCTCCTAAATGTCTTCTGAGTGTTTGCAGCATCTGTCTCTACGAGTGTGTGTGTAGTCTACAGAGGAGGTGTGTGTCAGTCTGTCCTCCCCTCTTCAGTCTCTGCAGTGTGAGCAGACTTCAGGGTCCAGGCTCAGACAAAAGAGTTAGATGGATGTGTCCACCGTCTGACTCTGAGTCCAAAAATGGAAGAGTGAATCAAATTCTGACGCTCGTGAATAACAGAAGTTTTGCTCCTGCAGCTGGCAGCACTCAAACACCAGCAGGTAACACAGAGCAGAGACTCCTGAGCTGTTTCTGATGATCTTTAAAGGGATACAAAAACATTTTTTTATTATCCTGTCTTGCCTCACCCCCGAGTCCATGACAAACAGATAGCTCAAACACTGGGAGTCAATGGGAAGTGTTAGCCTGCCTCTGCCTACAGTCAGCAGATAAGCTCTTCAGCAACTCTAAATGGTCCTGTGTGCTTGTTGTGACTTGATTTTTTTACTGTTATGTTATATTACCTATTTTTAAACTAACCTTAACTCTTTATGTTCGAGATCACCAAAAAAAAAACAAATATTGGATTATATCGGCATCTAAAATCTCTGATATAAGCACTCCGATACAAGCAGTCAGTTCTAATTATTTTTTTATTTTTTTAATGCAGTTGTTGAATATGCTTATGTTTAAGTTAAACACAGCTATTTTACAATTTTAAAATATATGTTTTTGTTTTTACTGGATTTATTGAAGTTATTTTAAGGGTCTTCTAATTTATTTTTCATTCATTTTATTTAATTGTACTTCTTATGTTTAAGGTTAAAATGTATTAAACCCATTGGTTAATAACAAATGGGTCAGTTTTTCTCATTCCTACTATTTCTGACGACTGTTCTCTGTTTGATTAATCTCACCTAATCAAGCCTTTTCTTACAGTCCAAACTACAAAATAAGTAATAAAAGTCTGTTTGATTCCTGCTGATATAGTATTGGATCAATATTGATATCAGTCAATACTCAAGGCTGCAATCGTATTGGAGGTGAAAAAGTTGTATCCTGTCCTATTATGGAGTTATGTGCTTAGAGTTGTGCATCTTCACTAACCTAAAATCTGATTATGATTATCAAGTTAACAATCCAATTCAATTCAATATCATGATACAACGCTGTGAGCTGTGTCCTTGATTGAACAGATAGCTGCACCACGATACTATCAATACAAAAAATACAATCTTTCTGATAAATATGAACTCCTTCTTGTCTTGTAGGTGGCCTGGGATCCTTGGTGGAGACTGCCTGCTGCTGTGGAGTCACAAAGCCTCAATAACTTACAAACTTACTAAATTACAAACATGACACATATTTGGCCATTTCATTAGAAACATTCAATTCACATTATCATTATAGCTGATAATGTATATATTAGATCTCTCTATCCATGGTTGATACATCTATAGTAACTATTTTTATCACCACAGTCACGAGGTCCCTCTGAAAATGTGATGTCACATCTCAAGAGGCCTTTAATACATTTATACTTAACAGAGATAAATATGGTAGGGATGACCTTGTGGTCTGGGCATCCATGAGTTTGTCACTACCATAAATTCTTATTTTATGTAAGAATATCATCGATTATACTTCTATAAAATGATCACCACTTCCATTCAGACATGAGGACCCTCCTGAAAATGAGATGTAGCATCTCAAGAGGCTAACCTCTAATAAATCAGACGACAGGTCTATGGTTCATGGATCTGTCCCTAACTTTAGTTCTTACTTTAGTCCACTTGTCTCCTCTTACCTCCCTTCCTTCGCCCTCACACCCAACACAGCATCGTGTGGATTTGCTGTTCATCATGAGACTGGGATCCACATTCAAGATTTCCTGCTGCTTAACAGAAGGTTTTTTCTTGAGCCATGATGGAGGGATCCATGATTGGCTATATGGATTCATGTTGGGTGTTGGATGTATATATTTGTATATATATATACAATAGCTCTATTGTAGAGTGTCTTGAGATAACACTTGTTATGAATTGGCGCTACAGAAATAAAGATTGATTGATTTAATTAATCAGAAATGGCTTTTTAGATCAACTCCAGCAAAACGTATTTTCATGTTAAACCTAAATAAATATATTTCATAGCTCTAATCTTCATATACTTTTTCTCCCCCAGAAACAAAACTAATGCAGCAGCAGCAGCTTCTGGAAGCTAAACGATTATTGACTGTCTCTGCATCATGATGCATCGACTATAAGATCATTTTTACATTCCTACTGTCTATGGCACTTTCTGTGCTCTGATAATTTGCTGCTGTGGCACCAGAACTTTTCCCTTCCAATCTAAACTGCAGACATCTCTCCGTCTTTGTCCCATTTCAACATCCCACTGCAGGAGTTTCTCATATCGTGCAGATCTGCCGCTCATAAAAGATTTCAAGTTGCAGCAGTTAAACTAAAAAACCATCAATGACGCCCTCTAACGAGCTCCTAATTCTCTGACTCAGCCTCCATCCTTTCATGTTTATTATCTTTTAATTGATCCATAAAAATAACCTTTCAATAATACGTTCCTCCACCCTCACATGAAACACAGAGACCTAAATGTGCTGACTCAGCGAGCTGTTTCTGTTTCATCTGCTTGGTTTTTAACTTCTTATGAAAGCTGTAAAGTTCACCAGTTACAATTAAGGGCAGAGCAGACTTTAACGTTATTATAAAACCATCTGAACAGAGCTATGGAGCAGACCTCTATTAAAATGATTCTGGTTTAAGAGCTTTATTAGAGCTGCAGAATTACACATGACATCACTCAGTGGGAGATGAAGACACTAAAATGGAAAGTTTAAGTCCTCCTGCAGCTCCGAGGGTGAAATGTCAGAGTTTAGGGAGTTATATTGGGGTCTGATCTTCGTATCTCTGCACTTTACTTCGTCATTCAATCTTAGGTTTAGGTACAACAAGCAAGATAGATTCAGAGCATTTAGTGAGAGCTTTAAAGGCTCCATCAAAACCTCAAACATCAACAAAAGAAGATGTTTGTGCTGAGGAACCGACCAAACTGTTTCAATTGTTTCCCGTTTCAGTGCGGGAGAGCTGATGGGACCACATTGTTTGTTTTGGCGTGTGCAGTGATCACAAATGACTGGTAGAAAAATGATTTGACTGTAAACTGTGGTGAACATCAGGACAAAACTGCAGGCCATGGTTATACAATAATGTAAGACATGCTTCAAAAGATAAATGACAGAAGAAACGCAGCATGAATTAAGTCTCCTGTGAGTCCATGTTGCTCAATCCGTAGCCTGCTGTTTTTGGAGGCCTTATTAAACAGCCTTTTGTTTCAGATGGAGAGGAGTCATAACTCAGAGAAGTCCTTCAGCATGTGTACGAACAGAAGTATCTCCAAGCATCTGAGCAAACAACCAAATGTCGTAATTTCTCCAGTGAAGACATCTCACAGGGTCAGTAACCCAAACTGAAACATAAACTGCAGCAACTAGAAGCCTGCTCATATTGATCTATTTTTCCACAACTGTTGAAGTTTATGCATTTAGCCAATATGAGGGGACAGAACTGTAAAGGCCTTCAAGTACAAAACCCAAAACCAGTGAAGTTGGCAGGTTGTGTAAATGGTAAATAAAAACAGAATACAATGAATTGCAAATCCCTTTCAACCTATATTTAATTGAATACACAGCAAAGACAAGATACTTATCGTTCAAACTGAGAAACTTTTTTTTATTGCAAATATTAGCTCATTTGGAATTTGATGCCTGCAACATGTTTCAAAAAAGCTGGCACAAGTGGCAAAAAAGACTGAGAAAGTTGAGGAATGCTCATCGAACATTTATTTGGAACATCCCACAGGTGAACAGGCTGATTGGGAACAGGTGGGTGCCATGATTGGGTATAAAAGCAGCTTCCCTGAAATGCTCAGTCATTCACAAACAAGGATGGGGCGAGGGTCACCACTTTGTGAACAAATGCGTGAGAAAATTGTCCAACAGTTTAAGAACAACATTTCTCAACCAGCTATCGCAAGGAATTTAGGGATTTCATCATCTACGGTCCGTAATATCATCAAAAGGTTCAGAGAATCTGGAGAAATTACTGCACGTAAGCGGCAAGGTCCAAAACCAACATTGAATGCCCCTGACCTTCAGTCCCTCAGGCGGTACTGCATCAAAAACCGGCATCACTGTGTAAAGGATATCACCACATGGGCTCAGGAACACTTCAGAAAACCACTGTCAGTACCTACAGTTCGTCTACATCTGTAATACAAGTTAAAACTCTACTATGCAAAGCAAAACCCATTTATCAACAACACCCAGAAACGCCGCCGGCTTCACTGGGCCCGAGCTCATCTAAGATGGACTGATGCAAAGTGGAAAAGTGTTCTGTGGTCTGACCAGTCCACATTTACAATTGTTTTTGGAAACTGTGGTCGTCGTGTCCTCCGGACCAAAGAGGAAAAGAACCATCCGGACTGTTATAGGCGCAAAGTTCAAAAGCCAGCATCTGTGATGGTATGGGGGTGTATTAGTGCCCAAGGCATGGGTAACTTACACATCTGTGAAGGCACCATTAATGCTGAAAGGTACATACAGGTTTTGGAGCAACATATGTTGCCATCCAAGCAACATCTTTGTCATGGACGCCCCTGCTTATTTCAGCAAGACAATGCCAAGCCACATTCTGCACGTGTTACAACAGCGTGGCTTCGTAGTAAAAGAGTGCGGGGACTAGACTGGCCTGCCTGTAGTCCAGACCTGTCCCCCATTGAAAATGTGTGGTGCATTATGAAGCGTAAAATACAACAACGGAGACCCCGGACTGTTGAACAACTTAAGCTGTACATCAAGCAAGAATGGGAAAGAATTCCACCCGAAAAGCTTCAAAAATTGGTCTCCTCAGTTCCCAAACGTTTACTGAGTGTTGTTAAAAGGAAAGGCGATGTAACACAGTGGTAAAATTGCCTCTGTGGCAACTTCACTGGTTTTGGGCTTTGTTCACACATCAACGTCAAGACCATGTCCACACAGAGACAAAGACATTCTCTCTAAGACAGCATCACTTTAGCCAGGTTTACATGGAGCCTAATATTCCCATTAGAATCGGGTTAGAAGCCCAAACAGAATAAAAATTCTCCATATAAACACCTCAAACAGAATAAACAGGCCAAATCCAAATGGAATTTCATGCGGTTGCACAGAGGTAGTATATTCCTTTTCCCAAACTGACTAAAAGTAAAATCCTGTCATGTAAACGGTGAATCAGAAAGTTGTCAGGTTGGGTTCTGTCTGCACATGCTCAGTCTGGACGTAAACGAGCAGTGACGTTTACTCACTTGGAAACATGGCTGCTTACAAACAGAGCACACAGCACTGGTCGAAGAGTTTGTTTTTAATACAAACTCTCAAAGAGCTAAAAATTATCACAGACAGTGGGAATACAGTAAATACTGAACTATTTAAAAAAGTCCACGAAAAACCCAGTTAAGCCAACAAATGAGAAACCTCGGGAAAACTCTGAAGGCTGGTTACTATAAGGCTAAACAGCACAACCCTCAAATAATTCATTAAAACACCTACTTACTGCCATCTTTGATAAATCACGTGATGTTTAATAGATCTGAGCGTATCACGTGTCTGTAAAACAGCTGTCCTGATTAAATGTTGTAGCACATGGGAACACCAGATCAGAAAAGATCACGTCACATGTAAACAGCTCACCTGAGATCTTCAATCAGAATGAAAAAAAGTCTGCATGTAAACCTGGCCACTGATAAATGTGTCCATCCAAAGGAAAAAGGTTTTGTAAGCCATAGTGTTAATTTTGTCAACTAATTGTATTTGTCATAATTTTCATCTACTTGACTGCCGGTATAACAATAAAAATCAAGTGTACATGGACATAGAAAATTAGACAAAATTGTTTGACAGACTTAATCCAATCAGACCTAATGTGGCCATGTAGAAAGTAGAGACAAGTTAGGAATATATCCAATCACAGCTACTTTGGTTTAGGGATGTAACGGCATGAAAATTTCCTATCACGGTTATCGTGACCAAAATTATCACGGTTATCAATATTATCGCGGTATTGTTGCAGTGTGCTCAAAATGTTCAAAAAGTACTTTAACACAGTCTTGAAATCATTTAACCCCTTTAATATTATAACTTTTGTCTTTTGTTAATAACTGTGTCAGGAAATGTCCTATAAGTAAATTTGTTTAAACTTTTTTCATGAGAAATAAAAGTAAACAATTCTGGCAAGTATTTGTCATTATTATGTTATAAATGCTTAAACAGTGTGTAATTACAAGAAAAGAAAACAGATTTTAACTTTAAACAGTATTCTCTTTATAAAAAATTGTAAATTAACATGTTCAAAGTTTTGAGATGACCAAAAATAAATGTAACCTATTTTACAAACACTCACACATTTTTGTTTGCCTACAGCTTTGGGTGTCCATGTAACAGCTTGTTATATTAGACCATGTTCAGGTCTTTTTATTTATTTTTTGATAGTCCCTGAAGCAGTTAGCCCCCCTTCATGACTCTCCTCTGATCTCCCCTTTCCATGGCAGATCTCCTTTATATCTCCTTCTTTAATAATTCCAAATTACAATTGATTAAATTCATAAAACACAAACTATGACGGAAAAAGACAATCTATTACGACAAAATACAGTGAAACACCTAAAATAAATGGTGAAACACGGTATAACGGTAATTTTAATAGGACACGGTAATGTTTACCGTGGGAAATTTTACCGCGGTTTACCATTTTACCGGTAACCGTTACATCCCTACTTTGGCTGTGTGGAAAGGATCAATGAGCTAAGAGGGACATCCAATCACAGCTGCCTGAGCGTCATGGTGGTGGTGGGATCCAATAGTAAAAGATGACTTCAGAAATTCAAAGAATTATTAAAATGTTGTAAAATTCCATCAACTAAACTAGACGAAGATTAAAACAATTCAGATAACTTAATTATGACTAAAGCTAAAAATCTTTTTGAGGTAAAAGACTAAAACTAGAACTAAATTCTGTAGTGCTGTCAAACTTAAAGGATAAGTTCGGTTTCTACAGCTTTCACGTTGTTTATAGAATGAAGTAGAACAATATACTCACCCAGAAGGCTTTCCTGATCCAAACAGTGCTTCGGGAGATATTTAGATCCAAAATTGAGCGGTGGACATCCGTATAATGGTAGCACACGGGGCATGTATAGCGCCACTCCTAAAACTGCATTAATCATCCAAAAACTCATTAGTTTCATCAATATTTCATCATGGTCCGCTCGGGCTACTCCTCCATTACAGTCTGTGTTGCTCCAGACATGTTTTTGTGGCTGTGCTGACCTCTGAACTGAAGAAGAAGAACGCTTGCCTCCGCACACGCGCAGTACGGCTCATTGTTTCAGGGGCGACCGCCGGCTACACAACGACTTTTTTTAATTTTTATTTATTTATTTTTTTTAACATCCTTTATTCGTCCCTCATGGGGAAATTCAATTCTTTACACTCTGCTGAACATGCTACACAAACACAGGCTGAAGTACACATGCACATGCAAACACAACCTAAGATCATGCATCAATGGAGAGATGTCAGAGTGATGGCTTGCTGCTCCTGAAGAAGCACTACCGAGCAGTGTTTTGGAGGGGGGTTCGGTGCCTTGCTCAAGGGCACTTCGGCAGTGCCCAGGAAGTCAGCTGGCACCTCTCCAGCTACCAAACCAACTTCCAAACATAGTCCGGTGGGACTTGAACCAGCCACCCTTCGGCCCCTTACAGACTGAGCTACTGCCGCCCCCCAGATGAGGAGCTCATCGAAAGGAGGACGCGGAGGCAGCGCTCCAGAGAGTACTGCGCAGGCGCGGAGGCATACGTTCTTCTTCTTCAGTTCAGAGGTCAGTACAGTCATAAAACATGTCTGGAGCAACACAAGCTGTAATGGAGGAGTAGCGCGAGTGGACCATGATGAAATATTGGTGAAACTAATGAGTTTTTGGACAATTAATGCAGTTTTAGGAGTGGCGCTGTATGCCCTATGTTCTACCATCATACAGATGTCCACCGCTCGATTTTGGATCTAAATATCTCCTGAAGCACTATTTTGGATCAGGAAAGCCTTCTGGGTGAGTATACTGTTCTACTTCATTCTATAAACAATGTTAAAGCTGTAGAAACCGAACTTATCCTTTAACACTGGTGAATGTACACCTAAAACCAGAGAAGAAGACGTGGAACCTGAACGAATAAGATTTTGTTGTTAAAATCTAAACAAGCTCAGAAGCTTGTGGCAGTGCTCACGGAGCTGACACACATGCCTAATGCAAGCAAAGGAGGAGGCAGAGCTGTGTCGTCAGTGTGACCTTCAACATCAGCGGAAATGGAGCAAAATGTGAGCATGAGGCATCAGACTGATTTGATTTGGCTGTTGTCCTCTATCCAGACATCAAGTCCTAAACTGTTTGTGAAATCCTGAAGCTCAGGATGCCAAGACATCCCAAACAGGTTTAAGATGTTTAGATGTTATGAGTGGTGGTGAGAGATGACTTCCTGTTGATCCAAACAGACTCTTTTGGGACTTAAATCTTTTTGCAAGAACCTCCAAAAAGGCTGACCCAGTAAATACATCCGTCCTCCATTACCTCTGCACAGTCAGCTGTCCCAAATGAGGCCCCTCGGTGTCAAAACCTGGACTTTTTATCAATAATTCGGCCTAAACTTTCATCAGACAGCATTAGGAGAAAGAGTAAGTGGAGTCAAACTGCTGCTGATAGAGATCCAACTGGTTCGCTCCACTGCTCCACTGCACAGCCACTTAGATCGATCCCTCGGGTGGGAGGGGGCGAGTCCTCACCGCTGACAGGAGCTGCCTCAGTCTTTACACAGAGATCTCCTCAAAGTCCAGCAAACTCAGCTGCACTTTTGGATCGGGATAGATTCTGGCTGCAGCACGGCTTCAGGTTTCTGCAGCGTCAGGAGGAGCAGCCAGAGGAAAGGAATTCCTGCTTGGCGAACGGAGGCGCTCTGATGGATGAGTGATCCGGAGCGGTGTTTGTAATGCATCTCCCCTCGTGCCCTCTGCTGTCCTGATGTGGATCAGGGAGGGAGAGGCCTCAATCACCATCACACCAGTTAATTATACGAGGCTGAGACTTCACTGCAGAGTCTGGATGAACTCCTGTCAAAGTATTAAGAGTAGTTCCACTTTCTAAACACTTCCTACCTACATCTTTGGTGATGCTTTGAACACTTTTTGGACCATCTTAACACCATTATAACCACATTATTTTTAGCCTATGGACACTACAACACGAAACATCCGATGCACATATTCAATCAGTTCACCAGGCTTCAAATTCCTGACTTGCATATTTTATTGTATTACACCATTTTCTTCATACATGTGTTTTTCAAGTAACCACAAGAGACAGTGTGAAGGCTCCTAAATCTCATTATTTCTAGAAGTTCTCAGAGACCACAAAGCCCTACTGAGGCATTCCTGTCATTATTAGCCTACTTAAAAATGCTTTATCGTGCAAAGTTAACAAATCATTTAAGAAATCCCTGGATCCACATCTGGATTCAGATCACTTCTCTCCTCTGCAATTACCAGCACTCTGAAATTTCAATATGCGCTGGAACATTTTGAAATAGAAGTGCTCCAAAAACACAACCTTCCAACAAGGCATTTCTGGCAATAATTGCCGTGTGTCACAATTTGAACAAATCCACAAAAAATAAAGCAAGATACCGAATTCACTAAATGATTGACAGGTTATCGCAAGTTGGTAGAAGCTTTGGGAAATACCAAAGAGAAAGTCAGATGGTGAGCTTGATATAAGGCTGCTGATAAAGAGTGATCCTTCAGTCTGTTGGTCCTAAATGCTTAAGCGGATATCATACTTCCAAGCCTTTTTTGAAAGCTGATCATAGTTTGAACTAGCTTGAATAGCATGTGATAAATTAACCTTTCTAAAGCAGGATTCTGGCCACTTATACACATCATGAAAAGAGGTGAATACAAACACATACACAACATGCAAGCAAACAGGCAACACATATTTGTCATATTTTACATGTCAAAATGAAATATTACGCCTTATTAGTCTGTATAATTTGTTACTTTCCAACATCTTTATCAGCCTGCTTCACCATCACCTTTGTGCTCAGCTTACAACACTGCAGTTACACTCGGAGGCCTTTGGAGGTCATAAAACTGAATTCTTACCTAATACTGCATCATTCTTCTGACTATAATCACCACTCCTGATTTGCTGATGCCCGGGCCCTTAAACAGTCACATTGTTCTCCTACAGCTACAAAGTGTCTCAGACATTCAAGACTGACACCACTCAAGTACATTAAGACATTTTCTTGAATTGTTGCTGTCACTTCTGCAACAATACTTGCCATTATTCATCAGGAAGCCACAGACCCTGCACCCCTCAATTCTCTGCCCTTTCACCCTCGTTGGCGTCCCTTTGGCTGTCCGTCACCCCCGCCGAGCCGTGGAGCGTGGACCGTGTGAGGGGGTCAGACAAAGAGAGGACAGCCTCTAATCTAATTTCATTTCTTAAGGTCTGTTACTGTGCTGAAAGTTTGAGGTTTTGGCTTGTAGAGAGTGTATGAGTGATGCTCATAATGGATATTACTTCAGTCTGTTCTTTGTCCTCCTGACAGGCCTCCCCACTAAAGAATGAAGACTCTCTTTCCCCCTCTTTCTCATGAATTTGTAATATTTTTCCTGCCAACTTAATTCTCTGCAAGTTTTAGTTTGTTAACGTTAAGTCTGAAAAATTTCAACTTGTATCTGATTGGACACTGGCAGCAAAAAAAGAAAAAAAACATCACCAAGACCCAAAGTGCAGATGAACACAAGAACCCTATCTAAACTGCACAAATACATTCAACGGCCACTTTGTTCAGTACAACTTGTTAGGCCCCATTTTGTCTTAAGAGCTGCCTTAAAGGGATACACCAACCTTTTTTTCTTGCTGTTGTGATGAGCCATTTATTTGCAAGCCAAGCTTAACACTTAGTTACCCGATTCCACCAGTGGGATAAAAAAAAAACACTTATGTTTAAATTAGTGGCAATTTGTCATATCCAGAAATAGAAACACATGTGTTATTGTTAGATTAATGTATCACATTGTGACAAATGTATCACAAGTAACGTCTGCAACTTATCAAAAGAAAAACTAGAAGGAAACAGGTAAAGTTTATGAGATTTCATCAACATCGCTTTACTTCTCATGTCTTCTTTGTAAATTTGCAGAGAATTAACTGTTTGCTCCAGCTTGTTTCTGTAAAAAACAGAAAAATTTAGGCTTCTTACTGCATTCAACACAATCTGAAAGATTCACATACTTCCTGAATTCACCGCTCAAAAAATCTTTTAATTTTCCTCCCACAGCAGAGTCTTGCAGGCTGATATTCCTGCTCAGAGCCACATGCTGTCAGTGCCTTGAAGACGTGTTACAGAACAAACTTTCCCTACAAACTGCCATTTTTACATAGGAGTGCTTTACAGATTGCCTCTACAGGGTAGACTGTAAATTAATAATATTAATATAATTAACATTGATAATATAATAAATATTATCAAATATTTCGAACATTTTTATTTCCATTATTCTTTTCCTAAAGATAATTAGCTTGTAAGATTTGTTTGCTTCATGAGGACATAATTAAGTTACATAAGTCAATAGCCATGATTGTCCTGAATCTATAGATGTGCTGGACTTCATATTGCAGAGAAAATGAGACCACAGTGAGTAAAAAACGACCAGAAACTGCTTGGGATTCAATTGCCTGCCAATTTTAGGGGCCGTTTACACAAGGCCTAAAACAGTCAAATCCAATTAGTTTTCTTTGTGTTTCCGCCTTGCGTTTACATGGGATCTCTGTGCGAATTGCCCAAATACGGAACTTTTAAAACCTGTGTCCAGAGTGAAGAGTTGTCAATGTGCTCTCCATGTAGCTTCGTTTACACCAAAGTTAGAGTGTTTCAGGGTGAAACGCTGACATCACCGCATGTGCAGTACTCTTTCACATGAAGGCTGCGCGCGCATACCAGGAATAACAACAGCTCCGGCTGTTGGCTTCGTTTTATTATCCGACAAAACTGTCCAGACAGATTTGTTGTCCAGAAAAGAAACTCCTGTGTCTTTGTGCGTCCACTCGCCATTGTTGTTTGTGAAAAGTTTGTCTTCTTCGTACGTGTATTGTAGCGCTGCCTCTCTGCGAACCTACATCGCCATCTACTGAATCAGCGTGCATGCTACAGCAGTTTCATTTGTTTCCAGTGTCTCCATCTGAATGCGGCTCGACTTTGAATACACAAAGGAAAAACCTTTCTAAGTCATAGAGTCTCCATGTAAACATAGCCTAAGAATGGTTAGCAAACAAATGGCTTACTCACAACTGCAAATCAGTTCTCATCGTTTACTTAAAAGAGTTGTTTAAAAGACTCAACTCAATCTTAAACGTCAAATTTCTAACCCAGAAGAAGGTCAAAAACTAAGCCTCTCTTTATAAGTAGAATATATGATGATGGTAGAAGACCACATATTATACCACAGTGAAAAAAATGAGTCAAAACAAGCACACAGGATCATTTATAGAGTTGCTAAAATGTTTATCTGATGACTGTAGGCAGAAGCAGGCTAACGCTTCCCATTGACTCACAGTGTTTGAGCTCAGCTAATTAGCAGTTGGTGAGCTTTGGCCTTCTTCCTTATTTCTGCACCAACAGTCAAAAATATAGCACAAAAACAACCAAATATCTTTAGTTATTTGCATGCATGTCTGAAAACTGTTTAAGTTTTATTTTGAGGGAATAGTGACAGCATTATCATGTGTATATAAGGAAAAACATGGTATATTAAACTTTTAACAGCCTTAGTTTCAGTCCACGCAGAGTCAGACTTGTCTCATTCTGCCTTTTTTGCCTTTTCCCCCTGTCATCACTTAGAGTAACATGTCTGTCTGGAGCCGTGCCACCTTTTCTAGTAGCTTCTCTCATCTTTCACAATCATCTTTTCTACATTTACACGAGGGACTGTGTTATAAACCTGACAATCACCCTGAGTGAGGCCAGAGGAGGGAGAAACACACCAAAAAGAGCTCTCCTCCTCTCAGGACAAACTGTAATTCTGCTCTTTGTTTGTGTCTCCACAACCATCTGTCTGCAGATTTAGTAACTCTGCCACAATGAGGCTCTGTTTACCGGGGAGGCTCGGTTTACACGGGCAGAGAGAGGGCTTCATATAAAACGCATTAACTGAGAAGAATCCTCCTGGTCTCTTGTAAATAGGATGTAATGACGGGGGATGTCCAGAGATGGTAACCATTTTAAAAAGGCTCAGAGAGGCTGAGGGGACAAATCCTCGGAGGTTTCTGATAGGACAGTATCAGTGTTCAACACATTCCAGAGAGATGCTGTTTAGAGTATTCACGCTGTAGAAAGAGGAAATAAACTAAATAAAAGCGACCAAAGTTAAACTGGACCAGATGATTTCCATGTCATGAGTAAAACGGGAAGCATTTTTCATTTGGTGGACATTTTATGTGAGAATCTGGACAAACATGAGACGCTCCAACGAGGCTTTAAACCTCAGAGGCTGGTTTGTTGGTCTTTGCAGTCATAAAGCAGAAACAGAGCCTGTGTGTCACATTTTATAGCTGCAGAAAAACTAGTAATTAATCAGATTCAGAATGGCCTTTATTGTCATTATACAGAATATACAACGAGATTGGAGAGCTTCTCCTTTCAGTGCAATAGGTAGTTAAGTTAAAAAAGATTATACAAAAAAATAGTATAAGTAAAAAAGAAAAATTTATAAGTTGCAAGGAGGCTTTAAATATCCAAGATATATACAAGATGAAACGCAGACTTGTGCACAGCACAATTGAGGCTCGGTGTACAATATGAGGTAGAATGACAAATATTAATGAATAAAAAATAGTCCAATTCCTAGTTCTCAGTATTTCTATGTTGTTTACATTAGGGATGATCCGATCGATCGGCCGCCGATCATTATCGGCAGATATGGTCCCTAAACCGATCGATCAGTGGGCTCTGAAAGCACCAATCAGAAAAACCGATCACATTTATGTTAAAGCAGAACGTGGATGTGACATTATAGTAAGAGGAGAATTGCAGTTTATCATAATTTTGGTCTTATTCTGTTCAGTCATTATAACACCATACCAATTGCGGCAAATTTGTCTGGTTTAGGTTAAACTGAAAGTACTAATAGGTGTCATGATGAGGGTAAGGAGCGCAGTGTGCAGAGAAAGGATAAGAGATTTTTTTTGCTTATCAGAAGCATGTCTCAATTTGATTTATTTATTAATTTTATTTATCTGTTTTCATTATTATAGTATTAACAACTGAATATAAAACTGCCTCTTTTTGTTTAAAATGATTTTTAAGCCTTTTTCACCTTACTTGGAGAGTAAGGCAAGTAAATTTTATTTATTTTAATTTCATTGTCATCTATTGCACTTGACAGGGCATGTAATGTTATTTGTTTATTGTATTCATTTGTTTTAGCACAAATTGTTTTGCGACTTAAAGTGGTGCACAAGGCTAGACTGTAAATACAGGACATGTAGTATGATTGATTATTCTCTCATTCATTCTGTGATCGGCATTAGTGATCTGTATCGGTGATTGGCAGATATATGAATCCTGTGATCGGTGATTGGATCGGCACCCAAAAATGGTGATCAGAGCATCCCTAGTTTACATAGTATTGCACAGAAGTAGATATATATTGCACAGACTCTCAAATATGTATTACTCGTATTGCACAGTAGAATATGTATTAATTTTAGAGCAAATGGTGGATGGTATTTACAGATGAGTAAATGTCACATCTAAGTGTATTGCACATGAAGTTGTTAGATAAATATAAGTGTTGAGGTAGTGTTAAAAAGTAGAAGCAACCTCAGTGGCAGTGATATAAAAGACACTTATAATATAAGTGTCTTTGTCTTTAGGCAGTGCTCCAATCTACAATGACTGTGAGCAGCCAAAAGCAGCAGTCAGAGCCCTTTAGAGCAGGAAGATGAGGGAGATACGAGCAAGAATGGACAGAGGTTAGCATGGATGCTAACATCTACAGCAGCAGTTTTATCTGAGCAGGAGAAAATTCCTGAAATCATTTCAATAGAAACATTTTTTTTTAATCTTTCATGTTTTGGCGAGAATTTGTTCTACAAAGTTGTTCATTTTTTGTTTTTAGCACCACAGCAGAAGCTACATTGCCCGATTGGCCTGTTATGAATGCAAAGATCGTCCAATCACCTGCTGGATATGCTTATGAAGGGCTCTGCTCTGCCAAAACAAGTTGGCAGATAGGATCATATCCTAAACAAGACAAAAAGCAGAAATCCAGAGGCAGGAATTGGCTAATGAAAGCTTAAAAGTTCAGTGAGGATAAGAGTAGAAATAAAATAGAATATGTACAATGTACAATGGGGTATGTACAATATGTTAAATGAACAAGGTTAAAAAAACAAGAAACAAGGTGCATATACACGGGCCAGAGCCTATCCCAGCTGTCACTGTGCGAGAGGCAGGGTAGTACACCCTGAACTGGTCGCCAGTCAATCGCAGGGATTGCCAAACATGAATCCCAACAACCATTCATGCTCACACACATACCTAAGGGCAATTTAGAGTCACCAGTTTACCTAATGAGCATTTTTTTGGTCTGTGGGAGGAAGCCGGAGTGCCCTGAGAGAACCCATGCATGCACGGGAATAACATGCAAACTTCACACAGAAAGGCCCCTGCCTGTTCTTTAGTAGGAAAAGTTAAATGTTGGGTGTCGGTGCCTGCTACGGTTTGAATCCAGCCTGTGGCCTGATTGCAGAGCGTCCTCTCCTACATTCTCTCTCCCCCCTTTCAAAGGCCTATTCACTGTCTCTCCCTCCTATCAATAAAGGCACAAAATGACAAAAAAAGAAAAGTGCAGGAGTTTGCATATATGTATGTCTATATTCAGACGAAGCAGATCCAGCTCTGCTGTTTAACTACCCTGTAAACATAGTGAATATTGCACTGAAGCTTGGTTTGAAGGAAATTACGAACCAAATTGACATTGCAATATCTGCCAGAAAAATCATTCTGGCAGATATTGCCACTCCAGTTTGTAATAATTATAGCTGTTAATATAGATATTAGCATGATCTCCCTATCCATGACTGATACATCTACAGTACCTATTTTTTTTTATCACCACATAGACATGAGGTCCCTCTTGAAAATAGGATGCCACACCTCAAGAGGTCTACCTTTAGTACATTTATACAGAGACAAATATGGTAGGGATGCACTTGTGGTCTGGGCATCCATGAGTTCATCACTACCATAAATTCTTATTTTCAGTAAGAATATCATTGATTATACTTTTATAAAATGATCACCACAACCATCCAGACAGGAGGACCCTCCTGAAAATGAGATGCAGCATCTCAAGAGGCTAACCTCTAATAAATCAGATGACAGGTCTATGGTTCATGGATCAGTCACTAACTTTAGTTCTTACTTTAGTCCACTTGTCTCCTCTTACCTCCCTTCCTTTGCCCACACACTCAACACAGCATCGTGTGGATTTGCTGTTCATCATGAGACTGGGATCCACATTCAAGATTTCCTGCTGCTTAACAGAAGGTTTTTTTCTTGCCGCCATGATGGAGGGATCCATGATTGGCTATATGGATTCATGTTGGTTGTTGGATGTACAGCCTGTCCATAACGTCTGTATTACAATTTTAGAAATTTATTATAAAAGCAGTGATGAGATATCTTAACCAGATTTGTTTTGTTTTGATCAGTGTTTAGTAAAGTTTTTATTCACATTAAAATGTTGTGTTTCAGATATTCTGTTAATGAAGGAAAGGCTTGTCTTACACGATTGATGTTCTCAGATGCTCTTGGTCGCCCACTCCTCCCTTTATCCAACTCTGTCCCTGTCTCAATAAATTCCTTGTGCCATGCACAAATTGAAGGACACAATGGTGGATCTCTTTCATACTCAGTTCTGTACTTTTGCTGAGTCTGCACATCCGATTTTGTCTCAATGAAGCAGGATAATCAGTAAACACTGATTAGAATAAAATGAATCTGGTTAAGATATCTCACCAACTTTTAAATTGTAAAGAGACTTTATGGACACTCTGTATATATATGTATATCTATATACGTATGTATCTATGTGTATCCATTAAATTATGAATTTTATGCTCTGTCGCAAAGTATCTTGAGATAACACATACAAAGATTGATTGATTGGTTGGTTGATTGAAACAGCAGATCATCTTTGTGAGCGTGCAGACAGAAATTAAAGCCTTCAGTGTGTTTTCTGTATCATGCTCATTAATTACAGACTCAGCAGATTTGCTGGACTGTGTTTTCTCTGCATGTTTGAGTCAGCTGAGCTAAAGTTTTATGTTTTATTTTGTCTGAGTCACGCGCCTGCTGTTCATACAGCGCTGATAAACGAGTGTCTGAGGCCGCGAGCAGGTGTTTGAGTGTGTGTTGGCTGCCAGACCCCGACTGTGCGCTCAGCATGAAGCAGTGAGAGAGCCATAAACACCTGAGGACGCAGGAACACACAGACACCCTCGACCCAGCTTTATTTACGCTCCTGGTTCAGACCGAGGCGGGGGAGTCGTCATGCACAGCTCAGGCCGTGGCGAGGGTCCAACCCAAACACGAGGCTGTTAAAGCCCCCCTGGATGTGTCCCGGGGGAGGGGGGCGGAGGGGGCCTGGGTTTAGAGGTTCAGGGGTACGTCCTGTTGTTAATGAGCTCACCCTGCTGGGCCCCTCAGACTCTGAGCCCCCCGCCCACCTCCACACACCTCCTCCAGACACACACACACACACACACACTCTGGACCTGGACCAGTGAGGCAGAACACACTTCCTGAACATTGCTCAACAATCTGTGCCCTCGGTTTGATCTCCAGAAGTGTGAGGGAGACGGTACGAGAGCCAAGTGTGCCAGGGCGAGATGGTTTACACAGCGATGATGCCTGAGTGTGCACGAGAGGGCACGTGAGTGAGAGTGTGGATACGGGAGAGAGGGAATCCTCCTGGGACGTGACCCCAGACGATGCAGGACAGCAGAGGAGATAGGAGCACTTATCTAAATGATGCATGTCTACATGCTCTGTTAACACGGCGTAAACATCACTCTGAGGACCACAGACATGTTCTCTACAGGACAAACACAGCTCCAGACAAACATGTGGATATTTTACACACTGAAGCATTCAAAGTTAGGGTTCCCACCTTTAAACGGAAAAATAAAGGGCATCCCTTGCAGCGGGGATGCCACACTGCAAGGCCCAAACGACCAATGGCCAAATAGTGAGGTGGGGCATCAGCTGTGGTAAATCATGGTAAAGATTATTTTAACAACATACTAGTTAATATTTTTTAGCAAACAAATATCTGCAAACGTAAAACTAAGCAGATAAAACAGTTAAATAACAACTTGAGTAAATACAAGCTTGTTAACTTAAAACTTTACTTAAAATAACTTATTAATTTAGCATCAGATTATTAGATAATGAAACAAATGCTATCAAACTTTCAAAAAAATATGCGGTGAAGGAGAACACAACAACTTTCAGAAAGTAGGAGTAATTATAGAAAATAATCTTATCTCAGGATGGCGTTGCAACTTGTACGGAAGAGTATTAGGGCTGTGTTGGATGGTGAAAATAATTTTGGGGAATAACACTTTAAAGTTGAAAATTTGGAATTAAAGTTGAAATGATAAGAGTAAACTAGAATAACAATTTCATGACAGAAGATGAAAAGTCGAGAAAAAGGATGAAATTTCAACAAAAAAGTCTAAGTGTTGAGAAAAAAGCAAAAGTCTCGACATTTTCGACTTCAATGTTGAAATTTCCACTTTAAAGATGCATTGAGGAGTTTTTAAGTAATTACGAAAAAGTCTGACTTTTAGATATATGCCTGATCGAAATGCACACTTTAAGATGAGTTTTATAGCATCAAAATAGGTTATCTATAAATGCTATTCCTTAGCTTCGTGGTCGGGTCGGACAGGGCTGGACTGGCCTGGATACTCAACTTCAGGAACAAGACAATTATATATTATATCTCATAATATTTTATACTATTCGGACACGTCTTAGAGCACCAGGCTGTAAGTAGTGATATATAGCCGGCTACAAAACTACGATACTAAGTTTTCCAAAAATTGTCACGTCTTTTGGTGTGTTCCAGTTGTAGTCAGAAGTAGGAATTTCCGAGTTCTGAGTGGGAAACTGCAACTGGAAAGTTCCCCAAAGTCGGAATTTCCTACTAGGAACTCGGTGAAACCTCGCCACCCCCGAGTTGACAATGGAAGATGGATGCCCCCAGTGTGAACAGTTATTTAGCTCCTGTAATAATCCATTTATTTGCACTTCTGACTGGGATGTGTCGCTCTAGATCAGCTGTATACATAGTATTGTTAGACTTATATTTACAAAAATGCTGCCATAGTGATAATCACATTCTTCATGTGATATTTGTGAACAACAACAAAGGGCGTGCTAACAACAGCTAACAATAGCCTGGTAGATTGGTAGATTGAGGTTACTGGAACGCAGCATTACGACAGTCGCCGTGCGTGCTCATGGGTAGCAGAGTCTTTATGTCGCCGGTAATAAATTCCCCTAATAGCACCTTTAATGTCGATTTTCCCAAAATTATTTTCTCCACCAAACATGGCCCTAATACTCTTCCCTACAACTTGTGCACACCTGACTTTTCATGTCAGTGTTTTTATATAATTTCTGTTTCCTGTTTCACCACAATTGAAAGAAACCCAAAACTAATTTTTGATGTGCATATAACAAACATTAAAACTAAAAGTACGTCATTTGTTTCCCACTCACGTCTGTATTTCTGCAGCCGTAGAATACCAGATGCAACTGCAGATGCAGACATGTTTGCTTCTGATTTCCCATGACTTTATCTTACCCAATCAATGATTAGCACTTATTCCTCATGCTGAAAATCAACCAAACCAAACCAAGTGCTGCTATGAGTAGGCGGGAGCTAGTGGGTGTTGACTATTGGCGGTATGGTGGTGCTTTCAAGGCAAATCGGAAATACAGGATAGACCACCTCCTGTTGTGATTCAAAACAACTTCCTATTTTCTTCATGTGGTCAAGCTGCTGAAAATAATGGAAGATTATTCACACCCTCTCCACATCACTGTGATAAAAAAAACAGAGCATGTGCAGTGAGAGGCTTCGTCAGGTCTGTTGTAGGACAGAAAGGTACCGAAGATCATTCCTGCTTGTTAATAATTATTTTACTTTAACTATAATAAAAATGGCTACAATATTGAAATGTAACTTCTGGTGTTAATAAAGTCTTTTTCATTTCATTTTATTTGTGAATTTTAAAACGCAGGGCATGCTAACAGTGGCTAACAATAGCCTGGTAGAAGTTTTTCCAACTTTAAACTAGAATGCTGATAACTTGGAGATGTCTTCCACCTCCCTTTTCCCATTTTAAGTGTAAGACAGGGCTGTTTCAGCAGCAACCTGCTTTAGACTGTCCTAAATATCCAGGAGAGCATGTGTGAAAATGGCTTAAAAAGTAGGTTTGTGCACCTCTGATCTATAAAACAATCTTCAGTAAGGTCAGCCTGTGCTCAGTTTGTCTTTAAACAATTGTCATGTCATCCCAAAAACAAGTTCTGCTCCTCTCCTTCTCCCCTCCTTCAGCCTATCAAGTGAGCTCATCCCTCCCCGGTCACCAGCGCTGGCTCCCTGAGGGTGAAGCGTGCTCCTCTGTCAGCTCTGAAAGTGAACCAGCAGAGACTCTAATTAGGCCAAATGTTGGAGCAGCTCATCCAGAACCTCCTCTCTGCGCTCATCCCCAGTCCAGGACTAATCACTACCATCAGAAAGCCTGCACTCATCCCCACTGAGCGCCCGATCAACCACATGATGAGCAAATGGAAATGTATGCAGAGCCTGTCCTGCAGTGGAGCTGCAGACTCGGACGTGGACTTTAAAGCTCCTCACGTTATCCCCGAGCGCGGCGATCAGCGTCTGCGAAAGTGAGCCGGGGACGAGGGAGGGGAGATGTTTGGGAGGTCTGAGATAGAAGAGGCCGTAAATGATGTCAGCACGGCCCCGTCCGTGTGATGTGGTGGTCTGTTTGTGGTTATGTGAGCAGGGGAGTGGAGGAGGTTTGAAGGTCGGCTTCATAAAGCCCCCTCCCACTGAACCACAACACTGCAGCCCCTCTCATGTGGTGGTGTTTGTGTTTAGTAACTCTTAACAGAGACAAATGAGCAGCTATGTCATCATGGCTGCACCGAGGGCAGAAATAAAACAGACAGAGGCAGAAGCAGGAGGATTTCACACAGGAGTTACTGTTCAGTGTTTCTGTGGCGTGGACGCTGTCTGTTTTTTACTGCAATGAAAAAGTCGGAGTGAGGGGAGCTGCTGCTGAAGGAAAGTTAGAAGAAATGCCCCCTGACTATTGAGCCTCTTTCTAAAAGTGAGTAGAGAGTTACAGGACAGCATATCCCCAAATTTTCCAAAGTTGCCCAATCACACTTTCCCTTCCTTGGAAGACATTTCACTGTTGGACAGGGGAAGAGTTTGGGGTCTCTGGAGGGAAAACATCACATAAAGAGTTGTTGTTAGAGGTCATAGCGTGATGTTTAAAAGAAAATCCTTCCAAAAGAAAAAGGTGCATGTGTTGGACAACAAATTGGTCAGGTTCCTGCATGACAAATGACTCTGCTCCTGTCTGCCTGTGGCTGTGCTTTGTGTTACAACTAGGGCTGGGTATTTCCAGCAATGTCACGATATAATATGTATCCCGATACATGTAAATTGTGACTATGCTTTTAACAGAATACCAGACAAGTTGTGTTGTTTATTAGAAGAAGAAAAAGAACAAGGTTAAGTTTTAAATGATTCTTCGACTTGAGAAACTTAAATTTAGATCCTAAAGCTGTGTTCACACCGCAAGCTACTCTACGATCAAAATCGCGTTGCCCACTGAAGTATCGTCGCGTGTCCATAAAAACCTCTCTTTAGTCACCGTTGCCGTTGGCCTTGCTCGGTGACGTCAAGTCCACTCGAGTTTCATATCATATATCATATAATAGGATGTATAAGCGGTGATTATTCCAACTGTATCTTTTCATTCACTTATCAAACACAAAACCCTGCAGCAGCATTGTCTGTGAGTTTTCTGCAGTTCGTCTAGGTGGAACTAATGTCCTCACTGACTAATGTTTCCCACACAGACATAAATTGTTCCTCTGCAGTCTGGATGAAAAACCGTCTGTCACGGGTACCGTCACACGTGCACACACCGCCGATTGGCTGTTGCCGCACAGCCACACACAACATTGCCTGAAAAGATAGACTTTGGCCTACGCGCAACAAGCAAAGTGGTTGCCTAGAATGCAGCTAATGCGGCGTTGAAGGGTTAGCCCCGCCCCATCGCGGCTGTACATTGACTTTGCATGGAGAGTGATCGCCGAGGTAGTACAAGTAGCGTCCGGTGTGTAAGCACCTTAAAAGATAGTTGACCTACGTTCATATTTGGAACATGTGCTTCATCATGGAGCTTGGCTTCTACTTCAAACTGTGCCATTGTTAACATCAGCCAAAGTGTATTGAAAACAACTGTCAAACAATGAGGGCGTATTGATTCTGTAGAATCTGTATTGATACAAGGAGTGCATGACGATATTTTACCATATTAATATTGTGTCGAAACACACACCCACAAACATATATAGATAAAAGATATTAATTTTTAATGCCAAGAAACCTCTATTTTTCATTATACGGCCCTCTGCTGCCTCTTTGATATTACTATTGTTATCATACTTAATGTGACTTCAATTGTCGTTTCCACTAATGTTTTTTATGATTTCAAGTTCATATTTACATTGTGTGGAAGGAGAATTGTTGATGGAAAGGCCAGAATTCCCCTAACATTGCACAGCAGCTGGATCCATTTGAGTCAGTGTCTATGAGGCTGAGCAACGCTGCAATGCTCTGCTCTACGCTTTTGAGCAGCTGAGAGCGGGACGGTCCAATCATCTTCCTTTCGAGCAAAAAAGAATGAGCTATGAGCAAAACGACAGCAGGAAGTGACTGCAGGTACAGGGATTAGCATAGATGCTAACAGCGTCAGTTGCAGTTTTATCAGATCTTGACCATATTTTTAATAAAATGAAAAGAAAAAACAACAAACTTTTCTGTCGTAAAGATATTTCGCTCCACTTCCAACATGTTTTTACGAGACTTTGCTTTACAAAGAGGTGCAGATCCAGGTTCAGGTTTTGAGCTGTATCCATATCCAGGGATGGAAATGTATAAGGACTCTATTGACACCAGTGCCACTAACAATTAGGCTCCCAATTCAGTTTTTTATTGATTCCTGTAACAACAACATCAAACACATGGTTCTCCTCGTGTACTAGTGCTATGCTGCAATGATTAAGCCACAATATGTTTCTGGTGTTTTCAAAATTGCAGATCTAGGTCAAGTTTCTGGTCTATATCTATATCCAGGGATGGAAATATATTCTATTGATACCAATGCTTTAAACAATTCCTAGGTAGAAAAAGTGGGTGGGTTTTTGTGACGTCAAACACATGGTTCTCCTGATATATTAATAATGTGCTACAGTCACAAATGCTGCATTGTGTTGTTAACCTCTTTGTTGTTATTCATGCTGACTGGCGTTGATTTGTGAGGCATGCAGAACGAAGATGAAGGAGATGACGAGGGGGTTGTTACGCATAATCACAAGCGATGATTATCAGCTGCAGCCAGAGTCTTGACAGGATCAAAGAAAGAAGAGCACACCACATTCGTCCAGCAAGACACTGACTTAAAGTTTTACTTATTGTATATGACGTTTTCATGCTTTGGCACTGGAGTATTTGTCTGATCTGATCAATGAATTCAGTCCAGCCAAAGAAAGTCGGCCTCCTGACATCCCTAAAACCAAAACAAAGTAAGGTGAAGCAGTTTTTAGATCGTTGGTGGAAAAGTGGGAGTAGTTTAATTAGAAATTGTCACAGTGTTCACTTTCAGCTTTTCTCATATTTTAGTCATCTACACTGTTTAAAGTCTAGTTTTAGTTGATGAAATTTCACAACTTTTTGGTCGACTCAAAGTGTAATGTGTGAGGCAGTTTTTATGTTTCCTTCAATTTCTGAAGTCATGTTTTACACCTGATTGAAACATATTATAACCCTTTACTAAATGCTACTATATTTTGAATGTACAAATGAACAGAAACAAATTTTCCTTCTGTGTGAAATGCAGTCACCTTTATTTAGGCTACCTGGCAGAGCATCTCAGTTACAATACCAGAACTGACAACGAACAGTGAACCTGCTCTACATGAATACATCAATCTATAAAGAGAGCAGCTCTGATTGGATCCCACCACCACCAAGCTGAGGCAGCTGTGATTGGATGTCCCTCTAAATCAGGGCTATTCAATTAGAAATTCAGTCGGGCTAGATTTTCAGACTCAGGACTGAGCTGGGCCGGACATTTTTGCAGACAGTGAGCAAAGTTAACCATGCAAAAGACACACAAATGGATAACAAACAAACAAACAGGATGTTTATTAATTTATTGCCTTATCTAAAAGGGCTTAAACTCAATATAGAGAAGTACTTAAACTAAACTTCTGCTGAAATACTGTTTCTTTAAATTTTACACTTCAAACAGATAACCTCAACACGTTTGACAGGTAAATACAGGCACATGTGAAGGTATGAACATAAAAAAGTGCAGATTAAAAACTCCATCTTTTTGTCACATTTGAAAGTGCATTAAAAGTAACTTGCTCAACAGCAACCTTTCAGAACATGTTGCATTCAATGTCTGTAATAATGTTGGAATTTTTGTAAAACCTTTTCAGTGTTTGTGAAAGTTTTTTAGTTTTTTCTTGCCGCGTGAAGTCCCATTCACGTTAATTTTGGGCCACTCGAGGGTTGCTTTTGGGTCGCTAATTGAAAAGGGCTGCTGTAAACTCATCCAACCTTTGCACACAACCAAAGTAGCTGTGATTGGATATATTCCTAACTTCTCTCTTCTTTTTTACATGACCAAATTAGGTCTGATTGGATTGATTCTCATTAAACACTTCAGTCTAGTTTTTATTTGTTGGGGAAAATGTCAGTTAATTTACCGTAAAATACCAAATAGTAGCCGGGGCGTTTATTTGTTTCAATCACTGAGCAGACCAGGTGTTTATTTGGGACCATGTGACTATTTGGGACAGGCGTTTAATTCCTTTCCCACAAAAATCTTGCTTAGTAAAAAATGAAAAAATCTGGTAGATATAATCAAATTATTTATTTACACAAGTATGAATAACACCTGTACATTTTCAAGGCAAGATTACTGTACCATTGTTACACTCTTGTCTTCTTCTTTCAACTCAGCACTCTCTAAACACTCAGTACTGCTCAAGAACAACTGGTAGTTAAGTTAAGGTTTTTTTTTTCATTGCACCAGGGCCATGGAGATAAGCAGCAATGTACAGCTAACTGACGTGTCCAGCCTCTTGATGTTAGTTAAGGACAAAAAACAAACAGCGGCAGTGGCAACATCTTCTTCGTTGATTTTCAAGGCCCTAGTTTGTAAGATTCTGGTTTTCTGCTCTCTAGTGCCCTCTGTGGACATTGAGTGTAACTGCACTGTCATGAAACAGAGCGCCTTACACCAACATGCATTTGTTGACATACAGACGGAGGAGAAACGGACAGAACGTCTAGGGAGACAAATAACTGTGAAGGTACAGTCTGATCATGTTTCTTTTCATGTGTCAGCTGTCAGTTAAGTGAACTCAGCATTTGCATGTGTCTTCTGTAAACTTTGACCGTAGCTCGTACGCTGCGCCAAATAAATTACATCGCCAAATAAATTACATCAGGTGTTTATTTGGAACGGGCGTCTATTTGTCAAAATGTACTGCTACACCCGGCGTTTATTTGGGACCGGGCATTTATTTGGTATTTTACGGTAGTTTAGTTTTTGTCCACATGCACTTGTTTTTATTGGCTACTGTCTAGTTTCCATCAGGGGAAAAAAGTTGACAAAAAAGAAAAAATGAAGCCACTGAAGCTGTTAGCATCTATGCTAATCTCTATGTGCAGTCACTTCCTTCTGTTGTCTTGCTCGTAACTCCACCTGTTTCGATGCAGCTGCTGAGCAAGGCTCTTATAAAGCAGCAGGACCTCAAACATCCCATCAATACTGCCATTGTCTCCTCTCTGACGTCAAAACGTCAAACCTGCTTCACTTTGCAGCCCACCCTGAGACAGAAGCACTGTTCTGAATCACCTCCATTGTACCCCTCCATACGTGGGAGCTCAGGGCTGCTGATGTACTGACGGGCAGGGATCAGACGAGGTTAATGCGGCTTTAATAACATCAGTCGACAGAGATGAGTGAAGAAGAAGAGCGGACACCTTCAGGGTTTAAGCAGGGCAGGATTTTTCAGCTCCTTTATCTTTCTGTGATAAACGTCTGCTCACATGCTCATATCTCTGACAGGAAACGGCGTCTGTTCTCTCTGATGGTGTGACCCGCCAGGCTGTAAAGATCTGTCTGTTTGTGGGTCACTCAGTCAGTCCACTTAGACTCCTGAGGGGTGAGTGGGGGGGAAATGCCTCTGCTTTATTAGGGACAGAAGAATACTCCGGCTGCCATAGTGTGTGTGCGCTTCAGTGTGTATCTAAGAGTGTGTGTCTGTGTCTATTTTCATCCCTAAAAGTTTTTCTTTGTGCTGCTGACTCGGCCCACTTTAGTCCTCTCCGTCTGCAGGAAAATCCGTTTTCAGTGCACTCCCCGGGGAACATCTATGGAAGTAATAAATAAATCAGTGAGCAGAAGAGGCATTTCCAGCTCAGGAGCCAGAAACATAAAACTCAACGAAGAATCAAGGCTGAGCGTGTATGAAACTTTAAAAACGATTCAACCAAAAAGACTCGGGGTCGGTATTTCTTCAAGTCTACAGACATTTACTCTGGATTTAAGGACTGACTGCACTCTGCAAGATTGAGGTCAACAACATGGAGGGAGCTGCATCAAAATACCTGTTTGGTGGAGACGAAAGTGTCCTGAGTATGAAGTGATACTGATATAATTTTCATAACTAAGTCCTGCACATGGATGTCATGGTTTTAAACAAATACATTGTCTTTAAAGGTGCTATGAGGAGAATCTATTACCAGCGACATTAAGACTCTGCTACCCATGAGCACGCACGGCGACTGTCGTAACCTCAGAACTGGGAGTGATATCATCTCCGACTTATTGGCGTTCCAGTTGAAGCCAGAAAAAAACATGCCGATCTACCAGGCTATTGTTAGCTGTTGTTAGCACGCCCTGCGTTGTTGATCACAAATATCACATGAAGAATGTGATTATCACTATGGCAGCATTTTTGTAAATATAAGTCTAACAATACTATGTATACAGCTGATCTAGAGCGACACACCCCAGTCAGAAGTGCAAATAAATGGATTATTACAGGAGCTAAATAACTGTTCACACTGGGGGCATCCATCTTCGTTTGTCAACTCGGGGGTGGCGAGGTTTCACCGAGTTCCCAGTAGGAAATTCTGACTTCGGGGGACGTTCCAGTTGCAGTTTCCTACTTGGAACTTGAAAATTCCTACTTCTGACTACAACTGTAACGCACCACAAGACGTGACCCAAGCCAAAGCGTGTGTTTGTTGTTTTGTTGCGAATGAATGCAGCTCAGACCTTCCTCAGAACTCTGCATTGCTTTACAACTTCTTTTTTCAACAACTTACAGGATGCAAAGCGACGAAGTAATGTATCTCTTTCTAGTTACGTAGTGGTAGTTTTTGATGTGTGCCAACAAGCAATTTTTGGAAAACTTAGTAACGTAGTTTTGTTGTGGGCTACATATCGCTACTCACAGCCCGGTGCTCTAAGATGTGTCCGAATAATATAAATTTGCTCTAGTTTTAATTGTCTTGTTCCTGAAGTTGAGTATCCAGGCCAGTCCAGCCCTGTCCGACCCGACCGCATAGCTAAGGAATAGCATTTATAGATAACCTATTTTGTTGCTATAAAACTCATCTTAAAGTGTGTATTTCCATCAGGCATATATCTAAAAGTGAGACTTTTTTGTAATTACTTAAAAACTCCTCACAGTCTCTTTAAATGTCAAAAAGTCAAACTTATTGTGTTTGCTGGGAACAAGAACTATGGCATTAAACAACCCAGACCTTACAAATATAATGATGAGATGATCAATGCTTTATCCACTTATTTTTGGGTGCTTAAATCAAACTCAGCTGGAGAGATCAGGTTGGTTTTGTCTGTAAAAAGTCGCTCATCCCTTGGCATCTTAAGAAAAGTAAGATGACTTGTAAATAACTCTTTCTTCCTGGCATTATATTATTGTTTTCTTCTACCATATTTATCATATCGTAACATTGTTTGGGCACATTTCCTGCACACCTCCATAAAGTACTAAACATACAGAAACAGCCACAGATACTGGACATATATCAGCTGGAATATTACACAAATGAACAAGGCTGATGCACTTGCATCCATGTATAGTTTGTTCTTTCGTTATTCTGTTTCAAAACAAAATAAAAAAAAATGTAAAAAAAAAAAAAAGGTTTTGTTTTGTTGTTTTTCTGTTTTAAAACCAAAACAAAAAAAATGGAATAACAGAAAAACAGAAAAAACAAGATTTTTCTGTTCTGGTTTTAAAAATGGAAAAATGGAAAACAAAAAAAGAAGATTTTGTTTAAATTGTTTGTGTGATATTTTGATATTAAACATGAACCGGAACCGGAAACGCAGAAGGTTGTTTGTTTTTCAACATCCAAGAATAATACGGTTAAGCCATGGATGTATTATAAGAACTTCTTATAATACATCTGCAAGATTGAGGTCATGTACATCCATATTTGTAACTAAATAATAGTGACAAATATGAATGAAAAACCCATCACCTCACTAATGTGATGTTTTAGAAACAGACAGGTTTATTCCAACATCTAAATGCCAGTTTCTACACACTGCACCTTTAAAGGAGACAACCAGAAATTGCAAATTGTCCTGTGCCTCTAGTTTAACAAACAGCTGTCACACATACAACATAATGGTAGAATTAAAACTTGTCTTTGGGTGGTTTGCATTACCAGACTCCTACTATCATCATTTTGTGTGTATATATAGCCCAAATTGCAGTCTTAAACTTACTAATAAATTAGATGTGGGACTGTCTTTGTGTCTGATGCACCTATGATTGCACTATTATATAAGTAGAAGAAGATGAAGATGAAGAAGAACCCCTCCCCGCTCCACTCTGCTCCTCTAAAACTGCCCTGCTGGTATTTTCAGGCTGTTGTTTGTTAATTAATGGCTGTTATGACTGCTCCCCTGAGCGCAGCAGCGTGGGCCGAAGCGTTGGACGCTCCCGTGTCTAATCTGATCTGGGGCCCTCAGCCCGGCTCGCCGTCTCTTCAGCTGCTTCTCATTTCGACTCAGTGCTTGTGCTGCTCTGGACATTTACATAACAGAGGAGTATCAGCTGCTCTGAACTCCTCTGCACGCTGCCTGTACCGCTGATTTATGTGTCTACGTAGATCTGCTCCGATGATTGCGTAAATACTCTGGATGTGCTGACTGCAGGTCTGTTTTTTATGAATGAGTTGTAGCAGAGAGAGAAACAAATTAAACACCTGCAAAAGCAAACAGAAAGGGCGCAGGAGCATGACGGGGAGAAGAAAGGAAGAATAAAAGAGCTCAAAACTAATGGCAATTTTGAAGAAAGAGTCCCTCTGTACAAATATCTTGGTACCTAGCTGTCTCATATTCATCATATATTCCTGATCCAAATACACACTTTAAGATGAGTTTTATAGCATCAAAATAGGTTATCTATAAATGCTACACCTTAGCCTTCCGGTCGGGTCGGACAGGGCTGGACTGGCCTGGATACTCAACTTCAGGAACAAGACAATTAAAACGAGAGCAAATTTATATTATTTGGACTAGGGATGGGAATTGATAAGAATTTATCAATATCGATGCTGTTAACGATCCTGCTAATCGATCCAATTCTTTAACGATTCCCTTATCGATTCCTGCAGATTTTCCATGTGAGCAAATGTTGGTCTGATTTCCGTGGCAACAATGTCAAACACATGTCACAGCATAGATAACTGCCTCTGCAAATTGCTGGCGTGTCCACTCACTTAAGGGTGTGTAGTAGGTGCAGTTAGGATGAAGTCACAATTCTGATGCATTTGAACCCTGTCAGTGGAAGGAATTGATAAGGGAATTGATTAGCAAAAAAATTAATGATATCGATTCTTTGATGGAGCTGTTAACGATTCTCAACTGGAATTGGTTTTCGATTCCCATCCCTAATTCGGACACGTCTTAGAGCACCGCGCTGTAAGTAGCGATATATAGCCGGCTACAAAACTATGATACTAAGTTTTCCAAAAATTGCTTGTTGTCACACATCAAAAACTACCGCTACGTACCTTGGGTCACTTCTTTTGGTGCGTTCCAGTTGTAGTCAGAAGCAGGAATTTCCGAGTTCCAAGTAGGAAACTGCAACTGGAACGACCCCCGAAGTCTGAATTTCCTACTGGGGACTCGGTGAAACCTCACCACCCCCGAGTTTACAATCGAAGATGGATGCCCCCTGTGTGAACAGTTATTTAGCTCCTGTAATAATCAATTTATTTGCACTTCTGACTGGGGTGTGTCGCTCTAGATCAGCTGTATACATAGTATTGTTAGACTTATATTTACAAAAATGCTGCCATAGTGATAATCACATTCTTCATGTGATATTTGTGAACAACAACACGGGGCGTGCTAACAACAGCTAAAAATAGTCTGGTAGATCGGCATGTTTTTTTCCGACTTCAACTGGAACGCCAGTAAGTCGGAGATGATGTCACTCCCAGTTCCGAGGTTAATGGAACGCAGCATTAAGACAGCCGCCGCGCGTGCTCATGGGTAGCAGAGTCTTAATGTCGCCGCAAATAGATTCTCCTCATAGCACCTTTAAGACAAAAATTGGGCTATTTATACAGACACAAAACAAATTTCCCTATTTCATGCAGAAAACAAATTATTGATGCCACCTTCTTGTCAGTTTTAGATTATGGAGATGTGATCAGGCACGCCAGAGCTAGCTCACTTAAACCACTGGATTCAGTTTACCACTTTGCCATAAGATTCATTACTGCTGACAGCTTTTCAACCCATCACTGCATACTGTATAACAAAGTGGGCTGGCCTTCTTTGTCAGTTAGAAGAGACAGGCACTGGTCACTTTTCATCTGCAAAGCTCTTTATGGACATCTGCCAGAGTATCTAACCTCTCTATTAAATATGAGCACAAACCACTACCAAACTCGTTCTAGTGACTGGCTAATGCTCGATGTTCCAAGAGTCCACGGCAAGATCGGAAAAACATCTTTCAGCTTTTGTGCAGCCCGCAGCTGGAACACTATACAGCAAACACTAAAACTCAACGGCACGCTCTCAATGGCATTTTGAGATTAAATAAAGAAATGAATGAATGAATGAAAAGTGCATGTGTGAATATAGATGATCAAATGATCAACTCAACCTTATTCCTTTTGTTGACTGATCATCCAGAAACTCAACTTTGCAGTGCAGCTGTATCCTCCTGAAACAATGTCTATGATCAGGCGGATCCATTTTCAAGATCAAATATAAAACACCTGTGAGTGACCTAAAGCAGGACGGCCCAACTAAAGTCCTTTTAAGTAGGGATGTCCCGATCTGATATTGATATTGAATATCGGTCAGATATCAGCAAAATAACAAATATCGGATTATATCAGCCTGCATCTAAAACCTCCAATATAAGCACTCTGATACAAGCAGTCCGTTCGATTTTTTTTTCTTGTATTCCTTTAGTACTGCATTAATTACAGTTACATGCAAAATCCCAGTTATTTAAATTCAGCAACAACGTCATCCGACGACCTTCAGAACAGCCAATAGTTACTTAACTTGCTGAGGAGTTGGTAACACTGTCCACAAAACCAGGTCAACCCATGTTCCCTTAAGAAGTCCTGCATGACAAAAAGCTGTGCCCAGGGCAGAGTCCAGTCCACTTGTAAGGACAGAAAAGTTCAGGAGGTTGTAAAGGGGTGCAAAGCTTACAACAACAGAGGTTTGACGAGGCCACTCGTGACTTTCTGACAACTGAGTCCCAAGCAGGTCACATTTTTGCCTCAGCTATAGCTTGAGTCAAAACACCGGAGGATACAGGAACTGGACCAGGAACTATCCACAACTTCCTTCCACCCATCTCTCTGTGGGACATGTAAAACTCATATATAGGTGAGAGTATTTGCCCAATTTAAAGGTCCGATGAGGAGAATCCATTTCCGGCAACATAAAGACACGTGGCGACTGTCGTAAAGACGTGACCCAAGCCAAAGCGTGCGTTTGTTGTGATGCTCATGAATGCAGCTCGGACCTTCCTCAGAACTCTGCATTGCTTTACAACTTCTTTTTTCAACAATTTACAGGATGCAAAGTGACGAGGTAATGTATCTCTTTCTAGTTATGTAGCGGTAGTTTTAATTGTCTTGTTCCTGAAGTTGAGTATCCAGGCCAGTCCAGCTCTGTCCGACCCAACCGCGAAGCTAAGGAATAGCATTTATAGATAACCTATTTTGATGCTATAAAACTCATCTTAAAGTGTGTATTTTCATCAGACATATATCTAAAAGTGAGACTTTTTTGTAATTACTTAGAAACTCCTCATAGTATTTTTAAAGACAATAAAATCTCACTAGATTTATTTTAATTCACAATTTCCTGACATGTCTGGATTAAGATCTTATTTGAAAATTTAAAACTAACATAAGGCCTGAGTTGCTTGTAATAAAAAGTAAAATAATCTGCTAATAAGACAAGACAATTTTAACTTGAACAGATATTAAACCTTAATTTAATATCCTCTATGAGTAAAACTGTCCTCGTTTCATTGGCAGACATTTTCCTTTCTTTATAAGCAATTCAATACCATATTGTTGCTTTTCAATCCTTTAAGTAAGATATTTATCTCCACTGGTTAAGTTGATTTGGATTTGAGTAAGTGTTTTGGATATTTTTTACTTGCAAATAGACAAACACACTTGCCTAGATTTGAGTTTTAAGTTGCTGTTATACACAGTATACACTGCAAAAACTAAAATCTAAGGAAGTTTATTCACCTTATTTCAGTTCGAAACTCTCACATGACATATTGTGAGCCAAAAATGCCTGACATGTCAAGCTGCACATCTTATTTCAGTACTGAATAACCAAGAAAAAAACATGTATTGTTTGTACTTAGTAAAATATCTGCCAATTTGACTAGAGAAATGTAACTTTTATGGTGTCTTAGAAGGAAGATGTGCTGTCTTGAGTAGTTTCTATACCTGACATTAAGACCCTCAAGAAAAAGCATCTTGCTTGATCCATTGGCAGATATTTTCTTATATATAAAAGTTATTCAGTGCTTTATTTTTGTTTTTAATTCCTTGTGGTAAGATATCCATCTGGACTCCTCAAATGAGTATCAGATTTTGGTAAGTATTGTGGAAGTTTTGGACTTGAAATTAGATGATTTAACTTGCCAAGACCTGAGTTATTGCAGTGTAGAAGAGGGAATATCAAAACATACATTAAAAAATAGATAAGAGCATAAAAATCAAGTGAGAAAATAAGAAAGCAGGTTGCAACATGCTGAATATTTCAGCGAGATCAGCTTCCTTATGCAGGGAAATCAATAAAATGCATAAAGTTAGAGTTTGAACAAGGGCAAGAAATTTACAGGAAGATTTTAGGAGCAGCCTTTCCTGAAGTTGTCCAGCTCTTTCCAGGAGTGTTCGTGCGAAAAGGGCGTGAGTTTGTGCTTCTCTGTGTGGTCTGAGGGGAGAGGGAGCGGGGGTCACCTGCTCTGGCTCAGCTCCTCGCCCCTCTGACCTCAGGCTCCTCTCACAGCTCCTAAAACTCTCAGCCATTAAAGCAGCTAATCAGTGCGAACAGCTGCATCCCTCACTGTACAAATCCTCCACAGCTCGCTCTCCCACCCACACAGCAGCCAGGCAGACGCAGAAAGCAGCGTCCGCACTCCCACTCCTTTTTTTTGTTAACGGCGGGCTGAAGCCGTCGGATGTTTGAAGCGGCGGGTTTTAGCGTGGAGGCCCGTGATAAGCCGCGTTGAGCTGTGAAAACACAGATTACATTTCTGCGGCTTATTATAAACAGCTCCTCTGCCTCGCAGCCATACCGTAATTGGGACCCGGAAAAACCACGGCCTCCGCTTGGCTGTGAGATACGGCTTGATGGGGACCCCCGCGGCAGAGCTTTGACAGCCGTGTTAATTCAAGTCTAGCTTCTGTTCCATATGTTTCTCTGCATCCACCCCCCGTTTACTCCATATTTCTTTAAAGTCTCATCCTCCATTCATCAAATCAGAGCCACAGTATCAGCTGCTGTCTCATAACTTTATAAGAATCATTGAAATCGGCGGAAAATGACAATATTGCTGACTTTGACCGCTCTTTTGTCCATTGATTTGGCCAATTAAAGTGTTTAAGACACACTCGTGTACCATATCATTAGTTACACCTTATAAAACCAGGTTGGACCCCCATTTACCTTCAGAGCTCCTCAGTTCGTCCTGCATGAATTCATCAAGGGGCTAAAACATTCTAGCCTTGCAGAGCAGACAGACCTGCCTGATTCTGAACTCCTGCAGGTCCGTCTTGCCAGCCTCCGTTGTCCAACAAATTCACTCGGCTGAATTCTTAACGGCCCAATCAAGGAAGAGAGGCGGGAGCTGCAGAATGCAGACGTGACGACAACCGGAAGTTGAGAACCAGAAGATGCGAACAGACATGCCGATTAGCCTATTGTCCTCATGGCTACCTAGTAAAACTTGGTGAAATCTGCCCTCCTCAGAAGTTTACCTGTAGGGATTGTCTATGACGAGATTCATGTCACGTATAAGAGTTAAATGAATCATCTGTGTGGTACAATTTAGTGTAAGATAATAGTAAAAGGCCATTAGCTGTTAGCAGCTAAGTTAGCGGCAAACGGTCATTAACTGTTGTTAGCTATTAGCCGCTATGTATGCTACATTATAGGAGGCAACCCTGCTTGATGTGGATTGGTCTGTTACGAATGTGACGAGCCAAACAATTGTCCAATCACAAGCTTGTTTTTTTTTAACGTTCTGCCCCTGAAAACAAATTTAAAGGGCTCCTACCCAGATGGACTAGTGAAATATTTCTGTGGCAGATTTATCGAGCTGTTCATCTGGCTTGTCAGGTAAAAACATTCCTCATTCCCAAACAATGCCATGGCAGATGCAGGAGGACCTGCCTGACTTATTTTCTGAAATCACGCAGATCCATCTTGTGAAGCTCCAATCGCCCACGACTTTATGGCCAAAGCTGGACGGCCCAATCAGGGAAGAGAGGAGGAAGCTGAAGACGTGACAACAGCAGGAAGTGACTGCATGTTTGAAAACAACTGCAGCTTCTGAAGTGCAATTTTACCAGAAATTGACTTAATATCTTGACTAATATCGTGCTCAAGACTACACTATTGAGACCAAGACCATCAAAATCAATTAAAAAAAAAAAACATGACAAGGTTGAACAGTCACAACACCAGGAAGGTTGCAGTCATCACAGGGGAAATAACACAAGAACTGAAGCTTTTTGTTGTTTAACCAAGTGTTCCTCCTTATTCACATTAATGAAGTTGAAGAACAGAAGATCAGTGCTGGTCTTGATCGTTCTTGGCGGAAAATCCTGAGTCCGGCCAGTCTGAGACCGAGACAAGACCGAGTAAAAATGCTCTTGAGTCCATGACAAGACCAAAACCTTTAAAATGGGGTCTCAAGACCAAGACAGATCTCAAGTAACACAATACTCCAACTGACAGGTAGGAAGTTACAGTTGACATTTTAATGATGGTCATTTTACGAGCACATTTGATTCAAATTAATTATTTAATTTAAAGCATGATAGCTCAACAATTTTAAACAAAATATTAAATTTAATGTGGTCACTGGCCCACTTCTTGTTGTATCTTACATCCTTGATGAAAACTCTTTTGCTTTACGCCTGTGTGGTTAAACAACAGGATTGAATGAAATGTTCAAGAAATCGTGTAAGCCATCGTTTTATTGCTTAGTTTTTGTTTAGTATAAGAAAGTATGGAATCCCTTTCTTCACACACAAACACACACAGTCACAGTTTTTTTAAAATATATATCTTTTTATCTGTATTAATAAACTGCTACTGGTTCTTGATTTCCGTGAGAGTTTTCCCCAGGGGATTAATCAAGAATTATCTCATCTATATTATATCTATATGCAGTAGCCAGATACAAAAAATTAGATATTTTATACATAAAAAGACTGTTTTCTTCTTTTTTTAAGTTAATAAAGCTAAGTTACACCATATACTGACATGTCTGGATTAAGATCTTATTTGAAAATTTAAAACTAACATAAGGCCTGAGTTGCTTGTAATAAAAAATAAAATAATATGCCAATAAGACAAGACAATTTAACTTGAACAGATATTAAACCTTAATTTAATATCCTCTCTGAGTCAATCTTTCTTTGTTTCATTGGCAGATATTTTCTCTTCTTTATCAGCAATTCAATGCCTTATTGTTGACTTTCAATCCTTAAATTAAGATATTTATCTCCACTGGTTAAGTTAATTTGGTTTCGAGTAAGTGTTTTGGATATTTCTTTGACTTGAAAATAGACAAACACACTTGCCTAGATTTGGATTTTCGCAATGCAATTGGATGTTTGTTTTTTTCAGTTGCTCTTATAAACAGTATACACTTCAAAAACTAAAATCTAGGGAAGTTTATTCATCTAATTTCAGTTCTGAAAATCTCATGATTTATTGTAAGTCAAAAATGCCTGACATGTCACCACATCTTATTTCAGTATTTAATAACCAAGAAAAAAACACAAGTTGCTTGTAATAAGTCAAAATATCTGCAAATGTGGCAAGACAAATTTAACTTTTAATAGTTAAACCATTGTCCTTGAAACATCACACAGGCTTCTCCTTTCTTCATCTGAAATATTACAACAAAATAACTCACTAATTTCCAAATCACAAACACTGATGTTAAAAACAAGGAAATGTAATGACGTTACACTGTCAAGCAATGTTTGACAGTCAAGAACATGAAGTAAAGCTAGTTTACTCTCCACATTCTTTCTTTTCAGAGGAAGTTTCAGCAATTCAAAAGCATTAACATATTAACCCTTTAAGGCCAAAGACCATAGATTATAGCCAGAAAATTTTAATTTTTTGGAGCTGAAATGTTTGTTTCACTTTCTGCTAAAATACTAAAAATCAAAATGTCCATAAAATTCAACATATAGATTTTCCGTATCTCATCTGATACAGGTGTTTTTGGCAACTGATAATCCATTTGAGGACATTTTTATCATTTATCTGATTGTATTCAGATTTTTTTTGTAATTTTTTGATCATATTGAGTAGAAAGAGGTATTATAAAAGTACGGATCAAATATGATACAATTGGCTTTATAGGGTTAATAATGCTCCTACACAAGCGCATAGAATATGTACCACGCTGGAATTGGCCAAAGTCAATTTATGAATGATAAAAATAAAAAATATTGGTTAGTAAAAAGCTGAAAACGCGGCTAAGAGGTTCATTTGAATGGCCTGCCAAGTTTTGTTTGGAACTTTGAATTAATTGGGCTACTATTGACTCTCTGTCAAACATCCTCTGATCTCTGGCATCAACAAAACATTTTCACCCAGAGAACTATTGTTTACTGGATATTTCTCTTTTTCAGGACATTCTCGAAACTCTAGAGATCATTGTGCCTGAAAATCTCAGTATATCAGCAGTGTCTAAAAAGCACAATTGAACCTTCTTTTCCATCCTGAAGCTCAGTTTGAACTTCAGCAGGTCGTCTTGGTTATGTCTACTTGGCTAAATGCATTGAGTTGCTGCCAACAGTTAAACAGGTGTGCCTTACAAACAGTATATCATTTTCTCTTCTGAGCCAAATAATTATTTATTAGCTTATGATTGCTGCTCCCCATCGCCCAGCCCTGCCGCAGACCCAGCTGTAATGGAGTAAAGGCTCTTTTCGAAGTTACACTTGATTTATGTCGATCACAAATTACCGCCTAATGAGCTGTAATTTGTATATTTGTGTTTGATGCAGCATAAGTTGAGATATCCTGCCTGAAAACAAGCACTCACTCTCAATGCCAAAATCCAAACAAGCATACATTAAATCTCAGTTTCTGGCAGACAATGAAAGTGCCTCCATCTGCAAATACTTAGCCTGGTTTTGCTCCCTTCTCAGGCTCAATCACAGATAAAGACCATTGTGTTCTCGATCCTGCAGTAAGACAATATCTCCCAAACCTCACAGAAAACAATTAGGACTCAGTAATTACAGCATCAGCCAGGAATCCAAGCCAAGTGCCGGGGTCGGGGTTAGAAATAAGAGAGAGGGAGAGAGTGGATGTGAGAGGTGGATGTCTGATTTGGTGTTGCTTTACTGCACTTTGAGGAACATTACGGGGTGTGAGTGTTCATCAGCCTCACAGTGATGTCATGTTTGGATTTTGGAGCCCTCGGTTTGAGTGAGATAAGTCCATCCAATGAGCACCAACTGGGATTTGAATGTTTATTTTTGGTTTGAAACTGGGTGATATGAGGTCTGAATGTCCTCCTTTTAACCATAAAGCAGAAAATTAAAATCACGTTAGAGTTTCAGCATGTCAGAAAACTGAACTTCGCTTTTAAATCTGTGATACTTTAGGTTTCAAGCTTCACAACAAAAGAGGGAGACAACATTTTTTTTTAATCGAACCAAATTTAAACCAAATTAAGCATTTAACTCAAACAAACCTTTAAAGGGACTGTGAGGAGTTTCTAAATAATTACAAAAAAGTCTCACTTTTAGATATATGCCTGATGGAAATACATACTTTAAGATGACTTTTATAGCATCTAAATAGGTTATCTATAAATGCTATTCCTTAGCCTTCCGGTCGGGTCGGACAGGGCTGGACTGGCCTGGATACTCAACTTCAGGAACAAGACAATTAAAACTAGAGCAAATTTATATTATTCAGACACGTCTTAGAGCACCGGGCTGGAAGTAGAGATATATAGCCGGCTACAAAACTACGATACAAAGTTTTCCAAAAACCGCTTGTTGTCACACATCAAAAACTACCGCGACATAACTAGAAAGAGATACATTACCTTGTCACTTTGCATCCTGTAAGTTGTTGAAAAAAGAAGTTGTAAAGCAATGTAGAGGTCAGAGTTTCATTCATTTAGCACCACAACAAACACACGCTTTGGCTTGTGGTGTGTTCAAGTTGTAGTCGGAAGTTGGAATTTCTGAGTTCCGAGTAGGAGACTACAACTGAAACGTCCCCCGAAGTCGGAATTTCCTACTGAGAACTTGGTGAAACCTCGCCACGCCCGAGTTAACAATCGAAGATGGATGCCCCCAGTGTGAACAGTTATTTAGCTCCTGTAATAATCCATTTATTTGCACTTCTGACTGGGGTGTGTCGCTCTAGATCAGCTGTAAACATAGTATTGTTAGACTTATATTTACAAAAATGCTGCCATAGTGATAATCACATTCTTCATACAACAACACAGGGCGTGCTAACAACAGCTAACAATAGCCTGGTAGATCGGCATGTTTTTCCAACTAAATTGGAGATGAAGTCACTTCCAGCTCCGAGGTTACTGGAACGCCGCATTACGACAGTCGCCGTGCGTGCTCATGGGTAGCAGTCTTTATGTCGCCGGGAACAGGTTCTCCTCTCCCTTTAATTAAACCAAGTAAGGTAAAACTAAACCAAATTAGGCCAAATCAAATAGTCAAATTAAGCACTTTACTGTTAACTGAATTAACCAAATTAAACAATCAGAAAAGCCAAATTTGACCAAATTAAACCAAATTACTCAAAGTAACTTCAAATAAGATCAAAATCAAATATTTAAAGCATGAAGTGTGTAAATCAGTGGAATCAGTTGTGTAGGATGTGCATGAGTGAAGATAATGTGTGTAAATGTAAAATATGAACTGAGCTCAACCTAATCTAACGAAACTAAACCCAAATGTGTTTTCTGCACCGCACAGGTGTCTGACATTACTCCAATCAAGGGGCTGCGCTCACAGGTACAGGCTCAGGCTGACACCACCAAACATCTCATGATGTCACAGACATCACACCGCACACACAGTCAAAAGAGGTGTCTATCTGCTTGTCATGGACTTTGGGGTGAGTTAAGACATGACAAGAAAAGAAAAGAAAATGTTGGGGTGCAACCATGCCCGTCCCATGTTTTTTTTTTTTTTTTTTTAAATGTATATTTTTGGGCATTTTGTGCCTTTATTGACAGGAGAGAGACAGTGGATAGGCTTGTGAAAGGGGCTGAGAGAGTAGGAGAAGACACTCTGCAAACTGGTCACAGGCGGGATTCGAACCTGGACCGGCAGAAGCATGTACATGGGGTGCTAACCACTACGCCAAACCAGGACCCCTGCACGTCCCATGTTCATGCTTCTGCCGGTCCAGGTTTGAATCCAGCCTGTGACCAGTTTGTGACAAGCCTATCCACTGTCTCTCTCCTGTCAATAAAGGCACAAAATGCCCAAAAATACATTAAAAAAAGAAAAGGAAACGTTGGTGTATCCCTTTAATCAGTTCAGTGGGTGAAAATGTTGAATAGCCAGAGTGGTTGGAGATGAGAGAAAGGCAGCAGCAACTAAAATACCTAAAGGTTAAAACTTTCAGAAGATGTCAAACCAGGTGACACTCCTGTCAGCAAAGGATGAGAAACTGAGGCTTCAATTGGCACAGGCAGAGCAAAAGAGGACTGGAAACTAGGGCTGGGTAATGATTCAGATTTTCTGGATCGATTTGATTCGATATTACAAAGTCTCAAATCGATTCGATTCACGATCCAATTCAGTATTTATTCAGTCTGGGATATCTCAGTTAAAATAGTGCTTTAGATTTAAAAAGTGACCTTTTGACCTGGTACATCATTAAAAATTGTTTTAACATGAAGAGCTAAACCCAAAGCAGTTACATGAATCATATTTTAATGATATGCATTAATGCATATTCTGCATATTACTTGTTTTTTGTCCAACTCGTATTTTCCTTTGTACTTGTTAAATCTAAAATACTGTACATCCAAACATCAGCTTTTAAACTTGCCAGTGGTGCCCATATAGTGCTTCACCATGTTTGTTTGCAGTAAAATCTCATGAGATCTTGTTCAGTAGAAAGCAACGCTAAACGCTGATCACACCAGACTAGCAGGGTTGATGCCACAGGCTGCTTCTCTGCACATCCAAAGAAGAAAAAACTACACAAGTTAAAAGATCCATCTTTGGACTTTATGGATCGATTATGAACCAGTTAAAGGAAAATCGATTTAAATCAATTTTTTTAACCCAGCTCTACTGGAAACTGGTTTAATGCCTTTAAGTGGTGGAAACATCCCTTGGAGATCGTGGTCCATGTTGACATGATAGCAAGAACACGGCTGGTGACCGAGCTCTCAGTTCACGGTGCCCTCTCTCTGCTCCCCTTCACCTTAAAGCTTTCCCAGTCCCCCGCTGATGTGGACATTGTTTGGATCTGCAGTAACACAGACGGGCCTTCAGGGCTTCTGTAGCGTCCCGTGGAGAGGACGGTGGAGTTAAAAGCATGGCGGTGTGAGTAAATGAGTGGATCATACACATTTTCCACAGTCTGTGGAGAGCAGACAAGCAGAGAGAAGGGCATGATGGGAGCTAAGGTATACGGCCGACAAAAGGGGTTATTAAAGACGTATGTATCCGGTGGTGAGATTTATGAGATCAGAATAATGTGTCTAACGTCTAGACTGCAGATTTCTTCAAGTATCTGTTTTATAAAAGTGATGCTTCATTACTCAATCTTTTCAATCAGCGTATCTGAAGGTCAAACAAGTTCTCAAAGTCATCTGGAAATCCTACAAAGAAAGGAGGAGATTTGCAGACGGAGCCACACACCGGTATTCAGAGCCGGATTTGAAACGAACACCCTCTGAGCTCCGAGAGCAGCTTTAACTCCTCCTGGCAACGCTGCCGCAACACAATCCCGTCTCCAGCTCTGCCCCGGGTGTGAGTTTTGATTCCCCCTAAAGAGGGCGAATGTGGCAGACAGCGGCAGGGTGTCGGGTTCTGCGCTGGCGAGAGGTTCTGCTCACGCGGCGGGGGCAGAACAAAGCGCCGGTGGCCCTGGATAGCATCCACGGTGCCGGGGGGGAGCAAAAGGCCCCGTGAATGGGAGCTGTCACTTTCACTCAGCGCTGCCTGTGATCTGAGCCACCCGGAACGGCGCTCAGATAAGTGGCTAATCCTAGCATCCCTGCTGGCTCGACAGCCCCCTACTGCCATGACAACCGCGGGGGAATCTCCTGCGGCAACAACTTAATTGGATAATTTCCTCCCCGTTTGACTGTGTTCTTTGGCTTTTGTTAAGTAAAGTCTACTCCGTCTGAGAGTCGGTTTGTTTTTGACTTTGAGAGTAAAAAAGAGGCTAAAGACGACGTTCAGGCCTTTTTATGTGTGCCAGGTGTTTGCCAACAATACAAGTGGAGAAAAGTTGAAGCTACACTCTGAATACTTACAAGCATAAGTTAGTTTAGGTACTGGTGCAGCTACATTTGATTATTTAATTTAACTTCTGACTTTGTCCTAGTTTACATGCAACCAGGGCCGCACAGATAATCAGAATTTTCATTATTCAGCCGTTGCTCTAGACCAGTGAGCTCTCAAACTTTTTGAAATATTTTCTCAGCCAAGTACCCCTGACTAGTGCAAAACATTTTTGGCAGAAAAAAAAGAGAAACAGTGCTGTGCCATCAGTGTCTGCTAAGGCTGACACTTCTCCAAAAAATCAAAGTTGAACGGTTTTTGGACATGCACCAAAATAATCGAAGATATTCGATTATTCCTCCCGCTCCAGGCGCCCTGATGTGCCGTCACACTCAATATTTCATATTCGAATATTTATTTACAATACGGTTACGAATATTTAACCCCATATTCAATTGGTTATTCGAATATGGAATATAAAGTGACAGCCCTAGTGTTTGATTTATACAAGTTAAACAACCTTGTACCAATGCAACTAACATACACTTTTAAACTGCACTTATTACAAACCTTGGATGTAGAAACATCCAAAGAAAAAGAAACAAACTGAAAACAGTGACCACCACGATGTCATAAGGCAAAACTCAAAAAATGCAAAATGCAGCTATTTTATATTTGTCTTGCTTGCAATGATAGGAAAAAAAAATATACATAAATAACTACAAATGTGATCAGAATAAGACAAACTATCAACTTAATTATAATAATGATTTGTTCTCAAAAATAAAATATTTTGTTTACAAAAAGAAGTTTATAACTTAATAATAAAAAGATTTGCTCACAACAGCAACAACAACAAAAATCATCAACTTAACGTGCTCCTGCTCTGGATCAAAAAATGGATTTTTTTTTTAATCACTAAATGTAGTGTTACATTTTACTTAAAAAAAAAGGGTTGCAAAAGATCTCACATACCTTCTATATTACCTCTATGTACCTCCAGGGAAATGCACAGCCCTATTTGAGATCAGGGCACTAGAGATCACTACTGTTTGAATTTCTAAAGATTAAATTAAAAACATTTTTATTAATGTGGTCAAACAAAGTTTGGTTGTATGACAGACCTGCTTTTACAGTTTTTAATAAATAAATATGAGGTCGAAGCTACAATAAGCTGATGTATTTTTAACATTTAGATTGAAAAACTCTTGGATTTATTGTAATATCAGGCAAACCATATCAGCTATTAAATGGGTTTGAGCTTGTAAAGCACTTTTTTAGTCTTAAACCACACAAAGCACTTTTACACTGCAGGTCACATCCCCACATTCACTCACTGATGGATTAACACCTAAAGTTTTGCAGAAGTGTTCGGTTCTACAGTGAAGCTGAAGTCTTCATTCCTGCCATCCGGCAAATTAATGCACTATGATCCAGAAATACTTGAATAACTTAAACTAACAATATCGTAATGGCATAAAATTGTACTGTAACGTAATGTCAGACTACCATGTTCACATGTTTTCTAGGTTCACGCTTTACTTAGACCCACACATTAAATCTCCTTTTTTAAACACCATGTAAACAAACCAGCTCCAGTAGACCACTATGAGGCCTTAAATCTGCTCTTAACTCAACTTGAAGTGGGAAAACTTAGTAGCAAAAACAGCTCCTGCTCTCCACACCACAAATAAATGAGCACTTAAACCTCTGTAAACATTTATTGTCCTTTGTGTCACGAGTGCCGGCGATTTACGTTACGCCCAGTCACGTCCTGGGTCCCTGCACGGACAGACACTCCACCCTTCTCCCCAGACTGCAGAGACACGGGGGCCACTGCCAGGGGAAGTCATTACACTCCGTCAGTGTGTGTGTGGGGGCAGCTACTGTAGCCGAAAAATGAAAACAGCAGGGCGAGCATGGCACTTTGAGAGGATGTGGACTGGGCTGCAGCTGGACCATAAAACTCTGAACCACATTAAAGAATCAGACTGCATGTAGCACCATGAATCCTTTAAACGAGCTCATTAAGAGTGATTAATAAAGCCGAGGGATGTGACTCACTGAGATCAGATTTCTGCTCTCCAGTTTAAGACAGGAGCGATCTTATGTAAGTCTGATGGAGATCGCTCCTGTGTTTAAGTATCATCTGAGCACACGTGTTGGAGGAACACACACAGGCAGAGGAACTGATGAATGAAGAGAAAAGAAACAAACAGAACATTCAACCTGCTCCTGAAGTCTGTTACACATGCAACAAAGTCCTGACCCCAAACTGTTGAGGGGAGCAAATGAGCTCTGAATCTGTTTGGACTTCTCTCCTGCCATCATGAGGAGTCAGGGTGGGCCACTGTTCAGATGTTGATGTGACCTTCATGAGCTGATGCAGTCTATCACATGTAATCACACCATCATGTCCTGCTTCCTCTTCTGTTAATGATGAACATACAGTACGTGTAATTAGACCAGGCACTGATAAAGACAGCCATGTTTGGCTTTTGCAGGGAGGGACGCGAAAAAACACGTCCTAACAGCACGCGATTATCAGGCACTCACTGTCTACATTGCATCTGTTTAAAGGAACATTTCAGTATTTTTGAAGCAGGGTTGTATTAAGGGTTGCCACTCATCCTGTAAAATACAGAATTGTTATTTCACACTCAAACATTCAGTCCCGTTTTGAATCAATACAGGATGCAGTTTGTCTTCAACGTAGCACCATTCCACCCAAAGTCAACACCCGCTAACTCCTTCCTACTCATAGCAGCACTTGGTTTGGTTTGGTTGATTTTCAGCATGAGGAATAAGTGCTCATCATTGATTGGGGGAGAGAAAGATGAGGGAAATCAGAAGCAAACATGTCTGCAGCTGCATCTGGTACACTGCACTTAGGCCCCATCCACATGAAGACAAAACGTCTAAAGGTGCGTTCACACCGGACGCTACTTGTACTACCTGGGCGATCACTCGCCATTCAAAGTCAATGTACAGCCGTGATGGGGCGGGGCTAACCCTCCCGCGATGCGAAGGCCGCGTACAAGACAATCACTTCACTCTTCACGCGATGTCAGAGTTAAAAAGAAGTTGATCTATTCAGGCGATGTCATGTGTGGCTGTGCAGCATCAGCCAATCAGCGGTGTGTGTACGTGTGACGGTACCCTAGACAGACAGTTATTCATCCGGACTACAGGGCGGTTGAGTTGTGGCTAGGCGGAACTAATGTCAGTGAGGACATTAGTTCCACCTTGACGGACCATGGTAAACTCACAGATAATGCTGCTGCAGGGCATCAGCTGCAGTGTTTTGTGTTTGATAAGTGAATGAAAAGGATACAGCTGGAACAATGCCCACTTATACATCCTATTATGTGATATATGATATGATCGCGGTGAAACTCAAGCGGACGTGACATCACCGAGCGACGGCCGACGACCAAAATGAGGTATTTATGGACGCGCGACACTACGTCAGTGGGCGACGCGATTTTGGTAGCTGGGTCGCTTGCGGTGTGAATGCAGCACAACAGTTTCAAAAGCGATCGTCATAAAGACGAAGGCGTCTCAGAAAATGTGCGTCTACATGAATGCACTCGATACGCATGAAAACACTGTAAAACACATGAAATTACATTTTAATATCACAGTGCCGAGAATCTATTCACAAAAAGAACATTGCTTATAATAAGCAGACCTGGCAACTTTGGCTCTGGAGCATGCACCATGTGCGTGAGTGTGTTTGGGGGTGTGCGCTATAACCATGGATGTATTATAGGAACTGGATAGCGTGGCTCCGCCTTCGACCATTTAACGGTTTTGAAGCCATAATATCCCCCGTCAGGGCACCGCTATTGTGCAGCCAGTAGAGAATCTGGACCATATCTGGACGCAGCTGTCGTAAACGGTAGCAAAACTCCGCAGCATACAGCGTACACAATCATTGTGAAGCTGCCGTAAACCGCGGCCATTTTTAAACTCTAATAACTGATGAAAAAGAAACTTTTCAGAAAAAAGGGAACTTGGAAAAAACACAGCCCAATATTACTTTCATATCACCACAGCATACGGATGGGAGAAATATTTCTACGAGGTGTATTAATTTTTTGAAGTTTCTCTACGGCCCGTTCAGATGAATGGGGGAGACGGAGATTTGACCTATACTGCAGCCAGTCACCAGGGGGAGCAGTTTTTGTGGCGGCCACACAAAAGCCCAGCGACATGACGTCCATGTTTTTTACAGTCTATGGCTATAATCAGGAAAAAGCTTATAACGAACAGACTTGGCAACCCTGCTCGTGTCTATGCGAGCAGCTGAGAAGGAAGCTTTGGCGTTCGATCTGTCTGTGGGGAAAGCAACATCGTGCCACATTAAAAAAAGGAATTACATTTCGTGACCAAATTTTCAGTAGTTGCGTGTTACTTTACTTTTTACCTGAAAAAGTAGTTACGTTACTGTAACGTGTTACACACAACACTGGCCTCTACACACAACAACCATGGAAGAGTTTCCTCACCTCTCATCACCAACATAGTGGCACAACAAATGTCTGAAGAGAGAAGGCTACAAACAAAAAGAAGTATAAAGCATGTTTGAGCATCAAGGTAAAACATACACCAACAGAAGGAAGTGCTGTCCAGTCTGCGTGAACACAAAGCTGAGAACAACAAAACCAAAAGGAGTTTGACTTCAGTCTCTCTTAAGGAAGTCAGTAGTCTGTGTTTGATTTTTCTTCATAAAAAGTAGAGAATGAGCATCTTGAGCCTTTAAAGCAGGACGTAAGCTTGTCAGTCTGGACTCACCCTCCTCACAGGCCGTGCCGCTGAAGCCGGGACAGCACTTCCACTCCAGAGAGGTCACAGTGCGATACACCACTTTGTAGGACGGCCTGACCACAGTCCTGTAGCTGGAAAAAGACCAAAAACAAAACCTGGCTTAGAAATAACACCAGCTGGATTGTTTACTTATATTTATGTCAAATCCACACTGTGTTGTCTTGTAGGTTTCAAACCACAGATTCAAACTAGTTTTATAGCTAAATCTGGCTCAACAGCTGTTTTGTCAGATAAACTAATAAACCAAACTAGACTTTGTACATGAATACACTTTCTAAACTTTCCATCTGTTGCAATCTGTAAGCTGGGCTGAGACACTATAAATCAAGTTCAGGATTGATTTATTTTGCAAAACAAAGTTCCACACTCATATTTATTCCTAATATTTCCCAGCTTA